>OY997272.1:48962352-49562352 GCA_963921465.1 Triticum timopheevii | reverse complement strand
CTTCTCTTGGTGCATGGGCCTCTTGGGTCTGGTGCCCTTGGCCCATGTAGGCCAAGGCGCACCCCCTACAGCCCATGTGGCCCCACGGGGCAGGTGGCCCCACCCGGTGGACCCCCGGGACCCTTCCGGTGGTCCCGGTACAATACCGATGACCCTGAAACTTGTCCCGATGGCCGAAATAGCACTTCCTATATATAATTCTTTACCTCCGGACCATTCCGGAACTCCTCGTGACGTCCGGGATCTCATCCGAGACTCCGAACAACTTTCGGGTTACCGCATACTAATATCTCTATAACCCTAGCGTCACCGAACCTTAAGTGTGTAGACCCTACGGGTTCGAGAGACATGCAGACATGACCGAGATGACTCTCCGGTCAATAACCAACAGCGGGATCTAGATACCCATGTTGGCTCCCACATGTTCCACGATGATCTCATCGGATGAACCACGATGTCAAGGACTTAATCAATCCCGTATACAATTCCCTTTGTCTATCGGTACGATACTTGCCCGAGATTCGATCGTCGGTATCCCGATACCTTGTTCAATCTCGTTACAGTCAAGTCTCTTTACTCGTTCCGTAACACATCATCCCGTGATCAACCCCTTGGTCACATTGTGCACATTATGATGATGTCCTACCGAGTGGGCCCAGAGATACCTCTCCGTTTACACGGAGTGACAAATCCTAGTCTCGATTCGTGCCAACCCAACAGACACTTTCGGAGATACCTGTAATGCACCTTTATAGCCACCCAGGTATGTTGTGACGTTTGGTACACCCAAAGCATTCCTGCGGTATCCGGGAGTTGCACAATCTCATGGTCTAAGGAAAAGATACTTGACATTAGAAAAGCTTTAGCATACGAACTACATGATCTTTGTGCTAGGCTTAGGATTGGGTCTTGTCCATCACATCATTCTCCTAATGATGTGATCCCGCTATCAACGACATCCAATGTCCATAGCCAGGAAACCATGACTATCTGTTGATCACAACGAGCTAGTCAACTAGAGGCTCACCAGGGACAGATTGTGGTCTATGTATTCACACGTGTATTATGATTTCCGGATAATACAGTTATAGCATGAATAAAAGACAATTATCATGAACAAGGAAATATAATAATAATACTTTTATTATTGCCTCTAGGGCATATTTCCAACAGTCTCCCACTTGCACTAGAGTCAATAATCTAGTTCACATCGATATGTGATTAACACTCAAGGTCACATCCCCATGTGACTAACACCCAAAGAGTTTACTAGAGTCAATAATCTAGTTCACATTACCATGTGATTAACACTCGATGAGTTCTGGGTTTGATCATGTTATGCTTGTGAGAGATGTTATAGTCAACGGGTCTGAACCTTTCAGATCCGTGTCTGCTTTACAAATCTCTATGTTATCTCCTAGATGTAGCTACCACGTTCTATTTGGAGCTATTCCAAATAACTGTTCTACTTGGAGCTATTCTAAATTGTTGCTCCATTATACATATCCGGTATCTCTACTCAGAGTTATCCGGATAGGTGTTAAGCTTGCATCGACGTAACCCTTTACGACGAACTCTTTTACCACCTCCATAATCGAGAAAATTCCTTAGTCCACTAGTTACTAAGGATAACTTTGACTGCTGTCCTGTGATCCATTCTTGGATCACTCTTGTACCCCTTGACTGACTCATGGCAAGGCACACTTCAGGTGCGGTACACAGCATAACATACTGTAGAGCCTACGTCTTAAGCATAGGGGACGACCTTCGTCCTTTCTCTCTATTCTGCCGTGGTTGAGCTTTAAGTCTTAACTTCATACCTTACAACTCAGGCAAGAACTCCTTCTTTGACTGATCCATCTTGAACACCTTCAAGATCATGCCAAGGTATGTGCTCATTTGAAAGTACCATTAAGCGTTTTGATCTATCCTTATAGATCTTGATGCTCAATGCTCAAGTAGCTTAATCCAGGCTTTCTATTGAAAACCACCTTTCAAATAACCCTATATGCTTTCTAGAAATTCTACATCATTTCTGATCATTAATATGTCAACAACATATACTCATCAGAAATTCTATAGTGCTCCCACTCACTTCTTTGGAAATACAAGTTTCTCATAAACTTTGTATAAACCCAAAATCTTTGATCATCATCAAAGCATATGTTCCAACTCCGAGATGCTTACTCCAGTCCTTAGAAGGATTGCTAGAGCTTTGCATACTTATTAGCATCTTTCAGGATTGACAAAAACTTTCCGGTTGTATCACATACAACCTTTCCTCTAGAAAAGTCGTCGAGGAAACAATGTTTTGACATCCTATCTGCAAGATTTCATAAATGATGCAGTAATTGCTAATATTATTCCAACAGACTCTTAGGATCGCTACGAGTGAGAAAGTCTCACCGTAGTCAACTCCTTGAACTTGTCGGAAAACATCTTAACGACAAGTCGAGCTTTCTTAATGGTGACATTTACCATCATTGTCCGTCTTCCCTTTTAAAATCCATCTGTACTCAATAGCATTACGACCATCGAGCCGCTCTGCCAAAGTCTACACTTTGTTTTCATACATGGATCCTCTCTCGGATTTTATGGTCTCGAGCCATTTATCGGAATCCGGGCCCACCATCGCTTCTCCACAGCTTGTAGGCTCATTGTTGTCTAGCAACATGACTTCCAAGACAGGATTACGTACCACTCAGAAGTAGTACGCATCCTTGTCATCCTACGAGGTTTGGATGTGACTTGATCCGAAGTCTCATGATCAATATCATAAGCTTCCACTTCAATTGGTGTAGGTGCCACAGGAACAACTCTTTGTGCCCTGCTATACACTAGTTGAAGTGACGGTTCAATAACCTCATCAAGTCTCCACTATCCTCCCACTCAATTCTTTCGAGAGAAACTTTTCCTCGAGAAAGGACCCGATTCTAGAAACAATCCCTTATTGCTTTCGGATCTGAGACAGGAGGTCTACCCAACTGTCTTTGGGTGTCCTATGAAGATGCATTCATCCGCTTTGGGTTCGAGCTTATCGTCCTGAAACTTTTTCACATAAGCGTCGCAGCCTCAAACTTTTAAGGAACGACAGCTTAGGTTTCTCCAAACCATAGTTCATACGGTGTCGTCTCAATGGAGTTTCGTGGTGCCCTATTAAAGTGAGTGCGGTTGTCTCTAATGCCTAACCCATGAACGATAGTGGTAATTTGATAAGAGACATCAAGGTACGCACCATATCCAATAGGGTGCAACTATGATGTTCGGACACACCATCACACTATGGTGTTCCAGGTGGTATTAATTGCGAAACAATTTCCACAATGTCTTAATTGTGTGCCAAAACTCGTAATTCAGATATTTATCTCTATGATCATATCATAAATCTTTTATCCTCTTGTCACGACGATCTTTCAACTTCACCCTGAAATTACTTGAACCTTTCAATAATTCAGACTCGTGATTTATCAAGTAAATGTACTCAACATCTACTCAAATCATCTGTGAAGTAAGAACATAACGATATCCACTACATGCCTCAGCACTCATTGGACTGCACACATCAAAATGTATTACTTCCAACAAGTTGCTTTCTGGTTCCATTTTACTGAAACCGAGGCTTTCAGTCATCTTGCCCATGTGGTATGATTTGCATGTCTCAAGTGATTCAAAATCAAGTGATTCCAAGCGATCCATCCGCATGGAGTTTCTTCATGCGTATACACCAATAGACTTACATGGCAGTGCCACAAGTAAGTGGTACTATCATTACTATCTTATATCTTTTGGCATGAAAATGTGTATCACTACGATCGAGATTCAATAAACCATTCATTTAGGTGCAAGACCATTGAAGGTATTATTCAAATAAACAGAGTAACCATTATTCTCCTTAAATGAATAACCGTATTGCGATAGACATAATCCAATCATGTCTATGCTCAACGCAAACACCAAATGACAACTATTCAGGTTTAGTACTAATCTTGATGGTAGAGGGAGCGTGCGATGTTTGATCACATCAAACTTGGAAATACTTCCAACACATATCGACAGCTCACCTTTAGCTAGTCTCTGTTTATTCCGTAGCTTTTATTTCGAGTCACTAACACTTAGCAACCGAACCGGTATCTAATACCCTGGTGCTACTAGGAGTACTAGTAAAGTACACATTAACATAATGTATATCCAATATACTTCTATCGACCTTGCCAGCCTTCTCATCTACCAAGTATCTAGGGTAATTCTGCTCCAGTGGTTGTTCCCCTTATTACAGGAGCACTTAGTCTCGGGTTTGGGTTCAACCTTGGGTTTCTTCACTAGAGCAGCAGCTGATTTGCCGTTTCATGAAGTATCCCTTCTTGCCCTTGCCCTTCTTGAAACTAGTGGTTTCACCAACCATCAACAATTGATGCTCCTTCTTGATTTCTACTTTCGCGGTGTCAAACATCGCGAATACCTCAAGGATCATCATATCTATCCCTGATATGTTATAGTTCATCACGAAGCTCTAGCAGCTTGGTGGTAATGACTTCGGAGAAACATCATTATCTCATCTGGAAGATTAACTCCCACTCGATTCAAATGATTGTTGTACTCAGACAATTTGAGCACAAGCTCAACAATTGAGCTTTTCTCCCTTAGTTTGCAGGCTAAGAAAATCGTCGGAGGTCTCATACCTCTTGACGTGGGCACGAGCCTGAAATCCCAATTTCAACCCTCGAAACATCTCATATGTTCCGCGACGTTTCGAAAACGTCTTTGGTGCCTCTACTTAAACCGTTTAACTGAACTATCATGTAGTTATCAAAACGTGTATGTCCGATGTTCGCAACATCCACAAACAACGTTTGGGGTTCAGCACACTGAGCGGTGCATTAAGGACATAAGCCTTCTATGAAGCAATGAGGACAATCCTCAGTTTACAGACCTAGTCCGCATAATTGCTACTATCAACTTTCAACTAATTTTTTTCTAGGAACATATCTAAACAGTAGAACTATAGCGTGAGCTACGACATAATTTGCAAAAACCTTTTGACTATGTTCAAGATAATTAAGTTCATCTTATGAACTCCCACTCAGATAGACATCCCTCTGGTCATCTAAGTGATCTCATGATCCGAGTCAAACTAGGCCGTGTCCGATCATCACGTGAGACGGACTAGTCATCATCGGTGAACATCTTCATGTTGATCGTATCTTCTATACGACTCATGCTCGACCTTTCGGTCTCCGTGTTCCGAGGCCATGTCTGTACATGCTACGCTCGTCAAGTTAACCCTAAGTGTATTGCATGTGTAAATCTGTCTTACACCCGTTGTATGTGAACGTAAGGATCTATCACACCCGATCATCACGTGGTGCTTCGAAGCGACGAACTGTAGCAACGGTGCACAGTTAGGGGAGAACACTTCTTGAAATTGTTGTGAGGGATCATCTTATTTACTACCGTCGTTCTAAGCAAACAAGATGCATAAACAAGATAAACATCACATGCAATCAAATAGTGACATGATATGGCCATCATCACTTTGCTCCTTTTGATCTCCATCTTCGGGGCTCCATGATCATCATCGTCACCGGCATGACACCATGATCTCCATAATCATGATCTTCATCATCGTGTCTTCATGAAGTTGTCTCGCCAGCTATTACTTCTATTTCTACAGCTAACGGTTAGCAATAAAGTAAAGTAATTACATGACGTTTATGTTGATACGCAGGTCATAAATAAATTAAGACAACTCCTAAGGCTCCTGCCGGTTGTCATACTCATCGACATGCAAGTCGTGATTCCTATTACAAGAACATGATCAATCTCATACATCACATATATCATTCATCACATCCTTTGGCCATATCACATCACATAGCATACCCTGCAAAAACAAGTTAGACGTCCTCTAATTGTTGTTTGCATGTTTTACGTGGCTGCTATGGGTTTCTAGCAAGAACGTTTCTTACCTACGCAAAGACCACAACGTGATATGCCAATTGCTATTTACCCTTCATAAGGACCCTGTTCATCAAATCCGATCCGACTAAAGTGGGAGAGACAGACACCCGCCAGCCACCTTATGCAACTAGTGCATGTTTGTCGGTGGAACCGGTCTCACGTAAGAGTACGTGTAAGGTTGGTCCGGGCCGCTTCATCCCACGATGCCGCCGAATCAAGATAAGACTAGTAACGGCAAGCATATTGAACAATATCGATGCCCACAACTACTTTGTGTTCTACTCGTGCATAGTAACTACGCATAAACCTGGCTCTGATACCACTGTTGGGGAACGTAGCAGAAATTCAAAATTTTCCTACGTGTCACCAAGATCTATCTATGGAGAAACCAGCAACGAGGGGAAGGAGAGTGCATCTACATACCCTTGTAGATCGCTAGGCGGAAGCGTTCAAGAGAACGGGGTTGAAGGAGTCGTACTCGTCGTGATTCAAATCACCGATGATCCTAGCGCCGAACGGACGGCACCTCCGCGTTCAACACACGTACGGAACAGAGACGTCTCCCACGCCTTGATCCAGCAAGGAGGAGGGAGAGGTTGATGGAGATCCAGCAGCACGACGGCGTGGTGGAAGTAGCGGGATTCCAACAGGGCTTCGCTAAGCGCTGCGGGAGGAGGGAGATGTGTCACGGGAGGGAGAGGGAGGCGCCAGGCCTTAGGTATGGTTGCTCCTCCTTTTCCCCACTATATATAGGGCCAAGGGAGAGGGGGGAGGCGCAGCCCTTGCCCCTTCCTCCAAGGAAAGGGTGCGGCCAAAGGGGGGAGGAGTCCATCCTCCCCAAGGCACCTCGGAGGTGCCTTCCCCTTTTAGGACTCTCCCCTTTTTCTCTTCGCTTGGTGCATGGGCCTCTTGGGGCTGGTGCCCTTGGCCCATGTAGGCCAAGGCGCACCCCCTACAGCCCATGTGGCCCCCCGGGGCAGGTGGCCCCACCCGGTGGATCCCCGGGACCCTTCCGGTGGTCCCGGTACAATACCGATGACCCCGAAACTTGTCCCGATGGCCGAAATAGCACTTCCTATATATAATTCTTTACCTCCGGACCATTACGGAACTCCTAGTGACGTCCGGGATCTCATCCGGGACTCCGAACAACTTTCGGGTTACCGCATACTAATATCTCTATAACCCTAGCGTCACCGAACCTTCAGTGTGTAGACCCTACGGGTTCGGGAGACATGCAGACATGACCGAGATGACTCTCCGGTCAATAACCAATAGCGGGATCTGGATACCCATGTTGGCTCCCACATGTTCCACGATGATCTCATCGGATGAACCACGATGTCAAGGACTTAATCAATCCCGTATACAATTCCCTTTGTCTATCGGTACGATACTTGCCCGAGATTCGATCGTCGGTATCCCGATACCTTGTTCAATCTCGTTACAGTCAAGTCTCTTTACTCGTTCCGTAACACATCATCCCGTGATCAACCCCTTGGTCACATTGTGCACATTATGATGATGTCCTACCGAGTGGGCCCAGAGATACCTCTCCGTTTACACGGAGTGACAAATCCCAGTCTCGATTCGTGCCAACCCAACAGACACTTTTGGAGATACCTGTAATGCACCTTTATAGCCACCCAGTTACGTTGTGACGTTTGGTAGACCCAAAGCATTCCTACGGTATCCGAGAGTTGCACAATCTCATGGTCTAAGGAAAAGATACTTGACATTAGAAAAGCTTTAGCATACGAACTACATGATCTTTGTGCTAGGCTTAGGATTGGGTCTTGTCCATCACATCATTCTCCTAATGATGTGATCCCGTTATCAACGACATCCACTGTCCATAGCCAAGAAACCATGACTATCTGTTGATCACAACGAGCTAGTCAACTAGAGGCTCACCAGGGACAGATTGTGGTCTATGTATTCACACGTGTATTACGATTTCTGGATAATACAGTTATAGCATGAATAAAAGACAATTATCATGAACAAGGAAATATAATAATAATACTTTTATTATTGCCTCTAGGGCATATTTCCAACAGGCTGTACAACAAACGAACTTCAAGAAGAAGAGTGACAAGAAGAAAGGTGCTTGTCATGTGTGTGGAGATCCTGATCATTGGGCTCCTAGTTGTCCTAATCGCTATGACGAGCGTCGTCCTGGGAAACCCGGCAAGACCGCTAATGTTGTCATTGGAGACACTGACATGAAGGATGCTGGGTATGGTATATTTCCCACTATTCTTTCAGTATGTCATTCTCCTGATTGGTTGATTGACACGGGTGCTAATGTGCATGTATGCGGTGATATTTCCATGTTTTCGTCTTATCAGACCGCAGGGACTTCAACCGTGCTAATGGGCAATGGTTGAAGTGCTTATGTTTGTGGTGTTGTCACGGTCAATCTGAAGTTTACTTCGGGGAAGATCGTGCGGCTGAAGAACGCGCATTATGTCCCCTCCGTCAATAAAAATCTTGTTAGCGGATCTCTTCTGTGTAGAGATGGCTATAAGCTTGTCTTTGAGTCGAATAAATTTGTAATATCCAAGTATGGAACCTTTGTTGGTAAAGGCTATGAGTCAGGAGGCCTGTTTCGTTTATCCCTATCAGACGTTTGCAATAAAGTTGTTAATCATATTTGCAACAATAGTGAATCAAATGTGTGGCATTCACGTCTTTGTCATGTTAACTTTGGTTGCATGTCGCGACTAGCGAAGTTGAACTTAATCCCTAGTTTCACCACTGTCAAGGGATCTAAGTGTCAAGTGTGTTGCAAGCTAAGAAACCTCGTAAGTCTCACGTGACTGCAAAGACGAGAAATCTTACACCAGTAGAACTTATACATTCAGATCTATGTGAAATGAATGGTGTTTTGACAAAAGGTGGAAAGAAATATTTCATGACGTTAATTGACGACTCCACTAGATACTGCCGTGTGTATCTTCTGAAATCTAAGGATGAGGCTTTGAACCTTTTTCAAGATCTATAAAGCTGAAGTTGAAAACCAACTTGATCGAAAAATCAAGAGGCTTAGGTCCGACCGTGGTGGAGAGTATTTTTCCAATCAATTTGATACTTTTTGTGCGGAACATGGTATAATCCATGAGAGGACGCCTCCCTACTCACCTCCGTCAAATGGGGTGGCCAAAAGAAAGAACCGTACTCTAACTGATTTGGTTAACGCCATGTTATACACATCGGGTCTCTCCAAGGCATGGTGGGGGGAGGCGATATTGATAGCATGTCATGTCCTAAATCGAGTCCCCACAAAGAACAAAGAGATAACTCCATTCGAGGAATGGGAGAAGAAAAGGTTAAAATTCTCTTATCTGCGAACATGGGGTTGTTTGGCGAAAGTCAATGTTCCAATTCCAAAGAAGCGGAAGCTTGGACCAAAGACTGTGGATTGTGTTTTCCTGGGATATGCTTTTCATAGCATTGGTTATAGATTCTTGGTTGTAAAATCTGAGGTACCTGACATGCATGTCGGTACGATCATGGAGTCGAATGATGTGACTTTCTTTGAAGATATCTTTCCCATGAAAGATATGGCTACCTCATCTAATCAGGAGATGCCTAGTTCATCGAATCAGGAACCAGTTACAATTACCGAACCTGCCATTTCGATGGAACACTTTGAAAGTCCCGTGGAGGAGAACAATGAAGTTCCTACTAGGAGCAAGAGACAAAGGACAGCAAAGTCCTTTGGTGATAATTTTCTTGTGTATCTCATAGATGATACTCCCAGTTCTATTTCGGAGGCCTATGCATTGGAAGATGCTGACTACTGGAAGGAAGCGGTTCGTAGCGAGATGGATTCCATCTTGGCGAATGAAACTTGGGAGATAATTGATCGTCCTTATGGGTGCAAACCTATAGGATGCAAATGGGTATGAGACCCACAATATGAGTTGTTCACAGTGGTAACCTATTCTTTGTGATCGGAGATCCCGTGAATTAGATGTGGAAGACAAGCTGTTGGTCAACTAGGAGGAGAGTATCCTTACTGTAAAAAATATCACTCCATGAAGATGCAATACTCTCCTAATCTGCATGGCAGGTTGATGTATATCTTAATGTGTTCTAAGTGGCTCTTTGAAGCAGAGATGTTGTCCTGCAGAACATCTTTTGAAGAACGCGCCTATATGAGTCTGATTGTTAAACGTCGCAATCTATGAGAGTATGGTTCTCTCTAGTAAACTCATGAAAGGTCTAGGAGTATGACGCATAAGCTCCACCCGCGAGGAAGACCCACGGTAGCCACGTATCGGTCAAGGCTTTATGTGAAGCTAGATTCGCAGAAAACTTGCAGTTCAAGGCCCAGTCCACTGTTCAAGTTGCTTACTAGTGTAGCATAGAGTTCTAGGTGGAACTTCAACTTAACAGTCTCCACTGCAGTACCGGTATATAAAACAGCGTTTTGAAACCAAAGGCAAATTTTGTGTGCCTCTGGGATCTGGTGGGGGATTGCTGGAATATTGCCAGCCCAATAGCAGTTTTAGAAATTCCAAATAAATCCTAGAGGCCCACGCAGCCCATTCGTGCAAGGCAAGAGGTGGAAATAAAGTTTAGTCCCATTGCGAGTTTAGAGGGAGTTGGACCTCTTTATAAGGGAGGTTCTTTCCCCACATGTATGAACATGAGAACAAGAGGGACATCCACGCGCGCTCCTCCTCCGCCGCCACCTTGCCACGCCACGCCACGCCACGCCTTGTCACGACGCGCTAAGCCGATGACTAAATTTTTGCCGCGCACGATGGGTATACGAAAGGTCACACAGAAGCTGAAACGTTTTTGCGATAGTGGAGTTTGAATGCGAACGGTGCAGCCCTTCGGCTGCTGGCTGCTGGCTTCATCTTCGTCTCTTCATTTCACCTTCCGTCGCTGCCCTCTCGCCTCCTTCTCTTGCGCCTATAAAAGGGAGGTTGCTCCTCTCAGAGTGACGTACCAGAACTTCTCCTTCCTCTCGCCACCGGTTCCAATTTCTGCACTGCTACTGTCTTCCTCATCCCGGCTTGCAGCGTGCACCGTGAGTCGGGATAGTAGGCCTCCGAAACCGCACCTTCTGAGTCCTGTACGGGGGAAGGGTGATAAGGTTTTTGGGGAGCGCTTCGCGCGACTACTGACTTCTTCGTCACGGACTCCCCGGACTCCGACGACTACTTCCCCGACGATGACTTCTTCCGCGACGTCCACGACCTCCTCGACGACATGGCTGGTGAGGGAGTCCTGGATTAGGGGGTGTCCGGATGGCCGGACTATGACCTTTGGCCGGAATCCCGGACTATGAAGATACAACATTGAAGACTTCGTCCCGTGTCCGGATAGGACTTTCCTTGGCATGGAAGGCAAGCTTGGTGATTCGATATGAAGATCTCTTCCCATTGTAACCGACTCTGTGTAACCCTAGCCCTCTCCGGTGTCTATATAAACCGGAGAGTTTTAGTCCGTAGGACGAACAACAATCATACCATAGGCTAGCTTCTAGGATTTAGCCTCTCTGATCTCGTGGTAGATCAACTCTTGTACTACCCATATCATCAATATTAATCAAGCAGGAGTAGGGTTTTACCTCCATCGAGAGGGCCCGAACCTGGGTAAAAACACCGTGTCCCTTGTCTCCTATTACCATCCGCCTAGACGCACAGTTCGGGACCCCCTACCCGAGATCCGCCGGTTTTGACACCGACATTGGTGCTTTCATTGAGAGTTCCTCTGTGTCATCACCTTTAGGCCCGATGGCTCCTTCGATCATCAACCACGACGCGGTCCGGGGTGAGACTTTTCTCCCTGGACAGATCTTCGTATTCGGCGGCTTCGCACTGCGCGCCAATTCGCTTGGCCATCTGGAGCAGATCGAAAGCTACGCCCCTGGCCATCAGGTCAGGTCTGGAAGCTTAAACTACACGGCCTGCATCCGCGGGGACTTGACCTTCGACAGATTCGAGCCACGGCCGAGCGTGCGGCACTGTCACGATGGGCATGATCTAGCTCTGCCGCCGGACAGCGCCCTGAGCGCCGCTCAGGTGTCCGCTCCGACCATTAGCTCGGAGCCGACTGCGCCAGTCGGGGACGGACGGTTGGACGCCGCCCCAGGAGCCGCAATCTCTATGGCGATAGAGCCGAATACCAGCCTAGTCCTTTGAGAG
This sequence comes from Triticum timopheevii, assembly GCA_963921465.1. NCBI lineage: Eukaryota > Viridiplantae > Streptophyta > Magnoliopsida > Poales > Poaceae > Triticum > Triticum timopheevii. Next base: position 49,550,227 of record OY997272.1, on the reverse strand, counting down.
GTCTGCGACTCCAAGGTGCCGGACTCCTTTCCGGACTCCGAATCTCCCGCACCCCTTCCGATCGAACCCGATTGGGCTCTGACCGTGGAGTTCACCGCCGCGGACATCTTTCGGCACTCGCCCTTTGGCGACATCCTGAATTAACTAAAGTCCCTCTCTCTTTGTCAGGAGAGCCCTGGCCGGACTATGGTCAGCGGGGTTGGGACGTGGACGACAAAGAAATTCGAACCCCGCCCACCACCCACTTCATAGCCACTGTCGACGATCTAACCGACATGCTCGACTACGACTCCGAGGACATCGACGGTATGGACGCCGATGAAGGAGAGAATCGAGAACCAGCGCCTATAGAGCACCGGACAATCACTTCATCACACGATGTATACATGGTGGACACACCTAAAAGAAGCAACAACGAGGATCAAAAGTGCGCAACCAGGGATCGTTCCCTCGAAAAACAATCAAAGCGGCGGCGTAAGCGCCACGCCAAGCCCCACCACGATAGAGACCCAGCCATAGAGCAGGGCGAATCAACGGAAGACGAACATGCCATCGAGCAACCGTCTAAACAGGGCGGACAAAACGAACAATCCGTCCCCGGCAAAGATAATAGTTCGGACGACCTAACGCCGGACAAGTCGCTGGAGCACCAGAACCTCCACCAAAGGCTCGTCGCCACTGCGCATAGCTGTCACAACCCTAGAATAATGTTTGTAATTAGTGGCATTGCATCCATGCATCATGTCTAAATTCTGAAAGTTGAACTGAGGAAATTTGAAAGCCTCAAAAATTCAATTAAAAGAAGGGCAAATAACCCTGGAAAATGCATCCAATGTTTCCAGAATGCACTTCAATGATGTTTGATATTTTTTTACAAGGGTTCTGACCCAAACCAAAAATATGGAACATTTTTGAGGAATTATTTTGGCCATTTGGATTTAAATCAATAAGTATTTGAGTTGGATTTAATTCTCCTACAAAAGAATTATAAGTCCAACAATTCTGAAAATTTGTGAGTGACTTTGAATACTTTGTATCAAGCCACATAAATCTTTTCAGAAGCTACTAAAATGATTTGATTTTTAAATCAAATCAAAACAAACGTCAGGAAATAGAAAACAAAAAGAAATAGGAAAAATCAGAAAGGAGAAGGGAGAAGCTACCTGGGCCTTACCTGGAGGCCCAGCAGTCGGCCCAGCCGACTGGCTCTGCCAGTCATCCCCTTCCTCCCGCCAGTGTGCACTATGCGTGGCGCACGCAGAGGAGGCGAGGGCCACCTCCTGCTTCACGCTGGAGGCTTGTCCTCCTTCTTGACCCCACTTCTGGAGATGCCTAGAGCCCCCTGGACCCCCTCGCTCTCTCCCTCTCCCTCGTTCCCCTCCTCTGTCTCGTTCTCTCATGCACACACGAACGCGTCGTCGCCACCGCTCGCTGTTGCTGCGTCCAGCGGCCACCCCTTGCGCTAAAAGCCATCCCAGAAGCTCCTCCTCACCGCGCTTCTTCGCCTCATCGACTGAAGGGACGCCGGGAGGTCGACAACATCACCAGGATCGCCATCTTCGCCGCCTACTGCTGCACCTCGCCGTCGTCGATTCACGGGCTCCAGTGCGTCCCCGAGCCAACCGACCTACCCAACTGACCCGCAGTGAGCCCCTGAGCGTCTCCCCTCTCCCCTTTTGCTCGCTTCCGTGCCATAGCGCTGTTCCTCGCCGTGACCGAAGCCGCCCTCCGCCGTGGCCGTTGTTCCTGCAGCGACCGTGCTTCTCCGCTCGGATCCGCGCACCCCGCAGGCTCCTGGAGCAACCAGGAGGCCAATGCCACCCCTAGCTGGCTTCCTTGCGAGCTGCGGCCCCACAGCCGCACACCTCTGAGCTTCGGCCGTCGCCCGGCTCGTCGCCTCCGCCATTACAGGCCGCCCCAGCGCACCACGCGGCCACCACCGCTTGTGCCACACCTCTAGCTCTCCGTAGCCGCAAACCGCGCACGAAATGGTGCTCTACAGCGCCGTCCCGAGCAATGCCGGTGAGCCACCGCCGCGGGATATGGTCGTCGACGGCTAACCGCCGTTCTGGATGACATGGCACTTAATTAGGAGCTAATCACCTGGTTAACTGATCCAATGACACTGACAGTGGGCCCAGCCCGACTAAATATCTTGTTATATTTTTAACTAATCATAATTAGTCACTGTGACAATGACATGCGGGTCCCACGGCCAGGTTTGACCGCTGTTGACTTGATGACGTCACCCTGATGCAATGCTGATGCAATAAATCATTTACTGGATTTATTCTTATTCAGGAAATTCCAGAAAATGCTTCAAACTTCAACAATTCATAGAGAATTATCTACAACTCCAAATGAAATAAGTTATATGTGAGAAATGATCAGAAAAATCCAATCTATCCATCTGTACTAGTTTCATGCATGTTTAAACAAGCTAACTTGCTGTTTAGTGCAAAACATGATAAAGCACTATTTAAGATCACAAGTGAGTTTGAACTTTGAATCTTTGGTTCAAAATAGCTCAAACCCATTTGGTTGTAGTTGCCTTAGCCCAACACACTCATTTTACCATGTCATGATCATGCAGCATATTGTTGCATTACATTGATTGTGTTTCTTGTCTGTTGCCGGTAATTGTCCCCCTAGTAGACGTGGTTCCGACGATGGGATCGATGACACCGATGAAGAGCTATATTATCTTCAGAAGTGCCAGGCAAGCAAAACCCCCTTGTTCATTCCGATACAATCCCACTCTCTCGCTCCTGCTCTATTTTACTGCATTAGGACAACAACGATACAACTATTACTTGCTGCGGTAGTTGAACCCCTTTATCCTCTGCATAACCTATCATTGCCACAGTAAATAGATGAAACCCACTAGCATGAGTAGGAGTTGTTTGAGCCCTAATGTGCCTACTCATTCATGCTTGTTGTTATGCCTGCTACTGCTTAGAGTTGAGTCAGGTCTGATTCATCGGGGATGAATTGGAATGTGGTGTACATGTCCAACTGTGTGTGGTCTACACGATTTGGTAAAGGTAGCGGTGAGAGGCCATGTAGGAGTACATGGTGGGTTGTCTCATTGCAGCCGTCCTCAAGAACTGATTTCTGTGTTTGTGATCCATGAACAGCTACTACCACACATTGGGATCCTTAATTGACTCTCTCGACTTATTAACCGACTTGATCTATGTCCAGGAGTTGCAACTAGTTTCTGGTGTTTGTAGGTAGTGTTAGTAGTCTACCAAGTGGCACCCGGTACAGGTGGGCTTGGGACAGACTAAGCACAGTGGCCCGGTGTACCAAGTGGTAACCGGATGGTGGGTTTGGGAACCCTGCACACATCGTTTGGGGCCGTGAGCGACACCCCCGCCGGATCTCCTTGCGGATGGAACCCGAATAGGCAATAAACCTGGACGAGAGACTTGTGTGGTTAGTCAGGTCGTGGCTGACACCCTCGCCAGGCTTCCGCTTGAAGGTTGCCAAGATAAATGACGTGTACATGGCGGTAAGTGGCGAGAGCGTGTGTGAAGAAGTACACCCCTGCAGGGTTAACATCATCTATTCGAATAGCCGTGTCCGCGGTAAAGGACTTCTGGGTTGCCTGTACAGTTCATAGACAAGAGAAAGTGGATACTCTAAAATACACAAGATAAGTGTGAGTGCTATGGATGGCGTTCTCGTAGGGAGACGGGAGCGGATCCATAGTGGTGTATTGATATGGTGAATATGTGGACTCGTGTGCGCCACCTCAAAAGAGTTACTTGCAGTCGTAGTTTAGGATAGCCACTGAGTCAAAGCTGGCTTGCTGCAGTTAAACCCCACCATCCCCTTTGTTGATAATGATGCATATGTAGTTAGTTCTGACGTAAGTCTTGCTGGGTACATTTGTACTCACGTTTGCCTATTTTATGTTTTTGCAGAGAGACTTCAGTCTCACTAGTAGCTCCGCGTGAACTTCCGATGTTTAGCTTGTTACCTCAGCTACGATCTTGTGCCCTCGGCAGGATCTGGTAGTTAGTCAGGCTTCTCAGCCTTATTCATTTGTAGTTATCTGTACTCAGACATGTTAAGCTTCCGCTTGTGCTTTCACTGGTATGCTCTGAATGCTGGGTCATGAGACCCATGTTTGTTATATCTCGCTCCTCGGAGCCTATTGAATAAAATACTTGAGTTGTAGAGTCATGTTGTGATGCCATGTTGTATTTACACATATTGAGCATATTGTGTGTATGTTATTGAAATGCTTGGTATGTGTGGGATCTGACTATCTAGTTGTTTATCCTTAGTAGCCTCTCTTACCGGGAAATATCTCCTAGTGCTTCCACTGAGCCATGGTAGCTTGCTACTGCTCCGGAACACTTAGGCTGGCCAGCATGTGTCCTTCTTTGTTCCTGTGTCTGTCCCTTCAGGGAAATGTCACGCGATGAATACCGGAGTCCTGTTAGCCCGCTACAGCCCGGTTCACCGGAGTCCTGCTAGCCCAGTGCTACAGCCTGGATTCACTCGCTGATGACCGACACATTCGATGTTGGGTCATGGATGCCTGTCCCTGTAAGTTTGTGCCACTTTGTGTTTACGACTAGCCATGTCAGCCCGGGCTCCTTATCATATGGATGCTAGTGACACTATCATATACGTGTGCCAAAAGGCGCAAACGGCCCCGGGCAAAGGTAAGGCAACACCCATGGGGATACCGTGCGTGAGGCAGCAAAGTGATATGAGGTGTTACATGCTCGATCGATGTGGAATTGAGTCGGGGTCCTGACAGTAGCCTGAAAAAGCAGAAGCGGAAGCTCAAAACAGCGGAAGATGCACTCAGAATCAGATGGGGCAAAGTAGTCAATACCGCACATAAGTACGGCAACAGTCATCACACAAAGAGCTATCCGAAGCGTAAATTACTACCGGAATTTGATGTAGAGGCCTTAGAGCCCCCACAGTTGAAAACAATGAAGCCACCAGGTCGGATAGACGACCCCACGATCGACCTCAAGCGACAAAGGGCGCCACACTCAATACGGCACGCGATCCGCCCATGGATTCGCATCAAAAAACCGGTCCAACCAGATCCATCTATTGGCTAAGAAAGCAAGCTCCAGTGAGCAATGCAATGCAAAAAATATCTAAACATCGCGGTACACCTACTTACAGGGGCGCTGCACATCCCCTATGTTTCACCGATGAGGTACTGGATCATGAATTTCCAGCGGGATTCAAGCCCGTAAACATAGAAGCATACGACGGAACAACAGACCCTGGAGTCTGGATCGAGGATTATATCCTCCACATACACATGGCCAGAGGAGATGGCCTTCACGCCATAAAATACTTACCCCTGAAGCTCAAAGGGCCAGCCCGGCATTGGCTTAAAAGCCTTCCCGAAAACACCATAGGAAGTTGGGAAGAGCTCGAGGATGCTTTCCGGGCAAATTTTCAAGGGACCTATGTCCGACCTACGGATGCAGACGATCTAAGTCATATAACTCGACAACCCGGAGAGTCATCCCGGAAACTCTGCAATAGATTTCTTACTAAAAAGAATCAGATAGTCGACTGTCCGGACGCCGAAGCCCTAGCAGCTTTCAAACATAGCGTTCGAGACGAATGGCTCGCCCGACACGTCAGCCAAGAAAAGCCAAGAACAATGGCCGCATTAACAAGCCTCATGACCCGCTTTTGTGCAGGAGAAGATAGTTGGTTGGCGAGAAGCAACACCAGCGACCCGAGTACATCCGAACTCAGAGATGGAAACGGGAAACCGCGCCGTAACAAAGAACAGCGCCGGATCAAAGATAACAGCCCGATGAGCACGGCAGTCAACACCGAATTCAAAAGCTCTCGACAAAATCAGAAAAAGCCGCACCCCAAAGATGACAGGGACGAGCTATCTAACCTCAACAAAATGTTGGACAAAATATGTCAAATCCATAGTACTCCCGGGAGACCTACAAACCACACCCACAGAGATTGTTGGGTCTTCAAGCAGTCCGGCAAACTCAACGCCGAACACAAGGGGCTCGACACACCAAGCGAGGATGACGACGCACCCCACAAGCAGAACACCGGAGAACAAAAGAAGTTCCCACAAGAAGTCAAAACAATAAATTCACTTCAGGTGACAAAAGGGAAAAACAGAACGGCGCCTACAAAGATACGCGCCATACAGCCTGCCCCACAGGAGCACCGCCACTGGTTGTTACAACCAATCACCTTCGATCACCAGGATTACTCCAGAGGTATCCAGAATGCAGGCTGGACTGCTTTGGTCTTGAATCCGGTTATTGACGGACTCCAATTTACACAAGTCCTAATGGACGGCGGCAGTGACCTAAACCTGTTATATCAGGACACAATCCGCAAACTGGGGGTAAACCCAGCAATAATTCGCCACGGCAACACTTCCTTTCAAGGATTCACGTCGGGCCCAGATACCCAGAGTATGGGTTCCCTTTCATTAGAAGTCATGTTCGGCTCACCCAACAACTTCCGAAGCGAAAAGCTAACCTTCCACATCGCCCCATTCATAAGTCGCTATCAAGCGCTACTGGGACGTGAAGCTTTTGCCTGCTTTAACGCAATACCGCATTATGCATCCCTTACACTTAAAATGCCCGGTCCATGAGGCATCATCTCATTAAAGGGAAATATCAATCGATCCCCGAAATACGGATAATGGTGCGGCCGCCTTGACAGCCGCACACTAATCCAGCTTTACTACCCCGGACATGGCTCGACGAGTCCGGCGTAAACATACAAAGGCTTAATAGCCGCATAACCCTGTACAAGGGGCTCTGCGTGTTTACACCAGGAGACAATACGGCTCAACTTTACTCACATCTCTGTATTATATTTTGTTTATTTCTCGCACGATTATTTTTCACTAAGTTCCTCTCTTTCGCAGACAAACACCATGCTACGCCCGTCCAGGATATGGCACAACGGAGACACAGGCGCAGACGTGCAGTAGGGACCCATTTTAAGGATTCTTTTCAGATTAAGACCTTGCGTAAACCTTTTTTTACTGTCTCTTTTTGATAACATCCCCCGGTTTTTGCTATAACCGAGGAGGAGGCTGGCGTCTTGGCATGTGGCCACGCCAGAATTTTGCGCATTCCTGGGCACCAGGGGCTTCTTACCAAGGGCATTTGTTCAGCCCATTTTCATAAAGACCGAATACCTTAGGGAGTGTTCGGTGTCACGAGTTTGGCCTTATATGCATCAGCTCCGAATCATGTCTTTGGTCAAATTTTGGGTTTGCCCGGCTCCTGTGTTTTGCTGCCTTATGTTCCGCTCTATCGGCTAAGGCGGCACCAGGAGAACTACTGCGATTGTGCCCCGGTTCGATCAGGCGAGCACCTCAGTAGAGAAAGCCGAAAACTGACTTTCATGATATAGCGAGAGACTGGTCAACCACTCGATGACTTTCGAAATCTTTAGGATTCCTCCGCATTAACGAAGGGTCGCCTCCCGGTCAGGCACACACACGCCCCGAATTCGGGCGAGCGCGGTGCCCCTAGCGGCTATTAAGTAGCCCCACTATCAAACTCCTATGGCTAAGTGAAAGTGATAAAGCATTATAGTCCAGTTGCCTAGTTCGCTGCGCTATCACCTCCTTTATAGGACCAAGATGTTGGATTAAGTGTGTAAAGCGCCTTTTTGTGAACACCCCCGCATTATATGTGTGGGGGCTGAAGCCAACGACTGCCATCTTTCAGGTTATATACAAATATACATTAACGGCCGCACAGGAGGCATTATATTTCTTGCAAGCACAAGTATAAAAAGCTTTTATATTCTATCAAAATATTTGTTCTACAATAGCACATGCTATTCGAACACAACATCCTTCGAGCACTGCGCCTCTATTAAACGAGCGCCCTACAGAACTTCCTCAAAGTAGTGCTTGGCAGGTACTCGGCTTTCGTCCGAATCCTAGGATGCAACAATACTGGCCTTCATATCCGCCCAGTATGTTTTGACACGGGCAAGAGCCATCTGAGCACCCTCTATGCACGCCAACCTCTTCATTGCATCAACATGCGGCACCGAACCAAGGAACTGCTGCACCAAGCTAAAATAACTCTTCAGCTCTGGATCTTCCGGCCACAGAGGACTCGCAACATACCTCATGGCAAGTCCGGATAACCTGTTCAGCTCCGCCTAGGCGGCCAAACGGTCGGATACCAAAAGTGGGCGTACTGGATTGTGGAACTGCGACCAAAAAAGTTCTTCCAACTCATGGTCACCTCGACCCCGGAAGTGTTCGGCCGCGTCTGCCGCACTCGCTGCCAAATCTAGATAAGTGTTTTCCGCACTCCATTGCCGGTCTAATGGAGCATACTTAGGATCCCCGAACTTCATTCGCAGCATATAGGGCTTTCCAGCCGTGATATCTCCGGCCTGACGTAGCTCCTCCTTCATAGCTCTCACTGCAGAGCGAGTATCCTTGGCCTCGGCAGTGATCTTTCCAAGGTCCTTCTGATCCGCCCTATCTTCTTGTTCAAGAAATTTACAGCGGTCGGCAGCATCCTTCAATTTTATAGCCATCTCGGCTATTACTTTCTTGCTCTGGCAGTGAGTAGCCTGTTCGGCTTTTAGCTCTTCAGCCGCCTTAACGGCAGCCACATCACTTTTCCTTGCTTGCTCCTTGGCTCGGGCAAGTTCCGCCCGAAGGTTCTCCACGGCAGCAATCCCATCTACATTAAGCACATATCTTATAAGGCACGAGCATCGAACTCCCCTTATCAGATGCTGTCGGTGTCAAAACCGGCGGATCTTGGGTAGGGGGTCCCGAACTGTGCGTCTAGGCGGATGGTAATAGGAGACAAGGGACACGATGTTTTACCCAGGTTCGGGCCCTCTTGATGGAGGTAAAACCCTACGTCCTGCTTGATTGATATTGATGATGTGAGTATTACAAGAGTAGATCTACCACGAGATCAAGGAGGCTAAACCCTACAAGCTAGCCTATGGTATGATTGTTGTTCGTCCTATGGACTAAAACCATCCGGTTTATATAGACACCGGAGAGGGCTAGGGTTACACAGAGTCAGTTACAATGGTAGGAGATCTACATATCCGTATGGCCAAGCTTGCCTTCCACGCCAAGGAAAGTCCCATTCGGACACGGGACGAAGTCTTCAATCTTGTATCTTCATAGTCTTGGAGTCCGGCCGATGATGATAGTTTGGCTATCCGGACACCCCCTAGTCCAGGACTCCCTCAGTAGCCCCTGAACTAGGCTTCAATGACGACGAGTCCGGCGCGCATATTGTCTTCGGCATTGCAAGGCGGGTTCCTCCTCCGAATAATTTATAGAAGATTGTGAACACCAGGATAGTGTCCGGCTCTGCAAAATAAATTCCACATACCACCGTAGAAAGAATAACATTTACACAAATTCAATCTGCTGACGTATTTGTGGCGTGACGTCGCACCACAACCAAGCCTTTACTCGAATTGTTTTTATTGTACCACCTCAGCGCGTTTAACGAAGCGGTTTCCTTGGCACGTCTTGTCGAAGCAGAGATCGTGTTCCCCTTATTCCGAGATTCCCATCAATACGGACGTGGGTAACCCAACCGCGCCATTGATTGCGGCGCTTGGGAGATAAGCGAGTTTTATTAGGCCGGTGGGGACGCATGGTTTCGTCCGCCCATATAAGGGATAAAGATCCACCCTTTTACCTACGCCTTCTTCCTCCTTTGCTTATCCATCTCCGCGAACTCGAGCTCCAGCGCCCAAGTCCGCACATCTCACCTCAACCTTCTCCAACTATGTCCGGAGTGGGAGGCAAGTGGATGGCCTCCTCCGTTACGGAGGGGCACATCAAGAAGCTGCGCAGTGCCGGATATCTGTCCAGCGACATCGCGCACCGGCTCCCCGACGAGGGGCAGCTCATCCCCACCCCCGGGCCCCATGAGAGGGTAGTATTCCTTTCCCATTTCCTCCTAGGACTGGGCTTCCCACTCCATCCCTTTGTCCGGGGGCTCATGTTCTACTACGGCCTGGATTTCCATGATCTGGCCCCGAATTTCATCCTCAACATCTCGGCGTTTATCGTCGTGTGTGAGGCCTTCCTCTGCATCCAGCCCCACTTCGGTTTGTGGCTCAAGACCTTCAGTGTCAAGCCGAAGGTTGTGAAGGGCAGCCAAGCGGAGTGCGGAGGCGCCATGGTGGGCAAGATGCCCAACGTTACTTGGCTCGAGGGCACCTTCGTGGAAACCATTAAGGGGTGGCAATCGGGGTGGTTCTACATCACCGAGCCGCGTGACCCTGAATGGGCAGCGGCCCCTGAATTCAGATCTGGCATCCCCATACGGCTCACCTCCTAGAAAGAGAGTGGCCTGACATGTGGTGATTCGGAGGAGCTAATCGGACTCCAAGCCTGCGTCCAAAAGCTAGTGAACAAGAAGCTCAAGATTGTCAACGTAGTCCAGGTCATGCTCATCCGCCGGATTCTCCCGTGCCAACAACGGGACTTCAATATGTGGGAGTTCGATTCGGCGCAGCACCAGACTTTGAGCAGGCTCTTCGACACTACGTACGAAGAGGCCTGGAGGTTGCTGTTTAAGGGCGCCGAGGCTCCCGCATCCGCTACCAAAGATCGCGGATTCAGCTCGCAGCGTCCGGCTAGCGAGGTAAGCGATTTTACCCTTTACGGGACACTTGTTTTCCATAGTTTGACTCTATGCGGGATCTAAACTCCCTCTCCTTTGACAGGACTGGCTGAAGAAGGCCGAGCGGACTAACTGTCCGGCCCCTTTGCTAGAAGACCCAGCGGATGCCCGCTTAACGGGGTTGCTGGTTCCGGCACCCCATGTGGTGCCGGAGAAGAAGGCCAAGAAGAAGGCCACGGGCACTCGAAAGAGTTCCCGTTTTCAGGTGTCATCGGACTCATCATCCGATGACTCTGAGGCGGACTCCGCCCACGAAGGCGAGGAGGAGAAGAAAGAGGCCTCTCCCCCAGCGGGGGGAGGGAAGAAAAGGAAGGCCTCCCAACGAGTGGGGCCGAAGGGTCCAAGAAGGGAAGGACTCTTCCCCCGGACTGCTCTGCCAACACCGGCGATGACGACGAGGACTGGCCTTCAAGGGCCAAGCCCCTGGCGAGATTGTAAGTATCCGGACTGCCGAATAACTTCATGATTTTTCTTTTTGCCACATGGTGTCTTTCTAATGCCACATACAACCCTGCAGTCCGCCCAGGGATGATCTTCCCGCTTCGTCGAGCGGGTCCTTGGGTGCGTCGGATATGGATTCCCTTCCGACCGCCTCCACCCCCCGTGATGTGGACGATGCCGAGGTGGGATCCCGGGAAGGGACCCGCCAGGAGGAGGAGGCCCCGGAGGTGCCGCAGGGCAACCTCCCGGACTTTGCACCAGACTCCGCACCGGAACCTATAGCGGTTCCAGAGTCCGGCGGGCGGCCGTTCATAAGAAGGCAAGACCGTGACGCCGGCGGCCTCTGTCCAACCGGAGGTGCCGGATAGCTTGCTGGAGGCGCTCAGCAGCGCTTCCATCAAAGAGGAACACCGCACCGTCATGAGTGCGGTGATTCAGAAGGTTCAGCTCGCCAAGAGCGGGCTGACCGAAGCCTCCAGCAGCCTTCTAACAGGCTTTGAGGTAAGAATTTTGATATATGTAAAATAGTACCGCATAGACAGTAGCCCCTGATGCTCGGTTCGGTGTTCGGAAAGAAAAGCCGAAGTGAGGATCTAAAAAGATATACGCAGGAGTCATAAAAAATATGTCAATATGGGGTTGCAGGCTGTGTTGCTGACCTCTGCCGCACTGACTGCGGAGTTCAATACTTTGAAGCAAAGCCTCGAGCGGTCCGAGAACGAGCTCGGCCGTGCCAAGAAGCAGCTCGAGGACAAGGAAGGTGAGTAACACCTTATTAAAGTTGTACCTTACAGAAAAGGATTTGGTTGCAAGAAGAATGACAAGGATAACGTGGGTATTGCACGGGCCATGAACGAGGTGGCGACCCTGAAGGAGGCAGTGTCCGCGGCCGAACGTAATGCGGCCGCGGAGCGCACCGAGCGAGAGAAGCAGGAGGCACGGGTGGCGGAGGTACAGCAAGAGCTCCAGGCTCTCGTGGAAAAACATGAGAGTTTGGAGCGCGACTCGAAGACTCGAGAGTCCGAGCTTGCATCGGCTCTTGAGAGTGCCAAAGCCGCTAAGGCCGAAGCCTACAAGGCCCTCTAGGAAATCGAGGCATTAAAGAAAATAGCGGCGGGTAAGGCATTTTTCATGCAAAGCAAGCATGTGAGTGTGAATTCCCTATTACTTACCCGAATTCAGAGCTCTCCAGGAGCGTTCGCAGATCTGCCCCGCAGCGTGTCCGATGTTGCCGCTTTCTATAGGGCCGAGGAGGGGAGCTCGACGGAGAAGGTCTTCTGGTCTCAGTATGCTGAGGCCGGACATCCGGTGCCCCTTAGCGACTAGCTGAAGCAGCTGGTTGAGCTCCACAAGGTGGCCGACCAGGCCATAAAGGGCCTCATAGTTCGGCTGTGGCCCAACGAGGCCATGCCTGGGAGCTACTTCGGCCTGGTGCGACGGCTGGTGGACGCTTGTCCATGGGTTGAAGTCATCAAGCACTCCGCCTAAATTGAAGGTGCCCGTCGGGCCCTTGCCCGTGCAAAGGTGCAATGGGGAAAGATGGATGCTGAGAAGCTTGTGACGGAAGCGCCACCGCCGGGCAAGGAGTATCGCACGCCTGAGATGTATTATAAGAGTGTTCTGAAGGGTGCCCGCATTATTGCGGGTGAGTGCTCCAAAGATGTAATATTTGAGTAGACTCGCATTTTGTTATCCTGTGCGCTGAAAACTTTGTTCATATGCGCTGAGCAACGCTTGTTAATTTAAAATATTACCTTCTGTGCGGCCGTTTATCAAATCTGAGAGATGGCAAGTCGTCGGCTTCAGCCCCCATGCCACGAGTGCTGGGGTGTTCAGGATAAATTTGAGCACTCTTGTTCGCATTTTTGGGTCCATCTAGGGAGGCGCTCAACACAACGAACGAGGCAACCAGACTTATAATGCTTGAACACTCTCACTTAGCCATAGAATTCTATAATTTTAAATTTCAGCAAAGCCCCTAGTGTTCGGAAGGCCGAATTAGGGGCGCTATCCACGCCTGGGCCGGTCAAAGCCGGTTCCTCGCTCTAAGCGGCATAAGTCTTTAGGGACTCGAAAGAAACCTCTCGAACAGCGACCGGCTCTCGCCTCATCATGACAGTCAGTTTTAGCTTTCTCCACTGAGGCGCTCGCCCAGCTCAACTGGGGCGCAATCGCAGTGGTTCTCCCGGTGCTACCTTAGCCGATACAATGGAACGTAAGGTACCAAAACATGGGAGCCGGGCAAACCCAACTATTGACCTAAGACATGATTCAGAGCCGATGCATATAATGCTATAAGTTCGGGGTGCCGCACTTGTGAAAGTGTTCGGACTTATCACACCATGATGCGGGAAACATAAGCCCCTAGTGTATTTAGCCGTACCAAAGTGTACTGATGCAACATGTCATAAATGAACATATGTATAAGAAAGAAATGCAATTATAAGCAAAAAGGTGCTGCATTGTTTATTCAAGAAATATTGCCATGAATGCAGAATGATAATAGTGCGGTAAGCAAGGGATGGGACTATTAAACATGTCCCCCTCCAGGGGTAGGCTGCGGAATGGTGTATAAAACAGATTTAATGCTCATAATGGAGACCACCTGGATATTCGTCGTAGCCTTTCTCCTTCCCTGGCTGTTGCATCGTGAGTTCGGCAGGTCTACTGCCGGACAGGGCCTCTGATGAACGGAGTCCTGTGGGTAAAAAAAAGAAAAAGAGAAAAAAAGGAATGACACACTTGAAAGCCCCTGGTGTGGTTAAGCCGCATTCTGGGCCTATCGTGGTCGTGCCCCTCCCCCTATGCCCATGGTATCTCCAGAGCGTAATGATGTACGCGAAGGACCAGTCTTGCAATTTTGCAGGGGCTGGGGTTGGGGCCGCATTGCTACGCATGCTCGGAACGTGCCAGGTGGTCTTGTTGTAGGTTACTCCGGGCGCGTTTAGCCGTGTCCGGTCGCTTAACGGCCGAACTCGAGAATTGCCTTAAGAGGCTGCACTGTACTTCTGCCGCGAGAGCCGCTGTATGTTCCTCCATTCGAAGAGAGCGTTCAGTGTGTCTGTTGACCGTGATGACTCCTCGAGGGCCTGGCATCTTGAGCTTGAGGTATGCGTAGTGCTGCACCGCGTCGAACTTTGCAAACACGGTACGTCCGAGCAGAGCATGATAGCCGCTGCGGAATGGAACTGTGTCGAAGATTAACTCCTTGCTTCGGAAGTTATCCGAGGATCCGAAGACCACTTCCAGTGTAACTGAGCCTGTACAATTGGCCTCTACACCTGGTATGACGCCTTTAAAGGTCGTCTTTGTGGATTTAATCCTTGAGGGGTCTATGCCCATTTTGTGCACTGTATCCTGATAAAGCAGGTTCAGGCTGCTGCCGCCGTGCATCAGGACTCTGGTGAGGTGAAATCCATCGACGATTCGGTCTAAAACCAATGCGGTGAATCCGCCGTGGCGGATGCTGGTGGGGTGGTCCCTTCGATCAAAAGTGATCGGGCAGGAGGACCATGGGTTGAACTTCGGGGCGACTGGCTCCACCGCGTATACATCCCTGAGTGCACGCTTTCGCTCCCTTTTGGGTATGTGGGTTGCGTATATCATGTTCACCGTCCGCACTTGTGGGGGGAAACCCTTCTGTCCTCTATTGTTCGGCGGTGGGGTCTCTTCCTCGTCATCGCTATGCAGCCCCTTGTCGTTGTTTTCGGCAATTAGCTTGCCTGCCTGCTTGAATACCCAACAGTCCCTGTTGGTGTGGTTAGCTGGCTTTTCGGGGGTGTCGTGTATCTGGCACGAGCGATCGAGTATTCGGTCCAAATTGGACGGACCCGGAGTAGTTCTTTTGAATGGCTTTTTCCGTTGAACGGGTTTAGAGCCTCTGAATCCGACATTGACTGCCGTATCCTCATTATTGTCGTCGTTAATGCGGCGTTTGTTCTTGTTGCGACGCGACCTGCCATTGCGGTCCTTGATATCCGGACTGCCAGAATTTTTGCTGAGGTTGTTGCTGCGGGCTAGCCAGCTATCCTCTCCCGCGTAGAAGCGGGTCATGAGTGATGTGAGGGCTGCCATGGATTTCGGCTTTTCCTGTCCCAGGTGCCGGGCAAGCCACTCGTCGCGGATGTTATGTTTGAAGGCCGCGAGGGCCTCCGCATCCGGACAGTCGACGATTTGATTTTTCTTAGTTAAGAACCGTGTCCAGAATTGTCTGGCCGATTCGTCTGGCTGCTGAATTATACGGCTTAGGTCGTCAGCGTCTGGTGGTCGCACATATGTGCCCTAGAAGTTATCAAGGAATGCGGCTTCCAGGTCCTCCCAACACCCAATTGATTCTGCTGGCAAGCTGTTAAGCCAATGCCGAGCTGGTCCTTTAAGCTTGAGTGGGAGGTATTTGATGGCGTGAAGATCATCACCGCAGGCCATGTGGATATGAAGGAGATAGTCTTCGATCCAAACCGCGGGGTCTGTTGTGCCATCATAAGATTCAATATTCACGGGTTTAAACCCTTCGGGGATTTGATGATCCATTACTTCATCTGTGAAGCATAGTGGGTGTGCGGCGCCTCTGTATTGGGCTATATCACGACAAAGCTCAAAAGAGCTTTGTCTACTGTGTTCGGCCCGGCCGGACTTGCTGTGTCCGGCGCGACGGTTGTCGTCACGTATCATGGGGCGCCCACGCGATCCGTAGATCGATCTTGATTGTCTTGCCTTATCGTCCAATATATCTCGCAAGTCGAGAGCGTTCCCCTATGGCCTTGTGCTTTTCGAGCGATGCCGGGGTACGGTTCTAGTGGAGGGCCTCGAGGCCTCTCTGTCGTGGCCACGGGGTGGTCGGTCAGCCATATTGTGCGCTGGTGATGCAAGTTTATATGCGTCCTCCTCTAATCGGGGGAGCAGCTTGCGTTTGGGGTAGCTTTTGGAGGGGCGTTCGAGCTCATGCTCTTCGGCCGCCAGGACTTCAGTCCATCTGTCGGCTAGCAGATCTTGATTAGCTCTAAGCTGTTGCTGCTTTTTCTTGAGGCTGTTTGCCGTGGCCATAAGCCTGCATTTAAAACGCTCTTGTTCGACGGGATCCTCAGGCACGACAAATTCGTCGTCGTCGAGGCTTGCCTCGTCTCCGGAGGGAGGCATGTAATTATCATCCTCTACCTCTTGGTCTACCGCTCTGTCATGAGGGTTGGCTTCTCCGTCCTCCTGTGCTGAATCTTGCTGGAGGGGGTTGTCTTCAGCACTATCTGGGGTATTATTATCTCCGGTGCCGGAATCTCCATTCTTGCTGTGGCGGGATTTAGAGCGGCGCCGCTGACGCCGGCGCTTGGGCTGTTTCTTGGAGGGGTCATCCTCCGCTATTCCTTCGCCATTCCCATCCTTGGGATATCCACCATGTATATGTCATATGATGAGGTGGCTTTCCAGTGCCCAGTAGGCACTGGTTCTTGGTCGTCTCCGGCATCGTCGTCCATACCGTCGATGTCTTCGGAGCCGAAGTCTAGCATGTTGGTTAGATCGTCGACAGTGGCTACTAAGTGGGTGGTGGGTGGGCTTTGAATTTCTTCGTCGTCCGCATCCTAACCGTCCTGACCGCAGTCCGTCCAGGGCTCTCCTGATAATGAGAGATACTTTAGCGAACTCAAGATGTCGCCGAAAGGAGCGTGTTGAAAGATGTCCGCAGCGGTGAACTCCATGATCGGCGCCCAATCGGATTCGATTGGAGGGGTCGCGGGAGGTACGGAGTCCGGCGAGGAGTCTAGCACCTCGGAGTCATGAGCTTCACAAGGGACAAGGCCAGTATTCGGCTCCATCGCCGTAGAGGTTGCAGCCCCCGAGGCGGTGTCTAGCCACCCGTCCTCGATTTGCGTAGCCAGCTCCGAATCGAGGGTCAGAGCGGGCACGTGTGTGGCCTCCAGGGCACTGTCCGGCTGCAGAGCTAAGTCATGCCCATCGTGACAGTGCGGCGCGCTCGGCTGTGGCTCGAATCCATCGAAGATCAAGTCTCCGCGGATGTCAGCCGTGAAGTTCAAACTTCCAAATCTGACCTGATGGCCAGGGACGTAGCTTTCGATCTGCTCCAGATGGCCAAGCAAATTGGCCAGTGCAAAGCCGCCGAATACGAAGATCTATCCGGGGAGAAAAGTCTCACCCTGGACTGTGTCGTTGTTGATGATCGAAGAAGCCATTGAGCCTATCGGTGATGACACAGAGGAACTCTATGAAAGCACCAATGTCGGTGTCAAAACCGGCGGATCTCGGGTAGGGGGTCCCGAACTGTGTGTCTAGGTGGATGGTAACAGGAGACAAGGGACACGATGTTTTACCCAGGTTCGGGCCCTATTGATGGAGGTAAAACCCTACGTCCTGCTTGATTGATATTGATGATGTGGGTATTACAAGAGTAGATCTACCACGAGATCAAGGAGGCTAAAGCCTAGAAGCTAGCCTATGGTATGATTGTTGTTCGTCCTATGGACTAAAACCATCCGGTTTATATAGACACCGGAGAGGGCTAGGGTTACACAGAGTCGGTTACAATGGTAGGAGATCTACATATCCGTATCGCCAAGCTTGCCTTCCACGCCAAGGAAAGTCCCATCCGGACACGGGACGAAGTCTTCAATCTTGTATCTTCATAGTCTTGGAGTCCGGCCGATGATGATAGTTCGGCTATCCGAACACCCCCTAGTCCAGGACTCCCTCAGATGCCTTTGGAACATACCTTGTGCCTCGTCTAGCCGCTTATTTACAAGCGTGATGTCGGCATCTGCTACGTCAAGTTGTCGCTTTAGCTCGGCAGATGCATCAGTCCGGCTAGCCACCGAACGCCTCGCCACCTTCATAAAAAAGGTGACATATTATACCTGGTGTCGGTGTCAAAACCGGCGGATCTCGGGTAGGGGGTCCCGAACTGTGCGTCTAGGCGGATGGTAACAGGAGACAAGGGACACGATGTTTTACCCAGGTTCGGGCCCTCTTGATGGAGGTAAAACCCTACGTCCTGCTTGATTGATATTGATGATGTGGGTATTACAAGAGTAGATCTACCACGAGATCAAGGAGGCTAAACCCTAGAAGCTAGCCTATGGTATGATTGTTGTAATGGTTGTTCGTCCTACAGACTAAAGCCATCCGGTTTATATAGATATCGGAGAGGGCTAGGGTTACACAGAGTCGGTTACAATGGTAGGAGATCTATATATCCGTATCGCCAAGCTTGCCTTCCACGCCAAGGAAAGTCCCATCCGGACACGGGACGAAGTCTTCAATCTTGTATCTTCATAGTCATGGATTTCGGCCGATGATGATAGTCCGGCTATCCGGACACCCCCTAGTCCAGGACTCCCTCACCTGGGGTTATGATCCTCTGTGCGCCGTCAATTTTGACAACGCACAGAGTCTCAGGGGCTACTATTTATACAGGGCGCATTTTATATATGCGGCTCTACCAAAAGGTACAGCTTTTCACGTACCTCAAAGCCTTTCAGTAAACTCCTGGCGGCCTCGCACAATCCGCTTTCCGCAGATGAAATCCTTCCAATCACCATGTTCATCAACATACGGTGTTCTTCTGAGATGGACGCTCGCCCGAGCAGATCCTTCAGCCCCTCCGACCGCGCACCAGAGGGTGACGGGCTAACCTGACGACCTTTTTCAGGGTCCGGACTTGGAAAAACCCTCTGAGACGACACCTCGGGGTCGCCTGCCTCATAAGACGGTGCAGCTAGGGGAGGCGTTTCGCTCTCTATCATCTCCGGACGAAGATCCCCTGAAGATGAGCTCTGCTGAGAAGGGTTGAGATCTGAACTGCAAAGTAATATTTCGGTTATCTTCTTCAGAAATAAAATAGGGATGTCACTCATTTTGGAACCCCTCTCTTTACTTACGGCTCGGGGGAGAGCTGATCCCCTTGGGGGCGCAATGCGGCCGGGGCATTCTCCGGCGCCGGATCCTCTGGCGAAGATTTCTTCCCCCGTTTTGAGGCCATCCCCTCCGGGTCTTCAGAGGCAGTACTTTTCTTTCCCTGGTTGGGGGAATTCTCGATTCCTCCCTTCCTGACAGCCTCCTTCGCGGAGTCGGTAGCTCCTTGGTTCCCCTCTTCGCCTTCTGCCGAAAGCACAATCTCCAGCATCCTGGTTAACACGGGATCCGGCGCGGTCTCAGGCAGGGGGGCTGGACACCAGATAAGCTTTGCCTTTGCTATCCACTCCTGTTCAAAGGATAGCTCTGTTAGGGGTGATTTTATGATGAAAATACGGATGGCGTGTCCAAATACGGGGCTACTTACTTGAGCATCCGGGCGATTGCAGCTCAGACCTGCGTCCTTGGACAAGTCCGGACACCTTGCTTGTGATCCGAAGAACAACTTGTACATCTCCACGGGCGTCGTGCCCATAAAGTGTTGAAGGACTCGCGGTCCCTCCGGATTAAATTCCCACAGGCGGAGAGGGCGACGTTTGCAGGGCAGCATGCAGTGAATCAGCATAACTTGCGCCACTACGGTCAAGTTGATATCTCTTTCTTGGAGATCTCGAATGCGGTCCTACAGCAAGGGCACGTCTTTGGATGGCCCCCAGATAAGCCCTTCATTGACCCATGACGCTAGCCGTGGTGGGGGACCCGAGCGAAAAGCGGGTGGCGCCACCGATGTGGTGCCCCTGGGGGCTGTGATATAAAACCAGTCCCATTGCCATAAGCCGAACTCCTCTTGGAAAGAGCCCTTGGGCCATGGAGCGTCGGACATCTTGCTTATGATAGCTCCTCCGCACTCAGCGTACTGCCCCTCGATCATCTTCGGTTCCACCTTGAAGGTTCTAAGCCACAATCCGAAGTGAGGAGTAATATGGAGGAAGGCCTCACACACAACAATGAACGATGAGTTTGGAGGATGGACTCTGGAGCTAAGTCGTGAAACTCCAGCCCATAATAAAACATAAGCCCCCTCATGAAGGGATCAATCGGGAAGCCTAGCCCCCGAAGGAAGTGAGATGCGAACACCACGCTCTCACCGGGCTGGGGAGTGGGGATGGCCTGCCCTTGAGCAGGCAGCCTATGCGAGATTTTGCCGGTTAGATACCTGGCATCTCTCAGCTTTCGCACGTCTTCTTCCGTAACGGAGGAAGGCATCCACCGGCCTTGAAGGTCGGAGTCGGACATCATCGAAGGTCCGAAACGCCTAAAACTGGAGCTTTGGGTGTTGGAACTCGAGGCGAGGGGCGGATTCGATTGAATTGAAAAGAAAGGAGTCGAGCCTTGGTCTCTTTATAAAGAGGTTGAATACCGAGAGCCCTCCCCGTAACCGTTTGGGTCCCACTTTCAATTAGGGAGTCATACCAAAGGCACGGTTGGGTTACCCACACTCGTATTGATGAGAATCCCGGAATAAGGGGACACGATCTCTACTTTGACAAGACGTGCCAAGGAAACCGCCTCGCTAGACACGCTGAGGTAGAACAGTAAAACGATTCAAATAAAGGCTTGGCCGTGGCATGATGTCACGCTGCGGAATACGTCAGCAGATTAGAATTGTGCATATATTATTCTCTCTATGATGATATGTGGAACTTATTTTGCAGACCCGGACACTATCCTTGTGTTCAACATCTTCTATGAAGTATTCGGAGGAGGAACCCGCCTTGCAATGCCAAAGACAATTTGCACGCTAGACTCATCGTCATTGAAGCCTGGTTCAGGGGCTACTGAGGGAGTCCTGGATTAGGGGGTGTCCAGATGGCCGGACTATGACCTTTGGCCAGACTCCCGGACTATGAAGATACAAGATTGAAGACTTCGTCCCGTGTCCGGATAGGACTTTCCTTGGCGTGGAAGGCAAGCTTGGCGATTCGATATGAAGATCTCCTCCCATTGTAACCGACTCTGTGTAACCCTAGCCCTCTCCGATGTCTATATAAACCAGAGAGTTTTAGTCCGTAGGACGAACAACAATCATACCATAGGCTAGCTTCTAGGGTTTAGCCTCTCTGATCTCGTGGTAGATCAACTCTTGTACTACCCATATCATCAATATTAATCAAGCAGGAGTAGGGTTTTACCTCCATCGAGAGGGCCCGAACTTGGGTAAAAACACCGTGTCCCTTGTCTCCTGTTACCATCCGCCTAGACGCACAGTTCGGGACCCCCTACCCGAGATCCGCCAGTTTTGACACCGACAGCTGGCGAGGACACCGACCCCAAGTCTAGCGCTTCTGGTGCTGCTACCCCGTACGTGTTCGTCCCCTTTCTATTAGAGGTTCTGCTACAGTTCCTTGTTCTAGTATTTTCCCT
Organism: Triticum timopheevii; assembly: GCA_963921465.1. Taxonomy (NCBI): domain Eukaryota; kingdom Viridiplantae; phylum Streptophyta; class Magnoliopsida; order Poales; family Poaceae; genus Triticum; species Triticum timopheevii. The sequence goes on along the minus strand of OY997272.1, from coordinate 49,528,817 downwards.
ACATATGTTAGACTCTATTTCATATATGCAACTTGCTATACTGTCTGCTCAAGATATGTTTAATTACGGTTCATATATGAAGATGTTGTTTACCTTCCTTTTGTCAAATCGCATGGCTTGTTTTATCACTGCTATACTAGTCATGCTTTATCTAATATTTCTGTTAATAAAATCACTCGGTAAATTGCTCATATTTCCAACAATCCAAAAACCTTATTATAGGCAATTTACCCCAAGTGGTTTTGCTGCTTCCATGAGGCCTCCTATGTTTGAGGGTATCCACTATAAGAGGTGGCGCATGAGAGCACTCTTATGGTTATAAACCATGAGTTGCTATGACGCCACTCTTGGCAGACCTGAAGGAGAACTTGATGCTCAATAGGCACAAGCTTTTCAGAAAATGGATACTTTGTTTAAGGCTGCTCTGTTGAGTCTTCTTGGTGAGAACATAGTTGATGCGTATGCGTCAATTGACAATGGAAAAGATATGTGGGACGCACTCAAGGCCAAGTTTGGGGTCTCAGATGCCGGCACATAGCTGTACATCATGGAGCAATTCTATGATTACAGGATGACTGAAGAGCGCTCTGTGGTTGAGCAGGCTCATGAGATATAGTCATTTGCTAGAGAACTTGAGCACTTCATTTGCATACTACCGGACAAATTTGTTGCCGGGGGTATTATCAGTAAGCTTCCTCCTTCATGGAGGTGTTGGCAATATGCCCTAGAGGCAACATAATAAAATGGTTATTATTATATTTCCTTGTTCATGATAATTGTTTATTGTTCATGCTATAATTGTGTTATCCGGAAATCGTAATACATGTGTGAATACATAGACCACAACATGTCCCTAGTGAGCCTCTAGTTGACTAGCTCGTTGATCAATGGATGGTTACGGTTTCCTGACCATGTACATTGGATGTCATTGATAACCGTAACACATCATTGGGAGAATTATGTGATGGACAAGACCCAATCCTAAGCATAGCACAAGATCGTGTAGTTCGTTTGCTAGAGCTTTTCTAATGTCAAGTATCATTTCCTTAGACCATGAGATCGTGTAACTCCTGGATACCGTAGGAGTGCTTTGGGTGTACCAAATGTCACAACGTAACTGGGTGGCTATAAAGGTATACTACAGGTATCTCCGAAAGTGTCTGTTGGGTTGACACGGATCGAGACTGGGATTTGTCACTCCGTATGACGGAGAGGTATCTCTGGGCCCACTCGTTAATGCATCATCATAATGAGCTCAATGTGACCAAGTGGTTGGTCACGGGATCATGCATTACAGTAACGAGTAAAGTGACTTGCCGGTAATGAGATTGAACGAGGTATTGGGATACCGACGATCGAATCTTGGGCAAGTAACGTACCGATTGACAAAGGGAATTGTATACGGGATTGCTTGAATCCTTGACATCGTGGTTCATCCGATGGGATCATCGTGAACATGTGGGAGCCCACATGGGTATCCAGATCCCGCTGTTGGTTATTGGCCGGAGAGCTATCTCGGTCATGTCTGCATGATTCCTGAACCCGTAGGGTCTACACACTTAAGGTTCGGTGACGCTAGGGTTATTAGGAAGACTTGTAAGTGATTACTGAATGTTGTTCGGAGTCCTGAATGAGATCCCGGACATCACGAGGAGTTCCGGAATGGTCGAGAGGTGAAGATTTATATATGGGAAGTTGTCATACGGTCACCGAAAAAGTTCGGGGGCATACCGGTATTGTATCAGGGCCACCGGAGGGGTTCAGGGGGTCCACCGGGAGGGGCCACCTCTCTCGGAGGGCCTCATGGGCCGTAGTGGGACGCATCCCCCCTTGGGCCCATGCGCCTAGGGTTGGGGGGGAACCCTAGAGGGGGCGCCCCCCTTGCTTGTGGGGAAAGTCCCCTCCCCTTGCCCCCCCCCCTCTAGATCTCATCTAGAGGGGGCCGGCCCCCTTCCCCCTTCCCCTATAAATAGAGGGGCGAGGGGAGGGCTGCACACCACACCAAAGGCCCAGCCCCTCCCCTCCCGAACACCTCTCCTCCTCCGTTAAGAGCTTGGCGAAGCCCTACCGGAGTACTACCGCTCCATCACCACCATGCCGTCGTGCTGCTATTGGAGATCTCTTCCTCAACCTCTCCCTCCTCCTTGCTGGATCAAGGCGTGGGAGACGTCTCCGCTCCGTACGTGTGTTGAACGCGGAGGTGCCGTCCGTTCGGCGCTAGGATCATCGGTGATTTGGATCACGACGAGTACGACTCCATCTACCCTGTTCTCTTGAACGCTTCCGCTCGCGATCTACAAGGGTATGTAGATGCACTCCTCTCTCTCTCTTTGCTAGATGATTCCATATATTGATCTTGGTGATGCGTAGAAAATTTTAAATTTCTGCTACAATCCCCAACAGTGGCATCATGAGCTAGGTTTATGCGTAGTTTCTATGCACGAGTAGAACACAATTTTGTTGTGGGCATAGATTTTGTCAATTTACTTGCCTCTACTAGTATTATCTTGTTTCGGCGGCATCGTGGGATGAAGCGGCCTGGACCGACCTTACACGTACGCTTACATGAGACAGGTTCCACCGACTGACATGCACTAGTTGCATAAGGTGGCTAGCGGGTGTCTGTCTCTCCCACTTTAGTCGGATCGGATTTGATGAACAGGGTCCTTATGAAGGGTAAATAGCAATTGGCATATCACGTTGTGGTTTTGATGTAGCTAAGAAACGTTCTTGCTAGAACCCTATTGCAGCCATGTAAAAACATGCAACAACAATTACAGGACGTCTAACTTGTTTTTGCAGCATATGCCTTGTGATGTGATATGGCCAAAAGGATGTGATGAATGATATATATATATGTGATGTATGAGATTGATCATGTTCTTGTAATAGGAATCACAACTTGCATGTTGATGAGTATGACAACCGGCAGGAGCCATAGGAGTTGTCTTAATTATTGTATGACTTGCGTGTCATTGAATAACACCATGTAATTACTTTACTTTATTGCTAAACTGTTAGCTATAGTAGTAGAAGTAATCATTGGCATGACAACTTCATGAAGACACGATGATGGAGATCATGGTGTCATGCCGGTGACGATGATGATCATGGCGCCCCGAAGATGGAGATCAAAAGGAGCAAAATGATATTGGACATATCATGTCAGTATTTGATTGCATGTGATATTTATCATGTTTTTGCATCTTATTTGCTTAGAACGACGGTAGTAAATAAGATGATCCCTCATAATAATTTCAAGAAAGTGTTCCCCCTAACTGTGCACCGTTGCGAAAGTTCATTGTTTCGAAGCACCACGTGATGATCGCGTGTGATAGATTCTAACATTCACATACAACGGGTGTAAGATAGATTTACACATGCAAAAACACTTAGGTTAACTTGACGAGCCTAGCATGTACAGACATGGCCTCGGAACACAAGAGACCGAAAGGTCGAACATGAGTCGTATAGAAGATACGATCAACATGAAGATGTTCACCGATGATGACTAGTCCGTCTCACGTGATGATCGGACACGGCCTAGTTGACTCGGATCATGGATCACTTAGATGACTAGAGGGATGTCTATCTGAGTGGGAGTTCATTAAATAATTTTATTAGATGAACTTAATTATCATGAACTTAGTCTAAAACTTTTACAATATGTCTTGTAGATCAAATGGCACACGCTAATGTTGCCCTCAACTTCAACGCGTTCCTAGAGAAAACCAAGCTGAAAGACGATCGCAGCAACTATACGGACTAGGTCCGGAACTTGAGGATCATCCTCATAGCTACCAAAAGAGCATATGTCCTAGAAGCACCGCTAGGTGAAGCACCCATTTTCCCAGCAACTCAAGACGTTATGAACGCCTGGCAGTCGCGTAGTGATGATTACTCCCTGGTTCAGTGCGGCATGCTTTACAGCTTAGAAACGGGGCTCCAAAAGCATTTTGAGAAGCACGGAGCATATGAGATGTTCCAAGAGCTGAAAATGGTTTTCCAAGGTCATGACCGGGTCGAGAGATATGAAGTCTCCGACAAGTTCTACAGTTGTAAGATGGAGGAGAATAGTTCTGTCAACGAGCACATACTCAAAATGTCTGGGTTGCACAACCGCTTGTCTCAGCTGGGACTTAACCTCCCAGATGATGTGGTCATTGACAGAATCCTTCAGTCGCTCCCACCTAGCTACAAGAGCTTTGTGATGAACTACAATATGCAAGGGATGGTGAAAACTATTCCTGAGGTATTTTCAATGCTGAAATCAGCGGAGGTGGAAATCAAAAAGGAACATCAAGTGTTGATGGTCAATAAAACCACTAGTTTCAAGAAAGGCAAGGGTAAGAACAACTTCAAGAAGGACGACAAGGGAGTTGTCGCGCCCGGTAAGCCAGTTGCCAGGAAGAAGCCAAAGCATGGACCCAAACCTGAGACTGAGTGCTTTTATTGCAAGGGAAGCGGACACTGGAAGCGGAACTGCCCCAAGTACTTAGCGGACAAGAAGGCCGGCAACACCAAAGGTATATGTGATATACATGTAATTGATGTGTACCTTACCAGTACTTGTAGTAGCTCCTGGGTATTTGATATCGGTGCGGTTGCTCATATATGTAACTCAAAACAGGAGCTGCGGAATAAGCGGAGACTGGCGAAGGAGGAGGTGACGATGCGCGTCGGGAATGGTTCCAAGGTCGATGTGACCACCGTCGGCACGCTACCTCTACATTTACCGATGGGATTAGTTTTAAACCTCAATAATTGTTATTTAGTGCCAGCTTTGAGCATGAACATTGTATCTGGATCTTGTTTAATACGAGATGGCTACTCATTTAAATCTGAGAATAATGGTTGTTCTATTTATATGAGAGATATGTTTTATGGTCATGCCCCACTGGTCAATGGTTTATTCTTAATGAATCTCGAATGTGATGTTACACATATTCATAGTGTAAATACCAAAAGATGTAAGGTTGATAACGATAGTCCCACATACTTGTGGCACTGCCTCCTTGGTCACATTGGTGTCAAATGCATGAAGAAGCCCCATGCTGATGGACTTTTGGAGTCTCTTGATTACGAATCATTTGACACATGCGAACCATGCCTCATGGGCAAAATGACCAAGACTCCGTTCTCTGAAACAATGGAGCGAGCAACCAACTTATTGGAAATCATACATACTAATGTGTGCGGTCCAATGAGCGTTGAGGCTCGCGGAGGATATCGTTATGTTCTCACTCTCACTGATGACTTAAGTTGATATGGGTATGTCTACTTGATGAAACACAAGTCTGAGACCTTTGAAAAGTTCAAGGAATTTCAGAATGAGGTAGAGAATCAACGTGACCGAAAAATAAATTTTTACAATCAGATCGTGGGGGAGAATATTTAAGTCATGAATTTGGTACGCACTTAAGCAAATGTGGAATCGTTTCACAATTCACGCCGTCTGGAACACCTCAGCATAACGGTGTGTCCGAACATCGTAATCGCACTCTATTGGATATGGTGCGGTCTATGATGTCACTCACCGATTTACCACTATCATTTTGGAGATACGCTCTAGAGACAGCTACATTCACTTTAAATAGGGCACCGTCTAAATCCGTTGAGACAACACCGTATGAATTATGGTTTGGGAAGAAACCTAAGCTGTCGTTTCTAAAAGTTTGGGGATGCGATGCTTATGTCAAGAAACTTCAACCTCAAAAGCTCCAACCCAAGTCGGAAAAATGCGTCTTCATAGGATACCCTAAGGAAACCATTGGGTATACCTTCTACCTTAGATCCGAAGGCAAGATCTTTGTTGCCAAGAACGGGTCCTTTCTGGAGAAAGAGTTTCTCTCGAAAGAAATAAGTGGGAGGAAAGTATAACTCGATGAAGTACTGCCTCTTGAACCGAAAAGTAGCGCAGCTCAGGAAGATGTTCCTGTGGTGCCTGCACCGACTAGAGAGGAAGTTAATGATGATGCTCAAGGTACTTCGGATCAAGTTGCTACTGAACTTCAAAGGTCCACAAGGACTCGTTCCACACCAGAATGGCATGGCAACCCTGTCCTGGAAATCATGTTGTTAGACAACGGTGAACCTTCGAACTATGAAGAAGTGATGGCGGGCCCAGATTCCAACAAATGGCTAGAATCCATGCAATCCGAGATAGGATCCATGTATGAAAACAAAGTATGGACTTTGACAGACTTGCCCGATGATCGGCGAGCGATAGAAAATAAATGGATCTTTAAGAAGAAGACAGACGTGGATGGTAATGTTACCATCTATAAAGCTCAAATTGTCGCTAAGGGTTATCGACAAGTTCAAGGGGTTGACTACGATGAGACCTTCTCACCCGTAGCGAAGCTGAAGTCAGTCTGAATCATGTTAGCAATTGCCGCATTCTACGATTATGAGATATGGCAAATGGACGCGAAAATGGCATTCCTTAACGGCTTCCTTAAGGAAGAATTGTATATGATGCAGCCGGAAGGTTTTGTCGATCCTAAGAATGCTAACAAGGTATGCAAGCTCTAGCGCTCCATCTATGGGCTGGTGCAAGCATCTCAGAGTTGGAACATTCGCTTTGATGAAATGATAAGCATTTGGGTTCATGCAGACTTATGGAGAAGCATGTGTTTACAAGAAAGTGAGTGGGAGCTCTGTAGCATTTCTCATATTATATGTAGATGACATACTTTTGATGGGAAATGATATAGAACTTTTGGACAACATTAAGGCCTACTTGAATAAGTGTTTTTCAGTGAAGGACCTTGGAGAAGCTGCTTACATATTAGGCATCAAGATCTATAGAGATAGATCGATACGCCTCATAGGTCTTTCACAAAGAACATACCTTGATAACATATTGAAGAAGTTCAATATGGATCAGTCCAAGAAGGGGTTCTTGCCTGTGTTGCAAGGTGTGAAATTGAGCTCGGCTCAATGCCCGACCACGGCAGAAGATAGAGAAAAGATGAGTGTCATCCCCTATGCCTCGGCTATAGGGTCTATTATGTATCCCATGCTGTGTACCAGACCTGATGTAAACCTTGCCATAAGTTTGGTAGGAAGGTACCAAAGTACGCCCGGCATGGAACACTGGACAGCGGTCAAGAATATCCTGAAGTACATCAAAAGGACTAAGGATATGTTTCTCGTTTATGGAGGTGACGAAGAGCTCGTCGTAAAGGGTTACGTCGACGCTAGCTTCGACACAGATCTGGATGACTCTAAGTCACAAACCGGATACGAGTATATTTTGAATGGTGGGGCAGTAAGCTGGTGCAGTTGCAAGCAAAGCGTCGTGGCGGGATCTACATGTGAAGAGGAATACATGGCAGCCTCGGAGGCAGCACATGAAGCAATGTGGATGAAGGAGTTCATTACCGACCTAGGAGTTATTCCCAATGTGTCGGGGCCGATGACTCTCTTCTGTGACAACACTGGAGCCATTGCCCTTGCCAAAGAGCCCAGGTTTCACAAGAAGACCAGGCACATCAAGCGTCGCTTCAACTCCATTCGTGAAAATGTTCAAGATGGAGACATAGATATTTGCAAAGTGCATACAGATCTGAATGTCGCAGATCCGTTGACTAAACCTCTTCCGCGAGTGTCGGTGTCAAAACCGGCGGATCTCAGGTAGGGGGTCCCAAACTGTGCGTCTAGGCGGATGGTAACAGGAGACAAGCGACATGATGTTTTTACCCAGGTTCGGGGCCTCTCGATGGAGGTAAAACCCTACTCCTTCTTGATTAATATTGATGATATGGGTAGTACAAGGGTTGATCTACCACGAGATCAGAGAGGCTAAACCCTAGAAGCTAGCCTATGGTATGATTGTTGTTCGTCCTACGGACTAAAACTCTCCGGTTTATATAGACACCGGAGAGGGCTAGGGTTACACAGAGTCGGTTACAATGGGAGGAGATCTACATATCGTATCGCCAAGCTTGCCTTCCATGCCAAGGAAAGTCCTATCCGGACACGGGACGAAGTCTTCAATCTTGTAACTTCATAGTCCGGGAGTCCGGCCAAAGGTCATAGTCCGGCCATCCGGACACCCCCTAATCCAGGACTCCCTCAGTAGCCCCTGAACCAGGCTTCAATGACGACGAGTCCGACATGCAAATTTGTCTTCGACATTTCAAGGCGGGTTCCTCCTCCGAATACTTCATAGAAGATGTTGAACACAAGGATAGTGTCCGGCTCTGTAAAATAAGTTCCACATACCACCATATAGAGAATAATATCTGCATAAATCTAATCTACTGACGTATTTCGTAGCCACAGCCAAGCCTTTATTCGAATCGTTTTACTATCCCACCTCAGCGTGTTTAGCGAGGCGGTTTCCTTGGCACGTCTTGTCAACGCAGAGATCGTGTCCCCTTATTCTGGGATTCTCATCAATACGGGCGTGGGTAACCCAACCGCGCCATTGGTATGACTTCTTAATTAAAAGTAAGTCCCAAACAGTCACGGGGAGGGTTCTTGGTATTCAACCTCTTTATAAAGAGACCAAGGCTCGACTCCTTTCTTTCAATCCAATCAAATCCGCCTCTTGCCTCGAGTTCCAACACCCAAAGCTCCAAATCCAGGCGCTTCAGACCTTTGATGATGTCCGGCTCTGACCTCCAAGGCCGGTGGATGCCTTCCTCCGTTATGGAAGAAGACGTGCGAAAGATGAGAGATGCCAGGTATCTGACCGGCGAAATCTCTCATCGGCTGCCTGCTCAAGGGCAGGCTATTCCCACTCCCCAGCCCGGTGAGAGTGTGGTGTTCACATCTCACTTCCTTCGGGGGCTAGGCTTCCCGATTCATCCCTTCGTGAGGGGGCTCATGTTTTATTACGGGCTGGAATTTCACGACTTAGCTCCGGAGTCCATCCTCCAAATCTCATCGTTCATCGTCGTGTGCGAGGCCTTCCTCCATATTACTCCTCACTTCGGGCTATGGCTTAAAACCTTCAAGGTAGAACCGAAGATGATCGAGGGGCAGCACGCTGAGTGCGGAGGTGCCACTATAAGCAAGATTGCTGACGCTCCATGGCCCGAGGGCTCTTTTCAAGAGGAGTTCGGCTTATGGCAACGAGAGTGGTTCTACATCACAGCTCCCAGGGGCACCACGTGGGTGGCGCCACCTGCTTTTCGCTCGGGTCCCCCACCATGGCTAGCATCATGGGTCAATAAAGGGCTTAACTAGGGGCCATCCAAGGACATGCCCTTGCTGCAGGGCCGCGTTCGAGGTCTCCTAGAGAGAGATAACAATTTGGCCGTAGTGGCGCAGGTTATGCTGATTCGCCGCATACTGCCCTGCAAACATCGCCCCCTCCGCCTGTGGGAATTTAATCCGGAAGGGCCACGAGCTCTCCAACACTTTATGAGCACGACGCCCATGGAGATGTACAAATTGTTCTTCGGATCACAAGCAAGGTGTTTGGACTAGTCCGAGGATGCATGTCTGAGCTGCAATCGCCCGGATACTCAAGTAAGTAGCCCTGTACCCAAACACGCCATCCGTACATTTATCACAAAACTGCCCTTATAAGAGCTATCCTTTAAACAGGAGTGGATAACAAAAGAAAAGCTTATTAGGTGTCTAGCCCCCCTCCCTGAGACCACGCCGGATCCCGTATTGACCAGGATGCTGGAGATTGCGCCTTTGGAGGAAGGCAAAGAGGGGAACAAAGAAGCTACCGCCTCCACGAAGGAGACTGTCAGGAAAGGAGGAATCGAGAATTCCTCTATCCAGGGAAAGAAGAGGACCGCCTCTGAAGACCCGAAGGCGATGGCCTCAAAGCGGGGGAAGAAATCTTCGTCAGAGGGTCCAGCGCCGGAGGGTGCCCCGGCCGCATTACGCCCCCAAGGGGATCAGCTCTCCACTGAGCCGTAAGTAAAGAGAGGGGTTTTAAAATGAGAGACATCCCTGTTTTATTTCTGAGGAAGATAACCGAAATTTTACCTTGCAGTTCGGATCTCAACCCTTCTCAGCAGAGCTCATCTTCAGGGGATCATCGTCCGGAGATGATGGAGAGCGAAACGCCTCCCCCAGCTGTACCGTCTTGCGAGGCAGGCGACCCCGAGGTGTCGTCTCGGAGGGTTTCTCCAAATCCGGACCTTGAAAAAGGTCATCGGACTAGTCCAGCACCTGTTGGTGCATGGTCGGAGGAGCTGAAGGATCTGCTCGGGCGAGCGTCTATCTCAGAAGAACACCGTCTGTTGATGAACACGGTGATTAGAAGGATTTCATCCGTGGAAAGAGGATTGTACGAGGCTGCCAGGAGTTTACTGATAGGTTTTGAGGTACGCGAAAAGATGTACCTTTTGACAGAGCCGCATATATAAAATGCGCCCTATATAGATAGTAGCCCCTGAGACTCTGTGTGTTGTCAAAAAATGACGGTGCACAAAGGATCATAATCCCAGGTATAATATGTCGCCTTTCCTATGTAGGTGGCGAGGTGTTCGGAGGCTAGCCGGATTGATGAATTTGCCGAGCTAAAGCAGCAACTTGACGTGGCAGATGCCGACATCGCGCTTGTAAATGAGCGGCTAGACGAGGCACAAGATATGTGATGTCTCCAAAGACAGCTGGAAAGAGGAGCTTGATGCTCGTACCTATAACATATGTGCTTAATGTAGATGGTGCCGCTGCCGTGGAGAACCTTCGAGCGGAACTTGCCCGAGCCAAGGAGCAAGCGAGGAAGAGCGATGCGGCTGCCGTTAAAGCGGCTGAAGAGCTAAAAGCCGAACAGGCTGCTCACTGCCAGAGCAAGAAAGAAATGGCCGAGATGGCTGTAAAATTGAAGGATGCTGCCGACCGTTGTAAGCTTCTTGAAAAATAAGATAGGGTGGCACAGAAGGACCTAGAAAAGGTCACTGCCGAGGCCAAGGACACTCGCTCTGCAATGAGAGCTATGAAGGAGGAGCTACGTCAGGCCGGAGATATCGCGGTTGGAAAGCCCTATATGCTGCAGATGAAGTTCGGGGATCCTAAGTATGCTCCGTTAGACCGGAAGTGAGTGCGGCGAATACTTATCTGGATTTGGCGGCGAGTGCCGCAGACGCGACCGAACACTTCCGGGGTCGAGATGACCATGAATTGGAAGAACTTTTTTGGTCGCAGTTCCACAATCCAGAACGCCTACTTTCGGTGTCCGGCCGTTTGTCCGCTTGGGGGGAGCTGAACAGGTTATCCGGACTCGCCATGAGGTACGTCGCGAGTCGTCTGTGGCCGGAAGGGCTAGAGCTAAAGAGTTATTTTAGCTTGGTGAAGCAGTTCCTTGGTACGGTGCCGCATATTGATGCAATGAAGAGGTCAGCGTGCATAGAGGGTGCACAGATGGCTCTTGCCCGTGTCAAGACATACTGGGCAGATATGAAGGCCGGTGTTGTTGCATCCCAGGATTCGGACGAAAGCCGAGTACCTGCCAAGCACTACTTTGAGGAAGTTATGCAGGGTGCTCGTTTAATAGAGACGCAGTGTTCGAAGGATGTTGTGTTTGAATAACATGTGCTATTGTAAAACAATGTTTTGATGGAATATAAAAGCTTTTTATACTTGTGCTTTCAAGAATTAGAATACCTCCTGTGCGGCCGTTAATGTATATGTGTATATAACCTGAAATATGGCAGTCATTGGCTTCAGCCCCCACGCATGTAATGTGGGGGTGTTCGCAGAAGGCGCATTTTTACACTTGATCCAACGTCTTGGTCCTATAAAGGAGGTGATAGCGCAGCGAACTAGGCAACCGGACTATAATGCTTTATCACTTTCACTTAGCCATAGGAGTTTGACAGTGGGGCTACTGAATAGCCCCTAGGGGCACCGCGCTCGCCCGAATTCGGGGCGCGTGTGTGCCTGACAGGGAAACGGCCCTTCGTTAATGCGGAGGAATCCTAAAGATTCCGGCAAGTCATCAGGTGGTTGACCAGTCTCTCGCTATATCATGACAGTCAGTTTTCGGCTTTCTCTACTGAGGTGCTCGCCTGGCTGAACCGGGGCACAATCGTAGTAGTTCTCCAGGTGCTGCCTTAGCCGATAGAGCGGAACGTAAGGCAGCAAAACACAGGAGCCGGGAAAACCCAACATTTGACCAAAGACATGATTCGGAGCTGATGCATATAAGGCCAAACTTGTCAGGACCCCGACTCAATGCCACATCGATCTAGCATGTAACACCTCATATCACTTTGCGGCCTCATGCACGGTATTCCCACGGGTGTCGCCTTACCTTTGCCCGGGACCGTTTGTGCCTTTTGGCACACGTATATGATAGTGTCGCTAGCATCCATATGATAAGGAGCCCGGGCTGACATGGCTAGTCGTAAACCCAAAGTGGCCCAAACTTACAGGGACAGGCATCCATGACCCAGCATCGAACGTGTCGGTCATCAGCGAGTGAATCCAGGCTGTAGCACTGGGCTAGCAGGACTCCGGTGAACCGGGCTGTAGCGGGCTAACAGGACTCCGGTATTCAACGTGTGACATTTCCCCGAAGGGACAGACACAGGAACGAAGAAGGACACATGCCGGCCAACCTAAGTGTTCCGGAGCAGTAGCAAGCTACCATGGCTCAGTGGAAGCACTAGGAGACATTTCCCGGTAAGAGAGGCTACTGAGGATAAACAACTAGATAGTCAGATCCCACACATACCAAGCATTTCAATAACATACACACAATATGCTCGATATGTGCAAATACAACATGGCATCACAACATGACTCTACAACTCAAGTATTTATTCAATAGGCTCCGAGGAGTGAGATATTACAAACATGGGTCTCATGACCCAACACTCAGAGCATACAAGTCAAAGCACATGCGGAAGCTTAACATGTCTGATTACAGACATCTACAAATGAAAAAGGCTGAGAAGTCTGACTATCTACCAGATCCTGCCGAGGGCACAAGATCGTAGCTGAGGTAACAAGCTAAACGTCGAAGTCCATGCGGAACTACTAGCGAGACTGAAGTCTCTAAAAAAACATAATTTAAGCAACGTGAGTACAAATGTACCAAGCAAGACTTACATCAGAACTAACTACATATGCATCATTATCAACAAAGGGGATGGTGGGGTTTAACTGCAGCAAGCCAGCTTTGACTCGGTGGCTATCCTGAACTACGACTGCAATGTAACTCTTTGAGGTGGCGCACACGAGTCCACATATTCACCATATCAATACACCACTATGGATCCGCTCCCGTCTCCCTACGAGAACGCCATCCATAGCACTCACACTTATCTTGCGTATTTTAGGGTATCCACTTTCACTTGTCTATGAACTGTACAGGCAACCCAGAAGTCCTTTTCCGCGGACACGGCTATTCGAATAGATCATATTAACCCTGCAGGGGTGTACTTCTTCACACACGCTCTCACCACTTACCGCCGTTTACACGACATGTACTCGGCAACCTTCAAGCGGAAGCCCAGCGAGGGTGTCGGCCACGACCTGACTAACCACACAAGTCTCTCGTCCAGGTTTATCGCCTATTCGGGTTCCATCCGCAAGGAGATCCGGCCGGGGTGTCGCTCATGGCCCCAAACGATGTGAGCAGGGTTCCCAAGCCCACCATCCGGGTGCCACTTGGTACACCGTGCCACTATGCCTAGTCTGTCCCAAACCCACCTGTACCGGGTACCACTTGGTAGACTACTAACACTACCTACAAACACCAGAAACTAGTTGCAACTCCTGGACAGAGATCAGGTTGATTAATAAGTCGAGAGAGCTTGGAGCACCCGGAGCCCAATGTGTGGTAGTAACTGTTCATGGATCACAAACACAGAACTCAGTTCCTAATGACGGCTTCAATGAGACAACCCACCATGTACTCCTACATGGCCTCTCACCGCTACCTTTACCAAATCGTGTTCACACACTTAGCTCTCAACAGTAGGACATGTTCACACACCTCCAATTCATCCTCGATGAATCAGACCTGACACAACTCTAAACAATAGCAGGCATGACAACAAGCATGAATGAGTAGGCACATCAGGGCTCAAACAACTCCTACTCATGCTAGTGGGTTTCATCTATTTACTGTGGCAATGACAGGTCATGCAGAGGATAAAGGGGTTCAGCTACCGCAGCAAGTAACAGATGAATCATTGTTGTCCTAATGCAGTAAAAGAGAGCAGGAGTGAGACAGTAGGATTGTATCGGAATGAACAAGGGGGTTTTGCTTGCCTGGCACTTCTAAAGATAGTATAGCGCTTCATCGGTGTCATCGATCACATCATCGAAACATGTCTATCGAGATGGAACAGATACCGGCAATAGATAAGAAATACAATCAATGCAATGCACAATATGATGCATGAATGTGACATGGCAATATGATGTGGATTGTGCTAATGCAACTAAAACCAGATTAAATGAAGTTGGTTTGAATCCAAGATTCAAATTCAAACTCCATATGTGGATAATTAAATGCCATTTAAATGGTTTGTGCTAAACAGCAGCTATAAGTTGTTCTAACATGCATGATAATGGTACAGATGGGTAGATTAGATTTTTCTGATAATTTTTCATATATAACTTGTTTAAATTTGGAGTTATGGTTGAATTACTATGTATTTTTGAAGTTTGCAACATTTTCTGGATTTTCTGATTTATTTTAAATCCAGAAAATCATTTACTGCGTCAGCATTGCGTCATGCTGACCTCAACAGGTCAACAGAACCGGTCCAGGTCAAACCTGAAGCGTGGGTCCCGCATATCAGTGACTCAGGCTGGTTAGTCCCACAGACATGTGGGTCCAGTCAACGCTGACCAGGCCAAAGTCAACGCCGACACGTGGGCCACAGGGTTATCACTAATCTAAACAGAAAATTAATCTAACCTAAACATGCTCTTGGGCCCACATGGTAGTGGCCCTAGGGGGTTAGCTGGCCGTGATTAACACTAATCACGCGGCCACGTCGGACACACCGGCAGTTAGCCGCCAGCGACCAAACAGAGCGGCGGAGGTCCTTGTCCGGCTGTTTTCGGCGACGGGAGGTCGTGCGGGTGGGTTCTGCGGGACCGGCGCGACGAGGCGCGCCGGACAGTGGCAACGGCGGGTGCTGGGGTGGCCGGAGTCGCTGACGGTGGTGAGCGGGGCGGCGGCCGGAGCTACTGCCTGCACGGGCGCGGCGCTAGAGCAAGCAGGGGAGCGAGCAAAGGGGCTAGGCGGCCTCCTGGAGACACCAGGAGCACGCTGGTGCCACTGGACCGAGCGGAGGTGCTCAGGAGCGAGGACCTCATCGGCCATGGCGGACGGCGTCGCTCGGAACTCGCGCGGTGGCTAGCTAGAGGGCATGCGCGGACAGGGGGAGGAGGGTGAAACGACGTGGGGCTCACAGAGATCTCGCAGAGACGCTCAGAGTGGTCGGGGAGGCCCTGTAGGCGGCGAATCGACGTCGGCGGTGGTCGGATGCAGAGGATGAGGACGACGGCGTAGTCGTCGTCGTAGCGCGTCCGGTGAAGCGTGGCTCGGCAGAGAGCCTCTGTGCGAGGATACGGAGCTCGAGGACGGGATGGGTAGGCGAGGCGGTGGCTGTGACCGCGGTGGTTCAAGACAGCGCGGCGGCGACCACTTCGGTCATCGCGTGGGAGAGCAAGGGGGAAGAGGGAGAGGTGAGCGAGGGGGCAGAGGGATCCAGACGTCTCCAGGGGGGTCGCGTGGCATCTCAGGGGAGACCGGGGTCAAGCAGGCAGGAGGTGGCCAAGCGCGACGGCGGTACTCGCCACTGAGCTGCTTCGTGCGCTGGCACGGGAAGAAGACAGGCATGCCCCTGGTGGTTGGGCTGCACAGTGTTGGGCCGGCTGGTAAGTCAGGTAAGGTTCCTCTCTTTCTAATTCTGTTTCTGTTATTCTATTATTTTCTCTGTTTTGATTTAGTAACTATACGAAACCATTAGATAAAATGCTGAAAATAAATGTGGGCACTTGTGAAATTATTCCCAACAGCCCTCAAGTAGTTTCAGAATTTTTAGAGCATTTAAAATATTTATAGGATTTAAATGCCCTAATTCAAGTACAATATGAGTTAATTTAAAAATCCAAAAATGATCTAAGAATATATTCACCATTTTTGGCAGAGGTTTCCACCTTAACCAGAAATCATGAACTTTTCTTAGGGACATTTTGGGTTTATTGAAAAGATTTTATGGTTCACCCTATTTGATTTAATTTTGGTGCTAGGGTTTGTCAATCCCCATTTCAACTTAAATAAAATTTAAACATGATGCAACAACCAAGCTAGTCCAAGTGCATAGCAAGGCTAGGGATGTGACAAAACTCGCGACGCCGAACACTCCCTAAGGTATTCGGTCTTTATGAAGACGGGCCGAACAAAAGCCCTTGGTAAAAAGCCACTGGTGTCCAGGTACGTGCAAAATTCTGGCGTTATCAACAAGAGACAGTAAAAAAGGTTTACGCAGGGTCTTAATCTGAAAAAAAATCCTTGAAACGGGTCCCTACTGCACGTCTGCGCATGTGTCTCCGTTGTGCCGTATCCTGGACGGGTGTAGCACGGTGTTCGTCTGCAAAAGGGAGGAACTTAGTGGAAAATAATCGTGCGAGAAATCAATGTTAAAATAAACAAAGTATAATACAGAAAATGGGGAGAATTGAGCTTTATTGTCTCCTGGTGTAAACGCACAGAGCCCCTTGTACAGGGTTATGCGGCTATTAAGCCTTTGTATGTTTACGCTGAACTCGTCGAGCCATGTCCAGGGTTTTTGACGACCTGTTTGGTGCTCTAACTAGTAAAGCTGGATTAGTGTGTGGCTGTCAAGGCAGCCGCTGTTGGGGAACGTAGTAATTTCAAAAAAAAATCCTACGCACACGCAAGATCATGGTGATGCATAGTAACGAGAGGGGAGAGTGTTGTCCACGTACCCTCGTAGACCGAAAGCGGAAGCGTTAGAACAATGCGGTTGATGTAGTCGTACGTCTTCACAGCCCGACCGATCAAGCACCGAAACTACGGCACCTCCGAGTTCTAGCACACATTCAGCTCGATGACGTCCCTCGAACTCCGATCCAGCCGAGTGTCGAGGGAGAGTTCCGTCAGCACGACGGCGTGGCGACGATCATGATGTCCTACCATCGCAGGGCTTCGCCTAAGCACCACTAGGATATTATCGAGGTGGACTATGGTGGAGGGGGGCACCGCACACGGCTAAGAGTTCCAAGGGATCAATTGTTTTTGTGTCTCTGGGGGTGCCCCCTGCCCTCTTATATAAAGGAGCAAGGGGGGAGGCGGCCGGCCTAGGGAGGAGGCGCGCCAAGGGGGGAGTCCTACTCCCACCGGGAGTAGGACTCCTCCTTTCCTTGTTGGAGTAGGAGAGAAGGAAAGAGGAGGAGAGGGAGAAGGAAAAGGGGGCTGCTCCCCTTGTCCAATTCAGACCAGAGGGGGGGCGTAGGCATCCTTCCTGTTGGCCTATCTCCTCTATTCTCGTATGGCTCAATAAGGCCCATATACTCCCCAGCGAATTCCCGTAACTCTCCGGTACTCCGAAAAATACCCGAATGACTCGGAACCTTTCCGAAATCCGAATATAGTCGTCCATATATCGATCTTTACGTCTCGACCATTTCGAGACTCCTCGTCATGTCCCCGATCTCATCCGGGACTCCAAACTCCTTCGGTACATCAAAACTCATAAACTCATAATATAACTGTCATCGAAACCTTAAGCGTGCGGACCCTACGGGTTCGAGAACAATGTAGACATGACCAAAACACGTTTCCGATCAATAACCAATAGCGGAACCTAGATGCTCATATTGGCTCCCACATATTCTACGAAGATCTTTATCGGTCAAACCGCATAACAACATACGTTGTTCCCTTTGTCATCGGTATGTTACTTGCCCGAGATTCGATCGTCGGTATCTCAATACCTAGTTCAATATTGTTACCGGCAAGTCTCTTTACTCGTTCTGTAATACATCATCTCGCAACTAACTCATTAGTTGCAATCCTTGCAAGGCTTATAGTGATGTGCATTACCGAGTGGGCCCAGAGATACCTCTCCGACAATCGGAGTGACAAATCCTAATCTTGAAATACGCCAACCCAACATGTACCTTCAGAGACACCTGTAGAGCTCCTTTATAATCACCCAGTTACGTTCTGACGTTTGGTAGCACACAAAGTGTTCTTCCGGTAAATGGGAGTTGCATAATCTCATAGTCATAGGAACATGTATAAGTCATGAAGAAAGCAATAGCAATATACTAAACGATTGTGTGCTAAGCTAACGGAATGGGTCATGTCAATCACATCATTCTCCTAATGATGTGATCCCGTTAATCAAATGACAACTCTTTTGTCCATGGCTAGGAAACATAACCATCTTTGATTAATGAGCTAGTCAAGTAGAGGCATACTAGTGACACTCAGTTTGTCTATGTATTCACACATGTATCATGTTTCCGGTTGATACAATTCTAGCATGAATAATAAACATTTATCATGAAATAAGGAAATAAACAATAACTCTATTATTGCTTCTAGGGCATATTTCCTTCAGTCTTCCGCTTGCACTAGAGTCAATAATCTAGTTCACATAGCCATGTGATATAACACCAATATTCACATCTGTATGTGATTAATACCCAATAGTTCACATCGTCATGTGATCTACACCCAAAGGGTTTACTAGAGTCAATAATCCAGTTCACATCGCTATGTGATTAACACCCAAAGAGTACTAAGATATGATCATGTTTTGCTCGTGAGAGAAGTTTAGTCAACGGGTCTGTCACATTCAGAGCCGTATGTATTTTGCAAATATTCTATGTCTACAATGCTCTGCACAGAGCTACTCTAGCTAATTGCATCCACTTTCAATATGTATCCAGATTGAGACTTAGAGTCATCTGGATCAGTGTAAAAGCTTTCATCGATGTAACTCTTTACGATGAACTCTTTTATCACCTCCATAATCGAGAAACATCTCCTTAGTCCTCACTAAGGATATTCTTGACCGTTGTCCAGTGATCTACTCTTAGATCAAAATTGTATTCCTTTGCCAAACTCAGAGCAAGGTATACAATAGGTCTGGTTCACGGCATAGCATACTTTATAGAACCTATGACTGAGGCACAGGGAATGACTTTTCATTCTCTTTCTATTTTCTGCCATGGTCGGGTTTTTAGTCTTACTCAACTTCACACCTTTGCATCACAGGCAAGAACTCTTTCTTTGACTGTTCCATTTTGAACTACTTCAAAATCTTGTCATGGTATGTACTCATTGAAAAATCTTATCAAGCGTCTTGATCTATCTCTATAGATCTTGATGCTCAATGTGTAAGCAGCTTCACCGAGGTCTTTCTTTGAAAAACTCCTTTCAAACACTTCTTTATGCTTTCCAGAAAATTCTACATCATTTCCGATCAACAATATGTCATTCACATATACTTATCAGAAAGGCTGTAGTGCTCCCACTCACTTTCTTGTAAATACAGGCCTTTCCAAAAGTCTGTATAAAACCATATGCTTTGATCAACTTATCAAAGCGTATATTCCAACTCCGAGATTCTTGTACCAGTCCATGATGGATCGCTGGAGCTTGCACATTTTGTTAGCACCTTTCGGATCGACAAAACCTTCTGGTTGCATCATATACAACTCTTCTTTAAGAAAACCATTAAGGAATGCAGTTTTGACATCCATTTGCCAGATTTCATAAAATGTGGCAATTGCTAACATGATTCGGACAGACTTAACCATCGCTACAGCTGAGAAAATCTCATTGTAGTCAACACCTTGAACTTGTTGAAAAACCTTTCACAACAAGTCGAGCCTTGTAGATAGTAACACTACTATCAGTGTTCGTCTTCCTCTTGAAGATCCATTTATTTTCTATGGCTTGCCGATCATCGGGCAACTCCACCAAAGTCCACACTTTGTTCTCATACATGGATCCCATCTCAGATTTCATGGCCTCAAGCCATTTCGCGGAATCTGGGCTCATCATCGCTTCCTCATAGTTTGTAGGTTCATCATGGTCTAGTAACATGACTTCCAGAACATGATTACCGTACCACTCTGGTGCGGATCTTTACTCTGGAAGATCTACGAGGTTTGGTAGCAACTTGATTTGAAGTTTCATGATCATCATCATTAACTTCCTCACTAATTGGTGTAGGAATCACTGGAACTGATTTCTATGATGAACTACTTTCCAATAAGGGAGAAGGTACAATTACCTCATCAAGTTCTACTTTCCTCCCACTCACTTCTTTCGAGAGAAACTTCTTCTCTAGAAAGGATCCATCTTAGCAACGAATAACTCGCCTTAGGATCTGTGATAGAAGGTGTACCCAATAGTTACCTTTGGGTATTCTATGAAGACGCACTTGTCCGATTTGGGTTCGAGCTTATCAGGTTGAAACTTTTTCATATAAGCATTGTAGCCCCAAACTTTTAAGAAACGACAACTTTGGTTTCTTGCCAAACCACAGTTCATAAGGCGTCGTCTCAACGGATTTCGATGATGCCCTTTTTAAAGTGAATGTAACTGTCTCTAATGCATAACCCCAAAAACGATACTGGTAAACCGATAAGAGACATCATAGATTGCACTATATCCAATAAAGTACTTGTTATGACGTTCGGACACACCATTAAGCTGTGGTGTTCCAGGTGGCATGAGTTTGTGAAACAATTCCACATTGTTTTAATTGAAGACCAAACTCGTAACTCAAATATTTGTCTCTGCGATCAAATTGTAGAAACTTTATTTTCTTGTTACGATGATTCTCCACTTCACTCTGAAATTCTTTGAACTTTTCAAATGTTTCAGACTTGTGCTTCATTAAGTAGATATACTCATATCTGCTCAGTTCATCTTGTGAAGGTAAGAAAATAATGATACTTGCCACGAGCATCAACACTCATTGAATCGCATACATCAGTATGTATTATTTCCAACAAATCTGTTGCTCGCTCCATTGTTCCGGAGAACGGAGTCTTAGTCATCTTGCCCATGAGGAATGGTTCGCAAGCATAAAGTGATTCATAATCAAGTGATTCCAAAAGCCCATCAACATGGAGTTTCTTCATGCGCTTTACACCAATATGACCTAAACGGCAGTGCCACAAATAAGTTGCACTATCATTATTAACTTTACATCTTTTGGCTTCAATATTATGAATATGTGTGTCACTATGATCGAGATCCAACAAACTATTTTCATTGGGTGTATGACCATCAAAGGTTTTATTCATTTAAACAGAACAACAATTATTCTCTGATTTTAAATGAATAACTGTATTGCAATAAGCATGATCAAATCATATTCATGCTCAATGCAAACGCCAAATAACATTTATTTAGGTTCAACACTAATCCCGAAAGTATAGGGAGTGTGCGATGATGATCACATCAATCTTGGAACTACTTCCAACACTCATCGTCACTTCCCCTTCAACTAGTCTCTGTTTATTCTGTAACTCCTGTTTCGAGTTACTAATCTTAGCAACCGAACGAGTATCAAATACTCAGGGGCTACTATAAACACTAGTAAGGCACACATCAATAACATGTATATCAAATATACCCTTGTTCAATTTGCCATCCTTTTTATCCACCAAATATTCAGGGTATTTCCGTTTCCAGTGACCATTTCCTTTGCAGTGTAAGCACTCAGTTTCAGGCTTTGTTTCATCTTTGGGCTTCTTCGTGGGAGTGACAACTTGCTTGTCATTCTACTTGAAGTTCCCTTTCTTTCCCTTTGCCCTTTTTCTTGAAACTAGTGATCTTGTCAACCATCAACACTTGATGCTCTTTCTTGATTTCTACCTTTGTCGATTTCAACATCACGAAGAGCTCGGGAATCGTTTTCATCATCCCTTGCATATTATAGTTCATCAAGAAGTTCTACTAACTTGGTGGTGCTGACTACAGAATCCTGTCAATCACTATCTTATCTGGAAGATTAACTCCCACTTGATTCAAGCGATTGTAGTACCCAGACAATCTGAGCACATGCTCACTAGTTGAGCGATTCTCCTCCATCTTTTAGCTATAGAACTTGTTGGAGACTTCATATCTCTCAACTCGGGTATTTGCTTGAAATATTAACTTCAACTCCTCGAGCATCTCATATGGTCCATGACGTTCAAAACGTCTTTGAAGTCCCGATTCTAAGCCGTTAAGCATGGTGCACTAAACTATCAAGTAGTCATCATATTGAGCTAGCCAAACGTTCATAGTGTCTGCATCTGCTCCTGCAATAGGTCTGTCACCTAGCGGTGCATTAAGGACATAATTCTTCTATGCAGCAATGAGGATAAACCTCAGATCACGGATCCAATCTGCATCATTGCTACTAACATTTTTCAACACAGTTTTCTCTAGGAACATATCAAAATAAACATATGAAAGCAATAACGCAAGCTAGTGATCTACAACATAATTTGCAAAATACTACCAGGACTAAGTTCATGATAAATTTAAGTTCAATTAATCATATTACTTAAGAACTCCCACTTAGACAGACATCTCTCTAGTCATCTAAGTGATCACATGATCCAAATCAACTAAACCATGTCCGATCATCACGTGAGATGGAGTAGTTTTCAATGGTGAACATCACTATGTTGATCATATCTACTATATGATTCGCGCTCAACCTTTCGGTCTCTGTGTTCCGAGGCCATATCTATATATGCTAGGCTCGTCAAGTCTAACCTGAGTATTTTGCGTGTGCAACTGTCTTGCACCCGTTGTATTTGAACGTAGAGCCTATCACGCCCGATCATCACGTGGTGTCTCAGCACGAAGAACTTTCACAACGGTGCATACTCAGGGAGAACACTTCTTGATAATTAGTGAGAGATCATCTTAAAATGCTACCGTCAATCAAAGCAAGATAAGATGCATAAAGGATAAACATCACATGCAATCAATATAAGTGATATGATATGGCCATCATCATCTTGTGCTTGTGATCTCCATCTCTGAAGCACCGTCGTGATCACCATCGTCACCGGCGCGACACCTTGATCTCCATCGTAGCATCGTTGTCGTTACGCCATCTATTGCTTCTACGACTATCACTACCGCTTAGTGATAAAGTAAAGCAATTACAGGGCGTTTGCATTTCATACAATAAAACGACAACCATATGGCTCCTGCCAGTTGCCGATAACTTCGGTTACAAAACATGATCATCTCATACAATAAAATATAGCATCACGTCTTGACCATATCACATCACAACATGCCCTGCAAAAACAAGTTAGACGTTCTCTACTTTGTTGTTCCAAGTTTTACGTGGCTGCTACGGGCTGAGCAAGAACCGTTCTTACCTACGCATCAAAACCACAATGATAGTTCATCAAGTTAGTGCTGTTTTAACCTTTGCAAGGACCGGGCGTAGCCACACTCGGTTCAACTAAAGTTGGAGAAACAGACACCCGCTAGTCACCTGTGTGCGAAGCACGACGGTAAAACTAGTCTCGCGTAAGCGTACGCGTAATGTCGGTCCGGGCTGCTTCATCCAACAATACCGATGAACCAAAGTATGACATGCTGGTAAGCAGTATGACTTGTATCGCCCACAACTAACTTGTGTTCTACTCGTGCAAATAACATCAACGCATAAAACCTAGGCTCGGATGCCTCTGTTGGGGAACGTAGTAATTTCAAAAAAAATTCCCACGCACACGCAAGATCATGGTCATGCATAGCAACGAGAGGGGAGAGTGTTGTCCACGTACCCTCGTAGACCGAAAGCGGAAGCGTTAGAACAATGCGGTTGATGTAGTCGTACGTCTTCACGGCCCGACCGATCAAGCACCGAAACTACGGCACCTCCGAGTTCTAGCACACGTTCAGCTCGATGACGTCCCTCGAACTCAGATCCAGCCAAGTGTCGAGGGAGAGTTCCGTCAGCACGACGACATGGTGACGATCTTGATGTTCTACCGTCGCAGGGCTTCGTCTAAGCACCGCTAGGATATTATCGAGGTGGACTATGGTGGAGGGGGGCACCGCACATGACTAAGAGATCCAAGGGATCAATTGTTGTTGTGTCTCTGGGGTGCCCCCTTGCCCCCGTATATAAAGGAGCAAGGGGGAGGCGGCCGGCCTAGGGGGGAGGCGCGCCAAGGGGGGAGTCCTACTCCCATCGGGAGTAGGACTCCTCCTTTCCTTGTTGGAGTAGGAGAGAAGGAAAGAGGAGGAGAGGGAGAAGGAAAAGGGGGCTGCTCCCCTTGTCCAATTCAAACCAGAGGGGGGGCGCAGGCCTCCTTCCTTTTGGCCTCTCTCCTCTATTCCCGTATGGCCCAATAAGGCCCATATACTCCCCGGCGAATTCCCATAACTCTCCGGTACTCCGAAAAATCCCCGAATGACTCGGAACCTTTCCGAACTCCGAATATAGTCGTCCAATATATCGATCTTTACGTCTCGACCATTTCGAGACTCCTCGTCATGTCCCCGATCTCATCCGGGACTCCGAACTCCTTCGGTACATCAAAACTCATAAACTCATAATATAACTGTCATCGAAACCTTAAGCGTGCGGACCCTACAGGTTCGAGAACAATGTAGACATGACCGAAACACGTTTCCGATCAATAACCAATAGCGGAACCTGGATGTTCATATTGGCTCCCACATATTCTACGAAGATCTTTATCGGTCAAACCGCATAATAACATACGTTGTTCCCTTTGTCATCGGTATGTTACTTGCCCGAGATTCGATCGTCAGTATCTCAATACCTAGTTCAATATTGTTACCGGCAAGTCTCTTTACTCGTTCTGTAATACATCATCTCTCAACTAACTCATTAGTTGCAATGCTTGCAAGGCTTATAGTGATGTGCATTACCGACTGGGCCCAGAGATACCTCTCCAACAATCGGAGTGACAAATCCTAATCTCGAAATATGCCAACCCAACATGTACCTTCAGTGACACCTGTAGAGCTTCTTTATAATCACCCAGTTACGTTGTGATGTTTGGTAGCACATAAAGTGTTCTTCCGGTAAATGGGAGTTGCATAATCTCATAGTCATAGGAACATGTATAAGTCATGAAGAAAGCAATAGCAATATACTAAACGATTGTGTGCTAAGCTAACGGAATGGGTCATGTCAATCACATCATTCTCCTAATGATGTGATCCCGTTAATCAAATGACAACTCTTTTGTCCATGGCTAGGAAACATAACCATCTTTGATTAATGAGCTAGTCAAGTAGAGGCATACTAGTGACACTCAGTTTGTCTATGTATTCACACATGTATCATGTTTCCGGTTGATACAATTCTAGCATGAATAATAAACATTTATCATGAAATAAGGAAATAAATAATAACTTTATTATTGCCTCTAGGGCATATTTCCTTCAGCCACACCATCATCCGCGCTCGGGTAACACTTGATGTTTCCCATTAATGAGATGATGCCTCGTGGACCGGGCATTTTGAGTGTAAGGGATGCATAATGCGGTATTGCGTTAAAGCGGGCGAAAGCTTCGCGTCCCAGTAGTGCTTGAGAGCGACTTATGAATGGGGCGATGTGGAAGGTTAGCTTTTCCCTTCGGAAGTTGTCGGGGGAGCCGAACATAACTTCTAACGAGAGGGAACCCGTGCAATGGGTATCTGGGCCTGGCGTGACCCCTTTAATGGAAGTGTTGCCATGGTGAATTATTGCTGGTTTAACCCCATTTTGCGGATTGTGTCCTGATATTGCAGGTTTAGGTCACTGCCGCCGTCCATTAGGACCTTTGTAAAGTGGAGTCCGTCAATTATCGGATCTAAGACCAAGGCAGTCCAGCCTGCGTTCCGGATACCTCTAGAGTAATCCTGATGGTCGAAGGTGATTGGTTGTAACAACTTGTGGCGGGACTCCTCTGGGACAGGCCGTATGGCGCGTATCTCCATAGGCGCCACTCTGTTTTTCCCTTTTGTCACATGAAGTGAATTTACTCTTTTGACTTCTTGCGGGAACTTCTTTTGTTCTCCGGTGCTCTGCTTGTGGGGTTCATCGTCATCCTCGCTTGGTATGTCGAGCCCCTTGTGTTCGGCGTTGAGTTTGTCGGATTGCTTGAAGACCCAACAATCTCTGTGGGTGTGGTTTGCAGGCCTCCCGGGAGTACTATGGATTTGGCATATTTTGCCCAGGATTTTGTTGAGGTTAGATAGCTCGTCCCTATTATCTTTGGGGGTGGCTTTTTCTGATTCTGCCGAGAGCTTTTGAATCCGGCATTGACTGCCATGCTTTTTGGGTTGTTATCCTTGATCCGGCGCCGTTCCTTGTTACTGTGCGGTTTCCCGTTTCCATCTCTGACTTTGGATGTACTTGGGTTGCTGGTGCTGCTTCTTGCCAACCAGCTATCCTCTCCTGCGCAAAAGCGGGTCATGAGGCTTGTCAATGCGGCCATTGTTCTTGGCTTTTCTTGGCATAGGTGTCTGGCGAGCCATTCGTCTCGAACGCTGTGCTTGAAAGCTGCTAGGGCTTCGGTGTCCGGACAATCGACTATCTGATACTTTTTAGTAAGAAATCTGTTCCAGAGTTTCCGGGATGACTCTCCGGGTTGTTGAGTTATATGGCTTAGATCGTCTACATCCGGAGGTCGGACATATGTCCCTTGAAAATTTGTCCGAAAAG
Organism: Triticum timopheevii; assembly: GCA_963921465.1. Classification (NCBI taxonomy): domain Eukaryota; kingdom Viridiplantae; phylum Streptophyta; class Magnoliopsida; order Poales; family Poaceae; genus Triticum; species Triticum timopheevii. Next base: position 49,502,183 of record OY997272.1, on the reverse strand, counting down.
CATCCTCGAGCTCCTCCCAACTTCCTATGGTGTTTTCGGGAAGGCTATTAAGCCAGTGCCGGGCTGGCCCTTTGAGCTTGAGGGGTAGGTATTTTATGGCGTGGAGGTCATCTCCTCTAGCCATGTGTATGTGGAGGATATAATCCTCAATCCACACTCCAGGGTCTGTTGTTCCGTCATATGCCTCTATGCTTACGGGCTTGAATCCCGCTGGAAATTCATGGTCCAGCACCTCATCGGTAAAACATAGGGGATGTGCGGCGCCCCTGTATTTGGGTGTGCCACGATGTTCAGATATTTTTTGCGTTTTATTGCTTACTAGAGCTTGCTTTCTTGGCCCATAGATGGATCTAGTTGGGCCGTCTTTTTGATGTGAATCCTTGTACGGATCGCGTGCCGGATTGAATGCGGCGCCCTTTGGCGCTCGATGTCGGTCATGGGGTCGTCTATCCGACCTGGTGGCTTCCTTGTTTTTTGACCGTGGGGGCTCTAAGGCCTCCTCATCAAATTCCGGTAGTAATTTTCGCTTCGGATAGCTCTTTGTGTGGTGACTGTCATCATACTTGTGTGCGGTGTTGAGTACTTTGCCCCATCTGAATCTGAGTGCATCTTCCGCTGTTTTGAGCTTCCGCTTCTGCTTTTTCAGGCTACGCGCAGTGGCGACGAGCCTTTGGTGGAGGTTCTTCTTCTCCAGCAACTTGTCCGGCGTGAGGTTGTCCAGACTATTATCTTCGCCAGGGATGGGTTGTTCGGTTTGTCTATACAAGTTGCCCTGTTCGGACAGTTGCTCTATGGCATGTTCGTCGTCCGCCGGTTCGTCCTGCTCTATGGCTAGGTCTCTGTCGAGGTGGGGTTTGGCGCGGCGCTTCCGCCGCCGCTTTGATTGCTTTTCGAGGGAACTATCCCTCGTTGCGCCCTTTTGATCCTTGTCGTTGTTTCTTTTAGGTGTGTCCACCATGTATACATCATGGGCTAAGGTGGTTGTCCGGTGCCCTATAGGCGCTGGTTCTTGTTCGTCTTCTTCATCGGCGTCCATACCGTCGATGTCTTCGGAGTCGAAGTCGAGCATGTCGGTTAAATCGTCGACAGTGACAACGAAGTGGGTGGTGGGTGGGTTTTGAATTTCTTCGTCGTCCGCATCCCAACCTTGCTGACCATAGTCCGGTCAGGGCTCTCCTGATAAAGAGAGAGACTTTAGTGAATTCAGGATGTCGCCAAAGGGCGAGTGTTGAAAGATGTCTGCGGCAGTGAACTCCATGATCGGAGCCCAATTGGGTTCGATCGGGAGGGGTGCGGAATATTCAGAGTCCGGAAAGGAGTCCGGCACCTGGGAGTCACGAGCTCCGTGAAGGACAAGATTGGTGTTCGGCTCGATCACCGTAGAGATTGCAGCCCCCGAGGCGGTGTCTAGCCACCCGTCCTCAGCCGGCGCAGTCGGCTCCGAGCTAAGGGTCAGAGCGGACACCTGAGCGGCGCTTCGGGCACTGTCCGGCGGCAGAGCTAGATCATGCCCATCGTGACAGTGTGGCGCGCTCGGTTGCGTCTTGAATCCGTCGAAGATCAAGTCTCCGCGGATGTCAGCCGTGTAGTTTAAACTTCCAAATCTGACCTGATGGCTAGGGGCGTAGCTTCCGATTTGCTCCAGATGGCCAAGCGAATTGGCCCGCAGTGCAAAGCCGCCGAACACGAAGATCTGTCCGGGGAGGAAAGTCTCACCCTGGACCGCGTCGTGGTTGATGCTCGAAGAAGCCATCAGGCCTAAAGGTGACGACACAGAGGAACTCTCAATAAAAGCACCAATGTCGGTGTCAAAACCGGCAGATCTCGAGTAGGGGGTCCCGAACTATGCGTCTAGGCGGATGGTAACAGGAGACAAGGGACACGATGTTTTTACCAAGGTTCGGGCCCTCTCGATGGAGGTAAAACCCTACTCCTGCTTGATTAATATTGATGATATGGGTAGTATAAGGGTTGATCTACCACGAGATCAGAGAGGCTAAACCCTAGAAGCTAGCCTATGGTATGATTGTTGTTCGTCCTACGGACTAAAACTCTCCGGTTTATATAGACACCGGAGAGGGCTAGGGTTACACAGAGTCGGTTACAATGGGAGGAGATCTACATATCGTATCGCCAAGCTTGCCTTCCACGCCAAGGAAAGTCCTATCCGGACACGGGATGAAGTCTTCAATCTTGTATCTTCATAGTCTGGGAGTCCGGCCAAAGGTCATAGTCCGGCCATCCGGACACCCCCTAATCCAGGACTCCCTCAGCGAGCAAAACATGATCAACACCAGAACTCTATGGGTGTTTGATTCATCACAATGTAACTAGATTATTGACTCTAGTGCAAGTGGGAGACTGTTGGAAATATGCCCTAGAGGCAATAATAAAATGGTTATTATTATATTTCCTTGTTCATGATAATTGTCTATTGTTCATGCTATAATTGTGTTATCCGGAAATCGTAATACATGTGTGAATACATAGACCACAACATGTCCCTAGTGAGCATCTAGTTGACTAGCTCGTTGATCAATGGATGGTTACGGTTTCCCGACCATGGACATTGGATGTCATTGATAACGGGATCACATCATTGGGAGAATGATGTGATGGACAAGACCCAATCCTAAGCATAGCACAAGATCGTGTAGTTCGTTTGCTAGAGCTTTTCTAATGTCAAGTATCATTTCCTTAGACCATGAGATCATGTAACTCCCGGATACCGTAGGAGTGATTTGGGTGTACCAAACGTCACAACGTAATTGGGTGGCTATAAAGGTATACTATAGGTATCTCTGAAAGTGTCTGTTGAGTTGACACGTATCGAGACTGGGATTTGTCACTCCGTATGATGGAGAGGTATCTCTGGGCCCACTCGGTAATGCATCATCATAATGAGCTTAATGTGACCAAGTGGTTGGTCACGGGATCATGCATTACGGTAATGAGTAAAGTGACTTGCCGGTAACGAGATTGAACGAGGTATTGGGATACCGACGATCGAATCTTGGGCAAGTAACGAACTGATTGACAAAGGGAATTGTATACGGGATTTCTTGAATCCTTGACATCGTGGTTCATCCGATGAGATCATCGTGGAACATGTGGGAGCCAACATGGGTATCCAGATCCCGCTGTTGGTTATTGGACGGAGAGCTGTCTCGGTCATGTCTGCATGATTCCCGAACCCGTAGGGTCTACACACTTAAGGTTCGGTGACTCTAGGGTTATTAGGAAGACTTGTAAGTGATTATCGAATGTTGTTTGGAGTCCCAGATGAGATTCCGGACGTCACGAGGAGTTCCGGAATGGTCCAGAGGTGAAGATTTATATATGGGAAGTTGTCATACGGTCACCGGAAAAGTTCGGGGCATACCGGTATTGTATCGGGGCCATCGGAGGGGTTCCGGGGGTCCACCGGGAGGGGCCACCTCTCTCGGAGGGCCTCATGGGCCGTAGTGGGAAGGGAACCAGCCCTTGGAGGGTTGGGCGCATCCCCCCTTGGGCCCATGCGCCTAGGGTTGGGGGAAACCCTAGAGGGGGCACCCCCCTTGCTTGGGGGGCAAGCCCCCTCCCCTTGCCCCCCCCCCCCCTCTAGATCTCATCTAGAGGGGGCCGGCCCCCTTCCCCCTTCCCCTATAAGTAGAGGGACGAGGGGAGGGCTGCACACCACACCAAAGGCGCAGCCCTCCCCTCCCCAACACCTCTCCTCCTCCGTTAAGAGCTTGGTGAAGCCCTGCCGGAGCACTACCGCTCCATCACCACCATGCCGTTGTGCTGCTATTGGAGCTCTCTTACTCAACCTCTCCCTCCTCCTTGCTGGATCAAGGCGCGGGATACGTCTCCGCTCCGTACGTGTGTTGAACGCGGAGGTGTCGTCCGTTCGGCGCTAGGATCATCGGTGATTTGGATCACGACGAGTACGACTCCATCAACCCCGTTCTCTTGAATGCTTCCGCTCGCGATCTAAAAGGGTATGTAGATGCACTCCTCTCTCTCTCTCTCGTTGCTAGATGACTCCATAAGCTTCCTTCTTCATGGAGGAATTTTGCTACCTTACTGAAGCATAAGAGATAGGAGTTTTTCGTTTCGGATCTCATTGGTACTCTTGATGTGGAAGAAAATGCGAGAGCAAAGGACACACGTGCTCGAGGTATTGAGGGAGGATCTAGTGCCAATCTGGTACAGAAGAAAAACTTCCAGTCCCACAAGTTCAAGAACAAGGGCAATCTTGATGGTAAAGCAAAGTTTGATGGGAAGAACAAGGAAGTACAACACACGAACTTCAAGAAGAAGAGTTACAAGAAGAAAGGTGCTTGTCATGTGTGTGGAGATCCTGATCATTGGGCTCCTAGTTGTCCTAATCACTGTGACAAGCGTCATCCTGGGAAAGGCGGCAAGACCGCTAATGTTGTCATTGGAGACACTGACATGAAGGATGCTGGGTATGGTATATTTCCCACTATTCTTTCAGTATGTCATTCTCCTGATTGGTTGATTGACACGGGTGCTAATGTGCATGTATGCGGTGATATTTCCATGTTTTCGTCTTATCAGACCGCAGGGACTTCAACCATGCTAATGGGCAACGGTTCAAGTGCTTCTGTTCGTGGTGTTGGCACGGTCGATCTGAAGTTTACTTCGAGGAAGATCGCGCGGCTTAAGAACTTGCATTATTGTGACGCCCGGATAATTAGGCTACAGTAACCCCACGTTAACGATGCCACGTCTCACATTACTGTTGATAATCTCGCGTTAGTTCGAAACGATTCATATTCACAATTTGAATTTAAGTTAAACAATCAAAGTTTTCAAAAGTCAAAACTAAATTGTTCCTAATGTGTCAAATAATCCTTAGTAAATATTGGTGGATAAATTATCTTTTAATAAAATATTTAGATGCACTAAAGTAATAGAAATGACAGCAAAAACAATTAATTAGATGCCTTTTATAAAGTTATAATAATAAAACTAAATTAGTGGTATTCCAAAATAATTGTGGCAGTGGACTAATTAGTAATACTAATTTAGGTGCTGACTGGGTTTTTTATAAAACTAAAATAAAAGAAACTTTAAATGAAAACAGTAAAGAAAATAAGTAAAAAGAAATAAAAAAAGAAAAGCAACCCCCATCACTAGGCTCCGGCCGAGCAGGCCACCAACCCAACTGGGCAAAGGCCCAGCCGGTCGGCCCCCTCACTCCCTTAACCCCAGCCCCCCCCCCCCCCCCCCCCCCCCCGCAAATCCTAGCCCGACCCCCACAACTCCCCCGATCCACCCCTCCTTCCCCGATCTCGATCGAACCCCCTCCTCCTCCTAACGCGCCAGCGCCCGAAGGCCTCCGCCAACCGGCGCGACCTTCGCCCTCGCGCCGCCGCTGACCGACGCCTGCCTTCCCCGTCCCCCTGGCCAAGCTGTGGCCATGCCCCGGCAAGCACGACCGTGCTTGAGGACTGCCGCCATGACCCCGATGCCAGCGCCACCCGGATTGCCACCTCGCTGGACGCCATCGCCGGACAGCCTCCCCGCCGTCCTCTCCGTCGCCTACTCGTCCCCATCATCCTCCTCACCGGACCACGTCATGCCTCGTCGCTCCCTCTCCCCATCAACGCTGGTGAAGCCCCGGGCCTCCTTCTCTCTGTCTCCCCGTGTCGTTCGACGCACACACCACCGCGCCGACCGCGCTCCAGCCTCCTCGCTCAGGGGGCCGTGGCTGCATTCCCCCGCTTATCCCGCTACTGCTTGTTGTTGCACGGCTGCGGCTCACTGTTGCTGCTGACACCGGCTGCCGCGCCCACCTCACTGCGCTCGTCTGCCGGCGACCATGGCCACGCGCGTGTCCAGGCGCCCCCGTGCCCGCTCGGGTGCCCAGCTGGGCTCCGCCCGTTAACCCGGCGCCCAGCGCCCACCCGTCTGCACACGCGCCCGCTAAGACCCCCTGGGCCAATGACAGGAGGGCCCCAGCCCCCTGAAAGTTTTAAAAAAATTAGTAATTAAAATAATTAATTAATTAATTAACTTAATTAATCCCGCTTAGTTAAACTAATTAAACTTAATTAAACTAAATATCTAATTAAACTAACTAATCTGTTAGTTAGGGTAATGTGTTAATGACAGATGGGACCCACACGTCAGCTTGACCCAGTCAACACATCTGTTGACTGATGACATCAAGCTGATGCAGTAATGCCATTTTGGATTAAATTAATAACAATAATAATTGATAAAATGATTTTAAACTTTTAAAATTAATATAAAATAATCCGTAACTCGGATGGAAAAACTTTGTACATGAAAGTTGCTCAGAACGATGAGACGAATTCGGATAAGCAGCCCGTTTGTCCGCCACACATCCCTAGCATAGTAAACATGCAACTTTCCCCCTCAGGTTCATCTGCCATAAAACGCGAAACACCGGGGATACTTTCCTGGATGTTTCCCCCTTTCGTAGGTATCACCTACTACCGCGTTAGGGCACACCGAACATCGTGTATTGTCTTGTTACACTTTTTGATGCTTTGATTGCTTTGTTATTTATTGTGTGACCTCTCTGTTACTTCTTCCCGGTAGACCCCGAGACCGCGGTTGAACCAGTGATGGACTACTTCACCTTCGAGGGCCCGTTTCTGTCTACAGAGAAACCAGGCAAGCCCCCCCCCCCCCCCTTGATCACCAGATATCGCCTATTCTACCCTCTACTACTTGCATTAGAGTAGTGTAGCATGTTACTGTTTCGATTAATCCTATTCTGTTGCATAGCATGTCATTGTTGCTACATCTGTTGATACCTTACCTGCAATCCTAAATGCTTAGTATAGGATGCTAGTTTACCATTAATGGCCCTACATTCTTGTCAGTCTTCCATGCTATACTATCGGGCCATGATCACTCGGGAGGTGATCACGGGTATCTGCTATATATACATGTACTAAACATATGGTGACTAAAGTCGGGTCAGCTCGTTGAGTACCCGCAAGTGATTCCGATGCGGGGGCTGGAAGGACAGGTGGCTCCATCCCGGTAGAGGTGTGCCTGGGTTCTCGATGGCCCCCGACTGTTACTTTGTGACAGAGCGACAGGGCAGGTTGAGACCACCTAGGCGAGAGGTGGGCCTGGCCCTGGTCGACGTCCGCGGTTACTTCAAAATAACACGCTTAATGAGATCTTGGTATTTGATCTAAGTCTGGCCACTGGCCTATACGCACTAACCAACTACGCGGGAAAGATATGGGCACTCGACGTCGTGGTATCAGCCGAAGCCTTCGTGACGTCAGTGACTGAGCGGCGTGCGCCGGATTGGACTGTATGCCTGCTCTTGTATTAAGGGGGCTAGGTCTGCTTCCGGCCGCCCTCGCAAGGTGCAGGTGTGCAATGGTCGATGGGCCCAGACCCCTGCGCGCATAGGATTTAGACCGGTGTGCTGACCTCTCTGTTGTGCCTAGGTGGGGCTGCGACATGTTGATCTTCTGAGGCCGGGCAAGACCCAGGAAAGTGTGTCTGGCCAAATGGGATCGAGCGTGTTGGGTAATGTGGTGCACCCCTACAGGGAAGTTTATCTATTTGAATAGCCGTGTCCCTCGGTAAAAGGACGACCCGGAGTTGTACCTTGACCTTATGACAACTAGAACTGGATACTTAATAAAAACACACCCAGACAAGTTCCACAGACAACCCGGTGATCGCTTTTCCACAGGGCGACGAGGGGAGGATCGCCGGGTAGGATTATGCTATGCGATGCTACTTGGAGGACTTACCATCTACTCTCTTCTCCTGCTGCAAGATGGAGGCTGCCAGAAGCGTAGTCTTCGATAGGACTGGCTATCCCCCTCTTATTCTGGCATTCTTCAGTTCAGTCCACCGATATTGCCTCTTTACACATATACCCATGCATATGTAGTGTAGATCCTTGCTTGCGAGTAATTTGGATGAGTACTCACGGTTGCCTTGCTCCCTCTTTCCCCCTTTTCCCTCATCTTCCCGGATGCCGCAACCAGACGTTGGAGCCCAGGAGCCAGACGCCACCGTCGATGACGACTCCTACTACACTGGAGGTGCCTACTACTACGTGCAGGCCGCTAACGACGACCAGGAGTAGTTAGGAGGATCCCAGGCAGGAGGCCTGCGCCTCTTTCGATCTGTATCCCAGTTTGTGCTAGCCATCTTATGGCAACTTGTTTAACTTATGTCTGTACTCAGATATTGTTGCTTCCGCTGACTCGTTTATGTAGAGCACTTGTATTCGAGCCCTCGAGGCCCCTGGCTTGTAATATGACGCTTGTATGACTTATTTTATTTTTAGAGTTGTGTTGTGATATCTTCCCGTGAGTCCTTGATCTTGATCGTACACGTTTGCATGCATGATTAGTGTACGATTGAATCGGGGGCTCACAAGTTGGTATCAGAGCCGACTGCCTATAGGAATCCCCTTTCCAAATCCTTGGCCGAAGTTGAGTCTAGTCATTGAAAATGAATTTTTACTAACATGGTTGTGCGACTTACGGGCCCACGTCGCCCTTGGGTGATATTAGGATCTTTTATTTCTCGACCTATACTGTGGGACTCTGACATCTCTTTTATTCGGGTTAAACGATTTTACTTACTCTAACTCTAGGTTCTCGTAACTACTTCCACCCGGGGAGCCCCTTATTACAGATGATCACCTGCTGCACCAAAAGTTTCTGAAGATTCTATTCGACGTTTTACCGAGATACTTGTGCCCACCGCCTTTGTAAATTCACTACCACCGAGACATCCCTATGGATAGCTACTTATACTTTCCATCCATACCTTCATTCTCGATTACTCTTGTTAGTACAAGATACCCTCAACTACTTCCTGCTATTCCGGGAATCCTTTGTGCTTACTGCCTTGCAGTGCCTTTTCCTCATGAATACATGTATGAATAATTCCTCACACTTATTTGGGATTCGTTGATCCCCAGTTGTTCATGTGTTTTACAGAAGTCTTCAAAATATCATTAGACCTTCCGAAAATCCTCAGGAGCCTTTTGCTCTTGAAATTCTTGCTTACTTGCATTAGGGTTAATCCCATAAGTCTAGTAATCTTATTGACATCCTTTCTCATTATCATTTCGAGTCCCTTGATTCAATATGTTGTGGATGCTCGCAATCCTCAATCAGATCCTAGAATTCATCCTTCCGGCCCAGACGTCATATTAAACATGAGTTGGATCTCGACCAACAAAATTGCCATCGATTGTACCCTTAAGCCTACTCAACTTATCCATCCTTGATCAGAGTGTTTGCTTCTGATCCCTTGATTTGGAGCTTATAATTCCTTTGCATTTGAGCTTTGAATTAGTGAGTTGTTTTGATAATCTGATCTCCTTGCTTTCTTTCTTCTTCTAGTTGAGTACCGATGCTCACATCAGATCCCTTGTGGGACACCAGAACCTTTATTAGATTTTATCCGACGACGTCCTTCATATTCAGTAACTTTGTGAGTCCTTTCTCGGATACATAATGCCTTTGGTAAATTGTATCCTATGCTTTGTCTACCATGCTCTGCTTTCGAGCTTGTGTTATTTACTCCTGAAGTTTGTGGTATATGTTCCTAAGAGACCCCGATGGGTTGGACATATGCCTTTTCTAATCTGTGTGAACCCAGAAACTACTACGGGTCATACTCTACTGGTGTTATGTCAGATAAAATTCAACATCACAACTTTGTTGAAGGCGAGAAGTGAATGAAAGCTTATGCATTAAAGAAGTGGGGGTCGACCTTGAACTTTGTGTTCATGCCCATGGACACGATGTAGATCTTATCATTAAAGCTTCTCTTAAATTAATTATTCCCTTGGTATAAGTTCTTATATCTGGGATCCGGCCTTTTGCAATCATGGTTCCGACCATGCTAACTTTATTTAATATATTTCTGAAAGGAAACCATTCCAGTGCCTCGTCTATTTTGACAAGGTTAAAGTATCTGCTATCGCTACTCAACAATCCAGTTTAGTTTCTATCCTGATCTACTTTCGAGTTTTACCTCTGTTATCTCGAGGATATCATGGAACTGCATAACTTCTTATGAGTTCTTCATCAACTATTATTCTCGCTGATTCCAATTTTCCACGGGTTTTGGGTTGTTGTCAACCGACGACACCGACTAGTGAAATTATTCCGCACTACAAATCAAATACCCCTAGTATTTTACTAGGAAATTCTGAACTCAATCTGATCATTCCTAGACTATCGGCTGCATCCTAGTCTTGCTATCGTTAACTGTGCTACCTCGTCCTTCTCTGGTGCACAAATTCTTCAGTGTGTGAGCACGACTTACGTCGAGCTTTCAACATCATGTTGCTTGTCTTGAAAGGAAACTTTGGTTCCGAGCTTGCATCTTATATATTGATCCTATAACTTGCCACTTCGTCATTCCCTTGCTTGTTGCCGTTGTTGTTTGATTGTATCCTCTTGAAATCTCCCGGCAAATGTGTCGGATCACCTTCAACACTTTGACCTCTTCCGAGATGTTAACTGTTTTCATGATGAGAAATACCCTCCTTGCCCTTGATGATTTTTATTATCATCAACAACACCCTTGACTTCCTTTCATTGTGAACTTGTCCACATTATGAATACAACCGGCTCTCCAGCTAGTGTTGTGTTCTGCCTTAAAGTATTACTGTCTTTTATGTCGAGAATGTTGTGGGGATTGCTCCAACTCTTAGAAATTCTCGGTATGATGATACTTCTCACCGTCACCATTCTTCCTTGGCCCCCCTGTTGTTTTTAACCGGGATACCAATATGCTAACGATGTTGCTTGAGTTCTGTACTTCTAGCAACCCTATTGCTTTGAAGTTAATGATCAACAGTTCGTTCTTAGACTGTTGGTTATTGGATCGTCACTCTAACATTGATCTTGTTGCCTAAGGTCATATTTTGGGCACACCTTTCAACTAATGATTGATGGTGTATGTTTTACTCGAGCATACAACATTATATCATGTAAATTGACAAGTGTCATCTTCTTGTTCACATTATTGAGGAAATCCATTCATTTGGAATTCTCGATCAATTGTCGCTGAGCCCATCAGCCACCTCCTCATCCCCTCCTTGGTTTAATGATGAACTATTGTTTCAGGAACCCGCTCCCATAGTTCATTTCGCGAGAATCTTGCAATGTCATTTCGTCGATTTGTGTCGCGTCTTTTCTTCTCGGACATCCTGAGTCTGAGGTATCATGACACCAATCGGATCTGAATCTTGGTCAGATATGATGGATGGGACAACTTTCCAGTAGTTATGATGTTGGTCCTTTGATGACTCGGTAATATGATGGCATGCCTAGCACACCCTCTCTGGAGGACCTATCATTATAATTTCTTTTGCAAGGATAACCATTCTTCCTAGAGGAAATTGTAAGACTTATTTTATAAGTTGCTCCTGATGGATCATTTGTGTATCCAAAGTCTAGCCCTTGATTGAAACACCATATCATTGCTACCTCGAAGCATGACTATGATACCCCGCTCTTCAACAAGAACATTAGAGGCGCGATGCTAAATGTTTCTTGGTCAGTTATCCAAACACCGTTGTATGGGTAACATCTTGATTAATCCTTGCCTCTTATCTGAATGGTTGGGTACTTGCTCTCCTACCTTGTATGCCATGTTTTGCTTGTACATGGGAAGGATATACTCCTAATAATTGTGTAATCACAATTTTCCTTTCCATTGTTCTGTTTAATCTGATAATCGTGTTTTCCTTTCCATTCTTTTGTTTAATCTTTCCTGAATCTGACTTAAATAAGCAGAGACAATTCCGTGCTAAGGTAGGCACCCTGTTGTACCACTTTGTCTATAAGATCATGTTACTGTTGTTGATGACATTCTGGTAACCACCGATGGGTGATAAGTTTGCCAATTGGTTCGCCTCGTTCAACAAGCGGGAAAATTGCTCTCTTTGTTCCCCGTCCTTGGTACCGACATTGTTGCCGGCATAGCTGACAAGCTATTCACTGACATGCCTCCCTGTCGCGGATGTGCAAGATGTCGCCACCCATCCTACTTTCAACCCACATAGTGGGCCCATAACCCACAGGTACACTGGATCGAAACCTGACTCTTCTTTACAACCTGGATTCTAATGTATCCTTTGCACCTAGCTTCGTATGTGATTCACGAGCTAAATGTTATACCATTATTCATCCTGGAATCAAACACCATGTTATTCTCGTTGTTCAAACCCCCATTCCAGCTTCTGTCTAGTCATCAAATGACTGCCTACCCGTTTGAAACTTTGGTACAATCGTATATTGCACTCAACAAATTCACTAAAATACAACTCGTGGGGTACCTTGTGTATTTCCCATTGAGTTCACCGTCAGATGCCCAACTTTGTGGAGATGCATTCTTCCGGAGTTTCTCCCCTTGGTCGCATTCGTAGGACGATGGAGATCCCGAAGAAAGGATGACGGCTCCATCATGATGACCTGGAGCAGAGAAATGAAGACTTCAACGTAATGGATCCACCTCTTCGAGAAGAGCAATCAAAGACGAGAAGATTCATTAGGATTTCGTAACCAGACCTTTCCCCCCTAGTCCCCCTCTTAAATCTCGGGACGAGATTTCTTGTAGTGGAGGAGATTTGTGACGCATGGATAATTAGGCTACAGTAAACCCATGTTAACGATGCCACGTCACCTCAAATTACTGTTGATAATCTCGTGTTAGTTCAAAATGATTCATATTCAAAATTTGAATTTAAGTTAAACAATTAAAGTTTTCAAAAGTCAAAACTAAATTGTTCTAATGTGTCAAATAATCCTTAGTAAATATTGGTGGATAAATTATCTTTTAATAAAATATTTAGATGCACTAAAGTAATAGAAATGACAGCAAAAACAATTAATTAGATGCCTTTTATAAAGTTATAATAATAAAACTAAATTAGTAGTGTGCCAAAATAATTGTGGCAGTGGACTGATTAGTAATACTAATTTAGGTGCTGACTAGGTATTTTATAAAACTAAAATAAAAGAAACTTTAAATGAAAACAGTAAAGAAAATAAGTAAAAAAGAAATAAAAAAATAAAAGCAAACCCCCCATCACTAGGCTCCGGCCCAGCAGGCCACCAGCCCTACTGGGCAAAGGCCCAGCCGGGCGGCCCCCTCACTCCCTTAACCCCAGCCCCCCTCCCTCCCTCCCCCGCAAACCCTAGCCCGACCCCCACAACTCCCCCGATCCACCCCCTCCTTCCCCGATCTGGATCGAACCCCCTCCTCCTCCTAACGCGCCAGCGCCCGATGGCCTCCGCCAACAGGCGCGACCTTCGCCCTCGCGTCGCCGCTGACCGGCGCCTGCCTTCCCCGTCCCCCTGGCCAAGTTGTGGCCATGCCCCGGCGAGCGCGCCCGCGCTTGAGGACTGCCGCCACGACCCCGATGCCAGCACCACCCGGATTGCCACCTTGCTGGACGCCATCGCCGGACTGCCTCCCCCCCCGTCCTCTCCTTCGCCTACTCGTCCCCATCATCCTCCTCACCGGACCACGTCGTGCCTCATCGCTCCCTCTCCCCATCAACGCTGGTGAGGGCCTGGGCCTCCTTCTCTCTGTCTCCCCGTGTCGTTCGACACACACACCGCCGTGCTGAGCGCGCTCCAGCCTCCACGCTCAGGCGGCCGTGGCTGCGTTCCCCCGCTTCTCCCGCTACTGCTTGTTGTTGTACGGCTGCGGCTCACTGCCGGTGCTGACACCGGCTGCCGCGCCCGCCTCATTGCGCTCGTCTGCCGACGACCACGGCCGCGCGCGTGTCCAGGCGCCCCCGCGCCCGCTTGGGTGCCCAGTCGGGCTCCGCCCGTTAACCCGGCGCCCAGCGCCCACACCCGTCTGCCAATGAGAGGAGGGCCCCAGCCCCCTGAACGTTTTAAAAAAATTAGTAATTAAATTAATTAATTAATTAACTTAATTAATCCCGCTTAGTTAAACTAATTAAACTTAATTAACCTAAAAAACTAATTAAACTAACTAATCTGTTAGTTAGGGCAATGTGTCAATGACAGATGGGATCCACACGTCAGCTTGACCCAGTCAACACATCTGTTGACTGATGACATCAAGCTGATGCAGTAATGCCATTTCGGATTAAATTAATAATAATAATAATTAATAAAATGATTTAAAACTTTTAAAATTAATATAAAATAATCCGTAACTCGGATGGAAAAACTTTGTACATGAAAGTTGCTCAAAACGGCGAGACGAATCCTGATACGCAGCCCGTTTGTCCGCCACACATCCCTAGCATAGCAAACACGAAACTTTCCCCCTCGGGTTCATCTGCCCGAAAACGTGAAACACCGGGGATACTTTCCTGGATGTTTCCCCCCTTTCGTCGGTATCACCTACTACCGCGTTAGGACACACCGAACACCGCATATTGTCTTGTTACGCTTTTTGATGCTTTGATTGTTCTGTTATTTATTGTGTTCCCTCTCTGTTACTTCTTCCCCGTAGACCCCAAGACCGCGGTTGAACCAGTGATGGACTACTTCACCTTGAGGGCCCGTTTCTGTCTGGAGAGCAACCAGGCAAGCCCCCCCCCCCCCACCCCCCCCTTTGATCACCAGATATCGCCTATTCTACCCTCTACTGCTTGCATTACAGTAGTATAGCATGTTATTGTTTCAATTAATCCTATTCTGTTGCATAGCCTGTCCTTGTTGCTACATCTGTTGATACCTTACCTGCAATCCTAAATGATTAGTATAGGATGCTACTTTACCATTAGTGGCCCTACATTCTTGTCAGTTTGCCATGCTATACTATCGGGCCGTGATCACTCGGGAGGTGATCACGGGTATGTGCTATATATACATATACTATACAGATGGTGACTAAAGTCGGGTCAGCTCGTTGAGTACCCACAAGTGATTCCAATGTGGGGGCTGGAAGGACAGGTGGCTCCATCTCGGTAGAGGTGGGCCTGGGTTCCCAACGGCCCCCGACTGTTACTTTGTGACGGAGTGACAGGGCATGTTGAGACCACCTAGGCGAGAGGTGGGCCTGGCCCTGGTCAGCATCCGCTGTTACTTCAAAATAACACGCTTAACGAGATCTTGGTATTTGATCTGAGTCTGGCCACTGCCTATACGCACTAACCAACTACGCGGGAAAGATATGGGCACTCGACGTCGTGGTATCAGCCGAAGCCTCCATGACGTCAGCGACTGAGCGGCGCACGCCGGATTGGACCGTAAGCCTGCTCTTGTATTAATGGGGCAAGGTCTGCTTCCGGCCGCCCTCGCAACGTGCAGGTGTGCAATGGGCGATGGTCCCAGACCCCTGCGCGCATAGGATTTAGACCGACGTGCTGACCTCTCTGTTGTGCCCTAGGTGGGGCTGCGACGTGTTGATCTTCCGAGGTCGGGCATGACCCAGGAAAGTGTGTCCGGCCAAATGGGGTCGAGCGTGTTGGGTAATGTGGTGCACCCCTGCAGGGAAGTTTATCTATTCGAATAGTCGTGTCCCTCGGTAAAAGGACAACTCGGAGTTGTACCTTGACCTTATGACAACTAGAACTGGATACTTAATAAAACACACCCAGACAAGTTCCACAGACAACTCGGTGATCGCTTTTCCGTAGGGCAACGAGGGGAGGATCGCCGGGTAGGATTATGCTATGCGATGCTACTTGGAGGACTTACCATCTACTCTCTTCTCCTGCTGCAAGATGGAGGCTGCCAGAAGCGTAGTATTCGATAGGTCTGGCTATCCCCCTCTTATTCTGGCATTCTGCAGTTCAGTCCACCGATATTGCCTCTTTACACATATACCCATGCATATGTAGTGTAGATCCTTGCTTGCGAGTACTTTGGATGAGTACACACGGTTGCCTTGCTCCCTCTTTCCCCCTTTTCCCTCTTCTTCCCGGATGCCGCAACCAGACGTTGGAGCCCAGGAGCCAGATGCCACCGTCGACGACGACTCCTACTACACTGGAGGTGCCTACTACTACGTGTAGGCCGCTGACGACGACCAGGAATAGTTAGGAGGATCCCAGGCAGGAGGCCTGCGCCTCTTTCGATCTGTATCCCAGTTTGTGCTAGCCATCTTATGGCAACTTGTTTAACTTATGTCTGTACTCAGATATTGTTGCTTCCGCTGACTCGTTTAGGTCGAGCACTTGTATTTGATCCCTCGAGGCCCCTGGCTTGTAATATGATGCATGTATGACTTATTTTATTTTTAGAGTTGTCTTGTGATATCTTCCCGTGAGTCCCTGATCTTGATCGTACACGTTTGCGTGCATGATTAGTGTAAGATTGAATCGGGGGCATTACAATTATGTCCCCTCCGTCAATAAAAATCTTGTTAGCGGATCTCTTCTGTGTAGAGATGGCTATAAGCTTGTCTTTGAGTGGAATAAATTTGTAATATCCTAGTATGGAACCTTTGTTGGTAAAGGCTATGAGTCAGGAGGCCTGTTTCGTTTATTATTATCAGACATTTGCAATAAAGTTGTTAATCATATTTGCAACAATAGTGAATCAAATGTGTGGCATTCACGTCTTTGTCATGTTAACTTTGGTTGCATGTCGCGACTAGCAAAGTTGAACTTAATCCCTAGTTTCACCACTGTCAAGGGATCTATGTGTCAAGTGTGTGTGCAAGCTAAGGAACCTCGCATGTCTCACGTGACTGCGGAGACGAGAAATTTTGCACCACTAGAACTTATACATTCAGATCTATGTGAAATGAATGGTGTTTTGACAAAAGGTGGAAAGAAATATTTCATGACGTTAATTGACGACTCCACTAGATACTGCCGTGTGTATCTTCTGAAATCTAAGGATGAGGCTTTGAACTTTTTCAAGATCTATAAAGCTGAAGTGGAAAACCAACTTGATCGAAAAATCAAGAGGCTTAGGTCCGACCATGGTGGAGAGTATTTTTCCAATCAATTTTATGCTTTTTGTGCGGAACATGGTATAATCCATGAGATGCCGCCTACCTACTCACCCCAGTCAAATGGGGTGGCCGAAAGAAAGAACCGTACTCTAACCGATTTGGTAAACGCCATATTAGACACATCGGGTCTCTCCAAGGCATGGTGGGGGGAGGCGATATTGACAGCATGTCATGTCCTAAATCGAGTCCCCACAAAGAACAAAGAGCTAACTCCATTCGAGGAATGGGAGAAGAAAAGGTTAAAACTCTCTTACCTGCGAACATGGGGTTGTTTGGCGAAAGTCAATGTTCCAATTCCAAAGAAGCGGAAGCTTGGACCAAAGACTGTGGATTGTGTTTTCCTGGGATATGCTTTTCATAGCATTGGCTATAGATTCTTGGTTGTAAAATCTGAGGTACCTGACATGCATGTCGATACGATCATGGAGTCGAATGATGCGACTTTCTTTGAAGATATCTTTCCCATGAAGGATATGGCTACCTCATCTAATCAGGAGATGCCTAGTTCATCGAATCAGGAACCAGTTACAATTACTGAACCTACCATTTCGATGGAACACTTTGAAAGTCCTGTGGAGGAGAACAATGAAGTTCCTACTAGGAGCAAGAGACAGAGGACAACAAAGTCCTTTGGTGATGAATTTCTTGTGTATCTCATGGAGGATACTCCCAGTTCTATTTCGGAGGCCTATGCATCGGAAGATGCTGACTACAGGAAGGATGCGGTTCGTAGCGAGATGGATTCCATCTTGGCGAATGAAACTTGGGAGATAACTGATCATCCTTTTGGGTGCAAACTGATACGTCTCCAACGTATCTATAATTTTTTATTGCTCCATGCTACTTTGTCTACTGTTTTAGGCAATATTGGGCTTTATTATCCACTTTTATATTATTTTTGGGACTAACCTATTAACCGGAGGCCCAGCCCAGTTTTGTTGTTTTATGCCTATTTCAGTGTTTCGAGGAAAAGGAATATCAGACGGAGTCAAAACGGAACGAAATCAACTGGAGAAGTTATTTTTGGAAAGAAAGCAACCCAGGGAACTTGGAGTGCACGTCAGGGGAGATATGGGCTGCCCACGAGGGTGCCCCCCTGGGCGCGCCCCCCTGCCTCGTGGGGCCCCCGTAGCTCCTCCGATGTACCCCCTGCACCCATATATACTCTTGTACCCTAAAACATCCAGAACATAACCTAGATTGGGAGTTCCGCCGCCGCAAGCCTCTGTAGCCACCAAAAACCAATCGGGGCCCTGTTCCGGCACCCTGCCAGAGGGGGATCCCATCACCGGTGGCCATCTTCATCATCCCGGTGCTATCCATGACGAGGAGGGAGTAGTTCACCCTCGTGGCTGAGGGTATGTACCAGTAGCTATGTGTTTGATCTCTCTCTCTCTCTCTCGTGTTCTCTCTCGTGTTCCCTCTATGGCACGATCTTGATGTACCAGTAGCTATGATGTTTCTCCCCCTCTACTCTCTTGTGATGAATTGAGTTTCCCCTTTGAAGTTATCTTATCGGATTGAGTCTTTTACGAGAACACTTGATGTATGTCTTGCGATCCACTTGATGTATGTTTTGGTGATCAAATTGCAGGTTTCGTGACATTGGGAACCTATGCATAGGGGTTGGCACACGTTCTTGACTCTCCGGTAGTAGGTTTCGGGCACTCTTTGAAGTACTTTTATGTTGTTTGGATGAATCTGAGATTGTGTGATGCATATCATATAACCATGCCCACGGATACTTGAGGTGACAATGGAGTATCTAGGTGACATTAGGGTTTTGGTTGATTTGTGTCTTAAGGTGTTATTCTAGTATGAACTCTTTTATAGATCGATCCGAAAGAATAACTTTGAGGTGGTTTTGTACCCTACCATAATCTCTACGTTTGTTCTCTTCTATTAGTGGCTTTGGAGTGACTCTTTGTTGCATGTTGAGGGCTTGTTATATGATCTATCTATGTTATTATTGTTGAGAGAACTTGCAATAGTGAAAGTATGAACCCTAGGCCTTGTTTCCTATCATTGCAATACCCTTTGCACTCACTTTTATCGCTTGCTACGTTGCTGTTTTTATTATTTCAGATTACAAAAACCTATATCTACTATCTATTTTGCACTTGTATCACCATCTCTTCGCCGAACTAGTACACCTATACAATTTACCATTGTATTGGGTGTGTTGGGGACACAAGAGACTCTTTGTTATTTGGTTGCAGGGTTGTTTGAGAGAGACCATCTTAATCCTACGCCTCCTACGGATTGATAAACCTTAGGTCATCCACTTAAGGGAAATTTGCTACTGTCCTACAAACCTGTGCACTTGCAGGCCCAACAACGTCTACAAGAAGAAGATTGTGTAGTAGACATCAAGCTCTTTTCTGACGCCGTTGCCGGGGAGGTTAGCGCTTGAAGGTATATCTTTAGATCTTGCAATCGAATCTTTTTGTTTCTTGTTTTATCACTAGTTTAGTTTATAATAGAAAACTACAAAAAAATGGAGTTGAGTTTGTCTCATACGCTTCACCTTTTTAATATCTTTCGTGAGTATGATGGAAAGGATAATTGTGCTCAAGTGCTAGAAGAAGAAATCTATAGAATGTTTGGAACTAAATATTTGAATGATGAGCATGATTGCAATGTTGTTAGTATGAATTCCTTGAATATCCATGATGCTAATGATATGCAAAGCCACAAGCTTGGGGAAGCTATGTTTGATGGAGATGATATTTTTAGCATCCCAAGTTTTGATATGCAAAGTTGTTATGATGATAGCATGCCTCCTACCTATGATGATTATATTGATGAAACTGGGTTCGGAAGAGTGTCAACTTTAGGAAGTAGTGATCCCACTATTTTGGAGGATGTTGAATCTATTTGTGATGAATATTAAAGTGTATTTGGAAGAGTGTCAACTTTATTTAGTGATTCCACTATCTTGGGAGAGGTTTCAATCGATTATGATGGGAACGATGTTGCTACTTATGATGATTATTGTGATGAAACTTATGGTATAAAAAGTAGTGATGATTATATTTATAAAACTTGTCATGATTATGATTACCCTTTTTCTGAACATTACTCTTTTAATGTGGAAACAATTTTTAGTGTTCAAGTCTCTTATGATACTCCTACTATTCCGAATGAGAAGAATTTTGTTTATGTGGAGAGTAGTAAATTTTCTATGCTAGTAGATCATGAAAAGAATTCTTTAGGTGCTGGTTATATTGTTGAATTCATTCATGATGCTACTGAAAATTATTATGAGGGAGGAACATACGCTTGTAGGAGTTGCAATAATGTCAAGTTTCCTCTCTATGTGCTTAAATTCCTGAAGCTATGCTTGTGTTACCTTCCTATGCTAGTTGATTATTGTTCCCATAAGTTGTTTGCTCACAAAATCCCTATGCATAGGAAGTGGGTTAGACTTAAATGTTCTAGTCATATTCTTCATGATGCTCCCGTTATGTTTCAATTCTTATCTTTTATGTGAGCATCATTGCCATCATCATGCCTAGCTAGAAAGGCATTAAAGAAAAGCGCTTGTTGGGAGACAACCCAATATTTATCCTTACTGTTTTTGTGTGTCCACATGATTATTCTACTGTATTAATCATATTTTATAGCTTTTGTTTCAATAAAGTGCCAAGTAGAACCTTCGGGAAGACTTGGGTGAAGTTTATGTGATCTTGCTGTGAAAAACAGAAACTTTAGCACTCACGAGATTAGCTGTCATTTTTTACTGGAGAGTGCTTTTAGGTTGATTTTTTTGCAGATGATTAATAGACCAATTACTCAGGTCCAGAAATTTATTTCATAATTTTTGGGGTTCCAGATGTATACGTTTGATACAGATTACTACAGACTGTTCTGTTTTTGACAGATTCTGTTTTCATTGTGTTGTTTGCTTATTTTGATGCATCTATGGCTAGTATTAAGTGGTATGAACCATAGAGATGTTAGAATACATTAGATATTACACCAATATTAATTTAGAATGAGTTCATTACAGTACCTAAGTGGTGGTTTTATTTTCTTATACTAACGGAGCTTACGGGTTTTTTTTTGAGTTTTGTGTGGTTGAAATTTTCAAGTTTTGGGTAAAGATTCAATGGATTATGGAATAAGGAGTGGAAAGAACCTTAACTTGGGGATGCCCAAGGCACCCCAAGGTAATATTCAAGGACAACCAAGCAACTAAGCTTGGGGATGCCCCAGAAGGCATTCCCTCTTTCGTCTTCGTTCATCAGTAACTTTACTTGGAGCTATATTTTTATTCACCACATGATATGTGTTTTTCTTGGAGCATCATTTTATTTTGTTAGTTTTTACTTGCTGTTAGTTAGAATAATGTTTTTAATCTTTAGTTTCAATAAAAAAAGTCAAGGATAGTCTTTGCCATGCTTATGTTGCTAGTTTGCATGTTGCTGTTTGAAAACAGAAAGTTTAATGCTGTTGCAAAAATTCCCTAGAAAAGTCATAGAATGGTCTAACGTTGAATCTTTTTGCATATTAAGCTCTGATAAATTTATTACAGTGGTAATTTTAGTTCATAATTTTTGGGGTTAGGGAAGTATTGATACTCTTGCATTCTTTACAGACTGTATTGTTTTGACAGATTGCTGTTATGGTTGCATTGTTTGCATATGTTTTCTTGTTTAATGATTATATTTGATGATAGGAGTATTAAATATGCAGAGGCATTTAGTATGCAATGTTTAATAATTATTTAAGTGATTTGTTACAGTAGAAAATGATAAGGTTTTGCATTGGTTTATACTAACCTATCTCACGAGTTCTTGTTGAGTTTGTTGTGAATGAAGCTTTTGATAAAAAGAGAAACCATGATATGAGAGGAATTAAGGAGACAGAAAAGTTCAATCTTGGGGATGCCCAAGGCACCCCAAGATAATATTTCAAGAAGTATCAAGCATCGAAGCTTGGGGATGCCCCGGTAGGCATCTCACCTTTCTTCTTCAACAACTATCGGTTAGTATCAGTTGAGCCTAAATTTTTGCTTCTTCACATGAGTTGTGCTATCATTGCAATGTAGTTTTCTTTAGCTTTGCTTGCTGTTTGAATAAAGTATCAAGATCTGAAATTATTAAATGGGAGAGTCTTCACATAATTGCATAATTATTCGACTACTCATTGATCTTCACTTATATCTTTCGGAGTAGATTTAGTTATTGCTCTAGTACTTCACTTATATCTTTTAGAGCACGGTGGTGGATTTGTTTTAAAGAAACTATTGAACTATCATGCTTCACTTAGGTTATTCTGAGAGTATTAAATAGCATGGTAATTTGCTTAATGTTAATATACTTGGTATTCAAGATATGTGAAACTTTCTTTTGAGTGAATTGAATACTAAGATAAGTTTGATGCTTGATAATTGTTTTGAGATATGGAGGTGATAATATCAAAGTCGTGCTAGTTGGGTGATTATGAATTTGAGAAATGCTTGTGTTGAAGTTTGCAAGTCCCGTAGCATGCACGTATGGTTGAAGTTGTGTAACAAATTTGAAACATGAAGTGTACCTGGCTTGTGCATCCTTATGAGTGGCGGTCGGGGACGAGCGATGGTCTTCTCCTACCAATCTATCCCCCTAGGAGCATGCGCGTAGTAATTGATTTTTGATGACTTCTAAATCTTTGCAATAAGTATATGAGTTCTTTTGACTAATGTTGAGTCCATGGATTATACGCACTCTCACCTTTCCGCCTTTGCTAGCCTCTTCGGTACCGTGAATTGCCCTTTCTCACCTTGAGAGTTGGTGCAAACTTCGCTGGTGCATCCAAAGCCCATGATACGATATGCTCTATCACACATAAACCTTCTTATATCTTCCTCAAAACAGCCACCATACCTACCTATCATGGCATTTCCATAGCCATTCCGAGATATATTGTCATGCAACTCTCCACTGTTCCATTTATATGGCACATATTACTTTTGTCATATTGCTTTTTGCATGAACATGTAGTTGACACTGTATTTGTGGCAAGGCCACCTTCATAATTTTCATACATGTCGCTCATGATTCATTGCATATCCCGATACACCGCCGGAGGCATTCATATAGAGTCATATTTTGTTCTAAGTATCGAGTTGTAATTGTTGAGTTGTAAGAAAAATAAAAGTGTGATGATCATCATTATTAGAGCATTGTCCTAGTGAGGAAAGGATGATGGAGACTATGATTCCCCCATAAGTCGGGATGAGACTCCGGACGAAATAAAAAAAAAGAGTGGCCATAAAAAAGAGAAAAGGCCCAAATAAAAAAAATATGAGAGAAAAAGAGAGAGAAGGGACAATGCTAATATCCTTTTTCCACACTTGTGGTTCGAAATAGCACCATGATCTTCATGATAGAGAGTCTCATATGTTGTCACTTTCATATACTAGTGGGAATTTTTCATTATAGAACTTGGCTTGTATATTCCAATGATGGGCTTCCTCAAAAGTGCCCTAGGTCTTCGTGAGCAAGCAAGTTGGATGCACACCCACTTAGTTTCTTTTGTTGAGCTTTTACATATTTATAGCTCTAGTGCATCCGTTGCATGGCAATCCCTACTCACTCACATTAATATCTATTGATGGGCATCTCCATAGCCCATTGATACGCCTGGTTGATGTGAGACTATCTTCTCCTTTTTGTCTTCTCCGCAACCACCATTCTATTCCACCCATAGTGCTATATCCATGGCTCACGCTCATACATTGCGTGAAGGTTGAAAAAGTTTGAGATTATTTAAGTATGAAACAATTGCTTGGCTTATCATCAGGGGTATAGAAGTTGGGAACATCTTTGTGTGATGAAAATCAAGCATAGCCTAACTATATGATTTTGTAGGGATGAACTTTCTTTTGCCATGTTATTTTGAGAAGACATAATTGCTTTATTAGTATGCTTGAAGTATTATTACTTTTATGTAAATATGAACTTTTGTCTTGAATCTTATGGATCTGAATATTCATGTCATAATTAAGAAGATTTACATTGAAATTATGCCAAAGTATCACTCCGCATCAAAAATTCTTTTTTATCATTTACCTACTCGAGGACGAGCAGGAATTAAGCTTGGGGATGCTTGATACGTCTCCAACGTATCTATAATTTTTGATTGCTCCATGCTACTTTATCTACTGTTTTAGGCAATATTGGGCTTTATTATCCACTTTTATATTATTTTTGGGACTAACCAATTAACCGGAGGCCCAGCCCAGATTTGTTGTTTTATGCCTATTTCAGTGTTTCGAGGAAAAGGAATATCAGACGGAGTCAAAACGGAACGAAATCAACTAGAGAAGTTATTTTTGGAAGGAAAGCAACCCAGGGAACTTGGAGTGCACGTCAGGGGAGATACGGGCTGCCGACGAGGGTGGGGGCGCCGCCCCCCCCCCCGGGCGCGCCCCCTGTCTCGTGGGGCTCCCGTAGCTCCTCCGACGTACCCCCTGCACCCATATATACTCTTGTAACCTAAAACTTCCAGAAAAGAACCTAGATCAGGAGTTCCGCCGCCGCAAGCCTCTGTAGCCACCAAAAGCCAATCGGGGCCCTGTTCCGGCACCCTGCCGGAGGGGGATCCCATCACCGGTGGCCATCTTCATCATCTTGGCACTATCCATGACGAGGAGGGAGTAGTTCACCCTCAGGGCTAAGGGTATGTAACAGTAGCTATGTGTTTGATCTCTCTCTCTCGTGTTCTCTCTCGTGTTCCCTCTATGGCACGATCTTCATGTATCCCGAGCTTTGCTATTGTAGTTGGATCTGATGATGTTTCTCCCCCTCTACTCTCTTGTGATGAATTGAGTTTCTCCTTTGAAGTTATCTTATCGGATTGAGTCTTTTATGAGAACACTTGATGTATGTCTTGCGATCCACTTGATGTATGTTTTGGTGATCAACTTGCGGGTTTCGTGACATTGGGAACCTTTGCATAGGGGTTGGCACACGTTCTTGACTCTCCGGTAGTAGGTTTGGGGCACTCTTTGAAGTACTTTTATGTTGTTTGGATGAATCTAAGATTGTGTGATGCATATTGTATAACCATGCCCACGGATACTTGAGGTGACAATGGAGTATCTAGGTGACATTAGGGTTTTGGTTGATTTGTGTCTTAAGGTGTTATTCTAGTACGAACTCTTTTATAGATCGATCCGAAAGAATAACTTTGAGGTGGTTTCGTACCCTACCATAATCTCTACGTTTGTTCTCTGCTATTAGTGACTTTAGAATGACTCTTTGTTGCGTGTTGAGGGCTTGTTATATGATCTATCTATGTTATTATTGTTGAGAGAACTTGCACTAGTGAAAGTATGAACCCTAGGCCTTGTTTCCTACCATTGCAATACCGTTTACACTCACTTTTATCGCTTGCTACCTTGCTGTTTTTATTATTTCAGATTACAAAAACCTATATCTACTATCTATTTTGCACTTGTATCACCATCTCTTCGCCGAACTAGTGCACCTATACAATTTACCATTGTATTGGGTGTGTTGAGGACACAAGAGACTCTTTGTTATTTGGTTGCAGGGTTGTTTGAGAGAGACCATCTTCATCCTACGCCTCTTACGGATTGATAAACCTTAGGTCATCCACTTGAGGGAAATTTGCTACTATCCTACAAACCTGTGCACTTGCAGGCCCAACAACGTCTACAAGAAGAAGGTTGTGTAGTAGACATCACAAACCTATAGGATGCAAATGCGTATGAGACCCACAATATGAATTGTTCACAGTGGTAACCTATTCTTTGTGATCGGAGATCCCGTGAATTAGATGTGGAAGACAAGATGTTGGTCAACTAGGAGGAGAGTATCCTTACTGTTAAAAATACCACTCCATGAAGATACAATACTCTCCTAATCTGCATGGCAGGTTGATGTATATCTTAATGTGTTCTAAGTGGCTCTTTGAAGCAGAGATGTTGTCCTGCAGAACATCTTTTGAAGAACGCACCTATATGAGTCTGATTGTTAAACGTCGCAATCTATGAGAGTAGGGTTCTCTCTAGTAAACTCATGAAAGGTCTCGAAGTATGACGCATAAGCTCCACCCGCGGGGAAGACCCACGGTAGCCACGTATCGGTCAAGGCTTTATGTGAAGCTAGATTCGCAGAAAACTTGCAGTTCAAGGCCCAGTCCACTGTTCAAGTTGCTTACTAGTGTAGCATAGAGTTCTAGGTGGAAGTTCAACTTAACAGTCTCCACTGCAGTACCGGTATATAAAACAGTATTTTGAAACCAAAGGCAAATTTTGTGTGCCTCTCGGATCTGGTGGGGGATTGCTGGAATTTTGTCAATTATGGGCCAGCCCAATAGCAGTTTCAGAAATTCCTAATAAATCCTAGAGGCCCACGCAGCCCATTCGTGCAAGGCAAGAGGTGGAACTAAAATTTAGTCCCAAATTGCTAGTTTAGAGGAAGTTGGACCTCTTCATAAGGGAGGTTCTTTCCCCACATGTATGAGCATGAGAACAAGAGGGACATCCACGCGCGCTCCTCCTCCGCCGCCCGCCTCGCCTCGTCACGACGCGCCGCTGGTTGCGGGAATGAGCCAAGCCGATTTCTAAATTTTTGCCACGCACGACGGGTATACGAAAGGTCACACAGAAGCTGAAACGTTTTTGTGACAGTGGAGTTTGAATGCGAACGGTGCAGTCCTTCGGCTGCTGACTGTTAGCTTCATCTTCGTCTCTTTGTTTCACCTTCCGTCGCTGCCCTCTCGCCTCCTTCTCTTCCGCCTATGAAAGGGAGGTCGCTCCCCTCAGAGTGACGCACCAGAACTTCTCCTTCCTCTCGCCATCGGTTCCAATCTCTGCGCTACTGCTGTCTTCCTCATCCCGGCTTGCGGCGTGCACCGTGAGTCGGGACAGTAGGCCTCCGAAACCGCACCTTTTGAGTCATGTACGGGAGAATGGTGATAAGGTGTTTGGGGAGCGCTTCGCGCGACTACTGACTTCTTCCCCGACGACGACTTCTTCCCCGACGTCCACGACCTCCTCGACGACATGGCTGGCGAGGACACCGACCCCAAGTCCAGCGCTTCTGCTGCTGCTGCCCCGTACATGTTCGTCCCCTTTCTATCAGAGGTTCTGCTACAGTTCCTTGTTCTAGTATTTGCCCTACATATGTTAGACTCTATTTCATATATGCAACTTGCTATACTGTCTGCTCAAGATATATATTTAGTTATGGTTCATATATGAAGATGTTGTTTACCTTCTCTTTGTCAAATCGCATGGCTTGTTTTATCACTGCTATACTAGTCATGCTTTATCTAGTATTTTTGTTAATAAAATCACTCGGTAAATTGCTCATATTTCCAACACGTATGTAGACAAATGTAAGACAAAAAATTTAGGACGGAGGGAGTACTCAATAATCTAGCAGGTGTCGGCAGTATTGTACCTCAAAATAAAAGGGACACTTGCTTGGATTTGTAGATCAAAATAGAAAAAAAAAACGAGGAAGCGCGTCAAACCCAGGATAGTTGAGGACGCGAGGCGGGACCGCACTTGTTGATGCCGAGAAGGCAAAGTTGCACCAGGGGAGCTGCCACAGCACCCTATCCGTCTCTTGATTCTCTTCCACGGTCTGGTTCTCTTCTCTGCCGCCGGGTTCTTCGATGCTGAGATTTTGTTTAATTTTTTTGAGGCAACGATGCCGAGATGCAGAGTAGCCTTTCAGTGGGCCGATCCGAGATGGTTCCTCCTTCCCTCCTGTGAGGAATCCCGGCCAGTTGAGGAATCGGATCGGCGACCCATGCCACTGATTTTACCCAGACGCCGCCTCCCTCTTTCCTTTCCCCTTCCCGTTCCCCAATCCCGTCTCTCCCCGACGCCGAATCGAATCGCGGCAGCAGCCGGAGAAGAAGAAATCAAGCGCCAGCAGCCATGTCCGGCATGGAGGAGGAGGAGAACGCCGCCGAGCCAAGATCGGCGAAGGTCCGTCCCTCCACCCCCACTCATCCCCACCCTAGCTAGGGTTTCCTCACCGCGAATACCCCCTCCCAAGAACAGATCCGCCGTACTAACTAACCCTAGCTGCCACCGCTCCTCCTCTTCTTCCTCCTTGCAGAGTCTGAAGGCCAAGTGCCTGATGAACTGCGAGGTGTCATTCAGCTCCAAAATCTGTCCGACCTCACCAAACCGGCAACCTAGCCCCATTGACCCATGCCATGTCGGACACGGGGCCCCGCAAGGTAACAACCGGTGACGAAAATAAGCAATAAATTCTAGGGAATGATATATACACTTCACTCCAAATAAATTCAAATTCATGCTTTCAAAAAAAATCATGAATACGGAAAAAGTGTTCACGACTTCAAAATCACAAACGATAAATTTGAAAATGTGTTTGCGAACCAGAAATTAATGAACATCTAAACTCGCGAATGACGAATTTGAAAATGTTAGCGATTTTTATAAAGTCATGAACATTTGTTTCACTATTCACGAACATTTTTGAAACCTTGAACATTTCAATTAATGAACATTTTCTAAATTATAAATATATTATCATATTCATGACCATATTTTTAAACATGAATATTTCCATAAATCCGTGAACATTTTAAAATTCACAAAAAAACAAAATTGCTAAATTTTTCTATAAAAAAATGAAAATTTATTAAATTTGTGGAAGCTGTTTTTTTTAATTCATCATTTGCAAACAATTTTTCCATATTCACGAACATTTGTTGTGATTTGTGACATATTTTAAAATATAGCATTCGCGAACAATGTTGGTGGTTACCGAACGTATTATATTTTCTCTTAGAATTTATAGTTCACAATTTTCTTAAATCAAGAAAAAAAATTCCCAAACTATTTTTAAATTCGCCATTCGTGAATTTTTGAACTTGCGAACATTTTTTCCATATCCGCAAACAGTATTTGTGGTTTTCAAATTTATTTTTTGTGAAAACTATTTCGAAATTGCAAACCTTTTTTTATATTTGCGAACTTTTTTTTCTTGTTTGCAAACATATTTTCAAACCTATCGTTGGTGATCATATTTTCTTTTCTAATAAAATTATCATTCACAAACATTTTCTTAAACTTGCAAACATTTTGTCCAAATTCATCATTCACGAGCTATGTTTTTCAAATTCATCGCTCTCAGACATTTTTCTAAAACCACGAACATTTTTCCAGATTCGTGAACATTTTTATAAGGTAATGAAAAAAAAAATAGTCATCAACCATTTTTCATGTTCGAACATTTTTTCAAACCTTGAATTTGAATTTATTCGCATATTTCCGTCACTGGCCGTTACATTGTGGGGCCCCCTTATCTCTACTCCTAGTGGAGCAGTTGATAGTCTCGCTTCCAGGTTTTTTTTCGTCCCACCACTTTCGTCCGGTTTTTTTTCGTAGGTTAACCATCGTAGATTTTTTTCGATACTGGTTTCTTATTCACCGGTTTATTTACCCCTCAGCTCTTTCCTTGCAAATCAGCACTTTTCAAACGTGCACGCAATCACGGATCTAAATTTACTAACTTATCCAAATCAACCGATACCTTCCATTATTGCAAATTTTTTTAGGAAACAAATAATAGATTATAAGGAAACAAATAAAAGATTTTAAAGACGCATCATACTTTAATAACAATCACTAAAAATCAAATCTAAATTAATTAACCTTACCTTAAATCACTCAATCACTTTAATTAGAAAACATTTTCTTTCCTAGCTGCACCCCGCTTAGTGTGCACATAACAATCCGAAGTAATTAGAGTCACATGATTGAATCCATTTATTTAGAGCGACATGATTGAATTCATTTATTAACAATAATCCTCACCAAAAATGCGTTTAGCAATTTTAGAGGGCGGACCAAAACTCTGCCATACGCTCGCCCGCGTTTGTTTAGGTACAGGAAAAAATGGCATAATATATGGAAACAACACGACCGGGGCGGCGGCGCAATCTTCGGGGATAGGGGATCGGAGGAGAAGGATTGGCCTGGCAGCATGATCGGGGTGCTTCCCCGCGGCCGCGGCCGTCCTCGCGATGCCACCTACCCGAAATCAACGCTGCTCCCTGCCGTCAGCCGAGGCGACGCCGCCTGCCCTCCTACCCACGGTCCGCTGCCGCGTCGGCTACGGCGGGAGGAGTAGCGACGGGGCCGAGGTCCTTCATGCGTTCCGGGATGGAAGCCATGATTTCGTCGAGGTCGTTGATGCCTCCTACACTCTGGGTGTGTCACCGAGATCGAGGCGAGCATGAGGAGCTGTGACCACCGCCATGGTCACCCCATCGCAGGGGATGGAGCACGCCATCGGCCTACAGCTTGTGGAGATCACTGTTGCTCTTCAGGTCGCGTGGTGATCGGATCTTGCCGATGTGTCCCTCCCCGACGACCTCCTCTTCGCCCGGTTGGCCGGCATGGATCTTGCCACTGCTGTCCTCAACTTCTCTGCCTCGAGCTCGACGGTCAGCCACCATGGATCCCCCAGCTGGAGGGTCACGTGAACCAGCCGTCCTCCCATGCTGCAGCGGCTAGAAGGTGACATGGCTCTCCGTACACGAAGAGTGGAGTTCAGTCAAGTACTTATATACTTGGCCTCTACTACTGATCCATGTACATGGAGAAGAACAGACAACCGCTCATTCATGCTTCGTTCCACTCCTTTGTGCTACATTACTGGAGGTGACATTTTCCTATCTCTCTATGTTGTAACAAGCCTGCTGCCTGCATAGTTAATGGATTTTTTATTTAAATTTATCGCTGCTTAGTGCTTTGTTTCAATTGTTCACCCAAGATTCTTATATATAATCTGAGCGTATGTAGGCATACTTAGCTTTGTTATTCTATTTTTTCTGGCGCATAGAAATAAGAGTATTGTCCAGGTTAGGTATTCAATTGAGTATGGTATTTGAATTGATATCAGAATGTCTTTTCTATGCATGTGATTTCTCACATTTGGTTATAATACTTGTGAAGACGTGCATTGCACGTGCACTTGGAAGCGGGCCCGTGGCCCGCGCTGGACGGCGCCGACGCCGACCCGAGCCACCTCGTCCGCGTATTCTTGGAGCTGTGGCTGGTCGATTTACATGAAATTAATTCCCTCAGTTCTGGTGGCAAATATAATATACATAATCCATATTGTTATGCACTAGCGTGTATGTGTGAAATAGATGAATTATGGTCCCGTACCCAATAAGATGGATACGTGTGTGTGTTAGAGAGAGAGGGAGAGGAGGATAGAGAGTGAGGAAGAGGGAGGGAGAGTGTGTGTCTGTTTGTGTGAGGATTTGATGGTAAAAAAGGTCGCCAATGTCGTAATATTGAACTCTTAAAGTTAATGTGGCCCCGTTGCAACGCACGGACATTTTTCTAGTAACATATCATGGGTCAACAGCGCCAGGTGGCTGATCGGTTGGGGTCAGACAGATTTTGAACCTGAAGAAGACACTTAACGCACTTCGATGACCTGGTTGCCGATTTTCATAGTTTGAGAACCTACATGACACCCCTAAAATAATTCAGGGACCTACACTGCACTTCACTCAATGAACATTTATGCAAAAAAAAAAAATAACTGACGAAAAAATGCATCCGAAATTGGATGGCTAGGAAAAAACTAACCTCATTTTTTCTCATTACTGCTTCGATTTTGGCCTTCTGTGATCTTCCCATGCATGGATCTTGATCTCTTCTCCTTTAAACCTGCAGCCGCAACATAATAAGTCACCGAGTACCCAATGATTTTACTGGACAGAGACATACACTTAAGTATTAGTAGCACCTTGCTAAGTATTTGGCCTTCTCTGCCTCCTCCCATGCAGCTACACGGATTTCAGTTGCATTTTGTGCAGATTGGTCCGATGATAGTGTCTTTTACAGGGCTGACAAGATGCTCAGCGACCTCTCACTCATGGTCGACAATATGCTCAACATTTTTTTGAACTTGATGAACAAATTCTCGGTTCAAGAACACTTTTTGAAAATTGGACAAACTTTTTTTAAATGTATGAACATTTTAAAAAATTGTGGTGAACAAATCTTGAGTACGATGAACATATTTGGAATTCCCTGAACATTTTTTGAAATAGATGAACATTTTTTAATTCAGTGAAGAAATAAATTTTAGAACAATATTCACGAAAACGAGAAAAAATAAAAAAAGAGAATAAAACGAAAAGAAATTAAAAACCGAAAAAGAAAAGAAACGAAAACCAAAAAATAAAAGAAAAAAAGAAAGAGGAAAAACGGAAAAGAAAACAAAACATGGTAGGGCGGTTGCCCTATAGAGAGCTTTGCTGGTGCTAGAGCGACAATTTGACCAGTAAAATATGAATGATATGCCGCAAAATTAAATTATTGAATTTGCATTCCAAAAAGTTCCTAATGGTATATTATTTATGATATATAATTGACATTGGTAAAATTGACGATCTAAGAATATGCATGGGCTGTATAAACCGAAAGTTTGTGAATATCTAGAAAACAAACCATGTTCTTTTCTGAGCTGAAAATAAATAAACATTTTATGGGAAGAGCTCTCTAACCCAAACCGATAGGATGCCAGGGATCCAATTCGTAGTCGTCCCCTTTTCTCCAAGTCATTATATTATACTGCATACATGTTGCGAGTCTCCCCGTCAAAATGAAAATGTTGCGAGTCTCGATAGTACTGTACTACATTGTGTATATAATCTTGGTATGCGCGTGCTTACAGGCTAGCCCATCACGGCCGGTACTTGCGGCAAGCAATTCGCTGCAAAGAACGTGGAGAGATGCTGTTTGCACATGTTGACCTGAGCTGCAAAATTAGTAGTACTAGGTAGGAGTAGCTAGGCAACAACACACAGCACAGCAAGAGCAACCCGCCCGGCTCTCCCAGATAACAGATCTCTCGCTCGCCTGTAGTTTCGAGTGAGAAAAGAGGAGGGGAGGAGATGGCAGATTTGTCTGATAGTCCAAGCTCTGGCCACGGGCAGGCTGGCTCGATCATGGAGCCCGTGAGCGATGGAGAAGATTTAGAGATTCAGATGCCTGATGCGGTTCGCCAACTTCTAGAGGATTTTGAGAAGGAATCCTCCTTGATGGAATGGAAGATCCATAGGGTCCCTGCAAGCTTGGCTGATATGGGAGACCAGTTCATCCTCCCGATGGCCCTGGCCATCGGCCCTTACCACCGCCACTTGCCCCGCGTCCAGGGGATGCAGAAGGCGAAGCGCGTGGCTGTCTATACCCTCACCAGGGACTCGGGCAAGTCGCTTGAGGAGATGTATTCGCTGGTCCTCGCTGTTGAGGACATGGGCCGCCGCATGTACGACGACGACGTGGTGAAAGGTATCAGCACAACTGAGTTTGCGGATATGATGTTTCACGATGCCTGCTTCTTGCTGCAGTATATGCTTTCGCTTTCACTTCCAACGGAAGTGGATGGCATGTCGTCGTTGCAACGTTTCTTCCTCGCAAACGAAGCTTGCATCAGTAATGACATGATGCTGCTGGAAAACCAGCTCCCCTGGTTCGTCATCGAAGTTCTGATGAGGGCCTCGGCCACGGAGATAGTAGTAGACGTGGATATGTTCATTGCAAAGATGGGATGTTCAATGAGCAACATGTCTCGACATAGACATTCCAATAAGTACACGCTATCAAACCGAGCACCACATCTTCTTGGCCACCTCGCAATGCGGAAACAACAAGTGTCAGGCAAAAGATGGGCTGGAACCTTCGGCGCATTATCAGCACCTGTGAGCGCCATGGAATTTGAGGAAATCGGCATCAAGCTAGATCACAGCAAAACTAATATGTTTGGTGATATAGGAATCATCCAAGGGCCCCTCTTCCACAAGTTTTTCCTGCCGTCACTTAGACTCGACCGTATAAGGGCATCCTGGCTCGCCAACATGGTGGCTTTCGAGGTATGCACGGCCTCGTATTCCCCCGAGAGCACTAATCATTCTTCCGTTTGCTCGTATGTCGCCCTCCTCGCGATGCTCATGGATAGGGAGGAGGATGTGCACAAGCTGCGATCAGAGGGTTTCATATGCGGAGATCTATCCGACAAGCAAATTCTCGAATTCTTCAATGGACTTGCCCAGAAAATGTCCCCCGGTATGTGCTACTTCGAAATCTTGGCTGAGATCGAAGGTTGCAAGCGCAAGAGGTGGCTGCGGATTATGGTGTGCAAGTTTCTTTCCAGCAATGCTAAAGCCATCGCAGCTGTGCTCTCCATCATTGGTGCTCTTGTGGGGATCTTCAAGGCGCTCTATTCTCTCAAGCAACACTAGCACCATAAGTGCTAGACGAGGCCATCCATGGTTGCCATTCATACCAAGTTAGCCGAGCCGCAAGCTACCATTCATCTGTGGTTAACTACAATGGCGTGTATCATTTTATCTTTTGCCCTTATATTTTTGTGCAATTTCTTGTATCAGAATTCAATTTGAATTATATTGTTTTGATTCCGCTTCAATTTACTCTCTTTTGTTGTAATAATTCTGGGTCTCTATTGTAACTGTTGTATCGATCCGTCTTGCTAATTTATTTCCATGGTGTTTCATATGTTAGTTTCCGTGTTGCGGTAAATTTTCTCAGCATCACAACATTTTGGAACTTGGGAAGTGCTCGTGGTTGTTGCCAATACGTTGGTGCACTAGCCTGTGATCCAGAAGAAAATTTTCGTCGAAAGTAGTAGATGCTGGTATAGTAAGGTCACACAACTCACTAGGCAAGCACAAGATCTCAGCGCAAATCATTCATCTGTGTGGTTAACTATAATTGCGTGTATCATTCTATCTTCTGCCTTCAACTACATTTTTGTGTAATTTCTTGTACCAGGATTCCATTTGAATTATAGTGTTTTGATTCCGCTTCAGTTTACTCTATTTTGTTAATAATTCTGGGTCTCTATTGCAACGGGTGTATCGGTCCGTTTTGCTAGTTTCCATGTTGCGGTAAATTTTCTCAGCATCAGTAACATTTTGAAACTGCTCATGGTTGTTGCCAATACGTTGGTGCACTAGCATGTGATCCAGAACAAAATATTCATCGAAACTAGATGCTGGTATCATAAGGTCACACAACTCACTAGGCAAGCACAAGATATAAACATAAAACCGTTTTCTTTAAAGAAGGATATACCCCGGCCTCTGCATCTGGGCGATGCATGTAGTCATTTTATTAATTATTCACATTGACCTTATAAAAGTAATACTCCCTCCATTCCTTTATATTAGGTGTATTTGTTTTTTGATAAAATTTCATAATATAAGGTGCATTTCTTCTAATTTCTCATAATTCCCTTATTAGCCCTCCAAAAAAAGGAAATTATCTCTATCCTGATTTGTATCTCTTCTTGTAGCAAAATAAGGAAAGTATCTCTCTGGCGATTGCATGTATCTCATACTTTCCTGGGCTAACTGATTTACTTTCCATTGAACAAAATATTTGCCAAGGGTAATTTTGTCTTACCTTGTCTATAATTGTGTGCCTTGGCAGGGGCGGAGCTGGGCCCCGGGCACCCAGGGCCCAGGCCCGGGGCATGGAAATTCGAACAGGCTATTATACATATATGTTTTCTGCAGGCCCAGGGCGTGGAGAAGAAGAAGGCCCAAAGCCTGATGGGCTGTCTCACCTGAAAGCCTGAAACGAACGCACGAGGCAACACCTCCACTCCCCCACGCGAGGGCACGATCTAACTCCGAGACGTAGCGTACGTACCTGTGCAGGCAAAATTTCGTGTTTTGACCCTTTTTGCATACAAATTCAGGATCTGACCCTGGTTCTGAAAAAATTCGGGATTTGATCCTTTTTCTTACCGCCAGGACCTCTAGCGGTAGGGTTATACAACCTACCGCCAGGGCCCCTGGCGGTAGGTTACTAATCCACGTCAGCACGGGGGAACGGCCGCCGTCCCCCTCCGTCGCACCTTACCGCCAGGCACCCTGGCGGTAGGGTCCGGGCAGTTATTTCGCCCGTGACCCCGCGCCCCTGCCCATCTCCCCACCCCTCCCCCCGTCGGCATTTTCCCATTCTTTCTCCCCCAAGTCGCCCCTCTCTCCCTCTCTCATCTCCTCCACTCTCCCCCTCGGATGTTCACCAATTCTTCACCGTTTTGGCGGATCGAGATGGCCCCTAAGAGAGAAACGTAAGCTCCTCCGATCCCTCCAATTAGTTTTTGCAAACTTGCTTCCGATTCGACGCATTATTTGCTTGAAATCCCTCCTTTTTTGAACTTAGATTGG
Source organism: Triticum timopheevii (assembly GCA_963921465.1). Taxonomy (NCBI): domain Eukaryota; kingdom Viridiplantae; phylum Streptophyta; class Magnoliopsida; order Poales; family Poaceae; genus Triticum; species Triticum timopheevii. Next base: position 49,466,018 of record OY997272.1, on the reverse strand, counting down.
ATTATTTTTCACCTAAGATTGTTTTAGCTTGATTGTAGTTCTAGTTCTTAGTTCTTTACTAAGTAGTGGTAATGAATATGAACTCTAATCAATAGTTCATATGTTAGTGTGAAGATGAACCCTAGTTCATAAAAAAATTTGTTAAAAAAATTATGATGTAATGCATGTGGGAGGAATTGATTGTAGTTTGATGATGCATGTTGATATGATGATATGAAGATGTTGGAGGATTTCTTTTTTGTTTACAAATATGATGATATGATGCATGTTGGAGGATTTTTTTTTTGTTTAGAAATATGATGATATGATGCATGTTGGAGTGATGATGCATGTTGATATGATGATATGAAGATGTTGTTTGGAGATAATACATTGAAGATGATTGTTGGAGGATTTTTTTTGTGATATGATGCATGTTGGAGGATTTTTTTTTGATATGAGTAATGTTGATATGATTTGATCCATCATGTGTAGTAGATGTTGTTGGAGGATTTTTTTTTTGTGATATGATGCATGGTGATATGATTTTGATATGATGCATGTTTACGTATGCTTATGCTTATGTTGTTTTTGTTTATGAAATTTTATTAAGGCGGCCACCTCTTGCGGACAACATCGGCCCACGGTACTCCATGCGTGACTACGCATTCGACAAGGGTCATCGTGCCCGTTTCATAGAGAACGGAGAGGTAAGTAATATGAATGAAATATTAATCAAAGTTTTCAGATTGATGAAAATAATTTCCTAACTTTTAGCGTTCACTTTTTGACAGATGCTCCAGCCACTGCGCATGAGGGGTCACGGGGTTCATGGGCATATGGACTACGACGAGCGCTACGCGTCATTCTTCAAGAGAGCCCGGTTGTTGGGTTTCGTGTTGCAGTTCAAGCGTCAGCCGCCGACGCTTGTCCACGCAGCTCTGACAGCTCTGATTGACCGGTGCGACCGGAGACCCATTCTTTCCATCTCCCATGCGGGGAGATGACGGTGACCCTCGAGGATTGGTTGATGATTACTGCCATGCCGCTCGAGGGTCATGCACTGACCGGGCGAGTGGAGAGGACCAACTGGCAGGAGAGGGTTACCACCCTCATCGGTGGCTGCCCCGAGGCTAAGGGTAACCGTACATCCGGTGTGTCGTTGTCCTGGCTCTCGGAGCACCGGAAGACATGCCCCGAAGATGCCGATGAGACGACTGTGGAGTGGTACGCGAGGGCCTACCTGTGGTTGACGAGGAGGAGGAGGAGGAGGAGGAGGAGGCCACACATGAAGAAAGGGAGGAGGAGGATGAGAGCAATGGGGAGGAGTACGATGAAGATTATGGACCTCCAACGACTCAATCATCTCAAGCACCTCAGCTGCCGCCGAAGAGGAATCCGAAGAAGAAGGATTTGCTGAGTCCGGGCCCTTTCCAGAGACCGGTTACTTGACGGCCCAAGAAGAAGACTGAAGAGCTTCGTTCAAAGAGTAATGAGGACCGTACCTCCAAGAGGGGAAGGAGCAACTGATTATGCTCTTCGATAGTTTGCTATTTGGTTGAACTTCGTTTGGTTGAACTTGTCTAGTGGTTGTGAAACTACGTGGAACTATGTGTTTGCTATTTGTGGATCTATGTGTTTGCTATTTATGAAACTATGTGGAACTCCGGTTACTAATTAGTTGAAGGTCGTTTGAAATGTTCTATGCACTTCAATTTTTGTTAATGTGTATGGGATGCCCAAGTTTAATTGTTTAAGATCTGTGATATTGTTGTCATATTTGTGAAACTTGTTGTGATATTGTTTTTGAAAAGAATCAAGAAAATAAACTTCAAAAAATAAAACACAGGACCCTACCGCCAAGGACCCTGACGGTAGGGTCACACAGCCTACCGCCAAACCACCTGACGGTAGGGTGAACCTACCGCCAGGGCACTTCCAATTTTCGTTACAAAAGCTTTGCGAAGGCAAAACCCAGCCACAACCTACCGCCAGAGACCCTGGAAGACCCTGGCGGTATGGTTAGACAGGCTACCGCGAGGTTCTGTGGCGGTAGGGTACTAGTCCACATCAGCCTGGACAAACGGCCGCCGTCCCCCTCCGTCGCACCCTACCGCCAGGCCCCCTAGCGGTAGGCTGTTTAACCCTACCGCCAGAGCCTGTGGTGGTGGCAAAAGGGTCAAATCCTGAATTTTTTCCCAACCGGGGTCAGATCCTGAATTTGAATCAAAAAAGGGTCAAAACACGAAATTTTGCCGTGTAGGCACAGGAAACGCTCGCGGGCGCCGCCGACCTAACTCGCATCACACACGATCAATCTCCAGAGTTCAGACTCCAACGCTCGCGCCGCCATCCACCGTTGAGGCGTCGTCCGCCGGCCGCCTCCGCCCCTCCCACTTTCCTCCTCCTGCTCCAGGGCTCCCGGCCACCGCCCTCGTGTGCGTCGTTCGTCCGCGTGGAGCGGCATCATCTGCTGGCTGCTTGATTGCCGCATCTTGGTAAAAAAATTTGATGATTTCCCGGTTTTCCCTGATGCTTTCTACTTGTAGTCATGTACCATGTAATACAATGTTAATGTGAACTGAAATTTAATTGAAATAATGTATGTGTGTGTGTGTATCAGTGTATGTATACAGTCATATATGTAGGATGTTGTTGAACTTAAACTGTTTAATTGCCAATTTCATTTCATATTGTAGAAAAAGAAGAAGAGATTTTTTTATCGCGGTGTCCACAACGGGGATGTCTACACCTATCATTTCAGATGAAGGGAATCAAGCGCTCAATCATATAGGCCCCACAGGGGGCTTTTACCGACGAACTGGAATTTTTAGATTTGTATCAATAATAATTGTTTCACTTGATTTTTATGCTTTCTCATATGAAATTTTGCTTTTGATGTCTCGAAGGTGTGTCTCTTCTTCCACTGTTGATGTGGTTACGTGAGGCATTAATGAAGCAAACTATTGATTTGGTACTCTTTTTATCATGTACTATTCTTTGTAGTTTTTGCCGTGTTTTTTTTGTTGTTGTATCGTTAAGCATTGAGTTTAAATTTTAATTTTTTGGGGTGATTGAGCCAGATTTTTATGGGGTATCTTCGGCGGTAGCTAAAACCCTTATGGACTTTAAGTTTTTTCCTCGCGGCAAAAACTTTTTTTGGCCCGGGGCTTGCTCCAATCCTGACTTCGCCACTGTGCCTTGGTTCCCGTGCCAAAAATAATACACCTTATATAAAGGAACGGAGGGAGTATATCAGTAAGCCTGAAGCCACCATCTTGGCAACACGTATTGCTACTCCTATACCCTTGACGAAGGGATGCCGAATGTCCGAGCCTAATACCAAATAGACATCGCACCAAAGCGTAACATCTAAAGTCGGATGCCCCACAATACCGGGACTAGGTCACACCGGTTTGGCACACTCTCAGAGGCTGCCGCCGTCGTCTTCCACCGATCCATCTTCAGAGTAGGTACTGACGCACCAACCTTGTCAGGCCTCCCGTCGATGCCATCAGGGCGCCAGACAATGCCACCATCCTGCACGTATCCATTCACACGCGCCCATCGCCGAAACTCCGCAGCGCCATTGCGCCGGGATCCGTCGTCGGCCTTGCGGTAGATATAACACCGCTCCTCCTCTTGTCTCCTCCAGCCAGCTCCTGCTCCAAAACGACGCCTCCAGGAGGGAGAGCGACACCGAAGGCACCGTCATCGTCCAATCCGGTAGACCCGGATCTAGGATTTTTCCTCGGAACATCCCGATCATGTTGATGCAACTTGCAACGACAAATGCCTCAATAGGGGATGGCGTTAGAGACGCCGTCATCGTCCGCCATGACCGAAGTACCACTACAGGAAATAGGAGATTTGCCGTCAGTACTTTCTTTGCCGTCAGCATTTCATCGGGACAGACGGCAAAAAAAGGGTTTGCCGTCATCAGTAGACGGCAAAGAAAAACAAACGGTAAAATAGACTTTGCCGTCTGCATTTTCTATTACAGACAGCAAAGAGCTCACTTTGTTGTCTGCAAAAAACTACAGACGGCAAAGAGCTCACTTTGCCGTCTGTAATATTAAATGCAGACGGCAAAGATCTTCGCCGTCTGTTTTTTTATCGCAGATGGCAAAGTGAGCTCTTTGTCGTCTGCATTTTTTATTACAAACGGCAAAGAGAAAGCACACCACGCGGATCGATCACGCGGATCGACGACGTGGCAGCATCTCAACCCACATAGCCCCGGGCACAATCGCAGCCCACCTAAACACTCTCCCATTGCCCGACCCCACCACGCTCTCTCACCTTATCCTGCACGATTCTCTCCCTACCACACGATCTCTCTCCCTCTCTCGTACACGTCTCTCTCTCTCTGACGCCCGCAGGCAGCCCACCCCCACCACCTCGCCCGCGTCCCGATCCACTTGCCGGCGCTACCAGCCGCGGCTCCTCCGGCCGGCGAACTCTCCGCCCCGCCGGCAGACCTTCGTCCTCCCCTTCCTCTACTCCGCCTCCTCCGGCTCCCTCCTTCCCCTTCCTGTGGCTATGGGCAGGGCGGCCAGCGCAAGAGGCCGCTTCGGCTCCTCTAGCAAGGCGGGCGGCGCGAGCCGGGCTTGGCCGGTGCGGGCAGAGCGGCCGGAGCGCGAGGTCGCAACAACTTCTCCAGCGGGGCGCGCGGCGCGAGCCGGGCTTGGCCGCTGCGGGCAGAGCGGCTGGCGCGCGAGGCCGCAGCAGCTTCTCCAGCGGGGCGGGCGACGCGAGCAGGACATGGCCGGTGCGGGCAGAGCGGCCGGCACGTGAGGCCGCTACATGTGACGCGCGGGCGGGCTGCGGGCGTGCGGCGTGAGCAGGGCACGGCCGGCGCGGGAGGCTGCTGCGGGCAGGGGAACAGCTCCGGTTGGTGCTTCTGGACGGCGCGGGCAAAGCGGATAGCGTCTCCTCCGTTTGGCTCCCATTGGTGATGCGGGCCGGCGTGGGCAGGGCAAGGCGGCAGCAGTGGAATCCCTGTGCTTTTGTCCCTGGCCAGAAGAAGGACGGCCGGCGGTGTTGTGGTGGAGGACTTGATTGCTTTTATTTTTACTTTCTAGTGTCCTTTGTGTAAATTTTCAGGACAGCTTTGTGTTTCTTCTCAGTAACTCCATGTAACTCCACCTACAATACGATGAATGAAAGGCAGCACGCCGTGTCGAATCCAAAATCTACTTGAGCTGAACCTGCTGTCTTGGTTTGACGTATATGTGTCCGGCAAGATGCTCTGCACTGATGTCACTTTTTTTAAATGAAAAACAATCTTTGCCGTCTGTACTTTGGTCTAGATGACAACAAAGAACAAGTTTTGACTGACGGCAAAGAACAGGGTTTTGCCGTCTATTATTTTTGCAACAGACGGCAAATCTGTAGTTGGCTGACGGCAAAATCTTTGCCGTCTACCCGATGAAATGTTGACGGCAAAGTATTCTTTGCCGACTTTGTCTTTGCCGTCTGACTTTGCCGTCTGCTTCCTGACGGCAAAAATTTTGCCATCTGTATTTGGGTCTTTGCCGTTTGGGATCCACAGACGGCGAATTACCTGATTCCTGTAGTGTACTACAAGCTACCCTGTGTCAGCTGCGAGCATTGCACTTCAAAAACAAGAGGAACAATTGGTTGTATTTGCATATGTGTACTACTCCTAGTTCGCAACTGAAAAACAAGAGGGAACGAAACCCGGGGACGCGAGGCGGGCGTGCACTTGTTCTTTTTTGAAAAATTTTCATTCCAATTACGAATCAGTACAAAATAGTTGACTCTTACAATTACACTGAAACGCAAACACAAAGGACCATGAACACCTAGAGTACCCTAAGACAACCATAACACAAGAAGATCTCTGGAGCCCTGTGTCATCATCCCTGAATCTTGAGAGAAGACCCCTGCAGCAGAAGGATTTGCAACCAGTCGCAAACAGGTCATCATATTCAACCACGGTACAATTGCCGCCACGCTGATTCCTCCTTTCTTGACACCAGCGCTGAGAGGGCATGGACATCAATCCAAAACACCTGCAACAGTCGTCGCCATCTTTGGCTTTGAGTACCGCGAAAAGTGTCCTTTTCGAAAGGAAGAGAACTCGAGTCATCCGACCGGTCCAGCACCGCGCCCGGGCCATCCGCCCGGACAAAGCAGGATCTTCCACCAGCATCAGCGCAGAGGAAGGAGAAGAACAGCAGCAACAAATCATACCAACAAGGAAGAAGAAAGGTCTTCGTCTCCCTGCATCCATCGCCCATCTGCGTGCACTTGTTGATGCCGAGAAGGGGAGCTGCCGCTTGGTTCTCCTCCACCACCTGGTTCTCTTCTCCGCCGCCAGCTTCTTCTCGGCGGCAGCGACGACGACGGAATTGTTTTTTTTTTCGGCGACGAGATTGCAGAGTAAAGGGGGAGCTAACGTTTCAGCGGGCCGGCCCGAGATGGGTCCTTTACGGCCTAGTAGTAAGCAAACGGATCCGCGACCCCAGGCCCAGCCCACTGATTTTACCTAACGCCGCCTTCCCCTTCTCCTTTTCTTTCCCCTTCCTCTTCTCCTCCCGTCTCCTCCCCCGACGCCGAACCGAATCGCCGCAGCAATCGCCGGAGAAGAAGAAATCCAGCGCCAGCAGCCATGTCCGGCATGGAGGAGGAGGAGAACGCCGCCGAGCTCAAGATCGGCGAAGGTCCGTCCCCCCACCCCCACCCCCCTCCCACTCCCCTCACGCCCCAGCGCCCACCTAGGGTTTCATCGCCGCGAAATCCCGCCCTCCCGATGACAGATCCGCTCTTCCTCCTCTTGTTCGCGCAGAGTTTCTCAAGGCCAAGTGCCTGATGAACTGCGAGGTGGCGATAATCCTGGAGCACAAGTGGGAGCAGCTGCAGCACATGTCGGACGGCGGCGCCGACCAGGTCTCGCAGGTGTTCGAGAAGTCGCAGGCCTACGTCAAGCGCTTCAGCCGCTACAAGAACCCCGACGCCGTCCGCCAGGTCCGCGAGACGCTCTCCCGCTACAGCCTCGTCGAGTTCGAGCTCTGCACCCTCGGCAACCTCTGCCCCGACACCGCCGACGAGGCCAAGGCGCTCGTCCCCTCCCTCGTCCCCGGCGGCAGGTTCGACAGCGACGACCGCGTCGACAAGATGCTCAACGACCTCTCACTCATCAAGAAGTTCGAGTAGCCGCCCCCATAATATGCTCCTGCTTGCTCTTCTTGTTCCTGTTCATCCAATGGACATGGACATGGAGATTCATCTCCCTCCTCTGCCCTCCATGTGTCATTTATCAGTCTCAAGAAGTACTTACTAGCTACTGGTAGCTTAGTTTGGCGATGTTTGATCTTCAGATTATCTCCTCCTATGCTATGATCAGAAGACATCAGTGTCAATCTCAAATGTATGGAGCTAACTAAACTTTGTTGCTATGCTGTCTTTGAGAAAAATGTAGTAGCTGCTGTTGTTAATTTGGGTTGGTGCTGTTTAATCTTCTTCATATTCCCCTCCTATGCTATGACTATAAGACGGAGTTGATTAAACAAACATTGTTGATATCATCTTCTGATCTTGATCATCTGAGAATTTGGTTTCAGACTGAAAATTCGTTGTCTGTTTGTCATCTCCTTGGCCTGCTTGTGGTTTACAATCTCCAGAAGGAAACACTTGTGATGAAACCTTGTTGCTATCATCTTGTGATTTTGATCATCTGGAAATAATTTTGTTTCAGACTGAAAATCAGTTATATCTGTTTGTCATCTCGTTGGCCTGCTTGTAGTTTACAATCTCCAGAAGGAAATACCAAAAAGTTCAGGTAGCCGCTACCCATAAGCCTGTTTGTTGCTCTTGTTCCTCGCTTATTTTGCTGATATGTTTAATCTTCATATTATCTCCTATGCTATGATCATAAGACATCAGTGTCAATCTCAGATGTATGGAGTTAATTAAACCTGGTTGCTATCATCTTGTGATTCTGATCATCTGGAAAGAATCTAGTTTCAGACTGAAAGTTCATTATCTACTTGATCTCTCTTTGGCTTGCTCTTTTACCATTAGTGTTTTTCTATGCATATCAACCAAGACAAGTGCTGCCCCCTGGTGAATCTGAACATATGAAAGCTGAAATTCTCATGTTTCTCCAGCTGGAAGCAACATTGCTGCCTCTATGGGAACATAAACCCTCAGCATCACTGAAGAACGCAAGAAACAGAAGGCATGAAAGCTCGCATCTTACACATACATACATAGTTACAACTTGTGATCTGTCCTCGTGTCACATATCTACTGAACCAATCAAAAGAGAAGAAGATTCTACGGTGCCAGAAATATCCCATTCCCTAGTTGACAGGACCAACACATGCTGGTTTTTTCAGGCCTACGACTACGAGCACCAGTTCCAGCAGCCGAGCGAGGGCGGCATCCGACCGGTTCTCCTGATGTGCTCTGCCTGCTCCGCCGTCCTCGCGGCGCTGCGGTCCCTCTTCGACTCGGCGGCAGCTCGCTGCTCGTCCGCGGTGTGCCTTGTGGACGCGAGCTTGCTCATCAGCTTGTCCTGGGCACGGGCTCGCATCCTCTCCACCTCGACCTTGACAAATGAAGCCATGGTAGATTTATTAATATAAACAATTGGCATATTTAAAACATGGACAAGATGGTGCCTCCACAAAGAAAAGGAAAAGACACCCCAGTCTCACACTTTGATTTCGTGCACTCTGAAAGACAGGCATATACAGCAAAATCTGACCAAAATAACAGCAGTTGTAGCAACAAGAACTCAAGCAAGCTAGTAAATCTACTATACTGCATCCGGGTGAAATACAAGATACTCCCTCTGTCCACAGATGACAGGAAGATGACAGTGCGAGTACGAAATTTTGATGGGACTGGAGCCAGGTGTTATACCGTGCTATATTTTCATCTGAAATGGAGTCTATTATACGCATTTTCTGTTTTGAGCACGATACTGCTGCAAAACCAAGATAGCAATTAAGCACACAGCAGTGACCAATAATTCAGTGTTACTATAAACAACTCTGTGCTAACCAGGGTGGAATATGATCTAAAGGAGTGACCAATAATTCAGTGTTACTATATACAACTCTGTGCTAACCAGGGTGGAATATGATCTAAAGGGATGTGCTGTGAATTTAGATAAAAATGTTGGAGGAGTTCATACGCCAAAGGAGTTTGCGTCTGACAGACGTCCATAACATGATGTATACTACTAATCGTACCAACAGGGTAATACATAATGGTTAGGATGTAGGATTATCTCATGTCTATACAACATGGAAATCAAGTGGTAAAATAAACATTTTCTGCGAAGAATTCAGACGAAAAAAGTGAATCTGAAATTGGACAGCGGGGAAAAACTAACCTCAATTTTTCTCATTTCTGCTTCGATTTTGGCTTTCTGGTGATCTTCCCATGCATGAATCTTGATCTCTTCTCGTTTAAACCTGCAGAATAAGGGCCGCAAAATAGTAAGTCACCAAGTACCCAACGGTTTTACTGGACAGAGACATACACTTAGGTGTTAGCACCTTGCTAAGTATTTGGCCTTCTCTGCCTCCTCCCAGGCTGCTGCACGGACTTCTGTTGCATTTTGTGCAGATTGGTCTGATGACACTGTCTTGAGAGAAAGCGATGCGTCCTTCTCCTCTTCCTTCTTACTTGCCCATGCCGCGATGCTGGTTTTGCCGAGCTGGGTGCCAAGAAGCATTATCTCTCTCCTAGTCTTCATTTGCAACTCCTCTTCACTTAAATCTGCATTGCTAGATTCACCGCGGTTGATAGCAGCGCCAACTGCATTGATACCCAATGTCCTTCGTGGAGTAGTTGGCCGAGAGCAATCCGGGCTTGTTGCTCTGACAGGTGTTCCTGTCCGGGATGGTTCTTGGCTTGCAATTGGGGTCATTTCAGTACCCATATCCCTCATCGATACTGACCGGACTGTTGGTGGGGGAGGTATGCATGCAGTGGCACTCTGAAGCGTTGTAGATGAATCACAGCTCAAAGTAACTGCACAAGTTCAAAAAATATGCACTCTTGTCATGTTTTTCTACTTTCCAGATAGAAAGTATGCAAATAGATAACATGTGTTGTACATTTTCAGGAAAGGGGAGAAAGGTGTTTGTCAGCTGTCAGCTACCTAACATTACCAACGGAATCAATAGTTGGAGGTACAATGGTTCATTCATCAAGGCTATCATGGTGAATTATGAAGCTAAACGTACTGTAGGGACATATTTACATGGTGAATTATGGAAGACTGATGAAACTATGTTATCACAAAATCTGGTATGGACAGTCTTGCTCGTATTCTTGCATCGCCTGAGGCCTCTATGTAAAGAAGCAAACAAACAAGTAAACTATCTGCACTTGTATATGCAATGCATGGTGTTCAGTCTTCAGTGTTCACTAAAGTTTTGGCTAACAAGCTCTGTGCATTGTCAAATTAGTAATTATCATTTTGAATGATACTGGAAGAATTGTGATACAGATAATGTGCGGAGCCCTCCATGTTCTAATGCTCCACTCAGCTAATGGTAAGAGGCGATGCAATCATATCTTAGCGGAAGAATTAATCAGATCACATATAGCACCACCAACTACTTTATGAGAAGTGGAGGAGCTGGGGTATGATGGCATAAAGAGTGCACTACTTACCAGCTGAATCAATTATAGTACTTTCTGCAGCAGGTGCAGACTTTCCACAAGGCTCCACTTCTGGATAGGGCTCCGGCGTGGCCCAGTTCGCCGCTTTCTGCCACCCGATCTCCCTCTTCTCCTGGCTCGGATCAATCCTCTTGGTGTCTATTTCCTCCATGGCCTCCAGCACAACCTTCGTCGCCGGCAGCCTCCCTCCACCAAAGCCAGTTTTCTCCATCTTCCTTGGGAAAGCTCCACCGGCCCTGACAGGACGGTTCGTCGTCGGGCTGGCGATCCATTTCTGGGCATCATCCCACTTCGACGGCGGGGGCTTGGAGAACGGCGCAACCACCGCAGTTGGCGCGGACCGAGCAGAGGCCCCTCGCTCCTTATGGAACTCGAAGTTGGACGCCACGCTCTCGGAATCACACGAGTCCTCCTCGGGCACCCTGAACCTCGATCCCATGGAGTGGGAGTCTCGCGACCGGTGACCGCTCCCGGTGTCCAGTGAGGATGAAGATCCCGACATGGTGCTCACCACATCCACGTCCTTGTACTCTTCGCACATGCTACCTCCTCCTACATAAAAACAATGCCACAGTTTCAGACTATGAAATCTCAAGAAAGAGAATCAGCTTTGAAGCACACCCTCAATTTTAGTTGAGCCTAAAATTTTAACTGAGCTTAACCAGCCTCTCATGCAACTAATTCAACCATGAAAAGTGTCATTTTCCCCTCAGGGAATACTTAACTCTGGTGAATGCAAGCCCTTGCATTAAATTTCCAAATATTATTTGTTTGTTCATCTAGTACTTATCAAGACATCAATCCCTAGCTCGGCAACCAAAGATGAAGAATGTGTACTGGTACTGAACACATTAAAAAAATCATGGATGCAGGTGACAGGAACAGTACAGTGGACCCAAAATTGACGGATAAAATGCTCCAAATCGAGCAATGCAGGCGTGCACCGGCAGGAACGTGGGAGGGGCAATGCTCACTGCGCGCGTCGTCGTCGGATCTGACGGAGGCCATGGGCACCGCGCCGTACTCCTCCTCCTCCGGCTCCCCGGCGTCGTCATCCCCGGCGCCGGCGTCCTTGCGCCGCCTCTCCACGCCCAGCAGCATCGCGCGCAGCCGCTTCGGCGAGAAGCCCCCGCCCTGGCGAAACAACACGGCAGCGAGCGGCAGCGCGCGTCAGTTAACTCCGCCGAGAGAGGAGGAGGAAAGGCCAGAGGAACAATGGCGCCGCGAATGGGGGATGGGGGTGCTTGCCTGCGCGGGGAACGACGGCTTCTCGATGCGCTCGTAGTCCATGGCAGCGGGCGGCGGCGCGCCGGAGGGCGGAGATCTGCGGCGGCGGCGGCGGCGGGGCGTGGGAGTGCGAGAGGATGGGAGAGTGATGGGGGACACAGTTAAAGCTTAGCTAAAGCTCGGGACTCGGGAGTGGTGGTGTGGTACTTTGACTGCCGTTTGACGGGACGGAGGTGCCGCTTTTGGGCTTCTCTTCCCATCAATTTACGCTCACTGCCACTGACCATTTTCCTGAGAATGATACTCCAAACGCACCAACTCATATGGATGGCGATTTTGTCTGTTTTTTATTTGTTTGAGTCGGCCACCCGCTCGGCATCTGCCCTGTTTATCATTTGAGTCGGCAGTGCACCCAACGTGCCGATCCATATTTGCCGGCTTGACCAGCTGGCCGCCCTTTTTAAACAAATATTAACACATTTTGCATCATTTCACAAGGAAAAATATAAAAAATAGCATAGTTTCACAACCAAAAAGCATAGTTTTACAAGCCGAATAAAAATTAAATTGTCCCAAATACTCGAAAAATTGGCGGCGGTGGCGGCGACGAGGCGGCCGGGTGCGGGCGAGGGTTTGCTGTCAAGGGATGGGAGAGGATGGCCAAATGTGCCACCGATTGGCGGGGCCGGGGGAAGTAGTTGGCGCGCGGCGCTCGCATCCGTCTCGTGTCCGCGCTGACGCAAATTAGGCTTAAAAATGGGCCAGAAAATGGGTCAGCAGGCGGACGAAAAGCGGACGCACGTCCGTTTAGGTCGGCGCGTTAGGCCAACTTTTCTGTCCACCACGACCCAAACGGACACACGCGGACGAAATGGATCGCCTCGTTGGAGTTGCTCTTACGGCCTGCTTTGGGTTCTTCATACTACAACCTAGGCCTAGATACCTTAGCTTTCTTTTTCACCCAGTATACCATAACCCATGGTTCTACAACGTACATGAGAGGCGAAACTGCAGGTGACTGTGTCCCTCCTGTCGAGCGTCGGTGAGGCCAGTGGTTCCTATCCCCCTTCATCCACCGACGGCGGCATGAGGTGGGTTAATCTCGGTTCTCCGCTTCTAGCTTGTAGATACAGTTACGGTTAGGTTTCTCTAAGGCGTTGTTCGGGTGGCGATGGTGGCGTTGTGTCGGAATAAGTTGTCGCGGATCCATCTCCACCACAATGTCTCTCAGGACGGCACGAAGTATGTCACTGCTAGTGCGTGACTACAGGATTTGTCTCTTGTGACCTCGATGCTTGGAGGATGGCGGCGCCACTACAATGAGTTAATCTGTTAGGATCCGATCCACTGCGACTTCGTGGATTCATACGGAATCGCCGGACCCTCGGCATAGATTCGTGCCATCCCATGGGGGTGGCAAGGTTAGGGTGCCTCTACTGGTGGTGTGATCTGCTTGGGCAGGGCTGGAGCTGTTCTGGATGTATGGCCCTCCCGACATTGGTGATTCTTTCCTCCGGGGTGATGATCTGACGGGATCGAGGACCGGCACTTCCCCCATCTGCCGTCAACAAGGACATGTTGGCTGGGGCAGCGGCGAACTGGGAAGCAACCGGCTAGACAATGGGCTGGGAACTTGTAATACTTTTTTTTGTTTTTCAATTTCGGAGGGCGGGCTCAAGCCTTTTCGGTAGAATCGCCGCTGCTTGTAGGCGTTGCTAGGTGGTGCATTTATCTGGTTGCAATTTCGTTAGTTGTAGCCTGCGGGGGTCTTTGTAATTTTTGCAACTAAATGAAAAAGGGAAACCTTTGGGGCCGGGGCACCGGCCGAAGCTTCGGCCGGTCCAGTCCACGCGCGCGCGATGCGACCCACTCACGAGCAACCACGTGGCGCGATGGACCCGAGACGACTAATCCTCCTTCCTTTTCTCTTCTTCCTCTCGCGCATCTCCCTCTTTCTCTCTCCCCGCTGCCATGGTCAACGCATCGCCCCGCACCGCAGGCCTCCCCGCGCGTCGCCGTTCAGCAGATCTGGCCGCCCTCGACCAAATCCGCGCGGATCCGCGTGCATCGGAGCTCTCCCTACCTCGCCGGACCCAGCCACGCCGGAGCTGCAACCAGCCATGGCAGGACTGCACCCCGCGGCGCAAATTTGCTGGAACCTCGATGTCACGGCGAGACGATGGATGATCATTTTTTTGCTACAACTGTGTTTTGGTTTTGCTACTACCATCAATGTTGAGGATATTACTTATCGTTATCGTTTCGGTCATCGAGGGATTAGAGATTAATCGGAAATTGACCGATTAATCGATTTTATCAGTCGACTATTAATCGGATATTTTTTGCAAATATCAGGTTCCCAACACTAAAATACGCTATATTCAACACCAAAACAATATTTGACAGAAGTGTTACCTTGATTTCTAGCCTTTGAATCCTCGTATAATGGCAAACAAAATAGAAAAATAGTACATATTTCGTAACAAGGTCCACCAAACATAAATAAACATAATTTTTTCAAACAACATGCTATGAATAGGTCTAATTTATCGATAGATTCCCGATAAATCGCTTGTCAGAATGATAAATCGGTCCAAAAGATAAACGGCAAAGATAAGGCATAATCTTATCGGTCACCCCCCGATTAGCGATAAATCGGAAGATTAATCGGTGGATCGGAAGATTTCTTGAACAGTGACTACCATAGAGATTTTTTGCTGGAACCGATGGTAATTTTTGCTTCAATCAGAGATGCGCGATAGCCGGGGAGGCTGGCGAGTGCTGCAACCATTGACAGGAAAGCTTCAACCCAAGATTAAAAATGCTTCAGCCGTATATATAGAAAGCTGTAAGCGATCAGTGCTATCGAGGAAAGCTACAACCGTCTATATAAAATGCTACAACCTTTGATAAAAAAGCTTCAACTGAACGATAGAGAAAAGCTTTCACCCAGGCGCTGCTCAAAAAGAAAAAAGTTTCAATCGTTTACAGAAAAGCTTCCACCATAGAGGGGAAATATTACAACCGTGTCAATTTTTTGCTACTACCGTCTGTGTTTTTGCTACATCCATTCATGCGGTCATGGTGCTTTTTTACGACCGAGGTGTGACCGGCGACGACGAGGACGACATTTTTGTTGCAACATCCTCGTTTTTTGCTACCATCGGCGCTGTGTTTTGCTACATCCGATTAACATTTTTGCTACAATGGCGACGCCGATGGATTTTTTTGCTGCAACCGTTGTCTTCATTTGCTACGACTGACACGGAAAAATGCTACCATGGGGCATCTCTGTTTTTTGCTGGAACCAATCATCGGTGAGGCCGAGCTGCATCCATGGCACTCCGATGAGTAGCGGGGGCAGCGAGCGGTCGGGGCGAGCTGAGTCCCGGAGCGCGGGCGGCCCCGACGGGCGGCCGGGGCGGCGAGCGGACTGGACGAGCTGAGTCGCGGAGCTGCATCCTTGGCGCTCCGACGGGCGGCCGAGGCGGCGAGCGGTCAGCTCCAACCGGCGGCCGGGGCGGCGAGCGGCCGGGGCGAGCTGAGTGCCGGAGCGTGGGGCGGCCCCGACGGGCGGTCGGCACGGCGAGCGCTTGGGGAGACGAGGACAAGGTAAAAAAAATAGCAGAGGAGCTCAGATCTGACGGTGTTGCACAGCAGATCGGGCGGCTGGGAGCAGACCGGCCGGCGCCTAGCGGTGCTCAATGAAAAAAGGAGCAATTTTGAAGCACCAAAGAGTTGCCAGGCGCACATACATAATTCTGAAGGCCACTTGAGGGGATCCGGAGGGGCAAGATGGTCAAGACTCAAGAGAGACGGGACGCTACGGGGTGTAATGATGCGGGGATCACCTCAGCTCAGCTCGGCCGGCAACGGCCATTTTGCGCGCACTCCCCTCCACTCTACTATACTCTCATTGGCCCCCGCGCCTGACCAGTCTTCTCCATGCTTCCTTTCCAAAAATTTACCCGGACGCCTACACTACACACGAACAACTGGGACCCTGTGCGGGGCCCGCGCGTCCGTGAGGTGCGTAGAAGCCTCTGCCAGGTTGGGGTCGCGACGCGTGCGGTGTGCGGTGTGCGTGCCAGCGCGACGTGCCGACTGCCCGTGGGCCCTCGGCCCAATCATGCTGTCCTTGTTCTTGTTCTTCCCGGCACGTGACTCGCTGACTCGACTGACTCAGATCGAACTGGGAGGAGCTCGCTTGCGTCTCCCTGAAAAGTGGGGCCAGATGGTAGGGCTCAGAACAAACAAACAGGTTATGTATGTGTGTGTTACCGATTTGTTTAGTCATTGATCGATCTGAGTGTTTGCATGTGCACCGATTAAACCAGCGCTAAGCGCTTCTTAAATATTCCCACAGAAAAGAAAAAGCGTCTGCAACAGTAGAATAATCTAGGACTAGCTTTCAGAAAGCTTGAATAGGCGTGAACGCATACATATATCTACGTTTCATCGATGTAGGGCAAACCAATCCTGGTAAGAGCCATGCCTTTTCTTTTTGTTCTTCACTTTTTTTTTGGTGTAGAAATATTCAATTTAACATCGGTTTTTTCCATTAGCATTGTATATCCAAAAATATAAAATAAAAAGGGGAAAATTTTGGATCACATCTTTTTGAATCGTTGTTTTAAATTTTGTGTGGTGTTTGCAATGGTAGACATTATAACTATACAATGTTATTAAGGTTTAGTAACATTGTTACATGGTTAATTTTGCTAAAAACTAGTATTACAAAATATAGTGTCTAAAATCATATGTCGACAAATGAAATTATAAAATAAGCATTAAAGTTTAGTATAAATAATCCAAGGCGTCTTGAACTCATATTGCGGAGATGAATTCTTGTGGCATGAACAACACATAACGAAAAGAACGGAATAAGACGGAAAAAATACTTAAACAATCATATCTTGCAGATATCAAGGCCATCTAAGGATATTCTCGCGGCCTCGCCGTTAGGACCCTACTAGTCCAACCCGAGCTCACGATTGTCGTCATGTCAATTGTGTCTGCCTTGGGGTGGGATGAGTAAGGAAGGGTTACTGTGTGCTTCGGATAGAGCGTGAGAAGTCGGAAAAACAATATATTAATTCACAGAGGGACAAATAGAGGATTAATTTTTGCACAAGAACCCGAGTGAATCCATTGACGTGTCTCAGTCATGTCACCCGCTCAGGGTTTTTTCCTTTATTTTCTGGGTCTAAAGATGACCCTCGGGTGAAATAGTCGATAATAGAAGGGGTGAATATGTTCTCTAGAATTATGCTAGATAAGCTTAAAAATAATGTTAGAAATTAATAATAAAATATGTTGTGTAGAAATATAACTACGTGAACACAACATATATGAAAAGTAACTTCAAGCAAATTATGCTAGATAACAATCTAGTAAACAAAGCCCACAAGTATACAAAGCAAGTAAAGGAGCAGAAAAGGATTAACCACAAGTGAGTCCAGACGCGGATTTTATACCAAATTTCACACTCTTTGGGGAGTGCTAATCTCCATTTGAGCGGTTCCAAAGCCAAAGCTCCGAAAGGCCGCCAAATGGCTAACCTTATTCTCCCTTTGAGCCATGCCAACGAATGAGGCTCAATTCACTTGGGGTCTGTTGTCGGTGTCAAAACCGGCGGATCTCGGGTAGGGGGTCCTGATCTGTGCGTCTAAGGCTAATGGTAATAGGAGGTAGGGGGTCCCGATCTGTGCGTCTAAGGCTAATGGTAATAGGAGGCAAGGGACACGATGTTTTACCCAGGTTCGGGCCCTCTTGATGGAGGTAAAACCCTACTTCCTGCTTGATTGATATTGATGATATGAGTATTACAAGAGTTGATCTACCACGAGATCGTAGAGGCTAAACCCTAGAAGCTAGCCTATGATGATTATGATTGTGTCTCTAAGGACTAAACCCTCCGGTTTATATAGACACCGGAGGGGGCTAGGGTTTACACGGAGTCGGTTACAAAGAAGGAAATATAATATCCAGATCGCCAAGCTTGTCTTCCACGCAAAGGAGAGTCCCATCCGGACACAGGACGAAGTCTTGAGTCTTGTATCTTCACGGTCCAACAGTCCGGCCAAAGTATATAGTCCGGCTGTCCGGATACCCCCTAATCCAGGACTCCCTCAGTAGCCCCTGAACCAGGCTTCAATGACGATGAGTCCGGCGCCCAGTTTGTCTTCGGCATTGCAAGGCGGGTTCCATCTCCGAATACTCCAAAGTAAATACCGAACACTTGAATCATGTCCGGATCCACAAGATGATCTTCACATGCCATTATGGAGAGAACGATATTCCATAAACATAATCTGCTGACATCTTTGGATAGCATGACATAGCACCATGGACAAGTCATTATTGAACCATCTCTACTACCGAACACCGCACATATTGCGAGGCGGTCTCATAGAAGCAGCGATCGTGCTCCCCTTATCGCGGGGCTTTCATCAATACGGGCACGGGTAGCCCAACCGCTCCGCTAATTGCGGCGAGTGGGGAACGAGCAGGTTCCACCAGGCAAGTGGGGAGGCGAAAAAGCTTTTACCGCCTCTATAAAGAGATAAGATCTCTTCCTCTTTACCCACACATTTCCCTTCCGCTAGTCCATTCCCCTTTGCTCGAGCCCTAGCGCCCAAGCACTCTTTTTATCCACCGAAGAGAAGTCCTCCGAAGATGTCCGGATCTGGAGCAAGAGGCAAATGGATGGCCTTTACCGTTCGGGAGAGGGATATCAAAAAGCTCTGAGAGGCCGAGTACCTGGCCAAGAAAATCGGCCACCGTCTTTCGCCGGCGGGACAAATCGTCCCTACTTCGGAGCCCACGAGAGGGTCGTGTTTCTCCCTCATTTTGTCCGCAGGCTCGGGTTTCCCCTTCACCCATTCGTTCGCGGTGTCATGTATTATTACGGGATTGATTTTCATGATCTGTCCCCCAATTCTTTCCTTAACATCTCGACGTTCATCGTCGTGTGTGAGGCTTTTCTCCTTATTTCGCCCCACTTCGGCTTATGGCTGAAGATCTTCAACGTGAAGCCCAAGGTGGTGAATGGCGAGCACGCCGAATGCGGCGGCGCCATGGTGAGCAAGATGGCCAAGGTCGTATGGCCGAAGGGTGCCTTCAATGATTCCGTCAAGGAGTGGCAGCAGCAGTGGTTTTATATCACTGAACCACGCAGTAAAAAGTGGGCCGCTGCTCCTGAGTTCATATCCGGAGCCCCACTGCGGCTCACATCCTGGCCCGAGAAGGGCCTGAACTGGTCCTCATCCGACGAGCTGTCGGTGCTCCAAACGCGCGTCCAGAGCGTGGTTGACAAGGATGTCAAACTCGTCAACATAGTCCAGGTGATGTTAGTTCGCCTGGTTCTCCCTTGCCAGCGTCGAGCATGCAATTTGTGGGAATACGACCCGGCCGAGCACCAGACCCTACGGGAGCTCTATGGCTCCTCCCACAAGGACATCTCGAAGGTGCTCTTCAAGTCCGGCAAACCATGGCCGGGCTCCGCTGAGGACCGCGGGTATCAAATTTCCCGCTCTGCAAGTCCGGTAAGTTATTGCTGTGCTCTGTCCATCCATGTTTTAGCCGGCATGTCCCGAGGGAGACGCTTTTATCATGGTTTATACAATAATCCCAAGAATGGACGAAAAAGGTGGAGCGGATATACTGTCCGGCCCCGCTGCCGGAGGAACCGGCCGGACCTCTTCTAACAAAGATGCTGGTCCCAGCGCCTTACGAGGCGCCGAAGAAAGAGGCCTCCAAGAAGGTCAAGAAGACCCGGAGTGGCCTCCGTCATCGCGATGCTTCGGACACAAAATCCGAAGACTCCAGCGACCATCCCTCCTCCGAAGATGAAGAGGAGGAGGAAGAAGACGAGTCCCCCGCAGGGGGGGGGGAGGAAAAGGACGGCTTCCTCATCCCTAGAGGCCGAATCGCCAAAGAGGGGGAAATGTTCCCTCCCCGAGGCATCCGCCACGGCTGCTAATAGCAGCCCGGAGTGGGATCTCAGGGCCCAGCCCTTGGTAAAATCGTAAGTATACGAAACCCGAACACACCTACGTGCCCGAGGTCATTAGGATGTAGTAGTTTAACTGTCGCCATACTTTGTGCAGTCCGGCGAGGTCCCACGCCGGACAGGCCTCATCGAAGGATTCGCTGAGCTCGGATGCCCTGGAGAGCGAGACGCCTCCAGAGGCCCCTTCCCCGAAGCCTAGGCGCGACACCGAGGTGTCGTCTCAGCGGGACCCGCCAGGGAGGGCATATCTCTGGGGTTGGATACACGGGAGCAGCGGCTCCCATGCGTGTCGACGGCGGGGGCGATCTTAGGTTTGGCCCGCAGCCGGACACGGTCCTGGAGACCTTTAAAGTTCCAGGATCGGGCGAGCAGCCACCTTTGATGGGGGGAGGCTCGCCCACTCCGCCAACAACATCTGTCCAAGCAGAGTTGTCGAGCGGCTTAATGACAATGCTAAAGAGTGCGTCCATCATCGATGAACATCGTGCCCTCATGGGTGCGGTGATTGAAAAGATTCAGTCCGCTGAGAGCGGACTGAATGAATCCTGTCTTAGCCTTATAAAAGGTTTTCAGGTATGTTTTTAAAAACCTTTGGGAGATTGTCATAGTATGAGTAGTAGTGCCTGATGCACTGTCCGGTGAAAGAAAGAGAAAGCCGGACAGGGGATCAAATTTCCGCTTTGCGGGAGACTCAGTTAATGACATGTATCCCTTTGTTTGAAAACAGGCGTCTGTAAAGACGACCGCCTCCCATAATGCGGAGGTGTCCGGACTGAAGCAGAGTCTGGAACGGGCCGAAGAGGAACTTGGCCGCGTGAAGAAGCAGTTGGAGGACAAGCAAGGTATGTTTAAACCTTTTGCTAAGTTGAGCATGAATTAGAAGTTGTGCCTGGTAAAAATATTTGTATCGTATGCTCTAGGAGCGAGTGCCGAAATTGAGGCACTGAAGAAGGCTGTGGCCGAAGCCGACGAGAAGGCCGCCGCCGAGCAGGTTCTTCGTGAGAAGCAGAGGCCATGGTCATTGAAGCTGAGCGAGAGCTCCAGGAGGCCGTGAAGAAAAGCGAGACCTTGGAGCAGAGTCTAGTAGGGAAAGAATCCGAACTCGCCCAAGCTCTCCAAGCCGCAGAGGATGCTCGGGAAGAAGCCCGAGGTGCTCTGAAGGACATTCAGGAGGCACGGAAGGTTGCGGTTGGTAAGGCCTTTTGTACTCAAGGCCATTTTTACATAGTAATGGGAGGAACTCTAAGCGACAAGCTGAATTCTTGTTTTTCCAGGGGCGTTTACGGACCTGCCACACAGCATATCAGATGCTGCCCAATTCTACCGGACTGAGGAGAAGAAGTCTGCGGAGAAGCATTTCTGGTCGCAGTATTTGGCGTCGAATTATCCGGTGCCCTTTATCGATTAGCTGAAGCAGCTGGTCGAACTGCACCAGGCGGCCGAACTAGCCATGAAGGACTTGGTTGTCCGCCTGTGGCCCGTGGAGCCAATTCCAAGCAGTTACTTCGGACTCATGAAGCGGATTGTTGGTGCTTGCCCTCGGCTCGATGTCATTAAGCGATCGGTCTGCATGGAGGGTGCACGCATGGCGTTTGCCCGTGCGAAGGTGCACTGGGGGAAGCTTGATGCCGAGAAGCTGATGACTAAGGGACCACCAGAGGGTAAGGAGCATCGCAAGCCCGAGTTATACTATGAAGGTGTCCTAAAAGGAGCCCGCCTTGTGGCGGATCAGTGTACCAAAGACACTATATTTCCCTGAAGGCAATCACGCCGTTCTTTGTAATGCGGGATAATGGCACTGTTATTATTTATTGCCTGTTTATGTGAACGTTTGTTCTTCCTGTGCGGATGTTTAGTGTATATAAATCTTGAGAGTTGGCCAGTCGTCGGCTTCTGCCCCCACGTAAAAAGTACGGGGGTGTTCGGGACATACCTGAATACTCTTTATCCCATTGTTGGGTCCTTTTAAGGAGGTGTTCCTCGCCACGAACCAGGCAATCAGACTGTAGGGCTTTATCACTCTCACTTAGCCATAGGAATTCGAGTATGGTAGGCGCAGCCCCTGGTATTTACTAGGGGCTCTAATGGCGCCTGATCAGAAAACCGATCCGTCGCACTCTGCATTTATTATGGCGTTGTGCGGAATAAATCTTTAAAGATCTTACAACCTCTCGAACAGCTGACCAGCTCTCGCCGTATCATGATAGTAAGTTTTCGGATTTCTCTACTGAGGTGCTCGTCCGGAAGAACCGGGACACAATCGCAGTAATTCTCCCAGTGCTACCCTTAGCCGATAGGGCGGAACGTAAGATTTGTAACGCCCGGATAATCAAGCTACAGTAATCCCCTACTAATGATGCCACATCATCACTCTTACTGTTGCTAGTCCTCATTTGCATTCAAACGAATTCAAATCCGAATCCAAGTTAAGGTCAAAATACAAAACTTATCAAACATGAAAACAAAAATGTTCATCATGTGCCAAATAATCCACAACTAATATTGGTGGTGAACCAACATTTTTGCAAAAGGTTTAAGTGGCCTAAGCTACTTAAAACGGTGACCTAAGCAATAAATTAAATGTATTTTTAATTTATAAAATTGGCAATCTTTTCTAAGGTCTCACAATATTTTTGTGGCAGTGCAATATACTTCTTTGAAATTATTTTGGCCAATGGCATAATTTTTTGCAAAGTCTTTATTGGCTAAAAAGAAAAAGAAAAGCTACAAAAAAAGGAAAAAAAGAGGGGATGGGAGAGCCCTGGCCTCCCCTTGGGCCTCGGCGACCCACAACCCCCTGCCCCCCCTTGGCCCCCAACCAGCCCAGCCGGCCCAACCTCCCCGGTCGCTCTCCCGTACCCCTGTTCAACCGATCGAGGGCGCGCGCCGCGCGTCGCCACCGAACCGCCTCGCCGTCGACGAGGAGGATAAGGTTGCCTCCCCCCCTCGACGCCTCGGCCTCCTCCCCACCTACCTCCACTCCCCTCTCACGCCTCCCAGATCCACCCGCTCTTTCCCCCACCCTGTCTCGCTCGCCCGCCTCTCCCGAGCGCGCTCACCGCCGTTCTCCGTCGTCACCGCGGCCACAGCCACCGCCTCGCTCCGCCGTCTTGTCGTGAAGCTCCGCCGGGGTCGACTCTGTCGTCTGGTGCCCCCAGGTGGAGCTGGGAAGCACCACTGACGTCGCACGAGCTCGTCCCCTTCCGCCCTTGTCGCCGGCGAGATCCCTCGATTCCGGCTTCCCCTGCGCTCCTAAACTACCAAGGGCCATCGGCGTGCCGCTCGGTGAGCTCCACCCCCTTCCTCTCCCCGTCCTTGATCTCTTTCCGCGCCGTAGCAAGCCCTGGGCAACGCGCCGCCCAAGGTAGTCAGAGTCGGGATTCGGAGTCGGATCGATTTTCCTCAGACAGAATCGAGTCGTAAGGTCGAGTCGTAGAATCGAGGATTCTACTAGATTTACTCAAATAAGATATTTTGTATGCACACAACAAATTTATATGGGTTCTATAGAGTTTTGACACAAAATATGGAGCAAAGAACGTACACATCAATGCTAGTTGTATTCCACTTATTTTTATGGCTAACCTGTCATCTAGCTCGCATGTATGGAACATATATGAGAAGGAAATATATAGAACATTTAAACCTTCAATGCACGAAATTTACTTAGGTTCTTTTTAGAGTGTGTGAATAGTCGATCACTTGTCTATCTAAGTTGCAGTGCTAAACCTTGAAGGGTATTTCTTTCCTTCTCCGATTAATCTTGAAGGATCCCCCTTTTCACGCCAATTTCATCTGTTGACAAGCCTGATCCTCAGTTTCGATCTAGGGTTTCAAAGAGCTAGATCAAAAGTGTCGGCGGCTAAGCGTTTGGGCTTGGGAGGGGAATAAAGGTCCATGAGGTATATGAAAAGGGGTTTGGATGATTGCATTCTATTCTGCTACAACTAAACAAACGGCTTAGATAAATTAATAGAATCAAACACAGTCCATAGCATAGTCAGGATTGTACAGTTTTGTACAGGATTCTATTATTTGGATCGCGACTCAACATGGATTCTACCTGATTCGGATTCATAGTGGGATTTGGATCGACAATGCTTCTGTAGGGTCGTGAAGTCGTAGGATTCTAGCAGTTGAGTCGGGATTATGACTACCTTGGCGCCGCCATTGCCGCACCCTGGCTCCGCTGTCGAGCTCGCGGCCTTCGCTGTAGGGCCCGTCACAGTCCGCCGAGCTCACCGACGCGTTCGTGGCTTCGAGTAGTCGTCGTAGGAGTTGTGTGTCATCCTTTTACCGCGGCTTTCGTCTCGCGCGAGCTCGCCATGCTTCGGGCCCCGCTACTCTCGTCGCCGGCGCCGTTTCCGGCAGCTCCAGCTCTGGCCGGCCTCACCACGCGACGCGGCGGGCTCTCCCCGTTCGAACGCGCCCGCCCGCGCCCGTGTTGGCCCCCTGTAGGCGAATCCCGGCCGTTTCTGGCGTCGTGCCGTCACGGGAGAGGTCGCCGGAGCCTTCTCCGGCGCTCTGCCGACGTGGCCGGTCAGGGCCACCCCCCTGGGTCACTGCCAGCGTGCCCCGCGGGCCCCTGTTGACTAAGTTGACTCAGTCAACTTTGCTGACTGGGCATCCCTTGTCAATGACAGGCGGGCCCCACTCGCTAATTAACCTTAGTGTATTTTAAAATGGTTAATTAACATATGCAGCCACTGACACCCGGGGCCCACCCCCCTTAATTAGCTCTGTTTATATTAAAATAGACTCAATTAGCTCTCTGTCTATGACATGTGGGTCCCACTGGACCCACAGGTCAGTTTGACCTGGTCAGCGAGTCTGTTGACTGCTGACGTCATCAGCACGTCATGCTGACGTCATATTTCTATTCTTGTTAATTTAGATAATTCCATAATATTGTTTAAACTTTGAAAATTCATAGAAATTAAACCGTAACTCGGATGAAAATGTTTTCTACATGAAAGTTGCTCAGAAAAATCCAACGAATCCGAATACGCGGTCCGTTCATCTGTCACATGCCCCTACCATGCTGAACATGGGACATTCCCCCTCCGATCATCTGTCTGACACAGGTCCGGAACCAGGAAAACATTCCCGGTTGAATTCCCCCTTCACCTTTATCGTGTAGCCATACGTTAGGTCACTCCCGGCACAGCATATTGCCATGTTCTGCTTTGTGATGCTATTTTTGCTTTATATTTACTGTTTCTTCCCCCTCTTCTCTCCGGTAGACCCCAAGACCGATGCTGCCCCTGTGATCGACTACGTCGACGATGACCCCTCCTTACTAGAGCAACCAGGCAAGCCCCCCCTTTGATCATCCCGATATCACCCATTCCTTTCTCTCATGCTTGCATTAGATTTTGCTACTGTTATTGTTTGCTCCTATTCTGATGCATAGCCTGCTTTTGTATCTGCTGTTGTACCTTACCTGCTTATCCTAAATTGCTTAGTATAGGTTGGTTAGTGATCCATCAGTGACCCCCACCTTGTCCTTGTTGCCCCTGCTTCATCATTGAAGACCCGATCAACGGGACCGAAGACCAGGCCCCGGCACCGCACATCACTTTCCCCTTAGTTGCTCAACACTACTGGGTTACTATCGAGTACCGAGGGTGAACCTCTTCAGCACTTCTGATGTTAACCCTGTAGTGTAGTCATTCGGTCGTGGTCATCGAGGGTGATTTCCTCCTTAACCACTTCCGATACGACTCTGTTGTGCAACCCCTCAAGTGTGAACCTCGGGGGTGATTCCTCTTACGTTCACCTTGATGATTACATCTAGTGGAATTCACCGGGGGTGATTCCTCGGGTTTTCCCCTTGATGTTTGGACACACGGATACTTGGACTCTACCAATGTTACTTGGAAAGACGGGTCGACCCTGAGGGGTGCCCACGCGAGCTTAATTGCGAGTGATGTGGAGTCGGGTTGACCAGGAAGATGCCTGCGAGATAATTATGAGGCGTGGCCGGGCATTCCTAGCCCTTGCCGCAAGTCCTCGAGACGGGGCAACGGGGTCACATCTTTCGTGAGTCTCTGCTTGTTACCGCGCGTTCCTAATCCACTACGATTTGGATATTTGATCCGAGGGGCCTCTGGCCTGATAGCACTAACCATCACGTGGGCATAGTATGGGCGTTCTGCGTCGTATGCATCAGCCGAAGCTTATTAGACGTCAGCGACAGAGCGGCGCGCGCCGGGTTGGACTGGTAAGCTCCTACCTTTTTAAAGGAGGTAGCCAGGTCTGCTCACCGGCCGCCCACGCAACGTGCAGGAGTTCCCGGGGAGATGGCCCATGACCCCTGGGGGCATAGGTTTAGTCCGGCGTGCTGACCTCTCTATTAAGCCTAGGTCGGGTTGCGGCGTATTGTTTGGCCGAGGCCGGGCATGACCCAGGAAAGTGTGTCCGGCCAGAGTTAATCGAGCGTGGTGGGTAAGTTGGTGCACCCCTGCAGGGAAGAAAACATCTATCGATAGCCTGTCCTACGGTAACAGACACTTGGAGTTGTATCCCGATCAATACAACTAGAACTGGATACTTGTGATGGGAATTGGATGGTGATGAGAATTGAATTGTGATGAGGTGATAACCGGATAGTATGGCTCTGGGATTGCTTTCTCGCAGGGAGTCGAGAAAGGATCTCTGGCCGAGGTTGATAACACTACTACTACTTTACTTTATGCTACTCTACTCCCTCCTGTTTGCTGCAAGATGGTGGTTTCCAGAAGATGCTAGTCTTCGATAGGACTAGGCCTTCTCTCTATTCTGGCATTTCCGCAGCCCAGTCCACATATACAGCCCCTCTTTGATAATGTTGCATATGTAGTGTAGATCCTTTCTTGCGAGTACTTTGGATGAGTACTCACGGTTGCTTTGCTCCCCCTTTTCCCCCTTTCTTCTTCTTTCCGGTTGATGCAACCAGATGTCGGAGTCCAGGAGCCAGATGCCACCGTCGATGCCTACTACTACGTGGAGACCGCCGACGACCAGGAGTAGTTAGGAGGCTCCCAGGCAGGAGGCCTTGCCTTTTCGATCGTTGCTGCTGTTGTGCTAGCCTTCTTAAGGCAAACTTGTTTAACTTATGTCTGTACTCAGATATTGTTGCTTCCGCTGACTCGTTTGTATTCAAGCTGATGTATTCGAGCCCTTGAGGCCCCTGGCTTGTAATATAAAGCTTGTATTATTTTAATTTGTGTCTAGAGTTGTGTTGTGATATCTTCCCATGAGTCCTTGATCTTGATCGTACACATTTGCGTGTATGATTAGTGTACGATTGAATCGAGGGCGTCACAGTACCAAAACATGGTAGCCGAGCAAACCCAACTAATGACCCAAGACATGATTCGGAGCTGATGCATATAGTGCTATAAGTTCGGGTGCCGAGCGACCGAAAAGGTGGCCGGACTTTGTTGCCATATTATGAGTATTATGAAGCCCCTGGCATAGTGGGGCATAGCACGATGTACGGGTGTCGTTTATGACAAAAAGGGCGTCAATGAGGAATGACGGCCGGTAAGTGTTATTTAAGTCTACGCATTGTAGTAGAGTGACATGTCTATGCATATGAGTACGGTTTATGCTTATGAAAAGAGGTGTTTTGGCGGAACCTGTCGTGGCCGGACTGGAGGAGGCTATGGGTGGATCCGAAGTGTATTCGGACTGTCTCCTTTGGGGGTGGGGGTTTACTTATGTGTTCTCTCCTTGTGCGTCCGAGCTAGTTCCACGTCGCGAGTCCTGTACTGCGCCAAAGTCAGTTTGTAAAGACAAATGCTTAAAGGCAGCTGCATGTCATGTTGTGGTTGAACCACGGGTGCCTGATCGGACCCTGGCTGAACTAGGTTATCATGCCATAAAGTAACTCGGACTCCTCAGTTGGTGTCCGGGTAGTTGGCTGCCAAATCAAAATTTGATAAATGGGCACGACTCGCTATTCCAGCGGCGATATGATTTTCACTCTGAGGGTGGGGTTCGGCCTTGCCCATAATTATGACTATGTCATGCGGGACTGGCCTAATGTTGTACCCTGTTGAATCTAGCCAACGTGGTTCGTCCGATAGTATGTGGTAGTTACTGTATAAGGGGACAATGCTGAAGACTTATTCTTCGGCGTGGTATTTGTTTGGTGATCCGAAGACAACCACTAGTGTGGTGGGCCTCTAAAACTTGGCCTTTACACCTGGCATCTTTTAGAAGATGTTATTGATAGTTTTATGGCCGTGGGGGCTCATGTGAGATGGAGCCCACAAACTATTGGGTCGATAGTGAGTACAATTAAATTGCTATGGTTGATGTTGTCCGGACGGTCGATGTGATCGGAGATGATCGGCCGTATTTTTGTGCTGTGAAGGATCTTCCTTTGACCTCACCATGTTTGATCGGTCCTTCGTTGTTTGAAACATCCTTTCATTGTTTCCGACGCGCGACCGGCCGTTTTGTTTTGAAGATCCGGTATTCTCTATTGGTATGCTTGGCCGCCCTTCTAGGGGTACCATGAATTTCGCATGGTTGATCAAGTATGCTGCTTGGGCCAGGTGGGCTTGAGCTATTCTTTTTCCGCTGACCGCACTGGGGGCCGCTGAATTCGGCACCAACTTCCTTGACTTGACGCTTATGAAGATTGCATCGAGGTTTGTGGATGCTGCCTCGCGTTTCCTGCATATTGTCCCGGACCGTGGTATATTGGCGTCGGGGTGTGGGCTTTAGGTTCTCCTTCTTACGTTGAGGTAGCGAATTGTGCCTTGTGTACCCTTTGGCGGGGCGGTCGAGTCCGTATTCCTTGGTGGCCAGGACCTTGGTCCATCTGTCTGTGAGCAAATTTTGGTCAGCTTTGAGCTGCGGTTGCTTCTTTTGTAGGCTTTTTGCCATGGCCATAAGCCATCGCTTAAAGCGAACTTGTTCCGCGGGATCCTCAGGCACGCCGAATTCATCGTCGCCGAGGCTCACCTCGTCTTCAGAGGGGGCATGTAGTTGTCCCTCGCCAAGTATCCGTCCATCGCCTGTCCGGCCTGCTCGAAGGCAGGCTGATCGGGATTGTATTCATCTCTGGCACCATCTGGATTGTTTTTGACCGTTGTGTCGTTATTGTTGTGGCGGGGCTTGGGGCGGCGCTGATGACGCTCATACTTTGCCTTCTTCCTTGAGGGGTTATCCTCCATTGCCTCATCGCCATTGGTTTCTTTCGGAGTGTCCACCATATATATATCATATGAGGAGGTGGCTGTCCACCGTCCCTTGGACGGTGGTTCCTGTTCTTCTCCTACATCGTCGTCCACATCGTCGATGTCTTCAGAGTCGAAATCAAGCACGTCGATCAAATCATCGACCGTGGCAATGTAGTGGGTGGTGGGTGGGCAACGAATTCCCTCGTCGCCTGCTTCCCACTCAAGCCGGACATAGTTTGGCCAAGAGTCTTCTGACAAAAAGAGAGGGACTTTAATGAGTTCAGCATGTCACCGAAGGGCGAGCACTGGAAGATGTCCGCAGCAGTGAACTCCATTACCGGAGCCCAACCAGATTCGGCGGGCTCGGGGTGCGCGGACTGGAACCTACAGCCGGACACGAGTCCAGGGGTCCGGTGTCACAGGCTTCCTTGGGAATGAAGTCTGTGTTTGGATCTACCGCCGATGAGTGTGCGGCCTCCGGGGCGGGGTCCATCCACCCATCGTTGGACGACGTAATTTGCCCCGGATTTAGGTCCGGAGCTCCTGCAGGTGCAATATTCCGAGTATTGTCCGACAGCAGGTCTGAGCCGTACTCGTCGTGACTATTCGGCGCTCCTGGCATAGGCCCGAATCCATCGAAGATCAAGTCTCCACGGATATCGGCCGTGTAGTTCAAGTTTCCGAGTCTGACCTGATGGCCAGGGGCGTAGCTATCGATCTGCTCCAGCTGGCCAAGCGAATTGGCCCTCGGGGCGAAGCCGCCGAACACGAAGATCTGTCCGGGGAGAAAAGTCTCACCCTGGACCGTGTTATTGTTGATTGAAGGAGCCATCAAGCCTTGTAGCAACGACACAGAGGAACTCTCAATGAAAGCACCAATGTCGGTGTCAAAACTGGCGGATCTCGAGTAGGGGGTCCCGATCTGTGCGTCTAAGGCTAATGGTAACATGAGGCAAGGGACACGATGTTTTACCCAGGTTCGGGCCCTCTTGATGGAGGGAAAACCCTACTTCCTGCTTGATTGATATTGATGATATGAGTATTACAAGAGTTGATCTACCACGAGATCGTAGAGGCTAAACCCTAGAAGCTAGCCTATGATGATTATGATTGTGTCTCTAAGGACTAAACCCTCTGGTTTATATAGACACCGGAGGGGGCTAGGGTTTACACGGAGTCGGTTACAAAGAAGGAAATATAATATCCGGATCGCCAAGCTTGTCTTCCACGCAAAGGAGAGTCCCATCCGGACACGGGACGAAGTCTTGAGTCTTGTATCTTCATGGTCCAACAGTCCGGCCAAAGTGTATAGTCCGGCTGTCCGGATACCCCCTAATCCAGGACTCCCTCATCTGTCTTGAAGGCAACCACCACGCCTTTATGAATTTTTCTGGTGCACACCCCAAGCAAGGAAGCTTCACAGGAACCTCAAACCGCCTAGGATCCCAAGATCCAAGAATGGCTCTAGTAATGCAAACTATCTAGACTGCAGAAACAGATGTAGATGCACATGGAACATGACATTTGGAAACATATGGGTTAAGCTATCTCAACATAAATAGTACTATCTAGAAGCATGGAAATTTTGAAATTGGGAAGATAAGGATGTATGAAAAGTTTTGACTTGAATTATGAGCAACACAAATATGTGAGAAATGTAGGGAGCATAAACTTAGTGTTGTAAAGAATGCTTTGGACAATTTAAAACATCAGCATGAGACAAATGATAGAAACTTGGTTCTGTCAATCAGAACAAACTTCACCAAGGAAACAAATATATGATTCTTACAAATTATGAATATTGGAAGCATCAATTTGACTACCAAAACATAAGTAGAAGCATATGCATTTCACCTTAGAGAAAAAGCAATGCTTGTTGCCAACATTTGGATGCAGAATTATGCGATGTGCAATTACATCATTATTCATAAAAAATGAAGCAATGACTTCACTCTATAGCAACAGATTTGATAGTTGATGGAAGCACAGATATTGAACTCACAAAGTGACATGCATGGCTGCACGATTTGGGTGGAAATTTTGTGAATCTTTAATAAATTTCATTGTTCCTAATTAAAGAGTATGTGATCTTACATCAACAAAAAATAGGGAAAAGCGTGAATTTCGTACATACTGATGGCAACCTTGTCATGATTGGAGGGGCGACTTTGTAAGACTATCGATGGTGGCGAGCGAGTACTCATGAGCACTTCCACCGACGGTGCAAGGAGGGGTGAATGGTGCTTTGGGTGGTAAGGGGAGTGGAGTGGGGAGTAATGGTCCATACATCCCGTCTCCCGTGCTTATTAACATGCGTAGGAGAGTGTCACACATGGCTCATTGGAGCCCAGCTCTAGGAAAACGGCTGATTTGGCTGTTCCTCCTTAGCCAGGCCCAGGGCTGCTTTAAGGTTTGCGCGGGTCACGAATTTGGTGCATCCCAGACTACGAAACAGACTGAATTTGCACCCCGAGAACATGTATGGGTTGCATGCGACCTACCAAATATAACTTGAATGGGCACAAGGTAGTTGCTCTGACGAGAGATTCGAGGTATGTAACTGTATAAATTATATCAACAATTCATAGAATATATCGGGTGTGCACCATCGTTATAGTTTACATACAATCGACCTTTTTGGAACTTGTAGGTTCTATAACAAGGCATCCTCAGAGCCAAGGTATTTTCTCTGCGTTGTTCCAAAGGCCTTTAGGTTGCAATATCCATAACAATGAAACAAACAATAGGGAGGTGGCAAGCATACATTATTGAACTTTCTAGGAGGGCCAAGCAATATTTTGTTTAATATGAACTTTTTTGGGGTATGTGGGTTTTTCTCAAAATCGGGGGAGGGGAGGGGGGCATGGGTCCCCCCCCCCTCCCATGGCTCCATCCATGAGATTGCCCCCCAATAGGCCCTTTTCGTTGTGTAGAAACAATATTTTTTTTAAAAAATTGATGAGTTAATTATTATAGTTATATTTTTCTTTACATAATAGTAATATTTTTTTTAAATCCTTCATATTTTTGATTTAATTATTCTTCTTATGCGCACTACGGTTGGTTTTGCCTTACCCTTTAAGCTAGATATATAGGGAGTCAGATGTTGGAGAAAATTGCGGGACTATGGGTACATGGCATACTTTGACATTTCTGATAGATGACCGCTCATCGTTCATCGCAACATCACTTTGAACATTATCCTGCTTGAATCTGACTTTGAGCCACCGTTGTGTGATTTTGGCCCCGCAAAGTTGCTTGGCTCTGCTTCGACAAACTGGACTCTTGTGGCAGGACCGTATGTCTACATGTCTCCAGGTACACATCTTACACATACAATATATGACTTTGCAATGTGTACCACTACAGTAATGTAACAGTAAGAATTGTCCTGCTCATCTAGGTTGAACATCAACTATTACTCTAATTATTGGCGTCGAGGGAGCCGATATGTACCTGGGACAATACATGGTTCTCTCCGTAGGCAGAGCTGCAAACTTGATAGTAAGTGTACAAATACAGCTCAATCAATCACTCTCACTGACTGGCCCAACCAACAATCTCTGATTAGGAGGGGGGTTTATCCTATGCCTTTGTGTTCTGGTACTAGGAACACGACCGCCGCATCGCAATGTGGGCTTGCTTGTTGTCAGTTTAATATTCACGTCCATCGGTGCTCAGCAAACTAGGTCATGAGAAGTTACCGGTCGAAGGAGGCGCGAAAGAAAACACGAGAAACTTATTTAAGTGCCTATCACAGTTGCATAGGCGCAACGTGTTGGGGAACGTTGCAGAAAACAAAAATTTTCCTACTCGTTTCACCAAGATCATCTAGGAGTTCATCTAGCAACGAGCTATCGGATGCATCTACATACCTTTGTAGATCGCGCATGGAAGCGTTCAAAAGAACGGTGATGATGTAGTCGTACTCGACGTGATCCAAATCACCGATGACCAAGCGCCGAACGGACGGCACCTCCCCATTCAACACACGTACGGGACGGGAGACGTCTCCTCCTTCTTGATCCAGCAAGGGGGGAGGAGAGGTTAATGAAGATCCAGCAGCACGACGGCGTGGTGGTGGATGCAGGGCGTCACAGCAGCAGGGCTTCACCAATACTACGAGGGAGAGACGTAACGGGGAGAGAGGAAGGCGCCAGGGGCTGGTCTCAAGTCCCTCCTCTCCCCCACTATATATAGGGGTGCCAGGGGGGCGCCGGCCCTAGTAGATGGCATCTACTAGGGGGGCGGCGGCCAAGGGGAGGTTTCCCTCCCCCCCAAGGCACCTAGGGGTGCCTTCCACCACTTGGACTCCTCCTTTGTGGAAACCCTAGGCGCATGGGCCTATAGGGGCTGGTGCCCTTGGCCCATCTAGGCCAAGGCGCACCCCCTGCAGCCCATGTGGCCCCCCAGGACAGGTGGCCTCACCCGGTGGGCCCACGGGACCCTCCGGTGGTCCCGGTACAATACCGATAACCCCGAAACTTGCCCCGATGCCCGAAACTGCACTTCCTATATATAATTCTTTACCTCCGGACCATTCCGGAACTCCTCGTGACGTCCGGGATCTCATCCGGGACTCCGAACAACATTCGGGTTACTGCATATACATATCTTCACAACCCTAGCGTCACCGAACCTTAAGTGTGTAGACCCTACGGGTTCGGGAGACAAGCAGACATGACCGAGACAACTCTCAGGTCAATAACCAACAGCGGGATCTGGATACCCATGTTGGCTCCCACATGCTCCACGATGATCTCATCGGATGAACCATGATGTCGAGGATTCAATTAACCCCGTACGCAATTCCCTTTGTCAATCGATATGTTACTTGCCCGAGATTCGATCGTCGGTATCCCAATACCTCGTTTAATCTCGTTACCGGCAAGTCACTTTACTCGTACCGTAATGCATGATCCCGTGACCAGACACTTGGTCACTCTGAGCTCATTATGATGATGCATTACCGAGTGGGCCCAGTGATACCTTTCCGTCATACGGAGTGACAAATCTCAGTCTTGATCCATGTCAACCCAACAGACACTTTCGGAGATACCCGTAGTCTACCTTTATAGTCACCCAGTTACGTTGTGACGTTTGGTATACCCAAAGCACTCCTACGGTATCCGGGAGTTACACGATCTCATGGTCTAAGGAAAAGATACTTTGACATTGGAAAACTCTAGCAAACGAACTATACGATCTTGTGCTATGTTTAGGATTGGGTCTTGTCCATCACATCATTCTCCTAATGATATGATCCCGTTATCAATGACATCCAATGTCCATAGTCAGGAAACCATGACTATCTATTGATCAACGAGCTAGTCAACTAGAGGCTTACTAGGGACATGTTGGTGTCTGTTATTCACACATGTATTACGATATCCGGATAACACAATTATAGCATGAATAAAGACAATTATCATGAACAAGGAAATATAATAATAATGCTTTTATTATTGCCTCTAGGGCATATTTCCAACAGTCTCCCACTTGCACTAGAGTCAATAATCTAGTTACATTGTGATGAATCGAACACCCATGGAATTCTGGTGTTGATCATGTTTTGCTCTAGGGAGAGGTTTAGTCAACGGATCTGCTACATTCAGGTCCGTATGTATTTTACAGATCTCTATGTCTCCATCTTGAACATTTTCACGAATGGAGTTGAAGCGACGCTTGATGTGCCTTGTCTTCTTGTGAAACCTGGGCTCCTTGGCAAGTGCAATAGCTTTAGTGTTGTCACAGAAGAGCTTGATCGGCCCCGACGCATTGGGTATGACTCCTAGGTCGGTGATGAACTCCTTCACCCATATTGCTTCATGTGCTGCCTCCGAGGCCGCCATGTACTCCGCTTCACATGTAGATCCCGCCACGACGCTTTGCTTGCAACTGCACCAGCTTACTGCCCCACCATTCAAAATATACACGTATCCGGTTTGTGACTTAGAGTCATCCAGATCTGTGTCGAAGCTAGCGTCGACGTAACCCTTTACGACGAGCTCTTCGTCACCTCCATAAACGAGAAACATTTCCTTAGTCCTTTTCAGGTACTTCAGGATATTCTTGACCGCTGTCCAGTGCTCCTTGCCGGGATTACTTTGGTACCTTCCTACCAAACTGACGGCAAGGTTAACATCAGGTCTGGTACACAGCATGGCATACATAATAGAACCTATGGCTGATGCATAGGGGATGACGCTCATCTCTTCTATATCTTCTGCCGTGGTCGGACATTGAGCTGAGCTCAATTTCATACCTTGTAACACAGGCAAGAACCCCTTCTTGGATTGATCCATATTGAACTTCTTCAATATCTTATCAAGGTATGTGCTTTGTGAAAGACCTATGAGGCGTCTCGATCTATCTCTATAGATTTTGATGCCTAATATATAAGCAGCTTCTCCAAGGTCCTTCATTGAAAAACTCTTATTCAAATAGGCCTTGATGCTGTCCAAGAGTTCTATATCATTTCCCATCAAAAGTATGTCATCTACATATAGTATGAGAAATGCTACAAAGCTCCCACTCACTTTCTTGTAAACGCAGGCTTCTCCATAAGTCTGCGTAAACCCAAACGCTTTGATCATCTCATCAAAGCGAATGTTCCAACTCCGAGATGCTTGCACCAGCCCATAAATCGAGCGTTGGAGCTTGCACACCTTGTCAGCATTCTTAGGATCGACAAAACCTCCCGGCTGCACCATATACAATTCTTCCTTAAGGAAACCATTAAGGAATGCCGTTTTGACGTCCATTTGCCATATTTCATAATCGTAGAATGCGGCAATTGCTAACATGATTCAGACGGACTTCAGCTTCGCTACTGGTGAGAAAGTCTCATCGTAGTCAACCCCTTGAACTTGTCGATAACCCTTAGCGACAAGCCGAGCTTTATAGATGGTCACATTACCATCCGCGTCTGTCTTCCTCTTAAAGATCCATTTATTTTCTATGGCTCGCCTCTCAACGGGCAAGTCAGTCAAAGTCCATACTTCGTTTTCATACATGGATCCTATCTCGGATTTCATGGCTTCTAGCCATTTGTCGGAATTCGGGCCCGCCATCGCTTCTTCATAGTTTGAAGGTTCACTGTTGTCTAACAACATGATTTCCAAGACAGGGTTGCCGTACCACTCTGGTGCGGAACGTGTCCTTGTGGACCTTCGAATTTCAGTAGGGGCTTGATCAGAAGTATCTTGATCATTATCATTAACTTCCTCTCTAGTCGGTGCAGGCACCTCAGGAACATTTTCTTGAGTTGCGCCATTTTCCGGTTCAAGAGGTAATACTTCATCAAGCTCTACTTTCCTCCCACTTACTTCTTTCGAGAGAAACTCTTTCTCTAGAAAGGACCCATTCTTGGCAACAAAGATCTTGCCTTCGGATCTGAGGTAGAAGGTGTACCCAATAGTTTCTTTTGGGTATCCTATGAAGACGCATTTTTCCGACTTGGGTTCGAGCTTTTCAGGTTGAAGTTTCTTGACATAAGCATCGCATCCCCAAACTTTTAGAAACGATAGCTTAGGTTTCTTCCCAAACCATAATTCAAACGGTGTCGTCTCAACGGATTTCGACGGAGCCCTATTTAAAGTGAATGCAGCAGTCTCTAAAGCATAGCCCCAAAAAGATAGCGGTAAATCGGTAAGAGACATCATAGATCGCACCATATCCAACAGAGTGCGATTACGATGTTCGGACACACCGTTACGCTGAGGTGTTCCAGGCGGCGTGAGTTGTGAAACTATTCCACATTTTCTTAAGTGTGTGCCAAACTCATGACTCAAGTATTCTCCTCCACGATCTGATCGTAGAAACTTGATTTTCCTGTCACGTTGATTTTCAACCTCACTCTGAAATTCCTTGAACTTTTCAAAGGTTTCAGACTTGTGTTTCATTAAGTAGATATACCCATACCTACTTAAATCATTAGTGAGGGTGAGAACATAACGATAGCCACCGCGAGCCTCAACACTCATTGGACCGCACACATCAGTATGTATGATTTCCAATAAGTTGGTTGCTCGCTCCATTGTTCCTGAGAACGGAGTCTTGGTCATTTTTCCCATAAGGCATGGTTCGCACGTGTCAAATGATTCATAATCAAGAGACTCTAAAAGTCCATCTGCATGGAGCTTCTTCATGCGTTTGACACCTATGTGACCAAGGCGGCAGTGCCACAAGTATGTGGGACTATCATTATCAACCTTACTTCTTTTGGTACTCACATTGTGAACATGTGTAGCATCACGTTCGAGATTCATAAAGAATAAACCATTCACCATAGGAGCATGACCATAAAACATATCTCTCATATAAATAGAACAACCATTATTCTCGGATTTAAATGAGTAGCCATCTCGAATTAAACGAGATCCCGATACAATGTTCATGCTCAAAGCTGGCACTAAATAACAATTATTAAGGTTTAAAACTAATCCCGAAGGGAGATGCAGAGGCAGCGTGCCGACGGCGATCACATTGACCCTGGAACCATTCCCGACGCGCATCGTCACCTCGTCCTTTGCCAATTTCCGCTTATTCCGCAGCCCCTGCTTTGAGTTACAAATGTGAGCAACTGCACCGGTATCAAATACCCAGGAGCTACTACGGGCACTAGTAAGGTACACATCAATTACATGTATATCACATATACCTTTTGTTTTGCCGGCCTTCTTATCCGCTAAGTACTTAGGGCAGTTCTGCTTCCAGTGACCGCTTCCCTTGCAATAAAAGCACTCAGTTTCGGGCTTGGGTCCATTCTTTGGCTTCTTCCCGGCAGCTTGCTTGCCGGGCGCGGCAACCTCCTTGCCGTCCTTCTTGAAGTTCTTTTTACCCTTGCCTTTCTTGAACTTAGTGGTTTTATTGACCATGAACACTTGATGTTCCTTCCTGACTTCTACCTCTGCTGATTTCAGCATAGCAAATACTTCAGGAATGGTCTTTTCCATCCCCTGCATATTGAAGTTCATCACAAAGCTCTTGTAGCTTGGTGGAAGCGACTGGAGGATTCTGTCAATGACCGCATCATCCGGGAGATTAACTCCCAGCTGAGTCAAGCGGTTATGCAACCCAGACATAGTGAGTATGTGCTCACTGACAGAACTGTTTTCCTCCATCTTACAGCTGAAGAACTTGTCGGAGACTTGATATCTCTCGACCCGGGCATGAGCTTGGAAAACCATTTTCAGCTCTTCGAACATCTCATATGCTCCGTGTCTCTCAAAACGCTTTTGGATCCCCGGCTCTAAACTGTAAAGCATGCCGCACTGAACGAGGGAGTAGTCATCGGTACGTGCCTGCCAAGCGTTCATAACATCTTGTTCTGCAGGGAGAACGGGTGTGTCACCAAGCGGTGCTTGTAGGACATAATCTTTCTTGGCAGCTATGAGGATGATCCTCAGGTTCCGGACCCAGTCCGTATAGTTGCTGCCATCGTCTTTCAGCTTAGTTTTCTCTGGGAACGCGTTGAAGTTGAGGACTACGTTGGCCATTTGATCTACAAGACATATTGTAAAATATTTAGACTAAGTTCATGATAATTAAGTTCAACTAATCAAATTATTAGTGAACTCCCACTTAGATTAGACATCCCTCCAGTCATCTAAGTATTACATGATCCGAGTTAACTAGACCGTGTCCGATCATCACGTGAGACGGACTAGTCAACATCGGTGAACATCTTCATGTTGATCGTATCTTCTATACGACTCATGCTCGACCTTTCGGTCTTCTGTGTTCCGAGGCCATGTCTGTACATGCTAGGCTCGTCAAGTCAACCTAAGTGTTTGCATGTGTAAATCTGTCTTACACCCGTTGTATGTGAACGTCTAAATAAAACACCCGATCATCACGTGGTGTTTTGAAACAGCGAACTGTCGCAACGGTGCACAGTTAGGGGGAACACTTCTTGAAATTAGTATGAGGGATCATCTTATTTACTACCGTCGTTCTAAGTAAACAAGATGCAAAACATGATAAACATCACATGCAATCAAATAATAAACGTGACATGATATGGCCAATATCACATAGCTCCTTTGATCTCCATCTTGGGGCTCCATGATCATCTTGTCACCGGCTTGACACCATGATCTCCATCATCATGATCTCCATCATCGTGTCTCCATGAAGTTGCTCGCCAACTATTACTTCTACTACTATGGCTAACGCGTTTAGCAATAAAGTAAAGTAATTTACATGGCGTTTCTCAATGACGCGCAGGTCATATAAAAGAATAAAGACAACTTCTATGGCTCCTGCCGGTTGTCATACTCATCGACATGCAAGTCGTGATTCCTATTACAATAGCATGAACATCTCATACATCACATATAGATCATTCATCATTCATCACAACTTTGGCCATATCATATCACAAACCACTTGCTGCAAAAACAAGTTAGACGTCCTCTAATTGTTGTTGCAAGTTTTACGTGGCTGAATTAGGGTTCTAGCAAGAACGTCTTCTTACCTACGTTAAAGCCACAACGTGATTTGTCAACTTCTATTTACCCTTCATAAGGACCCTGTTCATCGAATCCACTCCAACTAAAGTAGGAGAGACAGACACCCGCCAGCCACCTTATGCAACTAGTGCATGTTAGTCGGTGGAACCGGTCTCACGTAAGCGTACGTGTAAGGTTGGTCCAGGCCGCTTCATCCCACAATACCGCTGAAGCAAGAAAAGACTAGTAACGGCAAGAAAGTTGACAAATCCACGCCCACAACTAATTGTGTTCTACTCGCGCAAGAAGAACTACGCATAGACCTAGCTCATGATGCCACTGTTGGGGAACGTTGCAGAAAACAAAAAATTTCCTACTCGTTTCACCAAGATCATCTAGGAGTTCATCTAGCAACGAGCTATCGGATGCATCTACATACATTTGTAGATCGTGCACGGAAGCGTTCAAAAGAACGGTGATGATGTAGTCGTACTCGACGTGATCCAAATCACCGATGACCAAGCGCCGAACGGACGGCACCTCCGCGTTCAACACACGTACGGGACGGGAGACGTCTCCTCCTTCTTGATCCAGCAAGGGGGGAGGAGAGGTTGATGAAGATCCAGCAGCACGACGGCGTGTTGGTGGATGCAGGGCGTCACAGCAGCAGGGCTTCGCCAATACTACGAGGAAGAGACGTAACGGGGAGAGAGGGAGGCGCCAGGGGCTGGTCTCAACTCCCTCCTCTCCCCCACTATATATAGGGGTGCCAGGGGGGCGCCGGCCCTAGTAGATGGCATCTACTAGGGGGGGGCGGCGGCCAAGGGGAGGTTTCCCTCCCCCCCAAGGCACCTAGGGGTGCCTTCCACCACTTGGACTCCTCCTTTGTGGAAACCCTAGGCGCATGGGCCTATAGGGGCTGGTGCCCTTGGCCCATCTAGGCCAAGGCGCACCCCCTGCAGCCCATGTGCCCCCCCGGGACAGGTGGCCCCACCCGGTGGGCCCACGGGACCCCTCCGATGGTCCCCGTACAATACCGATAACCTCGAAACTTGTCCCGATGCCCGAAACTGCACTTCCTATATATAATTCTTTACCTCCGGACCATTCCGGAACTCCTCGTGACGTCCGGGATCTCATCCGGGACTCCGAACAACATTCGGGTTACTGCATATACATATCTTCACAACCCTAGCGTCACCGAACCTTAAGTGTGTAGACCCTACGGGTTCGGGAGACAAGCAGACATGACCGAGACGACTCTCAGGTCAATAACCAACAGCGGGATCTGGATACCCATGTTGGCTCCCACATGCTCCACGATGATCTCATCGGATGAACCATGATGTCGAGGATTCAATCAACCCCGTACGCAATTCCCTTTGTCAATCGATATGTTACTTGCCCGAGATTCGATCGTCGGTATCCCAATACCTCGTTCAATCTCGTTACCGGCAAGTCACTTTACTCGTACCGTAATGCATGATCCCGTGACCAGACACTTGGTCACTCTGAGCTCATTATGATGATGCATTACCGAGTGGGCCCAGTGATACCTCTCCGTCATACGGAGTGACAAATCCCAGTCTTGATCCATGTCAACCCAACAGACACTTTCGGAGATACCCGTAGTCTACCTTTATAGTCACCCAGTTACGTTGTGACGTTTGGTATACCCAAAGCACTCCTACGGTATCCGGGAGTTATACGATCTCATGGTCTAAGGAAAAGATACTTTGACATTGGAAAACTCTAGCAAACGAACTATACGATCTTGTGCTATGTTTAGGATTGGGTCTTGTCCATCACATCATTCTCCTAATGATGTGATCCCGTTATCAATGACATCCAATGTCCATAGTCAGGAAACCATGACTATCTATTGATCAACGAGCTAGTCAACTAGAGGCTTACTAGGGACATGTTGGTGTCTGTTATTCACACATGTATTACGATTTCTGGATAACACAATTATAGC
This sequence comes from Triticum timopheevii, assembly GCA_963921465.1. Lineage (NCBI taxonomy): Eukaryota > Viridiplantae > Streptophyta > Magnoliopsida > Poales > Poaceae > Triticum > Triticum timopheevii. The sequence goes on along the minus strand of OY997272.1, from coordinate 49,424,519 downwards.
ATGAATAAAGACAATTATCTTGAACATGGAAATATAATAATAATGCTTTTATTATTGCCTCTAGGGCATATTTCCAACACAACGTTCATTATTGCCACCGTGTCCATCGACGTGGTGAACATGTTCAGACTGACCACCTGGTTCACCGTGTCGATCATGCTCATGCCATTCTCCACAACAAACTTCCTCCTGGGATCAGGCTTGTATGTTAGGGACAAGAGATCACAAACAATATTCTTTGGCATGAGTGTTGCCTTTATGGTGGCAATAAAGAAGTGAAGGATTCAGTCTGTGTTCGCAGGGTTGGCCGACGCAGTCAGTGCTGTGATTAGTGATGATGATGGAGTTCATACACACTGAGCATATTTTTATTGCTTAATTATGAAAGTGAGTGTGTGTGTGTGTGTGTGGGGGGGGGGGGGGGGGTCCGTGCAATGAAAATGAATAGGACATGAAAATGATTAGAGGAAAAAGGTGTCTGAAGTAAAAAGTAATGAAAGAAAGATGAATGATTAAAAGATCCATTAGTCCTTATTGAAATGGCGTATTTATATCGGGGCAGAGGTACACATGTTGCTTGAGAGTCAAGTAAACACATAGTTACTTGAGAGCCAAGGAGGTACATGGTTGCCTTAAGAGAAGCAAGTACATGGTTGCTTGAAAATCAAGCAACCTATCTAACAACTAATAATTATTTCAATTAGCTTAAGCAACTAATCTATTCTTAACGGACGCGCGCGGACGAAATGGGTCGCCGTGTTGGAGTTGCTCTTACGACCTGCTTTGTGTTCTCCGTACAACCTAGGCCTAGATACCTTGGCTTTCTTTTCACCCCGTATACAATAACCCATGGTTCTGTAACGTACATGAGAGGCGAAACTGCAGGTGACTGTGTCCCTCCTGTCGAGCGCCGGTGAGGCTGGTGGTTCATATCCCCCTTCATCCACCGACGGCGGCGTGAGGTGGGTTAATCTCGGTTCTCCGCTTCCAGCTTGTAGAGACGGTTAGGGTTAGGTTTCTCTAAGGCGTTGCGTCGGAATAAGTTATCGCGGATCCATCTCCACCACAACGTCTCTCGGGACGACACGAAGGATCTCTCTGCTAGTGCGTGACTACGGGATTTGTCTCTTGTGACCTCGATGCTTGGAGGATGGCGGCGCCACGACAACGAGTTAATCTGCTAGGATCGGTACACTGCGAGTTTGTGGATTCATACGAAGTCGTCGGATCCTCGGCGTAGATTTGTGCCATCCCATGGGGGTGGCAAGGTTAGGGTGTCTCTACTGGTGGCATGGTCTGCTTGGGCAGGGGTTTAGCTCTTCTGGATTTGTGGCCATTCTGACATCGACGACTCTTTCCTCCGAGGCGATGATCCAACAGGATCGAGGACCGACGACTTTCCATCTGCTGTCAACAAGGACATGCTGGCTCCAGCAATGGAGCAGCGACGAACTGGGAAGCAACCGGCTAGACAATGGGATGGGAACTAGTAACAATGTTTTTGTTTTTCAATTTTGGAGGGCAGGCTCAAGCCTGTCCAGTGGAATCATCACTGCATGTAGCCGTTGCTAGGTGGTTTATTTATCTGGTTGTAATTTTGTTAGGTTTAGCGGTCTTTGCACTGTTGTTCTGTATCACTAATAGACCGGAATATATTTTTTACCAAAAAATATTAGAAAAAAACAGGGACGGGTAAAAAACAGATAGTGCTTTAAAATTATTACTATATACGTATTAGGATAGGAGTGACGCACCATGTAGACGACGACGGGCATAGCCAAGGAACAGCTTTACAATCTTTTTTTTTTTGAAACAACAGCTTTACCATCTGAAGAACACGCAACGCCTACACGTCTAGGAAAAGCAATTTTGAAGCACCAAGAATTACCGCGCGCGCACACAATCGAGGAGTAGAGGACGCAATGCACAAAGGCCACTTGAGGGCATTTGAAGGGGCAAGATGGTCAAGAGAGACGGTACGCTACGGGGGGTGATGATGCGGGGATCACCTCAGCCGGCAACGGCCACTTTGCGCTCACTCATCTCCACCCTTCTCTCATTGGCCCCCGCGCCTGATCAGTCTTCACCATGGTTCCTTTTCTAACTTTTACCCCCACAAGAGCAGCCTCGAATAATTATTCCGAGGGCGGCCTCCCGACCCCCACGTCGCCTCCCTGGCGGCTCGGGGAAAAACCCTAGTCGCCGCGACACCCATCCCCTCCTTCTCCTAGTCTCGCCGCTGCTGGAGGGTGCCTCCTGGCAAAGCTCGGGCCGGCCCTGAGGAAGGCGGCGGCGGGGCTGCAGCTCTCTCTTACGCGTCGCGGGCGCGGGTGGTTTCGCTCGGCCCGGCGGTGGCTCGATGCGGCGGGCGTCGGCGCGCTTCAGGCGCGGGTCGGCGCGGCGAGGTGTGCGGGGGTGGCGCGGTGGTTTGCAGGCGAGTCGCCGCCGGTGCGTGGAGGTCCCTGGGGGCGAGGACATGTGATTCGCGGTGGCCGGGCGAGATCTGGCCTTGGCAGGCCGCGTCTCGTCGTCGTCGCTTCGGGGCGTTGCGGTGCTGCCGGCCAGGCGCATGGGTGGTGGCCAGCGCGGATCTGCTGCGTCGCTGCCTCGCATTTGGCGCGGCTGGCACCGCCGTGGGCGTGTGGTCCGGATCTGGGCTCGCACAGGTGAGGGCGCGGTGTTGCTGCGCCATGGCGTGGGCGCGCGAGAAGATGCGGGAGATGAATGGCACCCTTGCTCGGTGTTGCATCCTCCTGTTGGTGATTCGGCAAGCTTGACGCTACTTCGGGTGGGAGGACGAAATGGTGGTGGCTGGAGGGAGAGGAATGGCCTTGCTGCAGTTGTTGCATCCTTCGTGGGGAGAGGAATGGCCGGCAGGCATTGCATCCTCGAGGTGACGAATGGTGTTGTGCTGGGTCGCATCCTTCCGATGGGAGACGAATGGTGCTGCTTTGGGTTGCATCCTCCGTCTAGTAGGGGATGTGGATGCAAGGTTGGAAGCACGTCGAGCTTGTCGGGGAGGTGCGGTTCGCCGTGGAGGCAGGGATAGTGTTTCGTTGTGTAGGCTGATCGGATCCTGGGTTCGGGCTATGCAGGTGAGACTGCCGGCGAAAGTCACACTCAGGTTCCGACCGGAGTCGTCAATGGCGGCGCTGTCTGGCGTCACTCTCTCGTTGGAGGCATCGATGTAGCTGCTCTCATTTTGCCTTTCCCCACGTGCTCCGGGGGAAACCCTTGATCTAGTTTAGATCGAACGATGGCGGCACTATTTGGTGTCGCGTTCTCTCTTGGGGGCATCGTTTCTGGAGGTGGACCCGATTAGGGGGACCCGTGGCTTGTGAGGGTGTGTGTTGTTTGCCGAAAGGCGCTGTTTGTATGATTTTTGGGTCCGATTTCCCTCATAAACTAGACCAACCTTCTTTCTCCTGATCAATACCAACATTCAAAAAAAAAACTTTTACCCCGACGCCTACACTACACACGAACAACTGGGACCGGCGGGGGGGCCCGCACGTCCGTGAGGTGCGTAGAAGCCTCGGCCGGCCAGGTTGGCGTCGACCCGTCGCGTCGCGAGGCGAGTGCGCGCTGTGCGTGTATGCGCGACGCGCCGACTGCACGTGGGCCCTCGCCCCAATCATGCTGTCCGTCTTCTTGTTCCTTCCCGCCACGTGACTCCCTGACCCGACTGACTGGACTGACTCAGACCGAGCTCGCTTGCGTTCCGATGACAAGTGGGGCCCGATGGTAGAGCTCAGAACAAGCAGTTGTCTAGTCATCGATCGGCTTCGCATGTGCACCCATGATGGAAAACGGACATTAGACCAACATTTCACACGAGGTAAATAAACCTTGATGCAGCCAAAACGCTTCTCAAGTATTCCAACGTACAAGAAAAGCTTCTGAAGTGCTGTGCGGATAAGGGCATCTCCAAGCAAGGCGCACCGTAAATCGTCCTGCATCTGTCCGGAGTACGCTGTATGGACCCGGGGGTCATCCAAGTATTGGTGATGGCTCGGGCGGGATTCCTCCCGCAAATTAAAGACAAAATGAGGAAGGTTTGCGGGAGTCCGGGCACCCGGAAAGCAGGACTCCGACACCCCCCGGCCCATCCAATCCTCTCTTCCAGTCCCATTTCCTTCCCTCCGTCCTTCTCTCCCTTATTTTGCATCCGCACCCTCCGTCTCTGCCGTTGTACATCTCCGACCGCTGTAGAGGCATCGCCGGACATCCACAACCAGCAGCAACACACGTACGATGAAGCTGCCCACCCTGAAGCCATTTGTACCTAGGTACACTTCACCGCTGTCGACGACCTCCATGGCGGACACCACGTGTCGACGAGTGTTTAGTCAAATTCCATTGAGTTTATTTTCAAATGCTATGTCGTTTTTTAGAGTACGAAAGATGGTGAGCTACTCGACCATGAAACATGAGTTGTTATGCGATGTGTGGTTGGCCGTATCCGCGGATTTCAAAGGTAGAAGCAGAGGCGAGCCCTTCTGGGAGCAAGTGCATGAAAAGTTTCACGCACGAAAGCATATTACGCCCTACGACATGTATATCATTCAATGACGCAACGTGAGATTGTTGTCGTATCGCTGACACATTATCCAGGTCAGTGTCATCAAGTTTTGCAACGTGGTTCGTCAGCTCGAGGCAATGTGGCCATTGCACGCGGCAGAGGACGAGATTGTAAATTTTACCCCCTCTTGCGCAACTTGTTGATCGATTCATTCACTCAATGTTGGTCTACACATTATATGTAGCCCGCACGCGGCGCCATGGTGTACCACAGAACGGAGGGACGTCCATTTACATGCTCACGCTGTTGGATGAAACTGAATGGGAAGTATGTGTGGACAACATGATTTGTTCAAAAACTAGTTGGTCATCCGAGACTGAATTAGAGACATAGTTGCACTAGACTTAATTTGCATGCTATGTATGAATGATTTGTGCTATTTTCTATCCGAATTTTGATGAATATTCATCTGGGACCGAATTAGAGAAATTGTTGTACCAGACTTAATTTGCATGCTATGTATGGATGATTTGTACTATTTTCTATCTGAATTTTGATGAATATTCATCCGGGACCAAATTAGAGACATTGTTGTATTAGACTTAATTTGCATGCTATGTATGGATGATTTGTACTATTTTCTATCCTAATTTTGACGAATATTGGCCGCTTTGCATGAATTTCGTCTGGTTAGTTAAAATGCGGTTTGAGATGTATGCGGCTACAGTTGGATGACATCCTCCCTCGTCCATGTCCGCAGACTGGTTACCCGCAGACAAATGCGGGAGAAAGTTTATGGGTTGTCGTTGAAGATGCCCTAATAACCTAGGACTAGCTTCGTTCAAGATAAAAAAGAAAAAGAGGCATGTTTTCTTAAAAAGTAGATAAAACACTGAGTATAACATAGCACCAGCCTAGATGAAATGCACGCAGTTTTCAAGTTTGCGTTGCAACAGCACGGACTAGCTGCACGCGGACAACCCCATCCTCAGAACCTTCTGCACCTTTCAAGCTTTCGACTTACTTTGATTTGATTATCAAATAGCCTGAAAACTCATACCCCGGATTTTTTTTTTGTTAAGAGCACTTGCATAGACGTGGACCACCGGCGAGATATTTGAGAGCACTTGAATAGACGTGACCACATACATATATCTACATCTCGTTTAACTAGGACAAACTAATCAGTGGAAGAGCCATGTTTTCCTTTTGCTGTTTACATTTTTCTTTGGTGTAATAATACTCAATTTAGCAATGGTTTTCCCTAGCATTATCCCACAAAGAAAAAAGGAAAAAAAGTCAGGTCACATTCTTTTTGAATCCGTTTAAATTTTGTGCAAGTGTTTCCAACATGGTACACATAATAACTGTATAATGTCTTTAATATTTAGTAACATTGTTATATGGTTAACTTTGCTAAAAATAATATCAAAATATAGTGCCTAAAATCATATGTTGATGGATGAAATTATATAAAAAAAAGCACTAAAGTTTAGTACAAATATTTCAACACACACTCAATTTTTATTGCGGAGATGCATCCTTGTGCCACGAACGACGAATGATGAAAAGAACAAAATAAGGAACGGGAAGATTGCTTAAACAATTAATAAAGATCGAGGGCAAAAACGAATGTTATCGTGGTCACTGCTCAGCCTGGACACGGTCCGGGCCGGTCCGGTCCCGGTCCGAGCCGGCGTTTGGACCGGCCGTCAGCGGTCCGGTCCGGACCGGACCGAGCTGTACAACGAGCTGGTATTCTGGGACCGGACCGTTGGGGTGCCAGCTCGGTCAGGCCCGAGAGGACCGAATGGACCGGCCAACTTTTAGGTCCTATTTGTTGCCAGGCAGTGTATATTTGCTGCTTTTAGGTCCTATTTGTTGCCAGGCAGTGTATGTTTAGGCATCTGCTGGTTTTGGAGAGTAAATTAAGCAAAAGTACAACAACAACACTACTGTTTGCTTCTACCTAGGCTGTGTTCTACTATTTAGGCATCACATAGTGACAAGCTTACTAATGGATGTAATATGACAAGTCATCAGTGATCACTACAGTTTTCAGATAAGCTTGGACCGAAACAGCAGAAATATCACAGGCACAAACAACTAATTTGGACAACAAGCACTGGACTAAATTTGGACAGCAAGAATAACTAAATTTGGACAGCATTTCGTTTGTTTTTTGGACATCCACAAACTAATTTTGACGGCACAAATCAGGTTAAGCACAAATATCACATCCACAAACATAAGGTCTTATCATCATTGAACGACACGATTACAAACTTGCAATGACAATTCCAAGTCCATGTCAATTGACAAGTTGAACATAACACAAATGAGAGGTTCATCTCCAAGGTAGCAGTGACAATTCATAGTTCATGATTTGAAAGGTTCCAACATAACAGAAATGCAAAAGTAGCCTTCACATGAGAAAGATCACTTTGACATTCATCTCCAAAATAGCAAGATCAAATCCACATGATGAACGTCTACAAGTAAGATAAGCAACATTCACATAAATAATATTTGGTATCGTATGACAAGTGAAACATGTAGGAAGAATAATTACCAATCGTTGATCTCCTCCACCACAATGGGTAACTTGATGTTCTCAACATCATCCTCTTCATTCTCATCCCTCGACTACAAGTGTGGAAGTTAGACAAATGCTCACATCACATACAACAAGACCAAAAAAGACAGAAAAAAGATAAGGAAAAGATGGCAAACATACCACCAGATTCAAGTCAATGTGAGCACCCTTGATATAACTTGCACCACAAACTAATGCCTCCGCCATAACCGATTTTAACGAACTCCTATAGTCATCTAATACGACACAAGTTGACAAACTAGTTTGAGGATGAGAAGTTGACAAGTTTATATCCAAAGTTCAATAGTACGAGTTGACATACCTAAAATCCTTCCGGTGGTGCTGAAGGTAGATTCCGAAGACACGAAGGTAGCCGGGATAGTAAGGAACCTCCTGGCATCTTGGCCATAATTGGGTACCTAGGAGCATCGTCTTTCCACCAACCAAGAAGATCAAGAGCCTTGTCGCGAGCGGCAACCTCATCCTCTAAGTAGTTCCTCAACTCACTCTTTGATATTCTTGTTGAACGGGACGATAAGAAGGACTCGTACCCAGCTTGAACCGGGATACTAGGAATGTTTGTAGAGGAAGATGAACTTTCTCCATTTCCAGCTCGCTTATCTTGAGCAACACATTTGTCATACAAGGCCGCCAACTCTTTCTCCACAATTTTGATCTCAGTCCTAAACCTCGTACTTCCTTCTCCATATAGTTCTCCAAAGGCCCACTCTATGTAACCCATCTTGTACCTAGGATCAAAGATGATAGCATTAGAGTGAATTAGAAAGCATACGAGTAAAAACAACAAGCATATGAGTAAAAAACAGCAACCATTGGAGTAAAAACTGTTGGGGAACGTAGTAATTTCAAAAAAATTCCTACGCACACGCAAGATCATGGTGATGGCATAGCAACGAGAGGGGAGAGTGTTGTCTACGTACCCTCGTAAACCGTTAAGCGGAAGCGTTATGACAACGCAGTTGATGTAGTCGTACGTCTTCATGAATCGACCGATCCAAGCACCGAACGTACAGCACCTCCGTGTTCAGCACATGTCCAGCTCGATGACGTCCCCCGGGCTCCAATCCAGCGAAGCGTCGGGGATGAGTTCCTTCAGCACGACGGTGTGGTGATGATGATGATGTACTACCGGCGCAGGGCTTCGCCTAAACTCCGCAACGATATGACCGAGGTGGAATATGGTGGAGGGGGGCACCGCACACGGCTAAGGAACGATCCGTAGATCAACTTGTGTGTCTATGGGGTGCCCCCTCCCCCATATATAAAGGGGGAGAGGAGGAGGGGGCCGGCCAAGAGGGGAGGCGTGCCCTAGGGGGGCAAACCTACTCCAAGTAGGTTTGGCCCCCCTTTCCTATTAGGAGTAGGAGAGGGAAGGAAGAGAGGGGAGGGAAGAAGGAAAGGGGGGGCGGCCCCCCTCCCAATTCGGATTGGGCTTGGGGGGGGGGGGGGGGGCGCCCCCTCCTTTGCTCCTTCTCCCTCCCTTCCACTAAGGCCCAATAAGGCCCATATACTTACCGGGGGGTTCCGGTAACCTCCCGGAACTCCGGTATAGTCCCAATCTCATCCGGAACCTTTCCGGTGTCCAAATATATCTGTCCAATATATCAATCTTTATGTCTCGACCATTTCGAGACTCCTCGTCATGTCCGTGATCACATCCGGGACTCCGAACAACCTTCGGTACATCAAAACTTATAAACTCATAATAAAACTGTCATCGTAACGTTAAGCGTGCGGACCCTACGGGTTCGAGAACTATGTAGACATGACCTAGAACTATTCTCGGTCAATAACCAATAGCGGAACCTGGATGTTCATATTGGTTCCTACATATTCTACGAAGATCTTTATCGGTCAAACCGCATAACAACATACGTTGTTCCCTTTGTCATCGGTATGTTACTTGCCCGAGATTCGATCGTCGATATCCAATGCCTAGTTCAATCTCGTTACCGGCAAGTCTCTTTACTCGTTCCGTAATACATCATTTCATAACTAACTCATTAGTTACAATGCTTGCAAGTCTTAGGTGATGAGTATTACCGAGAGGGCCCAGAGATACCACTCCGACAATCGGAGTGACAAAACCTAATCTCGAATTATGCCAACTCAACATGTACCTTTGGAGACACCTGTAGAGCACCTTTATAATCACCCAGTTACGTTGTGATGTTTTGTAGCACACAAAGTGTTCCTCCGGTAAACGGGAGTTGCACAATCTCATAGTTGTAGGAACTTTGTATAAGTCATGAAGAAAGCAATAGCAACATACTAAACGATCAAGTGCTAAGCTAACGGAATGGGTCAAGTCAATCACATCATTCTCCTAATGATGTGATCCCATCAATCAAATGACAACACATGCCTATGGTTAGGAAACATAACCATCTTTGATCAATGAGCTAGTCAAGTAGAGGCATACTAGTGACACTATGTTTGTCTATGTATTCACACTTGTATCATGTTTCCGGTTAATACAATTCTAGCATGAATAATAAACATTTATCATGATATGAGGAAATAAATAATAACTTTATTATTGCCTCTAGGGCATATTTCCTTCAGTCTCCCACTTGCACTAGAGTCAATAATCTAGATTACATAGTAATGATTCTAACACCCATGGAGTCTTGGTGCTGATCATGTTTTGCTCGTGAGAGAGGCTTAGTCAACGGGTCTGCGACATTCAGATCCGTATGTATCTTGCAAATCTCTATGTCTCCCACTTGGACTTGGTCCCGAATGGAATTGAAGCGTCTCTTGATGTGCTTGGTCCTCTTGTGAAATCTGGATTCTTTTGCCAAGGCAATTGCACCAGTATTGTCACAGAAGATCTTCATTGGTCCCGATGCACTAGGTATAACACCTAGATCGGAAATGAACTCCTTCGTCCAGACTCCTTCATTTGCTGCTTCCGAAGCAGCTATGTACTCCGCTTCACATGTAGATCCCGCCACGACGCTTTGTTTAGAACTGCACCAACTTACAGCTCCACCTTTTAATAAAAATATGTATCCGGTTTGCGATTTAGAATCATCCGGATCAGTGTCAAAGCTTGCATCGACGTAACCATTTACGACTAGCTCTTTGTCACCTCCATATACGAGAAACATATCCTTAGTCCTTTTCAGGTATTTCAGGATGTTCTTGACCGCTGTCCAGTGACCCACTCCTGGATTACTTTGGTACCTCCCTGCCAAACTAATAGCAAGGCACACAACAGGTCTGGTACACAGCATTGCATACATGATAGAGCCTATGGCTGAAGCATAGGGAACTCCTTTCATTTTCTCTCTATCTTCTGCAGTGGTCGGGCATTGAGTCTGACTCAACTTTATACCTTGTAATACAGGCAAGAACCCTTTCTTCGCCTGATCCATGTTGAACCTTTTCAATACTTTATCAAGGTACGTGCTTTGTGAAAGTCCAATCAAGCGTCTTGATCTATCTCTATAGATCTTAATGCCCAATATGTAAGCAGCTTCACCGAGGTCTTTCATTGAAAAACTTTTGTTCAAGTATCCTTTTATGCTATCCAGAAATTCTATATCATTTCCAATCAACAATATGTCATCCACATATAATATTAGAAATGCTACAGAGCTCCCACTCACTTTCTTATAAATACAGGCTTCTCCAAAAGTCTGTATAAAACCATATGCTTTGATCACACTATCAAAGCATTTATTCCAACTCCGAGAGGCTTGCACCAGACCATAGATTGATCGCTGGAGCTTGCACACTTTGTTAGCTCCCTTAGAATCTACAAAACACTTCGGTTGCATCATATACAACTCTTCTTCCAGAAATCCATTCAGGAATGCAGTTTTTACATCCGTCTGCCAAATTTCATAATCATAAAATGCGGCAATCTCTAACATGATTCGGACAGACTTAAGCATCGCTACGGGTGAGAAAGTCTCATCGTAGTCAACCCCTTGAACTTGTCGAAAACCTTTTGCAACAAGTCGAGCTTTATAGACAGTTACATTACCATCAGCGTCAGTCTTCTTCTTAAAGATCCATTTATTCTCAATGGCTTGCCGATCATCTGGCAAGTCAACCAAAGTCCATACTTTGTTCTCATACATGGATCCCATCTCAGATTTCATGGCCTCTAGCCATTTTGCGGAATCTGGGCTCATCGTCGCTTCCTCATAGTTCGTAGGTTCATCATGGTCAAGTAACATGACTTCCAGAACAGGATTACCGTACCACTCTGGTGCGGATCTTACTCTGGTAGACCTACGAGGTTCAGTAGACACTTGATCCGAAGTTTCATGATCAATATCATTAGCTTCCTCACTAATTGGTGTAATTGTCACAGGAACTGATTTCTGTGATGAACTACTTTCCAATAAGGGAGCAGGTACAGTTACCTCATCAAGTTCTACTTTCCTCCCACTCACTTCTTTCGAGAGAAACTCCTTCTCTAGAAAGGATCCATTCTTAGCAACGAATGTCTTGCCTTCGGATCTGTGATAGAAGGTGTACCCAATAGTCTCTTTTGGGTATCCTATGAAGACACATTTCTCCGATTTGGGTTCGAGCTTATCTGGTTGAAGTTTCTTCACATAAGCTTCGCAGCCCCAAACTTTAAGAAACGACAACTTTGGTTTCTTGCCAAACCACAGTTCATAAGGTGTCGTCTCAACGGATTTAGATGGTGCCCTATTTAATGTGAATGCAGCCATCTCTAAAGCATAACCCCAAAACGATAGCGGTAAATCAGCAAGAGAGATCATAGATCGCACCATATCTAGTAAAGTACGATTACGACGTTCGGACACACCATTTCATTGTGGTGTTCCAGGTGGCATGAGTTGCGAAACTATTCTGCATTGTTTCAAATGTAAACCAAACTCGTAACTCAAATATTCTCCTCCACGATCAGATCGTAGAAACTTTATTTTCTTGTTACGATGATTTTCCACTTCACTCTGAAATTCTTTGAACTTTTCAAATGTTTCAGACTTGTGCTTCATTAAGTAGATATACCCATATCTGCTCAAATCATCTGTGAAGGTGAGGAAATAACGATATCCGCCATGAGCTTCAACATTCATCGGACCACATACATCTGTATGTATGATTTCCAACAAATCTGTTGCTCTCTCCATAGTACCGGAGAACGGTGTTTTAGTCATCTTGCCCATGAGGCACGGTTCGCAAGTACCAAGTGATTCATAATCAAGTGATTCCAAAAGTCCATCAGTATGGAGTTTCTTCATGCTCTTTACACCGATAGGACCTAAACGGCAGTGCCACAAATAAGTTGCACTATCATTATCAACTCTGCATCTTTTGGCTTCAACATTATGAATATGTGTATCACTACTATCGAGATTCAATAAAAATAGACCACTCTTCAAGGGTGCATGAACATAAAAGATATTACTCATATAAATAGAACAACCATTATTCTCTGATGAATAACCGTCTCACATCAAACAAGATCCAGATATAATGTTCATGCTCAACGCTGGCACCAAATAACAATTATTCAGGTCTAAAACTAATCCCGAAGGTAGATGTAGAGGTAGCGTGTCGACCGCGGTCACATCGACTTTGGAACCATTTCCCACGCGCATCGTCACCTCGTCCTTGGCCAGTGCTCGCTTATTCCGTAGTCCCTGTTTCGAGTTGCAAATATTAGCAACAGAACCAGTATCAAATACCCAAGTGCTACTACGAGCTCTAGTTAGGTACACATCAATAACATGTATATCACATATACCTTTGTTTACTTTGCCATCCTTCTTATCCGCCAAATACTTGGGGCAGTTCCGCTTCCAGTGACCAGTCTGCTTGCAGTAGAAGCACTCAGTTTCAGGCTTAGGTCTAGACTTGGGTTTCTTCTCTTGAGCAGCAACTTGCTTGCTGTTCTTCTTGAAGTTCCCCTTCTTCTTCCCTTTGCCCTTTTTCTTGAAACTAGTGGTCTTGTTGACCATCAACACTTGATGCTCCTTCTTGATTTCTACCTCCGCAGCTTTTAGCATTGCGAAGAGCTCGGGAATTGTCTTGTTCATCCCTTGCATATTATAGTTCATCACGAAGCTCTTGTAGCTTGGTGGCAGTGATTGGAGAATTCTGTCAATGACGCTATCATCTGGAAGATTAACTCCCAGTTGAATCAAGTGATTATTATACCCAGACATTTTGAGTATATGCTCACTAACAGAACTATTCTCCTCCATCTTGCAGCTGTAGAACTTATTGGAGACTTCATATCTCTCAATCCGGGCATTTGCTTGAAATATTAACTTCAACTCCTGGAACATCTCATATGCTCCATGACGTTCAAAACGTCGTTGAAGACCCGGTTCTAAGCCGTAAAGCATGGCACACTGAACTATAGAGTAGTCATCAGCTTTGCTCTGCCAGACGTTCACAACATCTGGTGTTGCTCCTGCAGCAGGCCTGGCACCCAGCGGTGCTTCCAGGACGTAATTCTTCTGTGCAGTAATGAGGATAATCCTCAAGTTATGGACCCAGTCCGTGTAATTGCTACCATCATCTTTCAACTTTGCTTTCTCAAGGAACGCATTAAAATTCAACGGAACAACAGCACGAGCCATCTATCTACAACAAACATAGACAAGCAAAAAATACTATCAGGTACTAAGTTCATGATAAATTTAAGTTCAATTAATCATATTACTTAAGAACTCCCACTTAGACAGACATCTCTCTAGTCATCTAAGTGATCACGTGATCCAAATCAACTAAACCATAACCGATCATCACGTGAGATGGAGGAGTTTTCAATGGTGAACATCTTTATGTTGATCATATCTACTATATGATTCACGCTCGACCTTTCGGTCTCCGTGTTCCGAGGCCATATCTGCATATGCTAGGCTCGTCAAGTTTAACCTGAGTATTCTGCGTGTGCAAAACTGGCTTGCACCTGTTGTAGATGGACGTAGAGCTTATCACACCCGATCATCACGTGGTGTCTGGGCACGACGAACTTTGGCAACGGTGGATACTCAGGGAGAACACTTCTTGATAATTTTTAGTGAGAGATCATCTTAAAATGCTACCGTCAATCAAAGCAAGATAAGATGCATAAAGGATAAACATCACATGCAATCAATATATAAGTGATATGATATGACCATCATCATATTGTGCTTGTGATCTCCATCTCCGAAGCACCGTCGTGATCACCATCCTCACCGGCGCGACACCTTGATCTCCATCGTAGCATCGTTGTCGTTTACGCCATCTATTGCTTCTACGACTATCACTACCGCTTAGTGATAAAGTAAAGCAATTACAGGGCGTTTGCATTTCATACAATAAAGCGACAACCATATGGCTCCTGCCAGTTGCCGATAACTTTGGTTACAAAACATGATCATCTCATACAATAAAATATAGCATCATGTCTTGGCCATATCACATCACAACATGCCCTGCAAAAACAAGTTAGACGTCCTCTACTTTGTTGTTGCAAGTTTTACGTGGCTGCTACGGGCTGAGCAAGAACCGTTCTTACCTACGCATCAAAACCACAACGATAGTTTGTCAAGTTGGTGCTGTTTTAACCTTCGCAAGGACCGGGCGTAGCCACACTAGGTTCAACTAAAGTTGGAGAAACTGACACCCGCTAGTCACCTGTGTGCAAAGCACGGCGGTAAAACCAGTCTCGCGTAAGCGTACGTGTAATGTTGGTCCGGGCCGCTTCATCCAACAATACCGCCGAACCAAAGTATGACATGCTGGTAAGCAGTATGACTTGTATCGCCCACAACTCACTTGTGTTCTACTCGTGCATATAACATCAACGCATAAAACCTAGGCTCGGATGCCACTGTTGGGGAACGTAGTAATTTCAAAAAATTTCCTATGCACATGCAAGATCATGGTGATGGCATAGCAACGAGAGGGGAGAGTGTTGTCTACGTACCCTCGTAGACCGTTAAGCGGAAGCGTTATGAAAACGCGATTGATGAAGTCGTACGTCTTCACGAATCGACCGATCCAAGCACCGAACGTATGTCACCTCCGTGTTCAGCACACGTCCAGCTCGATGACGTCCCCCGGGCTCCAATCCAGCGAAGCGTGAGGGATGAGTTCCGTCAGCACGACGGCGTGGTGACGATGATGATGTACTACCGGCGCAGGGCTTCGCCTAAACTCCGTGACGATATGACCGAGGTGGAATATGGTGGAGGGGGGCACCGCACACGGCTAAGTAACGATCCGTAGATCAACTTGTGTGTCTATGGGGTGCCCCCCTCCCCCATATATAAAGGGGAAGAGGAGGAGGGGGCCGGCCAAGAGGGGAGGCGCGCCCTAGGGGGGCAAACCTACTCCAAGTAGGTTTGGCCCCCCTTTCCTATTAGGAGTAGGAGAGGGAAGGAAGAGAGGGGAGGGAAGAAGGAAAGGGGGGCCGGCCCCCCTCCCAATTCGGATTGGGCTTGGGGGGGGGGGGGCGCCCCCTCCTTTGCTCCTTCTCCCTCTCTTCCACTAAGGCCCAATAAGGCCCATATACTTACCGGGGGGTTCCGGTAACCTCCCGGAACTCCGGTATAGTCCCAATCTCATCCGGAACCTTTCCTGTGTCCAAATATATCCGTCCAATATATCAATCTTTATGTCTCGACCATTTCGAGACTCCTCGTCATGTCCGCGATCACATCCGGGACTCCGAACAACCTTCGGTACATCAAAACTTATAAACTCATAATAAAACTGTCATCGTAACATTAAGCGTGCGGACCCTACGGGTTCGAGAACTATGTAGACATGACCTAGAACTATTCTCGGTCAGTAAACAATAGAGGAACCTGGATGTTCATATTGGTTCCTACATATTCCACGAGGATCTTTATCGGTCAAACCGCATAACAACATATGTTGTTACCTTTGTCATCGTTATGTTACTTGCCCGAGATTCGATCATCGATATCCAATACATAGTTCAATCTCGTTACCGGCAAGTCTCTTTACTCGTTCCATAATACATCATTTCATAACTAACTCATTAGTTACAATGCTTGCAAGGCTTAGGTGTTGAGTATGACCGAGAGGTCCTAGAGATACCTCTCCGACAATCGAAGTGACAAAACCTAATCTCAAATTATGCCAACTCAACATGTACCTTTGGAGACACCTGTAGAGCACCTTTTGTTGGGGAACGTATTAATTTCAAAAAAAATTCCTACGCACACGCAAGATCATGGTGATGACATAGCAACGAGAGGGGAGAGTGTTCGTCCACGTACCCTCGTAGACCGTAAGCGGAAGCATTAGCACAACGCGGTTGATGTAGTCGTACGTCTTCACGATCCGACCGATCCAAGCACCGAATGTACGGGGCCTCCGAGTTCAGCACACGTTCAGCTCGATGACGATCTCCGGCCTCCGATCCAGCGAAGCTCCGGAGATGAGTTCCGTCAGCACGATGGCGTGGTGACGATGATGATGTTCTACCGGCACAGGGCTTCGCCTAAACTCTGCGACGATATGACCGAGGTGGAATATGGTGGAGGGGGGCACCGCACACGGCTAAGGAACGATCCGTAGATCAACTTGTGTGTCTATGGGGTGCACCCTGCCCCCGTATATAAAGGAGCAAGGGGGGGGGAGGCCGGCCGGCCCCTTGGGCGCGCCAAGGGAGGAGGAATCCTCCTCCTAGTAGGAGTAGGACTCCTCCTTTCCTACTCCTACTAGGAGGGGGAAGGAAGGAGGAGAGGGGGAAGGAAAGGGGGGGGGGGGGGGCGCCGCCCCCCTCCTAGTCCAATTCGGACCAAAGGGAGGAGGGGGCGCGCAGCCCATGCTGGCCGCCCCTCTCTCCTTTCCCCTAAGGCCCATAAGGCCCAATACTCTCCCGGGGGGTTCCGGTAAGCCCCCCCCCCCCCGGCACTCCGGTTTTCTCCGAAATCACCCGGAACACTTCCGGTGTCCGAATATAGTCGTCCAATATATCAATCTTTATGTCTCGACCATTTCGAGACTCCTCGTCATGTCCGTGATCACATCCGGGACTCCGAACAAACTTCGGTACATCAAAACTTGTAAACTCATAATAAAACTGTCATCGTAACGTTAAGCGTGCGGACCCTACGGGTTCGAGAACTATGTAGACATGACCTAGAACCATTCTCGGTCAATAACCAATAGCGGGACCTGGATGCCCATATTGGTTCCTACATATTCTACGAAGATCTTTATCGGTCAAACCGCATAACAACATACGTTGTTCCCTTTATCATCGGTATGTTACTTGTCCGAGATTTGATCGTCGGTATCCAATACCTAGTTCAATCTCGTTACCAGCAAGTCTCTTTACTCGTTCTATAATACATCATCTCATAACTAACTCATTAGTTACAATGCTTGCAAGGCTTAGGTGATGAGTATTACCGAGAGGGCCCAGAGATACCTCTCCGACAATCGGAGTGACAAAACCTAATCTCGAATTATGCCAACCCAACATGTACCTTCAGAAACACCTGTAGAGCACCTTTATAATCACCCAGTTATGTTGTGACGTTTGGTAGCACACAAAGTGTTCTTCCGGTAAACGGGAGTTGCACAATCTCATAATTGCAGGAACTTTGTATAAGTCATGAAGAAAGCAATAGCAATATACTAAACGATCACGTGCTAGGCTAACGGAATGGGTCATGTCAATCACATCATTCTCCTAATTATGTGATCCCATTAATCAAATGACAACACATGTCTATGGTTAGGAAACATAACCATCTTTGATTAATGAGCTAGTCAAGTAGAGGCATACTAGTGACTTTATGTTTGTCTATGTATTCACACATGTATCATGTTTCCGGTTAATACAATTCTAGCATGAATAATAAACATTTATCATGAAATAAGGAAACAAATAATAACTTTATTATTGCCTCTAGGGCATATTTCCTTCAGTCTCCCACTTGCACTAGAGTCAATAATCTACTTCACATCATCATGTGATTCAACATCAATATACACATCTGTATGTGATTAACACCCATAGTTCACATCGTCATGTGACCAACACCCAAAGGGTTTACTAGAGTCAATAATCTAGTTCACATCGCTATGTGATTAACACCCAAAGAGTACTAAGGTGTGATCATGTTTTGCTCATGAGAGAATTTTAGTCAACGGGTCTATCATATTCAGAGCCATATGTATTTTGCAAATATTCTATGTCTACAATGCTCTGCATGGAGCTACTCTAGCTAATTGCTCCCACTTTCAATATGTATCCAGATTGAGACTTAGAGTTATCTGGATCGGTGTAAAAGCTTGCTTCGTTGTAACTTTTTACGACGGGCTCTTTTATCACCTCCATAATCGAGAAACATCTCCTTAGTCCTCACTAAGGATATTCTTAACCGCTGTCTAGTGATCTACTCTTAGATCAAAATTGTATTCCTTTGTCAAACTTAGAGCAAGGTATACAATAGATCTGGTTCACAGCATAGCATACTTTATAGAACCTATGACTGAGGCATAGGGAATGACTTTTCATTCTCTTTCTATTTTCTGCCATGTTCAGGTCTTGAGTCTTACTCAATTTCACACCTTTGCATCACAGTCAAGAACTCCTTCTTTGACTGTTCTATTTTGAACTATTTCAAAAATTTATCAAGGTGTGTACTCATTGAAAAAATCTTATCAAGCGTCTTGATCTATCTATATAAATCTTGATGCCTAATGTGTAAGCAGCTTCACCGAGGTCTTTCATTGAAAAACTTTTATTCAAGTATTTCTTTATGCTATCCAGAAATTCTATATCATTTCTGATCAATAATATGTCATTTACATATAGTATCAGAAATGCTACAGAGCTCCCACTCACTTTCTTGTAAATACAGGCTTCACCGTAAGTCTGTACAAAACTATATGCTTTGATCAACTCATCAAAGCATATATTCCAACTCCGAGATGCTTGCACCAGTCCATAGATGGATCGCTGGAGCATGCACATTTTGTTAGTACCTTTAGGATTGACAAAACCTTCTGGTTGCGTCATATCCAACTCTTCTTTGAGAAAACCATTAAGGAATGCAGTTTTGACATCCATTTGCCAGATTTCATAAATTGTGGCAATTGCTAACATGATTCGGACAGACTTAAGCATCGCTACAGTTGAGAAAATCTCATTGTAGTCAACACCTTGAACTTGTCAAAAACCTTTTTGCGACAAGTCGAGCTTTGTAGATAGTAACACTACTATCAACGTCTGTCTTCCTCTTGAAGATCCATTTATACAATATGGCTTACCGATCATCGGGCAACTCCACCAAAGTCTACACTTTGTTCTCATACATGGATCCCATCTCAGATTTCATGGCCTTAAGCCATTTTGCGGAATCTGGGCTCATCATCGCTTCCTCATAGTTCGTAGGTTCATCATGGTCTAGTAACATGACTTCCAGAACAGGATTACCGTACCACTCTGGTGCGGACCGTACTCTAGAAGACCTACGAGGTTCTGTAGTAACTTAATCTGAAATTTCATGATCATCATCATTAGCTGCCTCACTAATTGGTGTGGAAATCACTGGAACTGATTTCAGTGATGAACAATTTTCCAATTCGGGAGAAGGTACAGTTACCTCATCAAGTTCTACTTTTCTCCCACTCATTTCTTTCGAGAGAAACTCCTTCTCTAGAAAGGATCCATTTTTAGCAACGAATAATTTGCCTTCGGATCCGTGATAGAAGGTGTACCCAACAATTTCCTTTGGGTATTCTATGAAGACGCACTTCTCCGATTTGGGTTCGAGCTTATCAGGATGAAACTTTTTCACATAAGCATCGCAGCCCCAAACTTTAAGAAACGACAACTTGTGTTTCTTGCTAAACCACAGTTCATATGGTGTCGTCTCAACGGATTTAGATGGTGCCCTTTTAACGTGAATGCATCTGTCTCTAATGCATAACCCCAAAACAATAGTGGTAAATCAGTAAGAGACATCATAGATCGCACCATATCCAATAAAGTGCGGTTACGATGTTCGGACACACCATAACATTGTGGTGTTCCAGGTGGCGTGAGCTGTGAAACTATTCCACATTATTTTAATTGAAGACCAAACTCGTAACTCAAATATTCGTCTCCGCGATCAGATCGCAGAAACTTTATTTTCTTGTTACGATGATTTTTCCACTTCACTCTGAAATTCTTTGAATCTTTCAACTATTTCAGACTTATGTTTCATCAAGTAAATATACCCATATCTGCTCAAATCATCTTGTGAAGGTCAGAAAATAATGATACTTGCCACGAGCATCAATACTCATTGGATCGCATACATCGGTATGTATTATTTCCAATAAGTCAGTAGCTTGTTCCATCGTTCTGGAGAATGGAGTTTTAGTCATCTTGCCCAAAAGGCACGGTTCGCAAGCATCAAATGATTCATAATCAAGTGATTCCGAAAATCCATCTTTATGGAGTTTCTTCATGCGCTTTACACCGATATGACCCAAACGGCAGTGCCACAAATAAATTGCACTATCATTATTAACTTTGCATCTTTTGGCATCAATATTATGAATATGTGTATCACTACGATCGAGATCCAACAAACTATTTTCATCGGGCGTATAACCATCGAAGGTCTTATTCATGTAAACAGAATAACAATTATTCTTTAACTTCAAATGAATAACCGTATCGCAATAAACATGATCAAATCATATTCATGCTCAACGCAAACGCTAAATAACATTTATTTAGGTTTAACACCAATCTCGAAAATATAGGGAGTGTGTGATGATGATCATATCAATCTTGGAACTATTTCCAACACTCATCGTCACTTCCCCTCAACTAGTCTCTGTTTATTATGTAACTCCTGTTTCGAGTTACTAATCTTAGCAACCGAACAAGTATCAAATACTCAGGGGCTACTATAAACACTAGTAAGGCACACATCAATAATCTGTATATTAAATATACCCTTGTTCACTTTGCCATCCTTCTTATCCACCAAATATTCAGGGCATTTCCGCTTCCAGTGACCATTTCCTTTGAAGTGTAAGCACTCAGTTTCAGGCTTTGGTCCAGCTTTGGTCTTCTTCATGGGAGTGACAACTTGTTTGCCATTCTACTTGAAGTTTCCCTTTCTTTCCTTTTGCCCTTTTCTTGAAACTAGTGGTCTTGTCAATCATCAACACTTGATGCTCTTTCTTGATTTCTACCTTCGTCGATTTCAACGTCACGAAGAGCTCGGGAATCGTTTTCGTCATCCCTTGCATACTATAGTTCATCACGAAGTTCTAGTAACTTAGTGATGGTGACTAGAGAATTCTGTCAATCACTATCTTATCTGGAAGTTTAACTCCCACTTGATTCAAGCGATTGAAGTACCCAGACAATCTAAGCACATGCTCACTAGTTGAACGATTCTCCTCCATCTTTTAGCTATAGAACTTGTTGGAGACTTCATATCTCTCAACTCGGATATTTGCTTGAAATATCAACTTCAGTTCCTGGAACATCTTATATGGTCCATGACGTTCAAAACATCTTTGAAGTCCCGATTCTAAGCCGTTAAGCATGGTGCACTAAACTATCAAGTAGTCATCATATTGAGCTAGCCAAACGTTCATAACGTCTGCATCTGCTCCTGCAATAGGTTTGTCACCTAGCGGTGCATCAAGGACATAATTCTTCTGTGCAGCAATGAGGATAAACCTCAGATCACGGATCCAATCCGCATCATTGCTACTAACATCTTTCAACACAGTTTTCTCTAGGAACATATCAAAATAAACATATGAAAACAACAACGCGAGCTATTGATCTACAACATAATTTGCAAATACTACCAGGACTAAGTTCATGATAAATTTAAGTTCAATTAATCATATTACTTAAGAACTCCCACTTAGACAGACATCTCTCTAGTCATCTAAGTGATCACGTGATCCAAATCAACTAAACCGTAACCGATCATCACGTGAGATGGAGTAGTTTTCAATGGTGAACATCACTATGTTGATCATATCTACTATATGATTCACGCTCGACCTTTCGGTCTCCGTGTTCCGAGGCCATATCTGCATATGCTAGGCTCGTCAAGTTTAACCTGAGTATTCCGCGTGTGCAAAACTGGCTTGCACCCGTTGTAGATGGACGTAGAGCTTATCACACCCGATCATCACGTGGTGTCTGGGCACGACGAACTTTGGCAACAGTGCATACTCAGGGAGAACACTTCTTGATAATTTAGTGAGAGATCATCTTAAAATGCTACCGTCAATCAAAGCAAGATAAGATGTATAACAGATAAACATCATATGCAATCAAAATATGTGACATGATATGGCCATGATCATCTTGCGCCTTTGATCTCCATCTCCAACGTACTATCATGATCTCTATCGTCACCGGCACGACACCATGATCTTCATCATCTTGATCTATATCAATGTGTCGTCACATGGTCGTCTCGCCAACTATTGCTCTTGCAACTATTGCTATCGCATAGCGATAATGTAAAGCAAATATTTGGCACTTGCATCTTTATGCAACAAAGAGACAACCATAGGGCTTCTGCCAGTTGCCGATAACTTCAACAAAACATGATCATCTCATATAACCACTTATATCTCATCACGTCTTGACCATTATCACATCACAACATGCCCTGCAAAAACAAGTTAGACGTCCTCTACTTTGTTGTTGCAAATTTTACGTGGCTGCTACGGGCTGAGCAAGAACCGTTCTTACCTACGCATCAAAACCACAACGATAGTTCGTCAAGTTAGTGTTGTTTTAACCTTCGCAAGGACCGGGCATAGCCACACTCGGTTCAACTAAAGTTGGAGAAACAGACACCCGCTAGTCACTTGTGTGCAAAGCACGGCGGTAAAACCAGTCTCGCGTAAGCGTACGCGTAATGTCGGTCCGGGCCGCTTCATCCAACAATACCGCTGAACCAAAGTATGACATGCTGGTAAGCAGTATGACTTGTATCGCCCACAACTCACTTGTGTTCTACTCGTGCATATAACATCAACGCATAAAACCTAGGCTCTGATACCACTGTTGGGGAACGTAGTAATTTCAAAAAAAATTCCTACGCACACGCAAGATCATGGTGATGACATAGCAACGAGAGGGGATAGTGTTCGTCCACGTACCCTCGTAGACCGTAAGCAGAAGCGTTAGCACAACGCGGTTGATGTAGTCGTACGTCTTCACGATCCGACCGATCCAAGCACCGAACCTACGGGGCCTCCGAGTTCAGCACACGTTCCGCTCGATGACGATCTCCGGCCTCCATCCAGCGAAGCTCCGGAGATGAGTTCCGTCAGCACGACGGCGTGGTGACGATGATGATGTTCTACCGGCGCAGGGCTTCGCCTAAACTCCGCGACGATATGACCGAGGTGGAGTATGGTGGAGGGGGGCACCGCACACGGCTAAGGAACGATCCGTAGATCAACTTGTGTGTCTATGGGGTGCCCCCCTGCCCCCGTATATAAAGGAGCAAGGGGGGAGGCCGGCCGGCCCCTTGGGCGCGCTAAGGGAGGAGGAATCCTCCTCCTAGTAGGAGTAGGACTCCTCCTTTCCTACTCCTACTAGGAGGGGGAAGGAAGGAGGAGAGGGGGAAGGAAAGGGGGGCGCCGCCCCCCCTCCTAGTCCAATTCGGACCAGAGGGGGGAGGGGGCGCGCGGCCCATGCTGGCCGCCCCTCTCTCCTTTCCCCTAAGGCCCATAAGGCCCAATACTCTCCCGGGGGGTTCCGGTAACCCCCCGGCACTCCGGTTTTCTCCGAAATCACCCGGAACACTTCCGGTGTCCGAATATAGTCGTCCAATATATCAATCTTTATGTCTCGACCATTTTGAGACTCCTCGTCATGTCCGTGATCACATCCAGGACTCCGAACAAACTTCGGTACATCAAAACTTGTAAACTCATAATAAAACTGTCATCGTAACGTTAAGCATGCGGACCCTACGGGTTCGAGAACTATGTAGACATGACCTAGAACCATTCTCGGTCAATAACCAATAGCGGGACCTGGATGCCCATATTGGTTCCTACATATTCTACGAAGATCTTTATCGGTCAAACCGCATAACAACATACGTTGTTCCCTTTGTCATCGGTATGTTACTTGCCCGAGATTTGATCGTCAGTATCCAATACCTAGTTCAATCTCGTTACCGGCAAGTCTCTTTACTCGTTCTGTAATACATCATCTCATAACTAACTCATTAGTTACAATGCTTGCAAGGCTTAGGTGATGAGTATTACTGAGAGGTCCCAGAGATACCTCTCCGACAATCGGAGTGACAAAACCTAATCTCGAATTATGCCAACCCAACATGTACCTTTGGAAACACCTGTAGAGCACCTTTATAATCACCCAGTTACGTTGTGATGTTTGGTAGCACACAAAGTGTTCTTCCGGTAAACGGGAGTTGCACAATCTCATAGTTGCAGGAACTTTGTATAAGTCATGAAGAAAGCAATAGCAATATACTAAACGATCAAGTGCTAGGCTAACGGAATGGGTCATGTCAATCACATCATTCTCCTAATGATGTGATCCCATTAATCAAATGACAACACATGTCTATGGTTAGGAAACATAACCATCTTTGATTAATGAGCTAGTCAAGTAGAGGCATACTAGTGACTTTATGTTTGTCTATGTATTCACACATGTATCATGTTTCCGGTTAATACAATTCTAGCATGAATAATAAACATTTATCATGAAATAAGGAAATAAATAATAACTTTATTATTGCCTCTAGGGCATATTTCCTTCACCTTTATAATCACCCAGTTACGTTGTGATGTTTGGTAGCACACAAAGTGTTCCTCCGGTAAACGGGAGTTGCACAATCTCATGGTTGTAGGAACTTTGTATAAGTCATGAAGAAAGCAATAGCAACATACTAAACGATCAAGTGCTAAGCTAACGGAATGGGTCAAGTCAATCACATCATTCTCCTAATGATGTGATCCCATCAATCAAATGACAACACATGCCTATGGTTAGGAAACATAACCATCTTTGATCAATGAGCTAGTCAAGTAGAGGCATATTAGTGACACTATGTTTGTCTATGTATTCACACATGTATCATGTTTCCGGTTAATACAATTCTAGCATGAATAATAAACATTTATCATGATATGAGGAAATAAATAATAACTTTATTATTGCCTCTAGGGCATATTTCCTTCAAAAACAGCAACCATATGAGTAAAAAACAGCAACCATTGGAGTAAAAACAGCAAGCATGTGTACCGTGGATCGAAGATGGTTGCGATCACCATGGCATTGTTCTTTTCTTCCCAATATTTGTCAAACTTCTCCAACATTGCTTCACCCATTTCCTTGTAGTGGTCACTATCACTAGCCATTGCATGTTTGATTGCAAGCTTGACACCAACAATGTATGGGTAGAAGATGTTCGAAGTGGGATATAAACTTCCTGAAAATGCTTTTGTCACCTCAGCCAAACTCTCAACTAATGGAGAGATAAGGTCATACATGTCCCACTCTGCGTTTGTCGGCGCCCAAGCATAGTTGGCATTCGAACCAGTATGAGAGGTCAAGGCTTCCTTATATCCACGGGCAGTGCTTATCATCTTATAGGTTGAACTCCACCTTGTTTTACAATCCAGGTGTAAATGATTACAACTTTGACACCCAAGCTTTTGCAAGTGCCAACAAAAGCATGGAGACGAGACGGTGACCTCTTGAAGTACTTCACCGTCTCTCTCAAGCTGTTTATCAAATTATCTAAGATCGTTGTCCCATCTTGCACGACCAAGTTGAGGATGTGTGCACAACAACGGATATGAAAATATTGGCCTTCGAAGTCCTTACCTACAAGCAAACATTATCTTTGAAGTTCAGTGAATCCGTTTTGAACAATCACACAATGATTGTACAAGAAATTCAGAGATACAGAGATAATGACTAGCTGTTGAAAATACTCATTTTCTGTTTCATACTTGTAAATAGCGTATATATTTTTTATTACTCATTTTCTGTAAACAGCGTATATATGAGCATAGCAACAAGCATATGAGCAAAAACAACAAGCATGTGAGCAAAAACAGCAAGTATATGAGCATAAATAGCTTCTATATTAGCATAAACAGCAAGCATATGAGCACAAACGCAGCAAGCATGTGAGCAAAAAATAGGATACAATCATACCTCTCCGAAACAAGAACTTGGCCTTCAAAGCATCGACCGCACCATCATTGTTTGAAGCATTGTCAAGTGTGACGGACATAATTTTGGTCTCAATATTCCATTCTGTCACACACGCATAGAGAGCATGCACAATGACATTTCCAGAGTGAGGAGGATCCAACTCTATGAAAGCAAGCACACGGGTTTGTAAGTTCCAATTCCCATCTATATAGTGTGCAACCACACACATGTAAGATAGGGTTTGGTTGCTTGTCCACAAATCTGTAGTTAGACATATGGAGCTCACACCCTTTAGGAGAGATTTAAGCACCTCTTTTTCGTTCTTGTAAACCCTCATGCACTCGGCTCGTATTGCCTTCCTTCCAATGGGTTTATAATTTGGATTCATGCACTTCATTAGAATGTTGAACCACTCATGTTCAACCATTCTAAATGAATACTCATGCACACATATCATCTTAGCAATAAGCTCCTTGACGATTCCTTGGTTGTACTCAATAGAGGGGTGCATTGTTGGACCACTTGTTGGACCATTGATTTTGCGCAGTTCAAGAGTTGTTTGGATGGCATTCCTAGCTATCTTGTCCCTTAAACCTTCAGATTTTAAAATATGCCTTCCAGTAGTTGAGGTGCTGCCACCTTGCGTATACGCATACCTCTTTTTGGGACAATAATTGCAAACAACCTTCAACACTATCTCTCCGGGATGCTCCGTCGATGGCTCTTTGACCTTGTGAAAATGGGCCCAAACATCCGATGACATCCTAACAGGAGCATTGGCTCTTGGCCTCTTGTTCTTTTTCTTTTTCCTTTCTCTTGCCTCCTCCTCACTAGAGACAACATGCACAAGTGATTCCTCGGACATAGTATCACCTTCAAGTTCATCAGCTGATTCCTTATACCCTTCTGATGTATCATCATCCGACATATCAGCACTCGCTTGTGGCGGGACTATAAACATATTTTGCTCCTCATATTCCTCATCATCCTTGTCCTTGTCCTCATCCATGTCCACGTCCTCGTCATCTACCACCTAACACACATGAGCACACAAATAAGAAAACAACACCTATATGGTTATATGGAAATATGGTTACATCAAACATCAAGTAAAGCAATCATACAATAGTAGATGCATGAGGCAGCTTGGAGCAGGTTGCGGAGCCGGAGGCAGCGGCTTCCACGGCACGCACGCCGGCACCGGTGCGGTCGGGGAGACGCGGAGGAGGTGGAGGGTGTTTTTTTAACCTACAAATCAACTCTCCAGTTGGGGCATTGGGAAAGTCTTTTGCCTTCCTAATCTGCACCTTAGGCTTCTTCTTCTTCCTCGGAACCGGCGGAGGCAGCTCCGAATCTTGCCTAATTAGGTAATTCACGCTCTTCTCCTTTGTCTTCGCCTTCGCATTCTCCTTACCATCACCCTTTCCCTTCTCCTTCACCACTATCTACAAAAAACAGAACATAACCCAGATTATCAGGTTACAACGACCATGGTACTGGCTTGCACAATTAGCCGATTGATCACAAAATAAGCAACGAAGAGGATCACTGAACTACATTGTACACATGTCACCAACAACTAAACCATTCGAGAAGTGGACAACATGCAGCCTTGACTGTACTAACAGTAACATACCACAAGTAAGCTGTGGACAGGATCATGTAGGCATCGTTACGATCTGTATAGAACTCGTCTACTCGCCATCACAGGGAACGAGTATGAACAAAATACGCACAGAATCAGGTTGCGTCATACAAAAATGAATAGGAACAGGCTTGCAGAATTCTGTATTCATAAATTATGCACTGCAGTCAGTACATCAATCAAGTGCAAATAATTCATCTTCTTCCTTTTGTAGCATAGAAAATCATCTAGTACTAGTGCAAATGAACATAATTATCTCCTGACCATTATCTACAAAAAAACAGCACATAATCTCCCTCTCATTCCCCTTCTCCTTCACCAATCACCATTATCTCCTGACCAAACACTACATCTCCAGATCTCCTATCTAAGTCTCTAGCACGGAATCATCTCAGTTTGGCGAGGGCCGAGGGTTACAGGTTAGAGACACATTACCTTTTCCTCTTCGTGGCGCTCGGTGAGGAACCAGGGAAGGACGGACCGGCGGCGTGCTGGCCTTGCTGCCTCCCCGACGTACACGTGCTCCTCCAGCTCGGACTCGGACGAGATGGCGCCGTCGGTGAAGGGAGAGCCGCGGGCAACTGTGCCGTCCCCTTAGGGTTAGGGTTAGGGATAGAAGAACAGAGGAGGAGGCGCTGGAGGGGCAGAAGGAATCGAGCGAGGAGGGGAATGGAACAAGGGGAGGGGTTGCTCGGCTCGGGGGGGCCTCGATGGCTCGATCTGTTACAGTTGATGGGCCTTGCGCCATCGGTCCGCTCGGTCGGCCTGGTTAAAGACCGGACCGGACCGAATTTTTTCGGTCTCCTTTTCTGGGCTCGGACCGGCCTATTTTCCTATCGGGCCTGGACCATACGGGCCGGTCCTAAACGGGCCACGAGCGGGCCGGAAAGCCCGCTCGTGCCGTCCAGGCTGAGTCACTGCCATTAGAACCCAACAGTTAAATCTGAGCTCACGATGTTCGTCATGTCAATGTGTCTGTATTGGAGCGAGAGGATTAATTAAACTGTGGCGTGTGTTTTAAAAAGAGAGCGAGATGATAGTAGTGTGGTGTATTAGTTTACTTCCTAGAGAGATGGTTGTCGCATTAGCTTTTATAGGTGAATTCGAGTGAATTTCTCGTGTGTCTTCGTCCGTCACCTGCTCAGAGTTTTATCATTATTATTTTTTGAGACAAAATTTATCATTATTATTTGGTCTAACTATCACATCTAGACAAGCAACATAATATACGCGAGTATATAATTTGGAACTCAAAAGATAAAATACATTTTTTCTTTCGGAAAAGTCTACATTACAACCCAAACTTGCAACTGTTTTAAGATTCAGTCCCAACGTCAAAACCGGTCGCCCCAAACCCAAAACCATCTGGTCTTTAAATCAACCCCCTGGACACTTTTGACTCATGCGAGCAATTCTGACTGCATCGACTATTGACTGGGCAGTGCCATGTCAGCTGCGCGAGACAAGTCATCGAGTAGGGCTGGCTCCTCTCTGTGTCATCTCAACAGGTTAGGCCAGGCCTACATACGTGGACCTTTACGGGCCAATATAACCCTGTACCACTAATGGGCATAAAAATAACAATGGCCCTAAACTAGCCAAAAGTACTGTTAGACGTAAGTGAGCCCAAATACATAGCATGCCGTTGATGAGTGTGTTTTTTATGCTCATCACACCGTTGTTTAAACCATTTTATCTTACTAAATTAGAGATAGTCCTTCCGATATTGCCACTAGTGACTAACGAATGCAAGAGATTGCGAAATCCTCTCTTTATTTTGTTTTCACAAGAAAAGAAGTCATACATATGTGAAAACCATCGTTTATATGGAAAGAAGCAAACTGAAGAAAGAAGAGATCATTGCGAGGCGCACTAGAAGAAACAGAGCGCAGGACGACACCTTGTATGAGCGCATTCGCTCATACCAACGCTTGTACCAGGTGCCAGCCGCACCGTGGCGTCCAACCCTCCAACTTTTATAAAGGGCCATGTACCAGAATCGTGAAGGGCAGTTGCCGAAACCTCTATCTCCGCACCAAGCCATTCACAAACCCTAGCCCGCCGCCATTTCTCATATCATCTCCATAGCCACCACCACCACCTTCACCACCGCATCAATCTGCCTTCAAGTTTGCCATGCTTGTAGTCGTGTATCACATCCACAACCATTGTAAGACATATTATCAATAAAGCATTCACCTTGATGTCTTCTTCAATGATTTCTTCAGGCGATCCAATTGTCATGTGTAAGTAGTTTGGTAAAGCAATGGGTTGAGGATAGCATTGCAAACTGGTGTATTTGCAAGAGGGATCGATCGAATGACTTTGAATGAACGTCATGTATGTGTGAAATAAAATTACATTGTACTGGTCTCTTGTCTCTCTTGTGTTCTTCGACCCTGCAGGCACCCAGGATCACAGAGTTCGAGCCACGAGGATTAGGAGTAGAAAGGAAGTGGGCGCTATTCTGAACACCAGTGCCAGAAAGATTTAGTATGGTAGCATGAAGCCAATCCTTGGGGATACATGAGGTGTAGTTATTAAACGCCTAATACGTTTGTCTGATTTATCTTAATTAGGTAACTCCATGTGAAAAAAGGCTTACGGTTGGACTGACTCTTAATGCAGAGCGTGTTTCAGTCAAGACGTAATTTAAACATATCCCCCACTTTGAGTCATTGTAAGCACATCTTAACGAGTGTCTTCGAGAGCACAAGTTAAATGTGTTGTTGCGCCGCTTGATCTCCTTGTCATGGCCGTTGAGAGATGTGGGCCCCGCCCATGCCGCAATGACCAGTGAAGGCCACCGCCGCCGCCGTCATTATTATGTGCTCCTCCATTGCCGATGATGTTGTGCAGATCGACACCACCAGCTACTCTATCGCGCACCAAGATGCGAACTCCGACATATCAATGCACATCCCCAGAAGCTAGGATGTCAGCCCATGCCACCAAGGCTCCTTCTGCTATGGCAACACAACATCACCTGCGCAAGCATCCACCAAACCCTTGATCTTGTCCCATGCGGTGTAGACAAGGCACATCTCATCACCGAGCACATGACATCCTCACGTCCCACGGCGGGAGATTGCGACGTGGATGAGGAGGTCACTGTCACACACATGGCCAGGGACTCCTTCCCCTGCCGTGCAGTGGCGGAGCCAAGAATTCAAGATTAGGGGGGCCAAATCACACAATTTTTTGATTAACGGGGCTAAACTACACTAATACATGTAATTTGTTTTTCTAAATTCCGCATTGTTCATCTTCAATAGCAAATCAGCGATGTTAGGGGGAGGGGGAGGTGTGGGGACCCCGACTCAAAAGTCGTGATCACCGAATGCACGTGTGTAGTGATCTCAGAGATCAATGCTCACTGAACACACAGAAGCTGAATAACAAGAGTCTTACATCCATACATACCGGTTTACACAAATTGTGACCATTATGGTCAGGTCTTGAGTATATCATCGCAGCGAAAATCTTCAACAATAGTGTGAACCCATGCCATCTGCCTTAACCCTATAGGCATTCTGACTGGGAAGCGTCCTAGCTCGCATGTTCGTCACCATAGAAATCTTCATCTTACTCCTGTTCTTTCATGCCTGGCCAATAAAATAACCAGTGGCAAGCCAATGAGTACTTTGAATGTACTCGCAAGCAACCCGAGAGTGATAACAGAATAATTCTGCAAGGCTCTACTGCTAAATTGACATTTTTGCGGAAAGCTAGTTTTTCTTATGCAAGTATGATCAACATTTATCAAGGACATGAATGCGTCCGCAACAAGTATCAGGAGGTGACTTCAACATCGAGAAAGAGTTATGAACAACTCATGCTCAACTCATCGTGACTTCCTCACGAATCATATCAACAATATTACCAAACCGTGTTGTTTTTCAGAGACATATGGACATAGTCTAAGCAGCACCACCCAACTGTCCTTGACCGTGGACACGGCTATTCGAATAGTTTGACACTCTGCAGAGGTTGCACACTTTACCCACAAGATCCGGGAAGCTTTCGTGTCATCCACGATCCCGTAGTACCTCAAGTACTCGGGGGAAGCACCCGATCACTATCTTTCCCTAGGCAACACTAACATAGGGTCCACTCGTTGGTACACGGCCTTTGTGTATAAGCATCAAGATCTTGGGACTATGCCCTTTTCATTATCACAGATACACGCAGGGACCAATGGTGTGTCCGGTGCCCTGTGAAAACAGTCATGGCCGCCTATCCAAGCACGACCCCGTCCCGAGAGTGACCTCATGTCACCCCCGTCACTAGTAATGCGGGCACCATGCTAGTATCGGACTAGGTAATCAATAATGCCCCGTCCCATAAGGGGTAGAGTGGTTGCGCATGTTTGGTTGGGACGGTCGACAAATCTTAAATCTAATCTGTCTCTGTAAACAACACTTATTCACTTGCTTCGGTACACCACTTCTCCACCAAGTAGTGACCTAGTTCATCATCATTTCCCAGGGGCAATGGTGGCACCCACTGGGGCTATTTGCAAGTATGTCAAACCACACTTGTTTCTATTCATGCATAACACTGACCTATTTTTCATAGCCAACTACTATAGCATGTTTCCATAACCCACCAACACAACTCTAAACAAGGATAGAGTCATGAATAATGCAAGTGTCAACGGGGTATGCAACGAAGGCAACCTAGCAAGGTTGCCATGCATTCAACAATGACGGAAAGAAATGCTATTATGATTAAAAAGGGTTCATCATGGTCAAAGGGCTGCTTGCCTGGTTCATCGCAGTCTTGAAATCTTCTGGTCCTTCTCCGAGTACTCCGTCTACTTCGTCAACTAACGCCAGAAACAATCACAATATGCAACACAACAAGGCAAAAATAAAAGTGCTCTAAAAATGCAAGTTGGACTTTTCTAGGATACCTTTGATCATATGAGTAATGACCAAAGTGATTTCATTGGGATTTGATCTATGGATATCTCTGAACATTTCAATATGATGGAATTGAGGGATTTGTGGATTTGCAAGAAGTGTGCAGGAATATTATTTTGAAAAATGAGCGAAGACACCCATTTTACAAGGAATGATCTTAGAAGCACCTAGGAGTTAGTTTCACTGGATTTCGAGTTCAAATGAATTTTCTATGAAAAGTTGGCTATACATGGAGAAATGGACCAATATTTGATGTGGCATTGAAAGTTTTGGGGAAAATTTTCAAAAACTAAGTTTTGTACTTATTAGTATCTAGGAATTTGAATCATGGCATTTGGATCCAAAATGGGCTCTCTGTGATTTTCTACAGTTCATCACAGAAATAGAAAAAATGGAATTTCATAATTATTTGTGAAGGCATAGTTTCTGGAAAAATGTGCAAATAGCACCAGGTGATATAGCATGAATTTATGAACCATTAGGAATTTGAATCACTCAATTTGGACCTTATTTTAATATTTGGGAGATTTTACCAGTTTAAAGAAAAAGAAAAGAAAAGAGATTCACCTAAACGGGCTGGACCTGGTCGGCAACAGCGCGCACCGGGCGAGGGATAGTGGCGGTGCTACTGGGCCGGCCTAGCGGCCCGGCCGCGTGCGCGGAGTGCGGGTGACGCAGAAGGCGCATTACCGTAGGACGCCACCCAGCGGGGCAAGCGGATCGGCCTGAAGCCGTGTCCACTTAACCCGACTGGTGGGCCGGCTCGGTCGCCTCTGCCGCTGCAGGCGGGCCACCTGCAAGCTGGCGGGGTGGTCGTCCCCTACCTCGCGCCTGAGGCAGAGGAGCGTCAGGGGAGGCGAGGCCGAGCGTGCGCCGGCGCTGACCCCCGGCAACTCCGGCCGTCCCCGGTGGCGTCCGTTGCATCGACGGACTCGGGACACCGAGCCGCGTCCATCCAGGGGCTTCGCGCGGTCTGGGAGGATCTGGGGCGACGGCGACCTTGGTGCCGGTGGGTAGCGTCGGGGGTGGATGGGCGCGACGCCATGGGCACAAGGGCAGGGGGAGAAGGAGCGGGAGGTCTCCTCTGTCCTGCGGCACTTCTCCTGGTGGTCATAGGAGAGGAGGGGAGGCTCTGGTTCGCCGGAGCCAGGCGGAGGCAGACGGCGACCATGGTGGCCATGGAGAGGGGAAGAGAGCATGGGAGGGAGAGGGATGTTGTCTGGGAGGTGCACGGGAGAGAGGGAGAGCGAGGAGAAGCCAGAGAAGAGGTCGGGAGTAGCTTATATGGGCGTAGCCGCGGTGCACCGTGGGCAGCGTCCACGGACGCGCTCGGGTGAGCTCGTAGAAGGGAGGGAAGAGAGGTTCTGGAGGGGTCCGGCAGCGTGCCGTGTCCCGGACGACGAGGCCACCTCGGGAGACATCACCCCGACGCCCAAGGCTGTCGTATGCCCTTGGCATGGGTGAGCTACAGTGCGGGAGAGCACTGTAGCATGCTCCAGAGCGCGAGCTCTGCAGGCACTGGCATTGTTTATGTGCCATTAGCATGTCCTTTTATGTCTGGGGGTTTTGAGGGTGAGTGAACAATATAGGAGTGGCATTGGATGCCCTAGAGAGCCAGTAGGAGAGGAGAGAGGTTGAGGGAGAGAGAGAAAATGGCTGTCCAGAGAGGTAAATGGGGTGTTTTACCCCCCTCAATCATTGAGAAAAGGTCAGGGGAGAGTTACTCGAGATAGAAGAGGACTAGGAGGGGCTGGGTAAAAAAGTTGAACTCATGGAGAATAGTGGAAGAGGCCAAAGTGGTGATTTTAGAAAAATGTCAGAAGGTGTTTGTTGCTGGTTTGGGCAAGCAAAATAATTCTATTAGGCATGAGACTTAACAATATTAAATGGCACATATAATTAGGGTGTTTCACCAAGTTTGAGCTCATTTGGGTAAAGTTGCCAATGCAACTTTTGTAAACCCTAGAAATCAACAGAAATGGATTTTTCAAGATTTAGTCATGCAAATATTTCTCCTTGATGCACACTTGGTGTAGTGTCATAATTTGAGTATTTTATCATGTCCACAAAATTCTTGGTCAAAAGGAGAAAGTTGTCAACGTAGAGTTGCTCAAATTTGGTTCTGTACAGAGAGGGTTTTGGGGCACTTTGCTCAAGTTAACTTGTTCCCCATCTTGTGCCACTTGGTCTAGATAAATTATTAGACCATTTTAGCATGTGTACCAAGTTTGAGATCATTTGTACATGTTTGGTAGTGCAAAGTTGTTCAAACTTGGAAAAGGATAGGAATGGTTTTGAGAGGGTTTCATGGGGTTATGCTATTCTCCATGACATGAGACTTGTCAAGATCACCAAATAGGGCATTTTTGACATGATAGAATTTTCTTGGAATTTATAGAGAAAATTTCCTTTGTAAATATTTAACAATCTTGAAATATCCAGAAAGGGTTTTTGAGAGATTTGACCAACATTTTGAACATGACCATGTGTTGAAACTCTTATATTTGGACAATATATGTCCGCTGAGTTTCCATATATTTTTCTAAATATTTTTAGAGGATTAAAATAATTTTAACCTATTAAAGACCATTTCTGGCCTAAATAAAAAGCTTATAAATAACATTTAAAATTATATTTTTGTGGTTTTTGGAAGTCCTATACCTAATACGAGTCAAACATACTCTTTGAAAGATTTTTCATACCCCAAATCAAGTACTTGTAGTGCAAACCTCAATTCAGGTGTTTTTGGAAAACTAAATTTAGAAAATACTTTTTGGCCAAATTATTTTTGTAAGAAAATTCTATACTATACTATACACATGGAATGATCATTGGGGCAAAAGTTTGGAGCAAGGAGAAGAAGTATAAGAGTTGGAGGATTTATTTGATTTTTAGAGCACTTGCAAATAGCAGACAAAAAAATCAATCAAGCAGAGTCCAAAGCACTCAAAAGTTTTTGTCAAACCACCTTTTATAATGATTGTTAGCTTAAGTGTAGTGGCATGAAAATCAGAGTGTTACAGGAGGGCAGGGACCTTGCTGGTGCCCCGTCTCCGCCACTGCTGTCGTGTCTCGTGTGAGTGCAACAAAGGCGATACAGATGACCCAACTCCAGCCAGGAAGTTGTTCCGTTGCAGCACCAACTAACAATCGCCACCAGATAAGCCCATGCGATCCCGGCCGGCAATTAGCTCTAGAAACATCAGGGAGGGCGGTGTTACTTCGTGCCACACGTGTGGTACTTATCATTTGGGGTTTTTTTTGAACCAGGAGGTCTCGCCATCGGAGATAGCTATTTTTCTGTCTGTGCACGTTTTAATATTGGAAATGATAAAACCTGACCATTCCGGATTGATTTGCCTATGGTAAATCAAACATTTTTATGGCAATTTTAGTTGATATGAGGATGACAAGTTTAGTTAACAAGCATGGCACTTTTCTGGCAAAAAGATAAAGTGAGAACGGAATTACCATGCTTATCAATTAAACTTGCCATCCCTCATGGGACTTACCGGCTTCCTTTAATATAAGTTAGTATACTCAGTGATGTTCCTCAATCAGCTGGGCTTGAATTGAAAACACCGTCAGTTTTTTGAAAACTTCTAGTGCTAATTAGTTTTGTTACCCCGCAAAAAAGTTATAGTTTTGTTCATTTTGATCCTGCAGGCCAGAGGCCTGCCACTTCACAAACAGAATCCAATCTCACATTGGCCAGGCTGCGTCAACCAAGAACTAGACTGATGCTGTTCATTTTTATCAATCTCTTTAGGCTCATTATTGGGGGGGTGGAGGGGGAATATATACTTGTTGTCGGTTCTAAAAAATATTTAGTCGCCTCACAAAAAAGACAAATTCGTCAAGTAGCTTTGAAGTCCTCTGGCTATGTTGAGGAAGCCCTCGAAATCTCTGGCCTCAGCTCTCCTTCAGATATTTCTTGAACCAGACTCCCATGTTGAGGAAGCTCTCGAAGTCCGACCGCGGTCTGCAGACCAAATTAACCCGAACCAAGATGAAACGACGATGATAAGAATCCCCAAAATGGGAGGGGGAATCAGTTTAGTCTGGCTTACATATCGATTTCGTGCGTGTCCTCTGGGAACATGATGGTTTTTACCTCGCCCCCTCTTTCTCTCAGAGTTCTTGCGTACTGAAATGGCCGGCAACAACACGGAAAGAAGGTACACATAAGCAGAAGAGTGTTTCATATTTGTTGGTAAATTTGTTAGATGGATGTATGTAACATACTAGAAATATATGTGTAAAGCAATGGATGCACGTACCTGTAGGCCATTGGAAGCCGGCACACGAAGATCCGCTCCTCCGAGAAGCATAAGCAAAGGCGTTTTCACCTGCAGAATTTACCCTAACATGTTTTTAATTGTGTCATGTTGCCCCAATTCCGACAATTACAGGGCAGGGAGGAAGGATGGGCATACTTTTGAAATATGGGCAATTGGTGATTTCTGGTGGAAGATCCGAAGATGGTCAAGTGAAGGTGATTCAGAGGCGAGACGCCTCACTTCAGTCCCGCAGGCCACGGCGTAGCACCAGTCTGGGATGTCTGTGGTGCCAACCATCAGTGACAGGTTACAGACCGGGTTTCGAGCCGCCGCCACAGCAAATCTCTCAGGAGCCTGTAGAGAAAGTGACAAATTAACTACAAGAAGAAGAAGAAGAAGAAAAATGCAAGTATCAAGCAGTCACCTCTGCCTCCCATGGTTGCTAGGATGCTCACCTGGCCAATTAAATGGGTTGTCAAGAAGCCACCGTGGGAGATCCCGACAACCGCTACTTTGAATGCATCCACCAGTCCTTCCTTGATCACGTAGTCTAGCGTCGCAAGACAATCTTGGACATCCTGTGCAGAAATTTGATTTTGTTTACAAGGAGATCAGGACAGCCATCAACAACACAATTGGAGAGTACCACCCACCTGAGATCCAACCTTCCCAGAGAGTGATTGCAAAGCCTCCTCTCCGTAGCCGAGAGTACCTCTTTTTTATTTACACCAAAGCATGAGTGAGATGATAATGGCACACAAACACCCATTGGCCATCATTTACCAGAATGAACTGCAGAGAGATTTCAAGATAACAAACACCTGCCTACCTATAATTTACAATGAGCAGGTTAAACCCAAGTGACGCGAGAAACGCTGATGATTTCAAATAGCTTGATACAGATGCTGAGTGTGGGCCACCATGAAGGATTAAAACAGTTGGTTTCTGTGAACTATCCTCGCAGGACACAAAGATGGCCTCAAATGGAAGCTGACCACCTGAGGATAGTAAAAGACACTTATAATCTAGTGAAGGATGGTTGGTATAATAGCTCACAACATTTGTTTACATGATGAAGCAATACCGTCAGAGAGTTCATCAGAGGGGTCAGGGACTGGGATTCTGAGTATGCTCAACTTGTGATCAGATAAGAAAGCCTTTACCTGCGGCACACAAAAAAAGGTGATGCATGTTTGAGTAAATTATTGAGCAAAGAAAATGTGTATACTACTGAGAAATGTGCAGCAGTCAGCAAGGAACCTTGTCACTGGCTGCTGTCAACGGACTCGTAACTTCGTCCCAAACCCATGCGCAACGGCCATCATGATCCTCTGTTGACGCTCGACGACCATACCTAATTTGAGGAGGGTCGATGGGACTGCTCGACACTAGTACGGTCAGAAGAGAAACAGATTTTGTTAATTAACACTCAGAATAAGAAGATTATATGCATAAATAGTTATTCCGATTGCACTGGTTGCAAGTAGAATTACCACAGAGGACATTGTTGCCATTTATTGCAAGGGCGCTCCATGAGTAATCTGAGTCTTGTGGACTTATTCTGATTACTTCCCCACTGCCAAATGAAACGAAATAACATATGAAAAGTGATCCTTTAAGGTCTGTAAAAGGTGCATGACGGCAACTTCAGTTTATTTACCTTAACACATCTATTGACAGTATCACTTCAGTACTTCTCCAAGTAGATGTTAACACCATCGTACAATGATCAGAAAGCCAAGGATCAGGCAGCATGGATGAGCAGTATAGACCAGGAAAGCATCCATCTTGAGGGCACATTACAACAGGAACCTGGCGTAATTCAAATATGGTTCAGAGCGCAGATCATAGTGAGATAAGCAGATTATATATATGGCCATACCACATCAGCCACGCTGAGTTGTTCATCTGCTTTCCAATCAGAAGGCCAGTTGATTCTATGCAGCGAATCTGTGGCATTATGTGCTCCAGTATCTACTGCACGTTTCGAAGATAGAAACACCAGGAGTTTTCCATCCTTGCTGTTGACAGAAAAGATGAGCATTATCTTCGGTGAAAAGCATCAGTTTGAAATTCTTCAATAAGGTGCAAGAGTATTATAAATTCAGATATTACCTGAACCGTGGAAAGAAAGCGCTCCTCATGCCTGGGGTTAAGTTGGTTGCTACTGAAGCAGATACTGATTCACTACCACTGAAGAACAAAAGTGATGCATCATATTACAAGCAGTTAAGAGTTGCTTTCTCCTCCCATTTGAACAAAACAGCAGTAATGCAGATACTATAAAATTCCAGAGTTACAGCGTGAGCTCACCCAACCGACGCGTTATCCGCATTTGGTTCTTCTTCAAAAGGGGAATGAATTGCATAGAGAGAACATGGCCTGTTAGAACAGTACTTGATGCCGAGTTTTCTAGCGGTGCCCTGAAATCCGTTGTGTTCTAACCAGCCGACGAAGACCAAAAGCTTTTGATGGCCGCTTGAAGATGGCGGAGCCCAAACAACTTGACCAGCACTTATTGATTTTGTAATGCCTCTAGCAGCACGTACTTCTCCACTGCATCCACCAAAGTACATCAATTAATCAATACATGCTTGGTTTAGTAAGCCATACTGTTGCATTAAGGATTGGCAATGAAGGCGTGCTAAGAGAGAGACCTAGCAATATCAAGAACAAACAATGAGGGCCTCCCCTTTCTGGAGTAAGTTTCACCCCAGTCCTCTTCCCAATCCCCCTGTCCTCTCCAGCTATTACATTGTTCCTCGGAAGAGATTTCCTTTCTGTATCCGGCATCGTCGAAAGCTGGTTTCGGTTGAGGTGGCTGTTCAGCGATGTACGCTATGAAGGTCTCTTCATGGTTCCAGGAAATCCCTTGAAACCTGCAGTACCGACAACAAACATAATGTCATGTTACATATAGCAGTGAAGCAGAGACTGGAAATGCAGACTTTATGCTGTGCATTTACCACTCATCGGTATAAAGTGGACCATGGATAGACTGATCAACATGTATCTCTTTCTCCACATGTGATTGATTAACAATCTGAAGTGTCGTACGCGAACCTTTCTCCCCGTTCCGCACCACGAGAAGCTTTGACCCCAAAGGGGATGGAACAACAGCCGACACTCCAGTCATTTCAATAGGGAAAGGAGACCAATGGCAGTCGAGAGGCATGGTTCCATGTGTCACAATATGGGAATGCAAAATATATTTCATCTTCTTGTTCGCCAGCAGATCCGGTTGACTAATGGAGAACATTGCTGTGGACCTGTCTTCTGCAATAATGAAGCGAGGAACGCTTTAATCAGACCAGCTTTGATATAGCTCCTGAAGTCCTGATCGAGAAGAACTAGATGATGACTGTGAACGAGGTATGTATATACAGAAATATCAGTCCTACCATTGCTGGTTTTGAAAAGCCAAGCACTTTCAATGCTTGGCACATTGGTGAATTCTTGCAGCAACTTAGACTGCGAAGCATATTCTTCAGATGACATTGCATCCATTCCCAACTGTTTTTCTTTCTTGAAAGCAGACCGAGTCTGACAATAGGGAGACACTATACTGGGCAATCCTAAAATCTGCAGTGAGGAAAATATGTTAAGCAAACAATACGAAGATCAAGTATATTTTCTTGTTGATTGCGCTGACAAGAGAAGAAAAATGAGAATCCTCACTTGAAACATCAGCATGTATATGGTTAGGGATGCAATTGCATCGGCCAGGTAGGCCCATTGACCCGTTCTAGTAAAATTGTTTGACAAACATTGAAGTTCGGTATATAATCAAAGTAGGATGGAATTTAAACCAGGCGAGACCACTGGACTTGCATCCCTAGGTATGATATTTTTATAATCTGCAGTTCAAGCACCAAGAATAGAGCACACCACTCAATCGGATATCATCTCTCAACTCTTGTGTGATCCAGGTTCCAGGTGCAGGCTCCCATGGAAAACCTGGATGCATCAAGAATTCAAGATCCCGAGCTAATATAGTTTCAGACACAAACAGTACCTTAGCTTGTTCTACACTAATTTCATTGTCAGTCAAGACTCAACCCGTTCACACAGTGCCACCACTGCCCATGAACCCAGAAAAATTCAAGAGAAAATATGCTGGAAATCTGAAAACTAGGACACTGGAAGCTGCTTTGATGCCTAGCCACCTCAAAACACTGGATTAAGGAAAAGGGAACTGCTTACCTAGTAGTTCTGCTGCGTTTGCAGTGGAGTAGCAATGGCAGGCCCAAGCAAGACTCCACGCCAGCGAGCTCTAGAATGCCATCAGTACCTTGGAAAGACACCTCCCATCATGCATGTTAGTACCTGATTGCCATTGAGATAACAACCTGGCAGCAATCATTTGATCAGATAGCACCAAGTTCTGTTTCCTTCTCTTTTGTCAGCATGTCACCAAAGTCTTCAAAAGTAACAAAAATAAAAGGAATCTTGATCGTGCATTGCATAGCACCACTAGGCAACAAGGCAAAGGGAATCAAACGATAATGTTGGTTCACATGTGCATACACCACTCATGACACCACCGAACAGCAGCATCTTCTTGTCATTTTCTCTCTACTTTATTCCCTTGTCATTTTCTTTACATTAGTAGTGCAATTTACGATAACATAATCATGTCGTTTTGCTAGATACTACTGAGAACCAGATGATCAAGCAGACAACTTAAGCCTCGTTCGGTTGCTGGGGATTCATTCGCCACAGGGAACCAACACCTGCAGGGATTGGGCTGATCCCCTCATCACCCAACCCCTACCAACCCATTTCCCACAAATCCCCACCGATCCCTGCATCTTAATTTGACTTGTTCGGTTACTTCAAAGGGAATCAAGCAACACAGAATGAATCAAACAAGGCATTGCCCGACTAGAACAAATAACAAGCAACCTTATGATTTTTTTTAAAAAGCAAGCAACATCACTGTACATGCTAAAATTCGGTGCGTATAAAATAAGATATCTTTAGGACAGCAAGAACCAACTTAAATTCAGTATAGCTAAAAAAGGCTGTCTTATCTAAACGACGCCGTTGTCGACGAGCTTCTTGGATGATGGCGTCGAGGGCGTCACATTCTCCCTTGGGTACGAGCAGCTTGACCTCCTGCATGATCAACCTCTGCTTATAGTAATCCGGAGATGGTACCCCTAGCGGTCGCCACCAAGCTCGCGCTGCTGCAACAATAAAATTTCTTCATCAATTTCATTGACTTCATCAGTTAAAAAGGGAAAGCTAAAAGAGTGCATTGCACATGCTCAAATTCTCTTCACATGTTTAATTATGCCTGCAAGCTAGTCTTATGCCTGCGTAGGAAGGGCGTTGGGGGTCATCGCTAAGAAATAATATTCCTATCTAATGCATCCGGTTTAGTCTGGGCTGAACGAAATGTAACTAGTACCGCTTATAGTACTTTGTTTGTCACTGCTTTGGCATCATCACCTGGAAAACATACAAGGACAAACTAACGACGCGTTTGGTTGGAGCTCAGGTAATGTATTCACTGTTGTAATCTGAATACACTGTATTAGATTAGGGGTAAGTGAATACGTGAAGTGTTTGGTTCACGCAAGGGAATGGGAAGCCGTGGAGGTGGAGTACCGTTGCCAGCCTTATAGAAGATGCCGGAGGACTGGACGACGGCCGGCTGCTAGGGATGGCTCGTGAAGGAAAATGAGATCACCTCACAACAAAGCTACTGCTCACGGCGGCGAAGTGAGATCAGTGGCGCTGCCCACGGCGGCGGCGACGACGAGAGATCGGTGACGCTACCCACGGCGGCGGAGACGAATGCGGCGCTCGGCGGCGGAGGCAAACGGAGACCGGCGACGCTCGGTGGCGGAGGAGAATGGAGTTTGGCGGCGCTCGGCGGCGGAGGCGAATGGAGATCGGCGGCGGTGAATTGAGACATCGATGGTACTGCTCATGAGGAGGGAGATGCCGGCGCTGCTGCTTGGTTCTCCTGGTGAAGAAAACGATTAGGACGAGCGGTGTTGTTCGATACCGAGCTGTATCGGGTGTTTTCGGTTTTGTGAAGGATGGTTTGCGATTACATGGGAGCTGAAACCGACGCGGCCGAAACAAACGCAGGTAACGTAATCGTGAGCCACTGTATTCGGGAGACAGCGAAAATGTAACGAACCAAACGCGTCGTTATCATCTTATGATTTGCACTGCTTTAGCTCCAGCTACTTGCAGCCTTAGGAAAGGGAAGCAACGAAAAACATTACTCTGAATTGCCTGCACGGTAAACTGAAGGGTGCGGAACATATAGCAGTTCATATGCTGATGCATCACTAATCAGACAAAATTAGCTCAAGTGGCGAAA
This sequence comes from Triticum timopheevii, assembly GCA_963921465.1. Lineage (NCBI taxonomy): Eukaryota > Viridiplantae > Streptophyta > Magnoliopsida > Poales > Poaceae > Triticum > Triticum timopheevii. The sequence goes on along the minus strand of OY997272.1, from coordinate 49,381,022 downwards.
TACAACTCACAAGATTGAGTATTTAAAATTCACATAAACTCTGCTATATGCTACAGCCAGTTACCGAAAAAGGCTCACGCCCCGCTTTATATTATAAAGCCAATGCCAAAGCCAACATCCAACAAGATTCACACAAACACAAAGTCCACACGCACACAGAGTTCAAACACAAGCAAGTACCAAGGGTTAATGCTGAGGGCACAGCTCAACGAGCCCAACACACACACACAAAAAGGCACACGCGCCAGGAGGGATACATCCTCTAGTCGGGCTCCGGGGGGGGGGGGGGGGGGGGAGCGGTGGCGCCAGGTGGAAGGTCATCGATCGGAGGTCGGTGAGGAGTGTGCTGATGGCGTCCCGGTCCTGAGGGCGGCTAAGCGGCCGCCAGAGCTGCAAGTAACCACACATTTTAAAGATGGAGTCAGTAGCACGCAGAAGGGGCACCTTCTGAATGACAAGCTTATTGCGAACCGTCCACAGCGTCCAGGCGAGAACCCCAACGAACAGCCATCTAATATGTCTGTAGAGAGGGGGGGAGGCTTGAATTTCCGCAAGCAAGTCAGGGAAGTTGGTGTTGCACCACTGTCCCCCTACCGTTTCGCGGAAACAAGACCAGAGGAACTGTGCCGTGTAGCAAGAGAAGAAGATGTGGTTAGCGTCCTCTACCGTGCCACATAAGGGGCACATGCCATCTCCAGGACCATGGCGCTTAAGGACCTCAACGCCGGTCGGAAGGCGGCCGCGGATCCATTGCCAAAGAAAGATCCGTATCTTTAGGGGGAGGCGGATGTCCCAGATCAATCCGAAGGGCTCCGGGGCAGTCGAGGGGGCTATAGCAGCGTAGAGGGATTTAGTGGAGAAGCAGCCGGAGGGATCTAGACGCCAGAAGATGGCGTCCGGAGAGTCGGCCACGTCCATAGGGAGGAGGGCGACGTCCTGAAGGAGGACATCCCAGGCCGCCACCTCAGCGGGGCCAAATGGGCGGCGGAAAGCGAGGCGCCCTCAGTCAATAAGGGCCGCCTCGACTGAGACCCGAGGGTCAACTACAATGTCGAAGAGAATGGGGAACCGGGCGGCTAGGGGGGAGTCCCCAAGCCACCTATCCAGCCAGAACAAGGTCGAGGCTCCAGTGCCCACCGAGCTGCAAGTAACCACACATTTTAAAGATGGAGTCAGTAGCACGCCGAAGGGGCACCTTCTGAATGACAAGCTTATTACGAACCGTCCACAGTGTCCAGGCGAGAACCCCAACACACAGCCATCTAATATGTGTGTAGCGAGGGGGGGGGGGGGGGGAGGCTTGAATTTCCGCAAGCAAGTCAGGGAAGTTGGTGTTGCACCACTGTCCCCCTACCGTTTCGCGGAAACAAGACCAGAGGAACTGTGCCGTGTAGCAAGAGAAGAAGATGTGGTTAGCGTCCTCTACCGTGCCACATAAGGGGCACATGCCATCTCCAGGACCATGGCGCTTAAGGACCTCAACGCCGGTCGGAAGGCGGCCGCGGATCCATTGCCAAAGAAAGATCCGTATCTTTAGGGGGAGGCGGATGTCCCAGATCAAACCGAAGGGCTCCGGGGCAGTTGAGGGGGCTATAGCAGCGTAGAGGGATTTAGTGGAGAAGCAGCCGGAGGGATCTAGACGCCAGGAGATGGCGTCCGGAGAGTCGGCCACGTCCATAGGGAGGAGGGCGACGTCCTGAAGGAGGACATCCCAGGCCACCACCTCAGCGGGGCCAAATGGGCGGCGGAAAGCGAGGCGCCCTAAGTCAATAAGGGCCGCCTCGACTGAGACCCGAGGGTCAACTACAATGTCGAAGAGAATGGGGAACCGGGCGGCTAGGGGGGAGTCCCCAAGCCACCTATCCAGCCAGAACAAGGTCGAGGCTCCAGTGCCCACCGAGCTGCAAGTAACCACACATTTTAAAGATGGAGTCAGTAGCACGCCGAAGGGGCACCTTCTGAATGACAAGCTTATTACGAACCGTCCACAGTGTCCAGGCGAGAACCCCAACACACAGCCATCTAATATGTGTGTAGCGAGGGGGGGGGGGGGGGAGGCTTGAATTTCCGCAAGCAAGTCAGGGAAGTTGGTGTTGCACCACTGTCCCCCTACCGTTTCGCGGAAACAAGACCAGAGGAACTGTGCCGTGTAGCAAGAGAAGAAGATGTGGTTAGCGTCCTCTACCGTGCCACATAAGGGGCACATGCCATCTCCAGGACCATGGCGCTTAAGGACCTCAACGCCGGTCGGAAGGCGGCCGCGGATCCATTGCCAAAGAAAGATCCGTATCTTTAGGGGGAGGCGGATGTCCCAGATCAAACCGAAGGGCTCCGGGGCAGTTGAGGGGGCTATAGCAGCGTAGAGGGATTTAGTGGAGAAGCAGCCGGAGGGATCTAGACGCCAGGAGATGGCGTCCGGAGAGTCGGCCACGTCCATAGGGAGGAGGGCGACGTCCTGAAGGAGGACATCCCAGGCCACCACCTCAGCGGGGCCAAATGGGCGGCGGAAAGCGAGGCGCCCTAAGTCAATAAGGGCCGCCTCGACTGAGACCCGAGGGTCAACTACAATGTCGAAGAGAATGGGGAACCGGGCGGCTAGGGGGGAGTCCCCAAGCCACCTATCCAGCCAGAACAAGGTCGAGGCTCCAGTGCCCACCGAGATGGATGTGCCTATACGCAGGACAGGCAGCAGCTGGACGACGGCCTGCCAAAACTGGGAACCGCCAGAGCGTTGGCAGAAAGCGAGAGGTTGTCCACGCAGGTACTTATTCTGGATGATAGTGAGCCATAGGCCTCCATCCCCATTGGCAATGCGCCAGAGCTAGCGGGTCAGGAGGGCGATGTTCATGTGCCGGGAGGACAAAATCCCAAGACCGCCCTGGTCCTTGGGTTTGCAGATATCTGGCCAGCTGACCATGTGGTATTTCTGCTTACCCTCCTCCCCAGCCCAGAAGAATCTAGATTGGTATTTGGCTACCTCCTGATGGAGCGTTTCATGAAGGCTATAAAAGCTCATGAGGAACCACAGGAGGCTAGCAAGCGAGGAGTTTATAAGGATCACACGCGCCGCCTTCGATAGCCATCGCCTTTCCAGGGCTCGACGCGATGTTGCATACGGGTCACCGTGGGGCGAAGATCCGCCACAGTGAGGCACGAGTCACTAATGGGGATCCCCAGATAGGTCGTGGGGAAAGAACCCAGCCGACAGTTAAGTCGGTCAGCAATGGACCGTGCGTCCTCTGAGGGGTAACCGAGTACCATCACTTCGCTCTTATCAAAGTTGATGGTGAGGCCCGACATTTGTTGGAAGCACAGGAGAAGGAACTTCAGGTTGGAGATCTCTAAGGAGGAACCCTCGACCATAATAATGGTGTCATCCGCGTATTGGAGAAGGGAGACACCTCCCCCTCCTACAAGGTGAGGGACAAGGCCTCGGATATGCCCAGCAGCCTTGGCCTTATCCAAGATGGCGGCCAGGGCATCCACGACCATGTTGAACAAGAACGGCGAGAAGGGATCTCCCTGCCGGACCCCGCAAAGGGTAGGGAAGAAGGGCCCAATGTCGCCGTTGATGTTCACCGCGGTCCGACCACAGGAGACGAGCTGCATGACGCGGGTCACCCAGCGGTCGTCGAAGCCCTTGCGGAGCAGAACCTCCCTCAAGAACGGCCAGTGCACCGTGTCGTAGGCTTTGTGGAAGTCCAGCTTAAGAAAGACCGCCCGATGGCGCTTCAGGCGGACCTCGTGGAGGACTTCGTGAAACACCAACACCCCATCCAGGATAAATCGGCCTTGTATGAAGGCGGATTGATTCGGGTGGGTAATTGTGTCCGCAAGGAGGGTCACGCTATTGGCGTACCCTTTAGCCAGGATCCAAAAAATCACATTAATCACTGTGATAGGGCGGAACTGGCGAATATCAGAGGCGCCCGGAACCTTGGGGATGAGGGTCACAACCCCATAATTGAGGCGCCCCAGGTCCATGGAGCCCGAGTAGAATTCCTCAAAGAGAGCCATGACCTCAAGCTTGATGGTAGGCCAGAACGTCTTGAAGAACGACACGGGCAGACCGTCAGGCCCCGGGGCCGAGGAGGGGTTCATCCCCTTAATGGCAGCGAGGACCTCGTCCTCGCCAAAGGGGGCAACCAAAGCCGCATTGGCTTCAGCCGAGACTACGTGCGCACCCGACCAAATGTCGGGAGCGAGACTAGCCCCACCTCGCGAGGTGGGGGTAAATAAGGCTCTATAGAAGCCATCCACATGGGAGCGGATGGCCGCGAGGAGAACGATCGGCGTGTCTCCATCCCACAGGCAATGGATGGAGTTGCAACGACGCCGGCCGTTCGCAACCGCCTGGAAATAGGCGGTGTTGGCATCGCCCTGTAGTACCCACCTCTGGGAACCACGCAAGCGCCAATAGGCCTCCTCATCCGTGTAGATGGTGGAGAGCTGGTCCTCCAGGTCGTATCGCAGCATCCACTCATCCGAGGAGAGCCCGGTCGAGTCCGCGCGAGCGTCCAGGGCTTGAATAGCTATCAGGAGGGTCTTTTTGCGCTCTCTAAGGTCCAGGCCAAGGTTATCCCCCCAACCCTTCATGAACTGGCGGGCAAGCTTGGCACAAAAGTGCCAAGAGTCGACAGCGGACATGGAGCGATGGGGCGCCGACCTAGCGAAAATCCAGCGGGCGACGACGGCCTCCCGAAAGCCGGTCTGGTTGAGCCAGAAGAGCTCGAACCGGAACCGCGGCGGGGAGGGGGGGCGCTCGTCGGCGGTGGAGAGGAGAAGGGGGACATGGTCGGAGCCGATCCGGGTGATTGCCCGGAGCGATGCCAGGGGGCAACGCAATTCCCACTCCGGGGAAACTAGGACACGATCCAGAACGGATTGTGTCGGGACAGATTGCCGGTTGGTCCAAGTGAACCTGGCACCTCAGTTCACCCAACAAAAATGTTATATGGACTCATTAAGACACAAGTTTCAGATCAAAAAGGCGTATTTCCTGTCGATGGGAATTCAGATGCAAAATGGCTTGTGCTGGAGCTATGAAACTAAACAAGAAACACCTAAAAAACTAGAGTGGCTATACATCTCAGCTTCCTGTTGACCACACAACAATATCTAGTTAAAACACCGGAGGTGGTACATCCATATCTCTTTGCAATTGATGCTCTAGCAGGCCATCAGGCTACACAGTGACAAGCACTACACACTGAAGCACACCGTATTCTTATACAGGAACAATCCCCGCCAATCCAACCAGCGCCGTCGCTACAAGCTAAGCCACCCCCACACACCCAGATCTCCCGTCGCATCCATCCATGATCCATCCCAGGTCTGTAATTGGAGAACTCAAAGCACAACCCAGAACTGTCCTTGATTGGTCCAGGAATCAAGAACCGTGTGGACCAATATTCCCAACCCCACTCCACAAATTCATAAAGTGTGAGAGGGGAAGGAAGATAAGGGAATGGTAGGGGTGTCGGGTCTTACCGGCGAGAGGGTCGCCAGCCGAAGATGGTGTGGCGCTGCCACTGACGAGCTTGCGCCGGTCGCCGCAGTCTCCTCCGGATAGCTGCCGCCTGCCGCGTAAGAGCATCTCCGGGCTGCCGCTAATCGACCTTGGCGGGCAATGGCGGTGGGGCGGCAAGCACTCTGGCCGGCGGAGGGGCGGGGCAACGCCCGAAATCGGCCGCGGGGGTCGCGACGGTCGTCTCGAGCAGGAACGGGCAGCAGGTGGTTGGCGACGGCCGACGGAGTGGCCGGCGGCGGCGTCTTTTTGTAACTGGATTTGATTTGTTAGCCAAGGTCCCAACTCCCAACAACGAAGCATGGGCTGGAGCTGGACCGTGCATGATCTTCAATTGATTGTCAACTCACATAAGTTTAGATGTAATCTCGACGTTGAAGGACGGAGCTGAATTTGTTTCAGTGGACGCAGGGTGATCTCTGATGACTGTTATCCTATACTCCCCCGTCCCAAAATCAATGTCCTAATCTATCTATACCTATACTAACTAGGCACTCCACCGTAAATTTACTTGGCTCTGCTTCGACAAACTAGACTACTGTGGCAGGATCGTATGTCTGCATGGCTCTACATACACACGCATACAATATATGGCATTGCAATGAGTACCACTACACTATTGCAACAATAATGATTGTCCTGCTCAACTAGGATGAACATCAAATATTACGCTAATTATTGGCGTCCTGGACGCTGATATGTACCAGGGACAATACACGGTTCTCTCCGTAGGTAGTGTTGCAAACTTGATCGTAAGTGTACAAATACAGTTCAGTCAATCATTCTCATTGACTGGCCCAACCAACAACTGAGGGTTGTTATCTCCGATTAAGGGTGGGGGGCATGGCCCCCCTCCTCCCATGGCTCCATCCATGAGGTTGCCCCCAATAGGGCCTTTTCGTTGTGTAGAAACAATTATTTTTCAAAAAAAATAATGAGTTAATTATTATAGTTTTGTTTTTTTAATAATACTAATAATTTTTTAAAATGCTTCATGCTTTTTATTTGATTCTTCTTCTTCTGTGCACTACGGTTAGTATTGCCTTACCCTTTAAATGTTGACGAAAATTACAGGATTCTGTATACATGCCATACTTCTGACATTTCTGATAGATGACCTCCCATCATTTGTCACGACATCACTTTGAATAATATCCTGCTTGAATCTAACTTTGAGCCACAGTTGTGTGATTTTGGCACCATAAAGTTGCTTGGTTATGCTTCGACAAACTGAACTCATGTGGCAGGATCGTATGTCCGCATGGCTCTAGGTACACATCTCACGCATATATACAATATATGACTGCAATGAGTACCAATACAGTAATACAACAATAATGACTGTCCTGCTCATTTGTGATAAATATCAAACATTACGTTAATCGTTGGCGTCGTGGGCACTGATATGTACCTGGGATATCACACAATTCTCTCAGTAGGCAGAGTTGCAAACTTGATCGTAAGTGTACAAATACAGTTCATTCAATCATTCTCACCGACTAGCCCAAGCAACAACTGAGGGTTGTTATCTCTAATTAAGGGGGGGGGGGGGGGGGGGGGGGGGGGGTCCTTGGTTCTCCTCCTCCCATGGCTCCATCCATGAGGTTGCCCACCAATAAGGCATTTTCGTTGTGTAGAAACAATTATTTAAAAAAAAATCATGAGTTAATTATTATACTTCTGTTTTTTCTTTAAATAATAGTAATAATTTTTAAAAACTTCCAAACTTTTGATTTTATTATTCTTCTCCTGTGCACTACGATTAGTTTTTCCTTACCCTATAAACTGTTGGAGAAAATTACGGGATTGTGGTTACACGCCATACTTCTGACATTTCTGTTAGATGAGCGCTCATCGTTCATCGCAACGTCACTTTGAATAATATCCTGCTTGTCCACAGTTGTGTGATTTTGGGGACGTAAAGTTGCTTGGCTCTGCTTCGACGAATTGGACTCCTGTAGCAGGATCGTAAGTCTACATGGCTCTAGGTACACATCTTACGCATACAATATATGACTTTGCAATGAGTACCACAACAATATTGCAACAGTACTCACTATCCTCCTCATATGGGAAGAACATCAAATATTACGCTAAGCCGTCGTGGGCACTGATATGTATCTGGGACAATACACGGTTCTCTTCGTAGGCTGTGTTGCAAACTTGATCGTAAATGTACAAATACAAATCAATCAATCATTCTCCCAACCAACAAACTGAGGCTTCTTATTTCTGATTAAAGGAGGCATGGGTCCCCTCCTCCCATGGCTCCATCCACAAGGTTGCCCCCCAATAGGGCCTTTTCGTTGTGGAGAAACAATTGTTTTTAAAAAAATTTGATGAGTTAATTATTATAGTTCTGTTTTTCTTTAAGTAATAGTTACAATTTTTAAAAATCATTCAAACTTTTGTTTTATTACTAGCAAAAATGCCCATGCGTTGCAGGGGGGGGGGGGGGGGGACATCTTACATGTCTCATGGCTCACTAATTTTCGCCCATCCTCGTCTCATCTTCCCAGTCCGCAACACACCCATGTGTAATGTGTTGCAATGGGATAAAAATCACTTGCACAGTTTCACTCCTATGGTTTTTGTAAAAAGAATGTTGCAACGGGATGAAAATTCCTGGCACTCCATTGGTTTTACTATGATTTTCTTAAACACTAGATATGGCGAAGCGATTCCATTTTAATGTCCCAATAGGTCATCGTCATTTTTTCTTATGAGCTCCATATAATTCCGTTTTAATTAGAGAGCTTTTCGAATGATTTAGACTGGTATATGACTTCATCTTTTCACTCGGCATCCATGGCGTGTACCTTTCCAACCATAATTTTGAAGGCACTTTACATCAAGGTTCATTTAAGCAGCCTCTCTTTTCCAACAAATTTAGTGTAACAAAATGGATGATTGGTTTATTCGTTTCGATGCTCGCTCTCACCCATACATACTTGCCTTCAAAGTACCTTACGACGTTCATCTCTACACTCCTGATAATGCTCACCCTCCAAGCTAACTCATCAATAATTGCTTGGAGGTCGGGGATGCTATGAATTTGTGTCCAGACTACCAAACCATCGAGCTTCACATATTCAGGTGGATCACGTCCATCATACTCTCCAATCAGCACCATTAGTCCATGGAAGATCCAAGGTTCCTAGAACATCACCTTCTCCCAATGGCCAAGACAAAAATCTGGATGACAAATAAGTTGTCGCCAACCCCATGGATGACCCAATCATGGTGAGGCTCCATGCAAACTTACATGTCCTTCAAAGCACTACCGCTTAAACAGTCTCGTTGTATCAATGTTTTCAACACGCTGGCCCCCCAATAGGGCCTTTTCGTTTTTTTGACTGGGAACTGTGGGGCAAAACCCCCACAACAGATCAAAACTTTATTAAAATAGAGAACAGTTACAACATGTTGATTACAAGGAGTAACCAGAAAACAAAAGAACAAAATGAAAGCTTACAAAAACTAACTTAAGGGGGGAGGAAAGAGATCCATTTCAGCAAGTCATCCTTGTAAGCAGATTTAACTCTATGCTGCATTAGGCTAATGTCATGCTTGAAAGCACAACTCCATTTGTTGAAACTTCCCCTCTCACTTTTGAACACTTTGGCATTTCTGATGATCCAAATATTCCAGCAGGCAATGAAAACCACTTCAGTGAATAAAGGCTTATTAAAACTTCTCCTTGCCTGAGTAACCAAATCAAGCATGGAAGTGCCAGCCGACCAATCAATCTGTAGATAGTTCCAGATCCTAATACAGAAATTGCAGTTGAAGAACAGATGATCCCTGGTTTCTCTAATCAGCAAAGGACAGAGCCTACAATGAACTCCATCCTCCATGTGCCAATGCCTTCTTTCCACCATATGCTTGGTGTCCAGCCTGTCCATAATAAGCATTCAAGCAAAAACCTTGATCTTTAATGTACAGGAGGATTTCCAAATCCAACAGAGCAAAGGGTTGAAGGACTCAGACAAAAAGGTGTGAGAGTAGAACATCTTAGGCTTGAAGACCTTGGATGAGCCCTACCAGAACCATAAGTCCTTAGACCTGGGCACTCTACTGTGGGAATCCATCAAATCCTTAATCAAGTTGAACTCATCAAAAGCTTGAGCAGATAAAGGAAGGTGGAAAAGTTGGTGCATGTCCTGAGTATTGAAAATTTCCTTCACTGAAGCCCAGGGATCCTTTGCAAAAGAAAATAACCTTGGAAATCTTGTCTGCAAACAAGAAACTTCACTGTCAAGATTCCAATTATCTGACCAAAAAAGAGCAGTGTCCCCTTCATTAATCTGTACCCAGGAGCAATCTCTAAAACTCTGCATTACTTTGCAAATATCCCTCCACCAGAAAGAGCCACAATCATTTGTTCCCTGGGGCATTCCTTCATAATAATATGAATCCCAAACTAGGGACACCCAAGGAATATCTCTTTTGTTGAGGAAATTACTTGCATGCTTGAGCAGCAGGGCCACATTCTAAACTCCCAAGTTGAGAATACCAAGACCCCCTTTGTTTTTTGGCCTACAGATGAGGTCCCAAGCAGCAAGAGATGGGGCTGGCTCATCTCTATGCTTTCTCCAGAGGCACCGCCTTTGTATTCTTTCTAACTGTTTCAGAATGCCAGCAGGAACAGCTAGGCTACACAGAAAGAAGATTGGCATGGAGGACAGAGCAGAGTTTAGGAACTGTAGCCTTTCACCTTGGTTAAGAAAAGAGGAGCTGGCAGTCATTCTTCTTTCCATACAGTCAACTAAAGGCATGAAGTCCACCATCTTAGGCCTGGTGGTCCCCACTGGTAAGCCAAGATAAGTGAAGGGCATTTTACCAATTTGGCAACCAAAAGCAGCAGCAAGATCCTCCATCATATCAGAGTCAACATTGATTGGAATAATAAATGACTTATGGTAGTTGACATCCAGACCTGTGGACTGAGAGAACACCTGCAACATATCCTTCAAGGCCAGAAGTTGAAGCCTGTCAGCAGGTAGGATGATCAATGTATCATCAGCATACTGGATCACAGCGTAATCTCTATCATGGCAGGGAATAGGGAGATGAATAATTCCCTTCCTGAACATATCATTAATCACTGTCTACAGAAGATCAGCAGCTATGACAAAAAGAAGAGGAGATACAGGGTCACCCTGTCTAACTCCTTTTTTGCAAACAAACTTCCTTCCAGGGACACCATTGAGAAGGACAGAAGAAGTACCAGTAGCCAAAAGCTGCTTCATCCAAAGGGTCCACTTTTCATTGAAACCCTTATGCCTGAGAATTTAAAAAATAGCTTCATGCTCAATGGAATCAAAGGCCTTCTCAAAGTCCAGTTTGAGAATTACTATAGGTCTCTTGGACTGATGATATTGGTGCAAATATTCAAAGGTCCAACCAATACAATCCTGGATTGTTCTACTTTTAATGAAACCATATTGATTTTTGTGAATGCACTGCATAATCAACTCCTGGAATCTACTTGCAGCCATTTTGGACAGAAATTTGAGCCCCATACTAGTGAGAGATATAGGCCTATAATCCCCCACTCCCTCAGGTGATAGCTTTTTGGGCACCAGAGTAATAAAAGGAGCTGTTAATGTTCTCCAAGACAGCAGAACCCTCATGAAAAGCCTGGGCCAGCTCATAGAAGTCATTTGCAATTAGGTGCCAACATTTCTGAAGGAACAAACCATTGAAACCATCAGGACCAGGTGCTTTATCCACAGGCATGTGTTTGACCACATTGTCCATTTCTTCCTTTTCAAAAGGCTTAGTGAGCACCTCAAGACCAGCCACAGGGGTAATAAGGGAAGGCAAGTCAAAGCCCATCACAATCCCTCTAGAGGTGCCCATTCTATTCTTAAAGCAGCTCCAGATAATTCCAGCCATTTGGGAGTGATCAGAGACCACAGAACGATCAGGTAGCTTAAGGCTAGCTATAGAATTCCTTATCACTAGTAGAAAAAGGGTCATACGTGAAGCCCAATAGTGCCGGTTTGAATTTCAGCCGGCACTAATGTGTACAATAGCACCGGTTCGTGGCGGCGATCAATAGCACCGGTTCGTGGCGAACCTTTAGTACCGGTTCATGCCACGAACCGGTACTAAAGGGGATGTGTTAGCCTGCGGTCAGGGTATGGCCCCACCGTCACCATTTAGTGCCGGTTCGTACCACGAACCGGTACTAATGAGGTTATGTCAAGCTGTTTTTAGTCCCACCTCGCTCCCCTAACAAGCCTTTTACCACCTTAAATATGTTATTTCTCAAACTATCACAAGCACTTGGTCTTCATTGAACTCTATGTGTAGAATTTGTGGCCGCAATATGAGTCTTCATCGGTTTATAAATCGTTGATGACTCATATTGACAATTCAGATTGTACACACAAAGGTCATTGATGATCAAAGTATTTTTGATGTTATAAGATCATATTGACAGTTTAGACTCTAAAGAAATATAAGATCGTGATGTAAATGCTCTTATATTTTTTGCGTTCAGTATGCACCATTCAAAGCGACGCCATCAACTTTCAACCATTTCTGCCTTCATTTGCTATTTTTCATGCATTCAATGATTTGTTTTGAGAACTAAATGACCTGAAAATTGAAAAGCACTACAAATGAACTCTGAAAAAGTTGAAACTTGGCATGGTATCATCATTTCACCCACATAGATTGTTCAAAAAAGTAGAGAGGGTTACGGCAAAAACTGGATGCACTTCGTTTACAAACTGGACAATCTCTTTCGAAGTATTCAGGTTTCTGACGAAATTAAACTCATCTGTTACAAAGGCATTTCATTTTTTAAAACTTATTACAACTCCAGACTTTTTGTGCATTCAGTATGCACCATTCAAAGCGACGCCATCAAATTTCAACCATTTCTGCCTTCATTTGCTATTTTTCATGCATTCAATGATTTGTTTTGAGAACTAAATGACCTGGAAATTGAAAAGCACTACAAATGAACTCTGAAAAAGTTGAAACTTGGCATGGTATCATCATTTCACCCACATAGATTGTTCAAAAAAGTAGAGAGGGTTACGGCAAAAACCGGATGCACTTCGTTTACAAACTGGACAATCTCTTTCGAAGTATTCAGGTTTCTGACGAAATTAAACTCATCTGTTACAAAGGCATTTAATTTTTTAAACTTATTACAACTCCAGACTTTTTGTGCATTCAGTATGCACCATTCAAAGCGACGCCATCAAATTTCAACCATTTCTTCCTTCATTTGCTATTTTTCATGCATTCAATGATTTGTTTTGAGAACTAAATGACCTGGAAATTAAAAAGCACTACAAATGAACTCTGAAAAAGTTGAAACTTGGCATGGTATCATAATTTCACCCACATAGATTGTTCAAAAAAGTAGACAGGGTTACGGCAAAAACTGGATGCACTTCGTTTACAAACTGGACAATCTCTTTCGAAGTATTCAGGTTTCTGAAGAAATTAAACTCATCTGTTACAAAGGCATTTCATTTTTTTAAACTTATTACAACTCCAGACTTTTTGTGCATTCAGTATGAATCATTCAAAGCAACGCCATCAAATTTCAACCATTTCTGCCTTCATTTGATATTTTCCATGCATTTAATGATTTGTTTTAAGCTAAATGACACTAATTAAATTTTGTGCAGGCAGCGCACCACCTTTAGTACTGGTTGGTGGCTCCAACTGGTACTAAAGGGTAAGCTGTTTTTTAGTCCCACCTCGCCAAGAGAGAGGGAGTAGGAGCGGTTTATAAGCCCTGGGTGCAGAGACGATGAAGAAGAGGCTCAATGCTCACGTTGCTTAGCTTCAAGCCTTTAGGAATATGGTAGATTGCACGGAGCTACGCGTAGTGCAGTTTACACTATTCCAAAAGGCTTGAAGCAAATTAACGAGCATTGCACCTCTTTTTTATTTTTAATAACTTATTACAACTCCGGACTTCTTCTTTTTTATTTTTAATAACTTATTACAACTCCGGACTGCTTCTGTTATGGCAAAAGGAAGGAGGAGACGAAGAAGAAGGAGGAGGAGGAGAAGAAGAAGAAGAAGAAGAAGAAGAAGAAGAAGAAGAGGAGGAGGAGGAAGAAGGAGAAGAAGGAGAAGAGGAAGAAGGAGAAGAAGAAGAAGAGGAGGAGGAGAAGAAGGAGGAGGAAGAAGAAGGAGAAGAAGAAGAATAAGAAGAGGAAGAAGAAGGAGAAGAAGAAGAAGAAGAAGGAGAAGGAGAAGGAGAAGGAGAAGAAGAATAAGAAGAGGAAGAGGAAGAAGAAGAAGAAGGAGGAGAAGGAGAAGGAGAAGGAGAAGAAGAATAAGAAGAGGAAGAGGAAGAAGAAGAAGGAGGAGGAGAAGGAGAAGGAGAAGGAGAAGGAGAAGAAAAATAAAGCAGAAAAGAAATAACTATATAAAAAAATTACTCAAAAATAAATAGAAGAAAATAAATAATGCAGAAAAGAAAAAACTAATATAAAGCAAAAATATTCACAAAGAAACTAAATACGACAAAAAACTACTCAGAAATAAATAGAAGAAAAAAATAAAGCAGAAAAGAAATAACTATATAAAAAAATTACTCAAAAATAAATAGAAGAAAATAAATAATGTAGAAAAGAAAAAAACTAATATAAAGCAAAAATATTCACAAAGAAACTAAATACGGCAAAAAAACTACTCAGAAATAAATAGAAGAAAAAAATAAAGCAGAAAATAAATAACTATATAAAAAAATTACTCAAAAATAAATAGAAGAAAATAAATAATGCGGAAAAGAAAAAAAATTAAAAAAAATGTTGGGGCACTGCCCGGTGAGCCTACCAGTCCTAGGGTGTGCAAATGCAGGCCCAGAAGGGCCAGGAGGCTCACCGGGCAGCGCGCCTTAGTTAGGCCCAGAAGCCTGCTATATAGAGGAGTTCGAAAGGGCAGCCGAGGCTGGATTTATAAACCAGTGCGGCTGCCCTTCGCTCGGCGAGGTGAGACTAAACATAGCGCACCGCGGGTGGCAGCGCACGGCCTTTAGTACCGGTTGGTGGCACAAACCGGTACTAAAGGGGGGCCTTTAGTACCGGTTGGAGCCACCAACCGGTACTAAAGGGCCTCGTTTCCCGCCGCTTGGGCTGGCCAAAATTGGCCTTTAGTACCGGTTCGTGGCTCCAGCCGGTACTAAAGGCTCCCCCTATATATATGGCACTTACGAAGAATCAGTTATCGTCGCCACTTCGTTCCACGTTTCTTGCTCGATCTCGCCGATGCCGTCGCCCTCGCCGCCCCCGCCGCCCGTCGTCGTCGTTGCCGCGCGCCCCCGCCGCCCGTCGTCGTCGCCGCCCCTGCCGCCCGTCGTCGTCGCCGCGCGCCCCCGGCCCGCTGCGCGCCCGTCGTCGTCGCTGCCCCCGGCCGCCCGTCGTCGTCGCCGCCCCCGCCGCCCGTCGTCGTCGCTGCCCTGCGCCACCCGTACGCGCCCTATATACGTACACACGCATACGTATACACACATACACACACACACGCACACACACACACGCATACACACAGACACGTACACACAAACACACACACACACACACACACGTATATACACACACACACACACACATATTTTTTTACTTATTTTCTGTTTTCTATATATAATATGTTTAGATGAATTAGAACTATCTAGTTTATTTTTAGTAAATATAATGCTTTTAGTTGAACTACTTGAATTAATATATAGATCAACTAGTTTATTTTTTGAAGATGCTTAATTAGTTGAACTTGTTGAATTAATATATAGAACTAGTTTATTTTTAGAAGATGCTTAATTAGTTGAACTTGTTGAATTAATATATAGAACTAGTTTATTTTTAGTAAATGCTTAATTAGTTGAACTAGTTGAATTAATATAACTAGTTTATTTTTAGTAAATGCTTAGTTGAACTAGTTGAATTAATAGATTTTTCTGTTAATAGATTTTTTTTTCTGTTAATAGATTTTTTTTTTGTTAATAGATTTTTTTTTCTGTTAATAGATTTTTTTGGTGATATTATTATTGAATATGCATGTTTGGTGATATTATTGTTAATAGATTTTTTTGGGTGATATTTAGATTGTGTAATTAATTTTGTTCATAGAATTTTAATGATTTTTTTGTTCATAGTATTTAGAAAAAGGAAAAAAAGAAGAAGTAGTTTATATATAGTTGAACTAGCTAGTTGATTTAATAAACTAATTTATTTTACTATATATAGAAATAGTTTGTTTTTAGTAAGTACTACTTATTTATTTATAGTAAGTGCTTAGTGGTTGAACTAGATAGTTGACTAATAAAACTAAATTATGAACGTATAGGCTGGAAATGTCGTACTCATCGGACGACGATAACCGCCCGGGGGAGTGCGACTGGTGCCACGACGACCGAGGTATCTGCGACAGGTTCATTGAGCTGGACGAAGATCGGCGCTTCAGCATTAAGCTCGAGGAGACCTGCGATGTTCATACGGTACGCAACGACGACAATAGTTTTTTTCGTAATTAAGTACGACTTCAACTATTTTAACGTGTATTTTTCATCTTTTCCAATTCGACTAGCTTATCCCATGCTTTGCAAGACGCTATGTCTTGGAGAGGATGGGTTTTGAAGACCATGAAAATTTCGAAACCAAAAGAATTATCCTAAGTACCGAACATGGTGTGGATTTTCAAGTAAAGCTGTACAATACTCAGAGTGTAACCCATTTTGGTTGCAAAAATTGGGATGCATTTTGCAAGATGTATGGTCTTGATGAGGGTATGCTTGTCACCATGGATCTTGGTGATCCTACAATCGAGCAAGAGACACCTTCGATTTGGGTCTTTGTGGATACACCTCCAGTTCTTCCCTCATGTGAGCTAAACATAGTTATTAAGTAATTTATATTGTTTATTTCAAAATATAATGTTGACAACTTATCTCCATTGACAGCTTATTTTCATTCTTCAAAGAATGTGCGGAAGATGGTAGACAGAACGTACTACACTGAAGGCTCCGAATTAACTTATCAGGAGAAAACTCATCTGGTTGGATTTTGTACTGATCTTGAGAATTACAATATGTACAATCAAACTCCTCAACATTATGGTCAATACGTGCCACTAGTGCACGTGTTGAACTACGGTAACTACCATGGAGATACCCTGGTAAGATTATTTTTTACTATTACAACATCCGTGCATCTTTTTGTACACTTCTAAAACTAGTACATCATTGCTAACTACAAAGTTATTATTATGTTTTTCAACAGATAATCCCGAATGATTGTGTGCCTCATCTGATGTATACGCGTGGTAGCCTTCATGTTTTGAACATACGACTAGGTCGTCCTACGAATCTCAACTGCCCATACCGGGTTTCTAAAAGAAGTGGAGACATAACAATCAAAGAATGGAAAAAATGTATGGACAGTCGTAAGGAGCTTCTTGGAAGCAATAAGCAGCGAAAGGCAAGAATTGGAGACAGGATGATCGCCATTCTTCATAATGGAGAGTCAGGGTCTATATTGTTTTATGCTATTTTACCTTAAGGGTGTTTAGGTCCTACCTGATACTGATGATCATGTGCTAAGAACAATTATGTAGGGTTGGGTTCGATGACTATATATGAGGATGATGATCGTATGACTTATTATTAATAACGAGTAGAAGTTGTATGATGATGCATGATTAGTAGGACTTGTTATTATATATATATGATGATGTAATGATGCAAAAGCATGCATGAGCATGTTATATCTGCGGGTGCAATGAACATAGCAGCAGCGTTGATAAACAAAGCATGCATGATGTATATATGATGCATAATGTGTGCAATGTGTAGTATCTAAAATACCAGCAAACGAAAAAGAATTAAAATGGAAACACAAAATTAAATGAAAAAGAAATCATAAAACTAAAAACCCACCAAACCTTATAGTACCGGTTGGTGTTACCAACCGGTACTAAAGGGCTCCAGGCCCCCGGAGCTGGCTCGTGCCACGTGGTTGCCCTTTAGCACCGGTTCGTGCTGAACCGGTACTAAGGGGGGGCCTTTAGTGACCACAAATTAGTGCCGGTTATGTAACCGGCACTATAGGGCCTTACGAACCGGTGCTATTGCCCGGTTCTGCACTAGTGTATGTTTCTCTCAGTGGCCATAGCATGGAAGAATTTGGTGTTCTCTCCCCCAACCTTAAAATACCTGATAGTGCATCTCTTTTTCCAATATAAGAACTGCAGGTGCAGAAGCTTTTCCAAATGGATCTTGACAATTCTCCTGAAATTAATCTCTTGAATGAAAAGGGCCCTCCATTCCTCCAACTCATCAAGAAGGAAAATAACAATGGCCCAGTTGTTAACTACATCATCAGCAAACAGAGGCATAGCAGGAGCTTCAGGCAGATCATCATCAACCAGAACAACAGGCGGTTCATGGTCAGCAGCAGAGCTCGGCTGGGCTGAGAGATCAACCACCATTGATTCTTGATCTTGGGCAGGCTCTGGTTGCACGTTGTCATTCCAATTGTCCCAATTGTCACCAGCCCCCTCATTGATCACAAGCTCAGGCGGAGGAGGGGGGACTGCATTCCACCCCAATGCAGGATAAGCAGGCAGGTTGAATGGGGGCAGCTCAGGGAACGAAACACTGGGAACCGGATGTGTATTGCCATTGATAGGCATCCAATCCTCATCCTGGGGCATCTGCTCTACAAAGTTGGCGCCAAAATATACAGTGGCGCAGTCCAGGAAACTCTAGCACCTCTGTAAGCCGCATAATCCATGAAAACCACATCACGTGGCACAAGAATATCCTCTAGGAATGAAGCAAACACCAGAGAACAAACCAGATAGGGGTCCTCGCTGACCCAATGGTGAAACTTTCCAAAAGTGTTCGCAGCTGCCCTGATGCATTCAGTATTACGAAGGTCCAACGGTATGCCAAGAAACATTAGCAGCCCCTGACGAAAATCCTGAACGCCACGGAAAGATTCGCCCTCATCGTGCTTCATAAATCGCACGAAACGGTTATTACCCAGCTGCTGAGGTGGGAGCTGCAGCAAAGAAAATCTGACCGCAGCATCCCGAAGCTCAAATAGCCCAACCGACGAATCCAAGGCTGCGATGACCTAACAAAAACTCCATGCGCTTGCAGCCACTGCACAACTTCTTCTCTAGCAGCACCAATCTCATCAGGTTGGGGGATAGGCATTACCTCTGCAAGCATGAACTCCTCATGGCGGCGCACAATTGGGGTATGTGGCATCACGAAAGTACGCGGGAGCCGATCTTCCTGAAGGAAATATGCCCTAGAGGCAATAATAAAGTTATTATTTATTTCCTCATATCATGATAAATGTTTATTATTCATGCTAGAATTGTATTAACCGGAAACATGATGCATGTGTGAATACATAGACAAACACATAGCCACTAGTATGCCTCTACTTGACTAGCTCATTAATCAAAGATGGTTATGTTTCCTGACCATAGACATGTGTTGTCATTTGATTAATGGGATCACATCATTAGGAGAATGATGTGATTGACATGACCCATTCTGTTAGCCTAGCACTTGATCGTTTAGTGTACTGCTATTGCTTTCTTCATGACTTATACAAAGTTCCTACAACTATGAGATTGTGCAACTCCCGTTTACCGGAAGAACACTTTGTGTGCTACCAAATGTCACAACGTAACTGGGTGATTATAAAGGTGCTCTACAGGTGTTTCCGAAGGTACATGTTGGGTTGGCATAATTCGAGATTAGGATTTGTCACTCCGATTGTCGGAGAGGTATCTTTGGGCCCTCTCGGTAATACTCATCACCTAAGCCTTGCAAGCATGTAACTAATGAGTTAGTTATGAGATGACGTATTACGGAACGAGTAAAGAGACATGCCGGTAACGAGATTGAACTAGGTATTGGATACCGACGATCAAATCTCGGGCAAGTAACATACCGATGACAAAGGGAACAAAGTATGTTGTTATGCGGTTTGACCGATAAAGATCTTCGTAGAATATGTAGGAACCAATATGGGCATCCAGGTCCCGCTATTGGTTATTGACCGAGAATGGTTTTAGGTCATGTCTACATAGTTCTCGAACCCGTAGGGTCCGCACGCTTAACGTTTCGATGACAGTTTTATTATGAGTTTATAAGTTTTGATGTACCGAAGTTTGTTCGGAGTCCCGGATGTGATCACGGACATGACGAGGAGTCTCGGAATGGTCGAGACATAAAGATTGATATATTGGAAGCCTATGTTTGGATATCGGAATGGTTCCGGGTGAAATCGGTATTTTACCGGAGTACCGGGAGGTTACCGGAACCCCCCGGGGGGTTAATGGGCCTACATGGGCCAAGAGGGAGAAGAGGAAGGAGCAAGGAGGGGGCCGCGCGCCCCTCCCCCTCCTAGTCCGAATAGGACAAGGGAAGGGGGGCGGCGCCCCCCCTTTCCTTCCCCTCTTCCTCCTCTTTCCCCCTTCTCTCCTACTCCA
Organism: Triticum timopheevii; assembly: GCA_963921465.1. NCBI lineage: Eukaryota > Viridiplantae > Streptophyta > Magnoliopsida > Poales > Poaceae > Triticum > Triticum timopheevii. The sequence continues at coordinate 49,361,005 of OY997272.1, read as the reverse complement.
ACTTGGAAAAGGGGAGTCCTACTCCCGGTGGGAGTAGGACTCCCCCCTTGGCGCGCCCCCTTAGGCCGGCGGCCTCCTCCCCCCTGGCTCCTTTATATACGGGGGCGGGGGGCACCCCATAGACGAACAAGTTGATCTACGGATCGTTCCTTAGCCGTGTGCGGTGCCCCCTTCCACCATATTCCACCTCGGTCATATCGTCGCGGAGTTTAGGCGAAGCCCTGCGCCGGTAGAACATCATCATCGTCACCACGCCGTCGTGCTGACGGAACTCATCTCCAGAGTCTTTGCTGGATCGGAGGGCCGGAGATCGTCATCGAGCTGAATGTGTGCTGAACTCGGAGGCTTCGTACGTTCGGTGCTTGGATCGGTCGATCGTGAAGACGTACGACTACATCAACCGTGTTGTGCTAACGCTTCCGCTTACGGTCTACGAGGGTACGTGGACGGACACTCTCCCCTCTCGTTGCTATGCCATCACCATGATCTTGCGTGTGCGTAGGAATTTTTTTTGAAATTACTACGTTCCCCAACAGTGGTATCAGAGCCTAGGTTTTATGCGTTGATGTTATATGCACGAGTAGAACACAAGTGAGTTGTGGACGATATAAGTCATACTGCCTACTAGCATGTCATACTTTGGTTCAGTGGTATTGTGAGATGAAGCGGCCCGGACCGACATTACGCGTACGCTTACGCGAGACTGGTTTCACCGTTACGAGCACTCGTGCTTAAAGGTGGCTGGCGGGTGTCTGTCTCTCTCACTTTAGTTGAACCGAGTGTGGCTACGCCCGGTCCTTGCGAAGGTTAAAACGGAGTCTATTTGACAAACTATCGTTGTGGTTTTGATGCGTAGGTAAGAACGGTTCTTGCTAAGCCCGTAGCAGCCACGTAAAATTTGCAACAACAAAGTAGAGGACGTCTAACTTGTTTTTGCAGGGCATGTTGTGATGTGATATGGTCAAGACGTGATGCTATATTGTATTGTATGAGATGATCATGTTTTGTAACCGAAGTTATCGGCAACTGGCAGGAGCCATATGGTTGTCGCTTTATTGTATGAAATGCAAACGCCCTGTCATTGCTTTACTTTATCACTAAGCGGTAGCGATAGTCGTAGAAGCAATAGATGGCGTAACGACAACGATGCTACGATGGAGATCAAGGTGTCGCGCCGGTGACGATGGCGATCATGACGGTGCTTCGAAGATGGAGATCACAAGCACAAGATGATGATGGCCATATCATATCACTTATATTGATTGCATGTGATGTTTATCCTTTATGCATCTTATCTTGCTTTGATTGACGGTAGCATTTTAAGATGATCTCTCACTAAAATTATCAAAAAGTGTTCTCCCTGAGTATGCACCGTTGCCAAAGTTCATCGTGCCGAGACACCACGTGATGATCGGGTGTGATAAGCTCTACGTCCATCCACAACGGGTGCAAGCCAGTTTTGCACACGCAGAATACTCAGGTTAAACTTGACGAGCCTAGCATATACAGATATGGCCTCGGAACACAGAGACCGAAAGGTCGAGCGTGAATCATATAGTAGATATGATCAACATAGTGATGTTCACCATTGAAAACTACTCCATCTCACGTGATGATCGGTTATGGTTTAGTTGATTTGGATCACGTAATCACTTAGATGACTAGAGAGATGTCTGTCTAAGTGGGAGTTCTTAAGTAATATGATTAATTGAACTTAAATTTATCATGAACTTAGTACCTGATAGTATGTTGCTTGTCTATGTTTGTTTGTAGATAGATGGCTCGTGCTGTTGTTCCGTTGAATTTTAATGCGTTCCTTGAGAAAGCAAAGTTGAAAGATGATGGTAGCAATTACACGGACTGGGTCCGTAACCTGAGGATTATCCTCATTGCTGCACAGAAGAGTTACGTCCTGGAAGCACCGCTGGGTGCCAGGCCTGCTGCTGATGCAACTGACGTCGTTAAGAACGTCTGGCAGAGCAAAGCTGATGACTACTCTATAGTTCAGTGTGCCATGCTTTACGGCTTGGAACCGGGTCTTCAATGACGTTTTGAACGTCATGGAGCATATGAGATGTTCCAGGAGTTGAAGTTAATATTTCAAGCAAATGCCCGGATTGAGAGATATGAAGTCTCCAATAAGTTCTACAGCTGCAAGATGGAGGAGAATAGTTCTGTCAGTGAACACATACTCAGAATGTCTGGGTACAATAATCACTTGATTCAACTGGGAGTTAATCTTCCTGATGATAGTGTCATTGACAGAATTCTCCAATCACTGCCACCAAGCTACAAGAGCTTTGTGATGAACTATAATATGCAAGGGATGAACAAGACTATTCCCGAGCTCTTCGCGATGCTGAAAGCCACGGAGGTAGAAATCAAGAAGGAGCATCAAGTGTTGATGGTCAACAAGACCACTAGGTTCAAGAAGAAGGGCAAAGGGAAGAAGAAAGGGAACTTCAAGAAGAACGGCAAGCAAGTTGCTGCTCAAGAGAAGAAACCCAAGTCTGGACCTAAGCCTGAAACTGAGTGCTTCTACTGCAAGCAGACTGGACACTGGAAGCGGAACTGCCCCAAGTATTTGGCGGATAAGAAGGATGGCAAAGTGAGCAAAGGTATATGTGATATACATGTTATTGATGTGTACCTAACTAGAGCTCGTAGTAGCACCTGGGTATTTGATACTGGTTCTGTTGCTAATATTTGCAACTCGAAACAGGGACTACGGAATAAGCGAGCACTGGCCAAGGACGAGGTGACGATGCGCGTGGGAAACGGTTCCAAAGTCGATGTGATCGCGGTCGGCACGCTACCTCTACATCTACCTTCGGGATTAGTTTTAGACCTGAATAATTGTTATTTGGTGCCAGCGTTGAGCATGAAACATTATATCTGGATCTTGTTTGATGCGAGACGGTTATTCATTTAAATCAGAGAATAATGGTTGTTCTATTTATATGAGTAATATCTTTTATGGTCATGCACCCTTGAAGAGTGGTCTATTTTTATTGAATCTCGATAGTAGTGATACACATATTCATAATGTTGAAGCCAAAAGATGCAGAGTTGATAATGATAGTGCAACTTATTTGTGGCACTGCCGTTTAGGTCATATCGGTGTAAAACGCATGAAGAAACTCCATACTGATGGACTTCTGGAATCACTTGATTATGAATCACTTGGTACTTGCGAACCGTGCTTCATGGGCAAGATGACTAAAACACCGTTCTCCGGAACTATGGAGAGAGCAACAGATTTGTTGGAAATCATACATACAGATGTATGTGGTCCGATGAATGTTGAGGCTCGTGGCGGATATCGTTATTTTCTCACCTTCACAGATGATTTGAGCAGATATGGGTATATCTACTTAATGAAGCACAAGTCTGAAACATTTGAAAAGTTCAAAGAATTTCAGAGTGAAGTGGAAAATCATCGTAACAAGAAAATAAAGTTTCTACGATCTGATCGTGGAGGAGAATATTTGAGTTACGAGTTTGGTTTACATTTGAAACAATGCGGAATAGTTTCGCAACTCACACCACCCGGAACACCACAACGAAATGGTGTGTCCGAACGTCGTAATCATACTTTACTTGATATGGTGCGATCTATGATGTCTCTTACCGATTTACCGCTATCGTTTTGGGGTTATGCTTTAGAGACGGCCGCATTCACGTTAAATAGGGCACCATCTAAATCTGTTGAGACGACGCCTTATGAACTGTGGTTTGGCAAGAAACCAAAGTTGTCATTTCTTAAAGTTTGGGGCTGCGATGCTTATGTGAAGAAATTTCAACCAGATAGGCTCGAACCCAAATCGGAGAAATGTGTCTTCATAGGATACCCAAAAGAGACTGTTGGGTACACCTTCTATCACAGATCCGAAGGCAAGACATTCGTTGCTAAGAATGGATCCTTTCTAGAGAAGGAGTTTCTCTCGAAAGAAGTGAGTGGGAGGAAAGTAGAACTTGATGAGATAACTGTATCTACTCCCTTATTGGAAGGTAGTTCATCACGAGAACCGGTTCCTGTGACGACTACACCAATTAGTGAGGAAGCTAATGATATTGATCATGAAACTTCAGATCAAGTTTCTGCTGAACCTCGTAGGTCTACCAGAGTAAGATCCGCACCAGAGTGGTACGGTAATCCTATTCTGGAGGTCATGTTACTTGACCATGATGAACCTACGAACTATGAGGAAGCGATGATGAGCCTAGATTCCACAAAATGGCTAGAGGCCATGAAATCTGAGATGGATCCATGTATGAAAACAAAGTATGGACTTTGGTTGACTTGCCCGATGATCGGCAAGCCATTGAGAATAAATGGATCTTTAAGAAGAAGACTGACGCTGATGGTAATGTTACTGTCTATAAAGCTCGACTTGTTGCGAAAGGTTTTCGACAAGTTCAAGGAGTTGACTACGATGAGACTTTCTCACCCGTAGCGATGCTTAAGTCTGTCCGAATCATGTTGGCTATTGCTGCATTACATGATTATGAAATTTGGCAAATGGATGTCAAGACTGCATTCTTGAATGGATTTCTAGAAGAAGAGTTGTATATGATGCAGCCGGAAGGTTTTGTTGATCCAAAAGGTGCTGACAAAGTGTGCAAGCTCCAGCGTTCCATTTATGGACTGGTGCAAGCATCTCGGAGTTGGAATAAACGCTTTGATAGTGTGATCAAAGCATATGGTTTTATACAGACTTTTGGAGAAGCCTGTATTTACAAGAAAGTGAGTGGGAGCTCTGTAGCATTTGTAGTTTTATATGTTGATGACATATTATTAATTGGAAATGATATAGAATTTCTAGATAGCATAAAGGGATACTTCAATAAAAGTTTTTCAATGAAAGACCTCGGGGAAGCTGCTTACATATTGGGCATCAAGATCTATAGAGATAGATCAAGACGCTTAATAGGACTTTCACAAAGCACATACCTTGACAAAATTTTGAAAAAGTTCAAAATGGATCAAGCAAAGAAAGGATTCTTGCCTGTGCTACAAGGTGTGAATTTGAGTCAAACTCAATGCCCGACCACAGCAGAAGATAGAGAGAAAATGAAAAATGTTCCCTATGCTTCAGCCATAGGCTCTATCATGTATGCAATGCTGTGTACCAGACCTGATGTATGCTTAGCAATAAGTTTGGCAGGAAGGTACCAGAGTAATCCAGGAGTGGATCACTGGACAGCAGTCAAGAACATCCTGAAATACCTGAAAAGGACTAAGGATATGTTTCTCGTATATGGAGGTGACAAAGAGCTAGTCGTAAATGGTTACGTCGATGCAAGTTTTGACACTGATCCGGACGATTCTAAATCACAAACCGGATACGTGTTTTTATTAAACGGTGGAGCTGTAAGTTGGTGCAGTTCTAAACAAAGCGTCGTGGCGGGATCTACATGTGAAGCGGAGTACATAGCTGCTTCTGAAGCAGCAAATGAAGGAGTCTGGATGAAGGAGTTCATTTCCGATCTAGGTGTCATACCTAGTGCATCGGGACCAATGAAGATCTTCTGTGACAATACTGGTGCAATTGCCTTGGCAAAGGAATCCAGATTTCACAAGAGGACCAAGCACATCAAGAGACGCTTCAATTCCATTCGGGACCAAGTCCAAGTGGGAGACATAGAGATTTGCAAGATACATACGGATCTGAATGTTGCAGACCCGTTGACTAAGCCTCTCTCACGAGCAAAACATGATCAGCACCAAGACTCCATGGGTGTTAGAATCATTACTATGTAATCTAGATTATTGACTCTAGTGCAAGTGGGAGACTGAAGGAAATATGCCCTAGAGGCAATAATAAAGTTATTATTTATTTCCTCATAGCATGATAAATGTTTATTATTCATGCTAGAATTGTATTAACCGGAAACATGATGCATGTGTGAATACATAGACAAACACAGTCACTAGTATGCCTCTACTTGACTAGCTCATTAATCAAAGATGGTTATGTTTCCTGACCATAGACATGTGTTGTCATTTGATTAATGGGATCACATCATTAGGAGAATGATGTGATTGACATGACCCATTCTGTTAGCCTAGCACTTGATCGTTTAGTGTACTGCTATTGCTTTCTTCATGACTTATACAAAGTTCCTACAACTACACTAGTAGAAAAAGGGTCAAACGTGCAGCACATTAGTGCCGGTTTGTATTAGAGCCGGCACTAATGTATACATTAGTGCCGGTTCCAACGGCTTGACGGGCCGTTCTCATTAGTACCGGTTCGTGGCTAACCTTTAGCACCGGTTCGTGCCACGAACCGGTACTACTGAGGGTGGTGGCAGGATGTTGTCAGTCTGGGCCCCCTCAAGCACCTTTAGTACCAGTTCGTGCCATGAACCGGTACTATAGGTCGACGTACATAAACCCTTCGTCCACCCGAGCCACTCTGTTCTTCCCCTTTCCCCTCACTTCTCCTCTATTCTTCCCCTTTCCCCTCGAGCTCCTCACAAATTTTACCCAAAATTTGTCAAGATTTGAAGGCCCCCATCCATTCAAATGATCACAAAGGTTAGCAACTTTGTCCTTTCAACTCTCATTGCTAGATTAGCTCTTCCCATGCTTTGTATAGTTACTAATTTGTGAGTTTAGTAATTTGGGAGGATATATATATATGTGCTAGTATTTGATTTATATGCAATTTGAGGTCAAAAATAACACTTAGTTTGCATATGTAGGTGTGGTTTACTTAGTGCCTTCTAAATCTCCGTCGTAACCACCGTCGATCGCCCGCATCGTCCCGTCACCGGCACCACCTTGTAGTGAGCCTCTTGTTCATGTAATTTTATATAAAAAATTGATGTTTGTGTGATTTTGATATATAGTTAATCATGTAATAATTATTTTACCCGTACGTTGTTTGTTATACATAGTGCCATGGTTTTGATATCCGTCCACGTCGGCCCTCGTCCTTGTTATGATTCGGATGTGGTATATTCTCTTTTAAAACTATTAGTTGCATTTCGTGTTTATGACAAATTATGCCCATCAAGTTGACATAGATATTTTTATCTAGGAGGTATGTGAACCGGAAATTCCAACCGACCCTATTGTCGAGAGGTTAAATTTAGTTGAAAGAGAAAACGAGTACTTGAAAGAAAAATTGAAAAGAATTGAGGGGGAGAAGATGGAATTGGAGTTGCATGTTGCCGATGTCGTCGATGATCACAAGATCAAGATGGAGAAAATGCGCTTGAAGAATAGAAAGATTAGAAAATATGCCATCGATAGTGAGGCTTGGTATCATTATGCTGTTGGATCAATTGTTACCTTAGTTACGATCTTGATCGCATTTGTTGTTGCATTTAAATGCTTTAGCTAGAGAGTTATTTGTTTGTTGCATTTAAGTGTTGTATGAACTTTATGTATGAACTTGTATTAATTTGGTCTATTCGTTGTTGTGTAATGAAGATGAGCCGGCAATGGATGTACGATGACCGATGCTCTCCCCAGTTCGTTGAGGGCGTGCATACTTTTCTGCTTGCGGCTGAGGCAAACAAGCGGGCGGATGGTTTTATGCCTTGTCCATGTGCTGTCTGTAAGAATGATCGCAATTACTCTACGTCAAGAACCATTCACGTCCACCTGTTTGAGTCCGGTTTCATGCCCCACTATAATGTTTGGACCAAGCACAGAGAAAGAGGGGTTATGATGGAAGACAATGAAGAAGAAGAGGACGACGATAGCTATCCTGGCCATGGGTTCCCTGAATACGATGATACAACAATGGGGGAAGAAGCCGAGCCGGTAATGCGGGAAGAAGCTGAGCCGACAATGCGGGAAGAAGCTGAAGAAGAGGCATCAGATGAGCCCGTTGATGATCTAGGTCGGGCCATTGCCGATGCAAAGAGAAACTGCGCAAGTGATTTGGAGAAGAAGAAGTTGCAGCGCATGTTAGAGGATCACAAAAAATTGTTGTACCCGAATTGCGTAGGTGACAAGAAAAAGCTGGGCACCACACTGGAATTGCTGCAATGGAAGGCAGAGAATGGTGTATCTGACAAGGGATTTGGAAAGTTGCTGGTAATGATAAAGGATATGCTTCCAAAGGACAACGAATTGCCCGAGAGTACGTACGAAGCAAAGAAGGCTGTCTGCCCTCTAGGGTTAGAGGTGCAAAAGATACATGCATGCCCTAATGATTGCATCCTCTACCGCGGTGAGTACGAGGATTTGAACGCTTGCCCTGTATGTGGTGCATTGCGCTATAAGATCAGCCGCGATGAGCCTGGTGATGTCGAGGGCGAGCGCCCCAGGAAGAAGATTCCTGCCAAGGTGATGTGGTATTCTCCTATAATACCACGGTTGAAACGTTTGTTCCAACACAAAGAGCATGCCAAGGCGATGCGATGGCACAGAGAAGACCGTAAGAAAGACGGAAAGTTGAGAGTACCCGCTGACGGGTCGCAGTGGAGAAAAATCGAAAGAAAGTACGGGAAGGAGTATGCAGATGACGCACGGAGCGTATGGTTTGGTCTAAGCGCAGATGGCATTATTCCTTTTGGGGAGCAGAGCAGCAACCATAGCACCTGGCCTGTGACTCTATGTTTGTATAACCTTCCTCCCTGGTTGTGCATGAAGCGGAAGTTCATTATGATGCCAGTGCTCATCCAAGGCCCTAAGCAACCCGGCAACGACATTGATGTGTACCTAAGGCCATTAGTTGAAGAACTTTTACAACTGTGGAATGGAACAGGTGTACGTGCGTGGGATGAGCACATGGGGGAAGAATTTGACCTCAAGGCGTTGCTGTTCGTGACCATCAATGATTGGCCTGCTCTCAGTAACCTTTCAGGACAGACAAACAAGGGATACCGCGGATGCACGCACTGTTTGGATGATACCGACAGTATATATTTGAATAGTTGTAAGAAGAATGTGTACCTGGGACATCGTTGATTTCTTCCAAGCAGACATCCCGTAAGAAAGAAAGGCAAGCATTTCAAAGGTGAGGCGGATCACCGGACGAAGCCTCGCCACCGTACTGGTGCTGATGTACATGATATGGTCAAAGATTTGAAGGTGATATTTGGAAAGGGTCCTGGCGGACAACCTGTTCCGAAGGACGCGGACGGACGCGCACCCATGTGGAAGAAGAAATCTATATTTTGGGACCTACCATATTGGAAAGACCTAGAGGTCCGCTCCGCAATCGACGTGATGCACGTGACGAAGAATCTTTGCGTGACCCTGCTTGGCTTCTTGGGCGTGTATGGGAAGACAAAAGATACACCTGAGGCACGGGAGGACCAGCAACGTATGCACGGAGAAGACGGCATACATCAGGGTCATGCAAGCTACGCTCTTACCAAAGAAGAGAAGGAAATCTTCTTTGAATGCCTGCTCAGTATTAAGGTACCGTCTGGCTTCTTGTCGAATATAAAGGGAATAATAAACATGGCAGAGAAAAAGTTCCAGAACCTAAAGTCTCATGACTGCCACGTGATTATGACGCAACTGCTTCCGGTTGCATTGAGGGGGCTTCTACCGGAAAACGTTCGATTAGCCATTGTGAAGCTATGTGCATTTCTCAATGCAATCTCTCAGAAGGTAATCGATCCAGAAATCATACCAAGGTTACAGAATGATTTGGTGCAATGTCTTGTCAGTTTCGAGTTGGTGTTCCCACCATCCTTCTTCAACATCATGACACACGTCCTAGTTCACCTATGCGAAGAGATTAACGTTTTGGGTCCTGTATTTCTACACAATATGTTCCCCTTGGAGAGGTTCATGGGAGTCTTAAAGAAATATGTTCATAACCGTGCTAGGCCAGAAGGCAGCATCTCCAAGGGCCATCAAAATGAGGAGGTCATTGAGTTTTGTATTGACTTTATTCCTGACCTTAAGCCGATTGGTGTTCCTGAATCGCGGCATAGGGGCAGACTGGATGGAAAAGGCACGCTAGGAGGGGAACAAATAATATGTATGGACGGACATTCTCTCACTGAAGCACACTACACAGTTCTACAGAATTCCACCTTGGTGGCTCCGTATATGGATGAACACAAGAATTTGCTACGCTCCAAACACCCGGAGCGGTCTGATGAGTGGATTACACGTGAACAAACCAGGAGTTTCGCCAATTGGTTGCAGACACGTACCATGCATGACACCTCTATTGAAGATGACTTGTACTTGCTATCCCAGTTACCATCTTCGAATATAATGACTTTCAAAGGGTACGAGATAAATGGTAATACATTTTACACGATCGCCCAAGATAAGAAGAGCACCAACCAAAACAGTGGTGTCCGCTTTGATGCAGAAACCAAGACGGGAAAGGAAACATATTATGGTTATATACAGGACATATGGGAACTTGACTATCGACGTGGTTTAAAGGTCCCTTTATTTCGGTGCAAATGGGTCAATATGACACGAGGCGGGGTAACGGAAGACGCGCAGTACGGAATGTCAACAGTGTATCTCAACAATCTTGCGTATGCAGACGAACCATTCGTCCTAGACAATGATGTGGCACAGGTTTTCTATGTGAAGGACATGTCTACCAAGCTAAGAAAAAGAAAAGATAAGGAAGCGAATGCATTGTACGATGAGCCAAAGCGGCACATAGTTCTTTCTGGGAAGAGAAACATCGTGGGAGTGGATGACAAGACAGACAAGTCAGAAGATTATGAAAAGTTTGATGAAATTGCTCCATTCACAGTGAATATTGACCCGAGCATCCCGTTAAATGATGAAGATTTTCCATGGTTACGGCGCAAAGGGACACATGCGAAGAAAAAGTTTCACACCCAAAGATCTGGGATGTGATCGGCTTCACTATCATCACTTTCTTCTGTGTTTCACACCCAGGAGGGAATGTCTGTAATAGTTAGGGTAGTTATGTGTTTTGGCATTCGAAACGCAAAGAAATTTTATCTGCAAACAAATTCTTTTCATGCATTTACTGATTTTTTTCCAGCTAAATGACCCTGAAATTGAAAAGCAATTCAAATGAACTCAGAAAAGGTTGAAAGTTGGCATGGTATCATAATTTCATACAAATAGCATGTGCAAGAAAGTAGAGAGGGTTACGGCAAAAACTGGATGCACTTCATGTACAAAATGGACAATCTCTTTCGAAGTATCAGGGTTTCCGACGAAAACTAAACTGTTACAAAGGCATTTCATTTTTTAAATAACCTAAGCATTACTAAATTGAATATAATGATAAAACATACTAATATTAAACATAAGAAAAAAGAATCACTGAAAAAACTTTTTTCAAAGTTAAGTTATTCACAAACTAGTGATTCACACAAATTTCAAATAATTCAAAATTTAAACTATTCAAATTTGAAATCTACCGGCACTAACAGAAAGTTTGTAATTTTTTGTACCTAAAGCAAAAATATTCACAAAGAAACTCTAAATACAGCAAAAAACAACTCAAAAATAAATAAAACAAAAAATAAAGCAAAAACAAATTAAGAAAAAAAAGCCCGCCTACTGGGCCAAAGCGGCCTGCATACGACTTGTGTCGCTAGTCGTATGCAGGCCGCTTTGGCCCAGTAGGTCCACAACGCAAAGAGGACAGGTAGGCCCAGTAGGCCTGATTAGGAGAGGAGCTCGAGAGAGCTACCGCACTGGGGCTTATAAACCAGTGCGGTAGCCCCTCGACTAGCGAGGTGGGACTAAACTTCTGCGCCCCTCGCCTGGCAGCGCACCCCCTTTAGTACCGGGTGGTGGCACAAACCGGTACTAAAGGGGGGGCCTTTAGTACCGGTTTGTGCCACCACCCGGTACTAAAGGGGGTCGCTTCCCGCCGCTTGGCCTGGCCAAAACAGACCTTTAGTACCGGTTGGTGGCTCCAACCGGTACTAAAGGTGCCTTCTATATAAGAAAACACTTCAAAATTTTGTCAGTTTCTCATCTCTCCCTCTGCTTCTTCTCCTCTGCACCGTCGCCCGCCGCCCCCGCCGTCTCCATATCCCTCGACGCCGCCCCGGCCCGTCGCCGCCCCCGTCGCCGCCCCGTCCCCGTCGTCGCTGCCCCCGTTGCCGCCCCGTCCCCGTCGTCACCGCCCCGTCCCCGTCGTCGCCGCCCCGTCCCCGTCGTCGCCGCCCCGTCGCTGCCCCGGCCCGTACGTCCCCGACCTCGTCGTCGCCGCCCCGTCGTCGCCTGCCCGTCGCCGTCCCCGTCGCCGCGCGCCCCCCGTCGCCTCTCGCCTCGCCGGCCGGTGAGCGCGCACACACACACACATACATTTTTAGTTTTAGATTTCTCTGTTTTTAAGAAATTGTTAGACATTTTTCTGTTTTTTAGAAATAGTTAGAAATGTTGGAATTGTTAGAAATGTTTGAAATTGTTAGAAATTTTTCCTGTTTTTTAGTCATAGAAATAGTTATAAAAAAGTTAGAATTGTTAGAAATTTTTCTGTTTTTTAGTTATAGAAATAGTTATAAAAATGTTAGTTATATATATAGAAATGTTATAATTTTTTTCTGTTTTTTAGTTATAGAAATATTAGAAATGTTATAGAAATGTTAGTTATATATAGCATTGTTAGAAATGTTATAGAAATGTTAGTTATATAGAAATGTTAGAAATTTTAGTTTATCAAAATCCAATCATTAAAAAAATGTTACTTTTTGCGGGCATATAGCTAGTATTTGTTCTCGACGATGCCCGGCCCGCATCCTCCCCGTCGACCCGTCCGCGACGACGTCCAGCCGACCCATGTCCGGGACTGGGCTCCGCCGGGCTGGCACTGGGAGGTGCTGCTTGGAGGGGCGCGCCGCTTGACGAGGAACCCGGCCGTGGGTCCAGTCATCGACCCTGATCTCGTTTGGTGGCATTCGCGTGGGCCAGTTTCGGTGCGGAGGGACCCGGCCCCGCCGGAGGTGGTACGTCGCCGTGTCAGGGAGGAGGACGAGCACGTCCATCGCTACATGGTTGCGTTAGAGGGCGGCAGGTTCTCCAATACGTGGCAGTATCTTCGGGGATCTCACTTCAGCTATGATCCTGTGAGGGTTCCTTCTCTTTGGGTGTCCACTGCCCGCGCCGGAGGAACCGCGAGTGTCCTAGATTCTTCTATAGTATTCGATCTTTATTAGCTAATAGCCAGTGATGTACTATTCAATATTATATATTATTCGAGACAATGTATTCGAGATTATATCTATTATTCTGTACGATGTATTCGAGATTATATCTATTATTCGAGATTTGAATACTAAATTGTTTTATATTTCTTTTGGATTAGTTAAACAAAAGCTATGGCAGACAATACCGACAGAGAGGGAGAACAGACCATGTTCGATATGATACGCGGGGCAGATGATAATCAAAATGAAGAAGATTATGACGGCTCCGAATTTCTAAACAACACCGGAGAGGGTGATATGATATTCGATCACGACGAAGTCATGAACTATGATTATGACGATGACGAAGAACATGATCCTGAAATAACAAACACCGACGAGGTATATATATTTATATAAGCAGACATCTGGTGATCATCACATGTTTTAAATGACTTGAAGATATATTAACAAATCGATCTTTGTTCTTTCAGCCATCCAGATCGAGCAAATCTTCAGGCAAAAGGACGAAACGAGGCCCGAACAAAAGTTGAAGCCGGGCGTAAAGTACAATATCGAGGCATGCGGCCCTACTGGCAAACCATTAGTGCCTAAGAAGATTGCGGACAAGTTCATTCGTCAGTGCGGAGTTCTTGTGAAGGACCAACTCCCGATCAAACTTCAAGAATGGAGAGCGCTAGCAAAGCCACGTCCAGATGTTACTTATGTCGACAAGAATCAAAAAGATCTGCTTTGGGATACTCTCATGGAACATTTCACCCTACCAGATCATTTCACGGACGCAGATGTGCAGAAAGTCAAAGAGGCTGCTCTTAAGATGATGGCGACTGCATTCAAGAACTACAAGAATGGTGAATGGAACAAGTACGTCAACGGAGGAAGGAAGACTCCAGTATTCAAGGGAACACTGGAGAACCAACATGATCATTGGGATGATTTCGTGAAATTCAAGGATTCGGAATTAGCTAAGGAACGGTCGAGAATAAACAAGAAGAATGCCGAAAAAAAGGATAAGTTCCATAAGCTGGGGCCAGGTGGCTATGCGGTGGCAATGCCTAAGTGGGATAAGTCTGATAAAGAGATGGAGGATGCAGGTGTCACTCCGGCTACTAAGAGCTGGCCCCCCAAGGTCAGGACTTGGTTCTATGCGCATGGGGGGGAGTTGGACCGGGAGACAGGCAATGTTTCGACGAGGGCAAGTCTGAAGGGAGCCGACGATGCGATACTTGTTGCAATAGAAGAGGCACGAACGGGGGTGTTCCAGCCCAACAGAGAGAACGACGAGCTTACGCGTGCCCTGGGAAATCCTGAACACCCGGGAAGAACACGAGGCAAGGGCGCTCTGCCGTGGTATGAGGGGTTTTCAGACTGGAACAACGACTACAGAACTCGTGCGAGAAAGAAGATTGCGGAGGAGAAGAAGAGGAAGATGGAGGAGGAGCAGAGGAAGCGGGACTATGAACGCCTTCAAGGCCTAGAAGCAAGTCAAGCGGAACTGGCAGTCAAATTCCAGCGGCAGCAGGAGCAGATCGACTCACTTACCCATCAAAGGGGGTCTCAGCAGCTGCAGCAGCTAGCGGATGATCCAGCATTGGATAGCACCGGCCCATCCATGCCGAGAAGCAGCGTGGGTTCCGTCCCGGACGACCCAATGCTGGGTAGATACCCCGTGGATGACATCACGAAGAACACTAACTGCAAGCTACACATCAAAATGAAGAACATATCCATGAAGGTGGCGGACGGCTGTGCTTTCACAAATCCCCCCGAGGCAACCTTCCATTGCAACCCGATTCCAGCGGGCTATGCTCGTGTCTTGGTTGATAAGGAGGTGGACCCACCATATTCGGGGCTACAGCTTGACATTGCTGGAGGTGACGGCGAGCGTTTTCTCGAAGAGGCCAAACATCGTATCATCCTATGGAAAAAGGATTGCATCATCTTTCCAAGGCCACCGACACCGCGTCACCCAAGTCCTCGTCGAAGTCCGCCACCGAGTCAGCAGACTCCCGCTCCTCCAAGTCCGACAAAGTGTCAGGACAATCCTCCTCCTCCAAGTCCGGCAAAGTGTCAGGACAATCCTCCTCCTCCAAGTCCGCCACAGCGTCAGACGTCCACTCCTCCTCCAAGTCCGGCACAACCTCAGGCCACTCCTTCTCGTCCAACTCAGTCCCGTCAGCCGTCTCCGCCGCCTCAGCAATCGCAGAAGAGACACCCCGCAGCTATGGTGCGTAGCGGTACGAGTCGAGGTAGTACAGGAAGTACAGGCGGAGGCAAGCGATATAAATATGGTCCAAGCCTCAAGCCTCTTCCGCAGAGGTCTTATGACAGGTCCGAGGAGGAAATCACAGCCATATCGAAGGCCGAGGTGGAAGCCCATTTTAAACCGAAACCGCCACCACCGCCAAGGGAGAAAGTGCCTGAGGAAATGATTGACCACTTCATTCGTATGGCTCAACCACCAGCTTCCAAGCCTGTTGACACAGACTATGAGCGCTACATCAGGAAGTTAAATCGAGCACGTCTACAAAGGGAGGCGAGCACGTCTACATCGGGATCGAGCAAACAAGAAGCAGCTGCCAAAAAATGCGGGAAAACCATTCCCCAGCTGGGAGAACAGGCGGCGCAATCGATCCCCTTGCTTGTTGTGCCAACAACAGGTGACAGTACGCGCCCCCAATATTATTGTGGGCAAATAGTGCATGTTCCCGAGGTGGGCAATGTGGTAATAACGGAGGAGCATATAATGCAGGCTGAAGTTCTCAACATCACTGTTGGACAACCTCTCGAGATCGAGCCCATGCCTTTGCTTAGAGAGGATGAAGTAAAACGGAAATATGTCCGGGGCCAACCTTTGGTCGCGCTAGACAAGGTCAAGAACCTCCCAACGAGAATGTATGAATTGCATCAATGGTACATGAACATGACCAAGATTTCAGATCGAGTGTCCCTCATGGTGAATGTCAAGAAGCACCATTACTACCATGAGAAAGCTAGGTCCGTTGAGTATTTAGAACTGTTTCGGTTATACAATCAAGACGCACTCGACAAATCTATCGTCAGTTGCTATTGTCTGTAAGTGATCTCTTTCTATAATTTAAGTCTCAAGCTAGCTGTAGTTATCCTTTTGATCAATCACTACCTGTAATTATCCTCACTATATTCTTTTCTGTGGTATTATGCAGGATGAAGATATATGAAATGAGAAAAGGTGGACGCTTTGGCATTGGGTTCATTGACCCAAACACCGTTAATGAATACACATGGAAGATAAATGAGCATCATGCAAAGGAAGTAGAGGACAACATGCTAGAGTTCTTGAAGCGCCTCAAATACAATGAAGATATACTACTTCCTTACCACTTTGGGTGAGTCACACTGTCTTGTACTACAATTTCTCTGTTTTTGCCTACTAGCTAGCTACATGTTTTTGCTTACATATGCCCGCTTAATTAAGACATGTAAACGTGTGTGCATGCAGATTTCACTGGGTCTTGTGTATCATTAAAGTTGACGCCGGAACAGTTGAAATACTGGACTCACTAATCTCAAAAAACACTGACTTTAACATCTTGTATCGGATAGTCAACAGGTAATTTCAATCATTATTAACTATATATCTCGGCCTATTTAGTTCGTCATTTCATGATATGAACTATTTAATAACCCCTTTATTCATTTTCTTTGTCGGCGGGCAGGGCTTGGGCAAGATTCATCAGCGGCACGGAAGGTGAATGGAAACAAAAGCTTCAATGGTTTCGACCCAAGGTAAGTAATTAAGCAGTACTA
This sequence comes from Triticum timopheevii, assembly GCA_963921465.1. Taxonomy (NCBI): domain Eukaryota; kingdom Viridiplantae; phylum Streptophyta; class Magnoliopsida; order Poales; family Poaceae; genus Triticum; species Triticum timopheevii. The sequence continues at coordinate 49,344,130 of OY997272.1, read as the reverse complement.
GCTAGCTAGCTAGCTGCCATCTCTTTAATTATCATGCTTGATTAATTTTTATCTGATCAAATTCCATTCTCGTAAAGGCCCTGAAGCAGGCGCAGGGGACTGATCTGTGTGCATTCACTACAAGAAATATGTCAACTTGTGACCACCACTATTGGTCACTAAAAGGTCACAAATTTCCATTTACGACCTTTTTGTGACCAAAAACAGAAGGTCAAAAGCTGGCGGTCGTAAACTAACTATAGCGACCTTTAACAAAAGGTCGTTGATCCTATGACCTTCTGTTTTGGTCGCTAGCTCTCTCCTCAGGCCATGTCGGATCTGACGTGGCAATCTGACGTGGCAAAATTGCGACGAATTGAAAAGCTCATTGGTTAAAATTAGCCCGGTCCAATTGGGGGTTTTACATGGGCCGAGCCCATTAATTCAGCCCATTTTATGTTTTTTTCAGTTAATTTTCGCTAGCTACATGGGCCTAGCCCAACATGGCGTTTTTTGTTTTCTAAGCCTTTTCCATTTTCTGGGCCTCAGCCTTTTTGCGGTCCATTTTCTATTTTTGAGACTTTTTTTGTTCCATCTTTGTCCAGCATTGTTTGGGCCAAAGCCTCTTCCAACCCATCAATATTTTCAGCCCGCTAATTCATAGGACTGGACAACAGAGAAATAGATGAGTTTTTTTTATTATGCTATCAAAGCAATATTTGTTTCGCCGTACAATCATATATCATATGTACATCTTCATCAGATTATCAAACGACAGCGAAGCAACAAAGAAGATATACTGCCATCACAACTCCAACAGACAACTAATGTACACTACCTACAAGAAGGCCAAACAGAAAAGGAATCGTTGAAAAGATGATCACTAGCTTAGATATTCAGAGACCACTGCCATGTTGTCAATTGGACTTGGTTGCAACCCTTCCAGTTTGCTAAGAGCATCTTTCCAGCAGCATATCTTCTCATAACCTAAAAAGAGAACATAAACCAGCATAAGAATTTGAAACTTCTTGTCCTACCAAAACATTAGTACTTGTTTAAAACAAAGGATTATCAGCAAAAGTTATTTCCACAGCCATTTGGTGGATACTGATGGTAGTTAGTCAATAGGCTGATTAGTTCAGTAAGTGTGTTAAACAACTAGGAGCATTCTCTAAAACTGAACCAGGTATATAGTTCAAAGTGTGTTGAGCATGTGACACAAAGCTGAATAAGTTACATGGCTCGAATGGTCGGCATCCCTCGAATCTCATAGCTATCGGAGATCACAGATGAACTACAGCAAAATTACAAAGATACATAGCTAAGCTACTTATGATGCAGCAGCAGGTGACCATCCAATCAATGATACACAGCAGGTGCAAATATAATATGATGTGAAGAAGAAGCTAGATGGAGTGGTGGGGGATGAAACCAAAATTACAAAGCATAGTCGGACCTCACATCACCACAGTTTTATAGTTTTGAAGATGAACAGCAGCAAATTGATATACTTACACGCACACATGCAGTTTTAATTAATTAGATGAGCAGGCAACAAAGGAAATAAACTACAGTATCTATCTAAGACAGGGAATTGATATACTCACACACAACAGCAAATTGATATACTTACACGCACACTGCTCCAATTTTTCTCAGTTTCTTTAAACCAGTGAGATTAATAAACTACAGTATCCATCTAAGACATGGAAATGAGGAATGAACTACAGAGGTTTCCCCTTACAATAATCTTGCAACACAAACAAATGAAAGGTGCTTTATCTTAAGCAGAACCCACAAACTATCATAGCATACAGTTTCAATCCCACCGCGAAGGGCCCAGGTACAAACTGTCAATCTAGATAGGATCCATTAAAAGATAATAATGATAGCAGCCCATCCAAACAGCAGACAATAAGTTATGATAGACTATTGTTTCAAAGAAATATATTAGAATGTTAAATTTAACATGCTAGAAAATTAAAGGAGAGTGCCCCACACACACAGTGTAAGTAAGACTAGCATATAGTAGTTTGTCTTGTACAGAATGCTTCTATTCTAAGTAAGCATGAGAGTGTATGTGTTGGAGCTTTGTCATGCATGCAAATATTTTATGAGGAGAACTAGATACATGTATGCGACCATTAGAATGCATACGTGTGTAGGGGAGCTCCCTCGGCATCGCTGCTATCGTGATTGACCAATGAAACAAAAGGTTACATGGAGCTTTTAAGTAAAATCTGTTTGTCGGGGTTAGATTAGGAAGCAAGTGACCATAGTGGGGTTGTCGGGGTTGAAAACTTAACACGCACAAATCATCAGTTTACAAAGTAGGCTACTGCATTACTGCTTGAAATAAAGAGCAGCAGCTGGTAATAAGCTATGCCATATGACAAACAAACTACAATTCATTGTGTAGGTAAGACTAAGTACCTATAAATTAAATGGCTAACTACCAAGCTTCAGTTCTACATCTCTACATCTTCTATATTTACCAACCCACTTGCCCACAGACCGATTTAAAATTTTTGTAGCTTAGGGGTAAACCTAGGGGAGCAAAAGAAATAGACACATTTAGAAATGCTAAGTACTTGTGGGGTTCATCACTACAAGTTTTTGTAATGCAGAAAAATGAGAGCCTTTGAAAGCTTTGATGAGGTGGTTTAGGAAGCAAATAACAATCGATAACAAGGTATACCATATGAAAAATCAACTAGACTTCACTGTGTACTACCAAGTAACAACAACCTAAATTCCCATCCCCACCCCTGCCCTCACAACCGTAATAACCAAGGTCATCTCAGCACAACACAGCAGACCACAGAGCAATAGCCATAGCCAGCAGCAATGGAGATAGAGTCAATCAAGTGTGGGTGTTGTGGCCTGAGGGAGGACTGCACCCAGGACTACATTCAGACGATGATGTATCCCTCGACGGATCTGCATCCACAAGGCGAGGGGAGAGAAGGGGTTAGTTGCAGAGAGAGGAAATTTAGACAGGTAAATCGAAACAGAGAGATAGTGGGGGAAGAGAGAGAGAGAGAGGAGGCCGACGAACCCTGACCAGGAGCTGGAGTGAGAGCACGTCGTTGATGTTGGTGGCTTCCAAGACACCTCTGTCGCCCGCTCCGCCATGCCACAACCGAACCACATCAGAACCCTAGCCGTCACCGGAGCAAGCAGCAAACCTGGACGTCGAGATCTGCAAGGGAGACAAGAAGAGGTGAGGAAGAGAAGGAGGTATGTGACGAAGAGGAGTGGAGAGACTCACCTGAGTCACCGGAGCCACGACGGCGACGTGCTAGCCACAACCCTAGCCGCTGGGAAGGGTTGTGCTTGGCCACTGGAGGAAGCGCGCGCCGGATCTAGCCCGATGGGAGGAAGGAGCGTATGGAGGAGGTCACGGTGGTGTGTTGGGCGCGCCATAGGATGCCGGGGTGGGCTCGGAGAGCGAGGGGAGCCCGCCGGTGCTGGGTCGCGGCGGCTCCCTTTCCCTGCAGCCGCCGCGTGCTCTAGTACATCTCCGACAGCGTCGCGCCGCCGCCGGCCCCGCCGGAGACATCCATTGCCGCCGCGGCTGGTCGGGATCGATCGATCGAGGGGGGAGAGGAGGATTGTTATCGTATCTTGGATCGGTTGGGGAGGGGGTGTGAGAAGGTGGAGAAGGAAGCGAGGGGCTGGCGGGGAGGGTGCGGCGTCGCGAGAGAGAAGACGGCGGGGAGAAAGGGGAGGGGGTTGGGGTGGCGATGCGGTGAGGAAGGGCACGATGGAGGGGAGCTCCGCCGGATCTGGAAGTGGAGAGGAGGAGAGGGAAAGAAAGGAGGCGGGGGGGTGGATGGAAAATGACCACGAGGACATAGCTAGGGTTTCAAGGTTGGTGTGGAAGGGCTGATGACTGCCGTTGGATCCACGATCATCCAACGGTATTCGATGCATGATCCGCGTGATGCGTCCACGGACCAATCAGAATACAGTACGATGTTATGACCATCTAAATTGGTCAAAAAATTCATTTTCTATTTTTTGAGTGCGTAAATTGAGTTTTTTTTAAATGACCTACCATATATTTGTTGCAAAATGGGACCAGATCATTTTTATAATATATTAGGCCATATTTAATGTTCAATTGACAAAATGATTGGTTGTCAAAAGTTTTCATTTTCTTTGGACGAAAAAACCATTTTTAATTTTCCGAGTGCCCGAAAAGAGGTTTTTTTTTGTGAAGGAACTACCAAATAATTGTTGCAAAATTGGACCAAAACAATTTTCTAAAATACTAGGACATATTTAATGCATAATTGACAAAATGGTTGGGTGTAAAAAGTTTTGATCCACCTCTCGTGAAAAAGACAAATTTCCGCCGATTCAGCTGGAAGCGGGTCAAATTTGAACTGCAGCTGCCTCATAGTTCGCTATTTATTTTTTACAAAAATCATTTCTAGGTACATAAGTATCTATTTAATCAGAGAAACACCAAAAGTTTTCCAAGATTCAACCACTAGCAAGGAACTGTCAAGCCCGCCGTTTTGACCGCATTTTGAAACGGGCATAAAAAATTCAAAAAAAATCAAAAAATTGGGAAACCTCCGCATTGTGTCATTATATGTGGCCAAGTGCCCAAGAAAAATAACAAACTTGTAATACGGCAATTATTTTAAAAAAGTGTTCTCAGAAATGAGCTATCATCTCTGAAGATTCATGGCTTTCAAGCCAAATGATCAATCTTATGGCCACATTTGTGGCATAGTTTGTTCAAATGATCTCATATTGTGCACAAGGGTGCATATTGGAATGGCAAACAATGTTGCCTAAGGAAGTTTTCATTTTCTTTGGACGAAAAAACCATTTTTCATTTTCCGAGTGCCCGAAAGGAGGATTTTTTGTGAAGGAACTATAAAATAATTATTGCAAAATTGGACAATATTGATTTTCTAAAATACTAGGACATATTTAATGCACAATTGACAAAATGGTTGGGTGTAAAAAGTTTTGATCCACCTCTCGTGAAAAAGACAAATTTCCGCCGATTCAGTTGGAAGTGGGTCAAATTTGAACTGCAGCTGCCTCATAGTTCGCTATTTATTTTTTACAAAAATCATTTCTAGGTACATAAGTATCTATTTAATCAGAGAAACACCAAAAGTTTTCCAAGATTCAACCACTAGCTAGGAACGGTCAAGCCCGCCGTTTTGACCGCATTTTGAAACGGGCATAAAAAATTCAAAAAAAAATCAAAAAATTGGGAAACCTTCGCATTGTGTCATTATATGTGGCCAAGTTCCCAAGAAAAATAACAAACTTGTAATACGGCAATTATTTTAAAAAAGTGTTCTCAGAAATGAGCTATCATCTCTGAAGATTCATGGCTTTCAAGCCAAATGATCAATCTTATGGCCACATTCGTGGCATAGTTTGTTCAAATGATCTCATATTGTGCAAAAGGGTGCATATTGGAATGGCAAACAATATTGCCTAAGGAAGTTTTCATTTTCTTTGGACGAAAAAACCATTTTTCATTTTCCGAGTGCCCGAAAGGAGGTTTTTTTGTGAAGGAACTACCAAATAATTGTTGAAAAATTGGACAATATTGATTTTCTAAAATACTAGGACATATTTAATGCACAATTGACAAAATGGTTGGGTGTAAAAAGTTTTGATCCACCTCTCTGAAAAAGACAAATTTCCGCCGATTCAGCTGGAAGCGGGTGAAATTTGAACTGCAGCTGCCTCATAGTTCGCTATTTATTTTTTACAAAAATCATTTCTAGGTACATAAGTATCTATTTAATCAGATAAACACCAAAAAATTCCAAGATTCAACCACTAGCTAGGAACGGTCAAGCCCGCCGTTTTGACCGCATTTTGAAACGGGCATAAAAAGTTCAAAAAAAAACAAAAAATTAGAAAACCTTCGCATTGTGTTATTATATGTGACCAAGTTTCCAGAAAAAATAATAAACTTGTAATACGGTAATTATTTTAAAAAAGTGTTCTCAGATATGAGCTATCAAGTGTGAAGATTCATGGCTTTGAAGCCAAATGATCAATCTTATGGCCACATCCATGGCATAGTTTGTTCAAATGATCTCATATTGTGCACAAGGGTGCATATTGGAATAGCAAAAAATGTTGCCTAAGGAAGTTTTCATTTTTGTTGGACGAAAAAACCATTTTCCATTTTTCGAGTGCCCGAAAGGTGGTTTTTTTGTGAAGGAACTACCAAATAATTGTTGCAAAATTGTACCAAATCATTTTTATAAAATACTAGGCCATATTTAATGCACAATTGACAAAATGGTCTGGTGTAAATTTTTTTGATCCACCTCTCGTGAAAAAGACAAATTTCTGCCGATTCAGTTGGAAGCGGGTCAAATTTGAACTGCAGCTGCCTCATAGTTTGCTATTTATTTTTTCCGAAAATCATTTCTAGTTACATAAGGACCTATTCAATCATAAATACATGGTTTGGTGGCGATACGTCGAGGTTTGGGCGGTGGACGAGGGCCCCAACTCTAGAGCGCGTAAACTCGCATGCCCGCCGCGTGGTCACCGCGTGACCGTGGCGTTGCCATGTGTTCTGGGTGGCCTAGGCATGTCTAGTGGGTTGGGCACTCCCCAGGTTGGTGCTAGGAAGAAAATTACAACATAAGATTCTCACGAGGAGACCAATCGATGCTCAAACATGAATTAGCAGCCAAGTGTTTGATTAGCGGTACGGGAAATGTACATGGCTAATGGGTGTGAGTTTTGGCTGAGGATGATCAGTTACTAAGAAGACCGTCTTCACAAATTTTTAGCTCAAAAGGAGGAGCCTAGGTGGTACTTACTTTGCGAACCACCACACTGGACATAAATACGAATGTTGAAGCTCAGCTCAAAATAATGAATGGATTGAGCTGGCATTTGGTGGAGGATGGTTATTTGGGCATAGGAAAGCACTGTAGAAAATGGATACTATTTGGACATGCCAAAGTGGTACTTCCTTCACAAACTGTTACTCTGAACAGAATAGGAAAATGAATATTTTTGAATTATTTTTGAGCTAGGCAAGGAAGGTTTTTACATATTTCACGAAGATATGACCCAAAGAATTTATGAGATTTTTTTGGGAATTTTGGGAATGACAGAAATATAGGTTGCTTCACAACCTAGGCCAAAAACTGCCACATGGACATGCCACATAGGCAAAACTGATGAGGTGGCGCCTAGTCATAGCAACCCACCACAATTTATAAGGCTATGACCATCTATATTGGTCGTTAACAACTAGAAATAAGGCAGCGGACTAGCGCTGTTTGCTTTATGACCTTTTCGTGTGAGGAAATTACGACCTTTCTGACCAAAATGGTCGCAATGGTTTAGGGTTTGGAGCCCCCCGAACAGCTTTTGACCAATTGGTCTGAAATGGTCATAAATTTATGACCAATTCTTCGAGGGTCACTAACAGAAGGTCATAAGTTGACATATTTCTTGTAGTGATTCTGCGTTTGCGAGAACATTCGCATGATGGCGTCCGAAAGGAGCAGATCTCAAGGACAGCAATGGGTACGCTTGTCAGAACACTATTCACAATTTTTACACCATTATCGATATCTAGCTAGTCACACAACTAATACACATGCATATTGATCTCCTTCTTAACAGTTCAAAGAGGTGCGGGAGAAGCTCATAGAAACGGAGCGCGTAGAAGCACTTCAAGAGGAAATAGCGGGATTTTTGCTCGACCAGGTCATAAATCCGAATGGAGAATTCTATTACCCGCTACCCCCCCCCCCCCCCCCATGAAAACCACTTTCAATTGTCATCGTGCTCTGAAGGCACCAATTAGGCTAATGCCACTGGCTCCGAAGGCAACATTCATATGTAGGAGAAATTGTATATAGCTATACATGTGTGTATGTGTGAATTAATTAATATGGTGGTTTAATTTGTGAGACATTGATGTGATATATATATATGCATGATTGGTATATATATATATATATATATATATATATATATATATATGTGTGTGTGTATAACGTGTACAATGTGTAGTATCGTAAAATACCAGCAAACGAAAAAGAATTAAAATGGAAACACAAAATTAAATGAAAAAGAAATCATAAAACTAAAAACCCCCCAAACCTTATAGTACCGGTTGGTCTTACCAACCGGTACTAAAGGGCTCCAGGTCCCGGGAGCTGGCTCGTGCCACGTGGTTGCCCTTTAGCACCGGTTCGTGCTGAACCGGTACTAAAGGGGGGAGGGGGGCTTTAGTGACCACAAATTAGTGCCGGTTATGTAACCGGCACTATAGAGCCTTACGAACCGGTGCTAATGCCCGGTTCTGCACTAGTGCTATGAGATTGTGCAACTCCCGTTTACCGGAAGAACACTTTGTGTGCTACCAAACGTCACAACGTAACTGGGTGATTATAAAGGTGCTCTATAGGTGTTTCCGAAGGTACATGTTGGGTTGGCATAAATCGAGATTAGGATTTGTCACTCCGATTGTCGGAGAGGTATCTCTGGGCCCTCTCGGTAATACTCATCACCTAAGCCTTGCAAGCATGTAACTAATGAGTTAGTTATGAGATGACGTATTACGAAACGAGTAAAGAGACTTGCCGGTAACGAGATTGAACTAGGTATTGGATACCGACGATCAAATCTCGGGCAAGTAACATACCAATGACAAAGGGAACAAAGTATGTTGTTATGCGGTTTGACCGATAAAGATCTTCGTAGAATATGTAGGAACCAATATGGGCATCCAGGTCCCGCTATTGGTTATTGACCGAGAATGGTTTTAGGTCATGTCTACATGGTTCTCGAACCCGTAGGGTCCGCACGCTTAACGTTTCGACGACAGTTTTATTATGAGTTTATAAGTTTTGATGTACCGAAGTTTGTTCGGAGTCCCGGATGTGATCACGGACATGACGAGGAGTCTCGGAATGGTCGAGACATAAAGATTGATATATTGGAAGCCTATGTTTGGACATCGGAATGGTTCCGGGTGAAATCGGTATTTTACCGGAGTACCGGGAGGTTACCGGAACCCCCCGGGGGGTTAATGGGCCTACATGGGCCAGGAGGGAGAAGAGGAATGAGCAAGGAGGTGGCCGCGCGCCCCTCCCCCTCCTAGTCCGAATAGGACAAGGGAAGGGGGGCGGCGCCCCCCCCCCTTTCCTTCCCCTCTTCCTCCTCTTTCCCCCTTCTCCCCCTTAGGCCGGCGGCCTCCTCCCCCCTGGCTCCTTTATATACGGGGGCGGGGGGCACCCCATAGACGAACAAGTTGATCTACGGATCATTCCTTAGCCGTGTGCGGTGCCCCCTTCCACCATATTCCACCTCGGTCATATCGTCGCGGAGTTTAGGCGAAGCCCTGCGCCGGTAGAACATCATCATCGTCACCACGCCGTCGTGCTGACGGAACTCATCTCCGGAGCCTTTGCTGGATCGGAGGGCCGGAGATCGTCATCGAGCTGAACGTGTGCTGAACTCGGAGGCTCCGTACGTTCGGTGCTTGGATCGATCGATCGTGAAGACGTACGACTACATCAACCGCGTTGTGCTAACGCTTCCGCTTACGGTCTACGAGGGTACGTGGACGGACACTCTCCCCTCTCGTTGCTATGCCATCACCATGATCTTGCGTGTGTGTAGGAATTTTTTTTGAAATTACTACGTTCCCCAACACTTCCCCACCATCGACGATGTGGTGGCCAGCAGGAACATACAGCAGGGGATCCAGGTGGAAGTTCGCCATCGGGACCGAGCACTCCGCCTCCAAGGACGGCGAGTGCAGCGGCGGAGGAGGGGTTGCAGGCGGCGAGAACAATGGAGTTTTGGGTCCTGGGCTGATGGAACTGGGCGACGACGTAAATGCGGAAGTGGAAGGGAGGTCCAAGTTTGGTAAAAGAGTTGTCAGAGAGATATTCCCGCAGCGCGCCTCGGAAGATGGAGCATTAACGGGTTTTGCTTGCCAGACGAGCCCCAAAATCTTGGCGACCCTATTGCAATCTTTCTTGACATGACCAGACCGTAGGCAAGAAATACATCAAAGCTTACACATGCATGCAGACGCAAAATGTCCCTGCTTCAAACACTTCTGACACGTAGAAATTTCGTCAACCATTTCAGAAATTAAATTATCAAAATCCTCCCTGGCCTGCTGAGATGAGGGGATATCCAAAATCTCCACAGAGGAAGCCAGCCTAGCCCGGTCCGACTCAGCCGAGGGTGTGGGCTGATCAAGGCCCGCAGCAGACGACAAGTGTGGCCCATTATGGCTCGGCACGTCCCGATTCAAAGAATCCAAATTCCTGCCCGAGATTGGCGGCGTGCGATCAGCTGGTGGCAGAAGATCTTGAACCGTGCCAAATGAGATAGATGGCATTGCCGACGTCCACCGGAGATTCATCGGCAGCGAAGGACGGATAATAACCCGCTCATGAGGAATCGAGTAACCCGCATCTTCAGCAGTTTGAATGCAATTTTCCGTGGCCGGATAACGATAACCCTGGCAAGCACCATAATTCTGAAAGACTGCAAACGATAATTTTTTGCCAACGGACCGAGAGGATTTGAATGAAGACTTAGATGGCCTAGAACGCAATGCTAAAACCCCAAGAGTAGCACGCCTTTTAGAGGGACTAACAAGGATCCACTCAGCATCACATTCCAACTTCCAGATCTTAAACTCGCGGCTCCAGTTAGGACCACCGTTACTCCAAAGATGAAAGTAACATTTGAATTGATCGCAAGAAAAAGATCGAAGACTAAGAATGATCAAAGCAACAACTTTGCAGGAAACTTGGAAACCAAATACCTTATCCTTAATCAGAAAAACCATGAGATCAATGCCCGAGCCACCAATGGCTGCCTCCAGAGCCGCGGCCACCGAATCTTCATTAAAACAAAAATTGTGACGGCCAAAAGAGATCACCATGGTGAAGATGTCCGAGTCCTCCAAAGGATGCACCGAAAAGCCCGTAGATTGGAAAACCTTATCTGCAAAGGCCAAACCCTTGAAGAAATCCAAGCCAAGGGTGGAACCCTCCATGGAACCCATAGAAGATGGGTATGAATGCGTAGATCCCGAGACACCGAAGAGATCTAGTGGAGTGGAACTAGGAATTGGTGGCTAGAAGTGGAGATCGCCAGAGGGTGGTGGGAGATCGCCGGGGTGGGGGTGGGAGAGCCGTCTACCCATTGAACCGTTTTCTCGGAAACATAGGGCCTTTTCGTTGTGGAGAAACAATTATTTTTAAAAAAAATTGATGAGTTAATTATTATAGTTCTGTTTTTCTTTAAGTAATAGTTACAATTTTTAAAAATCATTCAAACTTTTGTTTTATTACTAGCAAAAATGCCCATGCGCTGCAGGGGGGGCATCTTACATGTCTCATGGCTCACTAATTTTCGCCCATCCTCGTCTCATCTTCCCAGTCCGCAACACACCCATGTGTAATGTGTTGCAATGGGATAAAAATCACTTGCACAGTTGCACTCCTATGGTTTTTGTAAAAAGAATGTTGCAACGGGATGAAAATTCCTGGCACTCCATTGGTTTTACTATGATTTTCTTAAACACTAGATATGGCGAAGCGATTCCATTTTAATGTCCCAATAGGTCATCGTCATTTTTTCTTATGAGCTCCATATAATTCCGTTTTAATTAGAGAGCTTTTCGAATGATTTAGACTGGTATATGACTTCATCTTTTCACTCGACATCCATGGCGTGTGCCTTTCCAACCATAATTTGAAGGCACTTTACATCAAGGTTCATTTAAGCAGCCTCTCTTTTTCAACAAATTTAGTGTAACAAAATGGATGATTGGTTTATTCATTTCGATGCTCGCTCTCACCCGTACATACTTGCCTTCGAAGTACCTTACGGCGTTCATCTCTAGACTCCTGATAATGCTCACCCTCCAAGCTAACTCATCGATAATTGCTTGGAGGTCAGGGATGCTATGAATTTGTGTCCAGACTACCAAACCACCGAGCTTCAGATATTCAGGTGGATCACGTCCATCATACTCTCCAATCAGCACCATTAGTCCATGGAAGATCCAAGGTTCCTAGAACATCACCTTCTCCCAATGGCCAAGACAAAAATCTGGATGACAAATAAGTTGTCACCAACCCCATGGATGACCGAATCATGGGCGAGGCTCCATGCAAACTTACGTGCCCTTCAAAGCAGTACCGCTAAAACGGTCTCGCTGTATCAATGTTTGCGACCGCCCGCCATCATCGCGTTAGTTTCGCAAGCTCGCCTATCTTCCCTTCAGCGACAAAGACACCATCTAGCTCACCCTCTTTCATATTCATAGTCTTCATGGTTGTCTCAAGTTGTCCTATGTTAGCGCCAAGAATGCTCCTGCCGTTCAGCTAGCCTCGCCTGAAGAGATGCGCGAGATGGGCCGGCCCAGGCGTGTGGAAGGCCACAACCTTATTTTTTTTCACCTTTTTGTTCTTTACTTTCTTTTTTACTTTTGTTTATACTTACAAATACTTCAAATAAATACATTGCAGAAACACTCTGCATAAAAATACTTGAAAAATGTTAATCTGGCGTTTGTTAAATATCAAAAGTGTATATAAAAAATGTTTCTTATGTATACAAAAATGTGTAAAAAATACAATATGTCTAAAAACAAAGTTGATCATGTATTTAAAAAATGTTCATCAACCATTTTGAAAAATGTTAACCATGTATAAAAAGATATTCCTGATGTATATAAAAAATTAAATATGTGTATAATTTTTCAAAAAATTGATCGTGTATCAAAAAACAAGTTAATCATATATTTGAAAAATGTAACCTTGTATATAAGATGTTCCTGATATATACCGGAAATGTACAATGTGTACAAGAAAGTAGTCATAAAACACAAAAGTTTGAAAAAAGGTTAATCTGATGAGAAAATAGGCAGTTTTTCGATTAAATTAATCCATGAATAAATCATGAGCATGACATGGACAGCATTGATAACATACTGATTATGATTTAACAGAGCATGTACTACGCATATAGTAGAGACATCTACGCATACCGCTAGTACTGCTACAACAGAAAGAAACACGAGAGGAATAAGCGATGTATACCCTCCAATCGGCCACGCGGTGGCGGTGGCGGTGACAGCAGCCGCGGCATCCTCGGCGGCCTTCTTGTCGGCCTCGGCTTTCTCAGCGGCGGCACGGTCGGTGTCGGTCGACATGGTGATGATGAAGGTGATGCGGACGTAGATGAACAGAAGCGAGCAGTCGCGTAGTCGCTACCCAAAAACCTAATCGCCCCTCTCCCCGTACAGGATCCGGAGAGGCGTGGTTTCGGAGGCCTGCTCTCCCGTCAACCGTGTACGCGGTGAACGGGACGGAGTCGCCGGCGGCAGCAGCAGCAGAGGAACGACGTGGGCGTGGAGGCGGAGATGCGTTCTGTTTCGTGACGGCTAGGGTTGGCAGCGCCCCACATATATATGTGCGGCCGCGCGTGGAGAGACGTGGGCTGAACCCACGTCCAAGTCGGTAGCCCACGATCCGACGTCTCAGATCGTGGCCCCACCTGTCAAAGACTCTCCGTTCCTGACCGGCAAAAAGAAGCGCATAGGAGTGAGCTCGGCTCGGCTCAATCCCGCAACCCGCGGCGCGTCGTGACGAGGCGTGGCGTGGTGAGGCGAGCGGAGGAGGAGGAGTGCGCGAGGGCCTCATCTCTTCTCAAGCTCCAATAGCATGAGGGAGAGAGTCCCTTATAAACCACTCCAACTCTCCTTCCACTTCCAAGGTGGGACTAAACTTCCCACCACACCTAGTGCCATATAACCCACATGGGCCCTTAGAGATTTTTTCAGAAATTGCAATATGGGCCTAGAGCCCATCTCAGATTTCAGCAATCCCCCACCAGATCTCGAGGGCCCATAGTGTCCTCTGTTCCAAATACTGTTTTGATATACTAGTGTTTCAGTGAAGACCTGTTAAGGTTGAGCTTCACCTAGAGCAAGTAGCTACATTCCTTCACAACTGAACAATGGACTATGCCTTGAATTGTCAGTTTGGCGTAAAGAAGTTTCACCACATGTCTTACTAGTACTGGGCTGCCGAAGGCTGACCCCTCGGGTGGAGCATATAAGTCACACTCCTGGCCTATTCATGAGTTTACTAGAGATCACCCCAATCTCATAGACTGTGACTAGCAGTCGGGCTCACATAGGTGTGTTCCTCCAAAGATCGCTCTGTAGGATAGCATCTTGCTTATACATATAAGCCTTGGAACACATTAAGACAATAGCCATCCTTCCATACAGTTTCCGAGAGTATTGCATCTCAAACGGAGTGGGTTAGTAAAGTTACTCTCCTCAGTTCACCACTGGCTTGTTTCCCCAGGTCCTACTTCACGGGATCTCCGATCACATAGGTTGGGTTACCACCATGGTAACTCATGTGGGTCTCATACCCATCTCCCTCGATGCACTATCTATCACTACACGTGATAGCCCTTTCGTAAAGGGATCTGCCAGATTCTTAGCCGTATGGACATAGTCCAACGCTATCACTCCGGAGTTTCTTAATTTTCTGACAGCCTTTAATCTCATTCTTATGTGTTTGTTGGACTTCATGTTGTCCTTTGAACTCTTCACCTTGGTGATGACAGTCTGATTATCACAGTTCATAAGGATAGCCGGAACCGGTTTATCAACCTGTGGCAAGTCCATCAAAAGATCTCGAAGCCATCCTGCTTCAACACCAGAAGTGTCTAATGCTGTTAATTCTGCTTCCATTGTCGATCTCGTTAAGATCGTTTGCTTGCAAGACTTCCAAGAAACAGCGCCACCTCCAAGAGTAAACATATACCCAGTTGTGGCCTTCATCTCATCAGCATCAGAGATCCAATTCGCATCACTATATCCTTCAAGTACTGACGGGTCTCCGGTATAGTGAAGTCCATAATTCATAGTACCTTTGAGATAGCGCATAACTCTTTCTACAGCATGCCAATGTACATCACCCGGTTTGGAAACAAACCGGCTCAGTTTGCTCACAGCAAACGCGATGTCAGGCCTCGTTGCGCTCGCTAGGTACATCAGTGAACCAATGATTTGAGAGTATCTCAATTGATCTTTAGCCATGCCTTTGGACTTTCGAATCAACACGCTAGGATCATATGGTGTTTGAGATGGTGTGCAGTCCGAATATCCAAAGCGACTCAACACCTTCTCAACATAATGGGATTGCAGAAGTGTGATCCCACCCTCATTATCTCTCAGTAGCTTGATATTCAAGATAACATCAGCCACACCAAGATCTTTCATCTCAAAGTTTTGAGACAGAAAGGACTTAACCTCCTCAATGACTTTGAGGTTGGTTCCGAATATCAGTATGTCATCAACATACAAGCACAGTATAACTCCTTCGCCCCCACCATGGCGATAGTATACACATTTGTCAGCTTCATTAACAACGAAGCCAACAGATGTCAGAGTTGTATTAAACTTATCATGCCATTGCTTAGGTGCTTGCTTTAGGCCATATAGAGATTTCAGCAACCTACACACCTTTCTTTCCTGACCATCTATCACAAAGCCATCTGGCTGTTGCATGTAGATTTCCTCATTTAGCTCTCCATTCAGAAAAGCCGTCTTGACATCCATTTGGTGGACGAGAAGACCATGTGAGGCCGCCAACGAGAGTAATACTCGAATGGTGGTCAGTCTAGCCACAGGTGAATAAGTATCGAAGAAATCTTCCTCTTCTTTCTGGTCATAGCCCTTGGCCACAAGTCTAGCCTTGTACTTTTCAATCGTACCATCGGGCCTAAGCTTTTTCTTGAACACCCACTTACATCCCAGTGGTTTGCAACCATAGGGACGGTCGGTGATCTCCCATGTCCCATTAGCCATGATGGAATCCATCTCGCTACGGACCGCATCCTTCCAGTAGTCAGCTTCTGGAGAGGCATACGCTTCTGAAATAGAAGTTGGAGTATCATCCACGAGGTACACGAAGAAATCATCACCAAAGGTCTTTGCAGTCCTTTGTCTCTTGCCCCTACCAAGGGTTTCCTCGTCATCCTCCTCAGGATTTTCATCATGTGTTTGTTCATAATATTCCATAGGGATGGCAGGTTCAGGAGTCTCCTCAGATTCCTGTCTAGAAGTGCTTTGCATATCTCTCATAGGAAAAATATCCTCGAAGAATGTAGCATCCTTAGACTCCATAATTGTACCGACCTTCTGGTCAGGTACCTCAGATTTCACTACTAGAAATCTATAGCCAACGCTGTTCTTAGCGTAGCCCAAATTAACGCAGTCCACAGTCTTGGGTCCAAGCTTACGCTTTTTGGGGATCGGCAGGTTGACCTTCGCCAAACAGCCCCAAGTGCGCAAGTACGAGAGTGTCGTCCTTTTCTTTGCCCATTTCTCATAGGGAGTGATCTCATTATCCTTTGTCGGAACTTTATTCAGGACATGACATGCCGTCAATATAGCCTCCCCCCACCATGCCTTGGATAAACCCGATGTATCTAACATGGCGTTAACCAAATCAGTTAGAGTACGGTTTTTCCGCTCGGCAACCCCATTTGACTGGGGTGAATAGGGAGGCGTCCTCTCATGAATAATGCCATGTTCCGAACAGAAGGAGTCAAACTCACTCGAGAAGTACTCTCCACCACGGTCTGACCGGACTCGTTTAATTTTCTTTTCAAGTTGATTCTCAACTTCTGCCTTATAGATTTTAAAGTAGTGTAGAGCCTCATCCTTAGTATTTAACAGATAAACATAGCAATATCTAGTGGAATCATCTATCAATGTCATGAAGTATCTCTTTCCACCTTTAGTCAATACACCATTCATCTCACAAAGATCAGAATGTATGAGTTCTAATGGTGCCAGGTGTCTCTCCTCCGCGGCCTTATGAGGCTTGCGAGGTTGCTTAGCTTGCACACATGAAAGGCACTTAGAACCTTTGGCTAAAGTGAAACTCGGGATTAAATCCAACTTGGCTAGCCGCGTCATAACACCGAAACTTATGTGACAAAGACGTGAGTGCCAAACCTCAGATTCATTAATACTCGAATGAATATGGTTCACGACTTTATTACAGAAATCTGCGAGGGAAAGGCGGAACATCCCTCCGCTCTCATAACCTTTTCCAACAAATAGTCCATACTTAGTAACAACTAATTTATTAGACTCGAATACCAACTTAAACCCTTCTCTACATAGAAGGGAGCCACTAACGAGGTTCTTCTTGATGGCGGGGACATGCTGCACGTTCTTCAGCTGCACGATCCTTCCCGAAGTAAACTTCAGATCGACCGTGCCAACACCATGAACAGAAGCACTCGCGCCATTCCCCATCAATACGGACCCGTGGCCTGTGACCTGGTAAGAAGAGAACAATGAAATGTCAGCACACACATGAACACCTGCACCTGTATCCACCCACCAATCGGTAGGCTGAAATACTGAAAAAACAGTAAATAAATTACCGTACCCAGATGCACCATTCTCATTGTTGCTCACAATCATGTTGACAGACTTGGAGTTCTGTCCTGACTTCTTAAACTTGTTTGGGCACTTGTTGGCCCAATGTTCAGCCGAACCACAAGTAAAGCAGCCCTCATCCTTCTTGTTCTTCTTGAAGGTCTTCTTACCCTTCTTCTTAAAGTCGGCAGTCTGTTGGACACCGTTCTTTCCCCTGGGCTTGTGGGAATTGGAGTTCTTCTGATGCACCATATTGGCCACAGAAGTTCCTTCGATCCCTTTTCCGTGCGAGTCCTTTGCCCTTGAGTTCTGCTCAACACTCAGATGGCCAATGACATCCTCCACAGAGAATTCACGCCTCTGATGTTTCAGAGTGGTGGCAAAGTTCCTCCAGGAATTGGGGAGCTTAGCGATTATGCAGCCCGCGACAAATTTGCCCGGTAACTCGCACTTAAGAAGCTCAAGCTCCTTAACAATGCATATTATCTCATGAGCCTGCTCCAATACAGGACGGTTTTCAACCATCTTGTAATCGTGGAACTGCTCTATAATATACATCTCGCTCCCTGCATCGGCAGCCCCGAACTTAGATTCGAGCGCCTCCCACAAGTCCTTGGCAGACCGCATATGTAAATATGCATCAACCAGCTTATCTCCAATCACGCTCAGAACTGCCCCGAGGAACACCACGGTGGCCTCCTTAAACGCCTTCTCCTGTTCAGGAGCGATCGTTCCTGTAGGAGTCACACCGGCGACCCAGAACACGTTCATGGCCGTGAGCCATAAGGTGGTTTTAGTCTGCCAACGCTTAAAGTACGTCCCCGTAAACGGGGACGGTTTCAGTGCAGCAGCAAAACCGGAATTCGAAAAACTCCTACAGATATTAGGTTTTTGGATTGATGAGAAAATAGGCAGTTTTTCGATTAAATTAATCCATGAATAAATCATGAGCATGACATGGACAGCATTGATAACATACTGATTATGATTTAACAGAGCATGTACTACGCATATAGTAGAGACATCTACGCATACCGCTAGTACTGCTACAACAGAAAGAAACACGAGAGGAATAAGCGATGTATACCCTCCAATCGGCCACGCGGTGGCGGTGGCGGTGACAGCAGCCGCGGCATCCTCGGCGGCCTTCTTGTCGGCCTCGGCTTTCTCAGCGGCGGCACGGTCGGTGTCGGTCGACATGGTGATGATGAAGGTGATGCGGACGTAGATGAACAGAAGCGAGCAGTCGCGTAGTCGCTACCCAAAAACCTAATCGCCCCTCTCCCCGTACAGGATCCGGAGAGGCGCGGTTTCGGAGGCCTGCTCTCCCGTCAACCGTGTACGCGGTGAACGGGACGGAGTCGCCGGCGGCAGCAGCAGCAGAGGAACGACGTGGGCGTGGAGGCGGAGATGCGTTCTGTTTCGTGACGGCTAGGGTTGGCAGCGCCCCACATATATATGTGCGGCCGCGCGTGGAGAGACGTGGGCTGAACCCACGTCCAAGTCGGTAGCCCACGATCCGACGTCTCAGATCGTGGCCCCACCTGTCAAAGACTCTCCGTTCCTGACCGGCAAAAAGAAGCGCATAGGAGTGAGCTCGGCTCGGCTCAATCCCGCAACCCGCGGCGCGTCGTGACGAGGCGTGGCGTGGCGAGGCGAGCGGAGGAGGAGGAGTGCGCGAGGGCCTCATCTCTTCTCAAGCTCCAATAGCATGAGGGAGAGAGTCCCTTATAAACCACTCCAACTCTCCTTCCACTTCCAAGGTGGGACTAAACTTCCCACCACACCTAGTGCCATATAACCCACATGGGCCCTTAGAGATTTTTTCAGAAATTGCAATATGGGCCTAGAGCCCATCTCAGATTTCAGCAATCCCCCACCAGATCTCGAGGGCCCATAGTGTCCTCTGTTCCAAATACTGTTTTGATATACTAGTGTTTCAGTGAAGACCTGTTAAGGTTGAGCTTCACCTAGAGCAAGTAGCTACATTCCTTCACAACTGAACAATGGACTATGCCTTGAATTGTCAGTTTGGCGTAAAGAAGTTTCACCACATGTCTTACTAGTACTGGGCTGCCGAAGGCTGACCCCTCGGGTGGAGCATATAAGTCACACTCCTGGCCTATTCATGAGTTTACTAGAGATCACCCCAATCTCATAGACTGTGACTAGCAGTCGGGCTCACATAGGTGTGTTCCTCCAAAGATCGCTCTGTAGGATAGCATCTTGCTTATACATATAAGCCTTGGAACACATTAAGACAATAGCCATCCTTCCATACAGTTTCCGAGAGTATTGCATCTCAAACGGAGTGGGTTAGTAAAGTTACTCTCCTCAGTTCACCACTGGCTTGTTTCCCCAGGTCCTACTTCACGGGATCTCCGATCACATAGGTTGGGTTACCACCATGGTAACTCATGTGGGTCTCATACCCATCTCCCTCGATGCACTATCTATCACTACACGTGATAGCCCTTTCGTAAAGGGATCTGCCAGATTCTTAGCCGTATGGACATAGTCCAACGCTATCACTCCGGAGTTTCTTAATTTTCTGACAGCCTTTAATCTCATTCTTATGTGTTTGTTGGACTTCATGTTGTCCTTTGAACTCTTCACCTTGGTGATGACAGTCTGATTATCACAGTTCATAAGGATAGCCGGAACCGGTTTATCAACCAGTGGCAAGTCCATCAAAAGATCTCGAAGCCATCCTGCTTCAACACCAGAAGTGTCTAATGCTGTTAATTCTGCTTCCATTGTCGATCTCGTTAAGATCGTTTGCTTGCAAGACTTCCAAGAAACAGCGCCACCTCCAAGAGTAAACATATACCCAGTTGTGGCCTTCATCTCATCAGCATCAGAGATCCAATTCGCATCACTATATCCTTCAAGTACCGACGGGTCTCCGGTATAGTGAAGTCCATAATTCATAGTACCTTTGAGATAGCGCATAACTCTTTCTACAGCATGCCAATGTACATCACCCGGTTTGGAAACAAACCGGCTCAGTTTGCTCACAGCAAACGCGATGTCAGGCCTCGTTGCGCTCGCTAGGTACATCAGTGAACCAATGATTTGAGAGTATCTCAATTGATCTTTAGCCATGCCTTTGGACTTTCGAATCAACACGCTAGGATCATATGGTGTTTGAGATGGTGTGCAGTCCGAATATCCAAAGCGACTCAACACCTTCTCAACATAATGGGATTGCAGAAGTGTGATCCCACCCTCATTATCTCTCAGTAGCTTGATATTCAAGATAACATCAGCCACACCAAGATCTTTCATCTCAAAGTTTTGAGACAGAAAGGACTTAACCTCCTCAATGACTTTGAGGTTGGTTCCGAATATCAGTATGTCATCAACATACAAGCACAGTATAACTCCTTCGCCCCCACCATGGCGATAGTATACACATTTGTCAGCTTCATTAACAACGAAGCCAACAGATGTCAGAGTTGTATTAAACTTATCATGCCATTGCTTAGGTGCTTGCTTTAGGCCATATAGAGATTTCAGCAACCTACACACCTTTCTTTCCTGACCATCTATCACAAAGCCATCTGGCTGTTGCATGTAGATTTCCTCATTTAGCTCTCCATTCAGAAAAGCCGTCTTGACATCCATTTGGTGGACGAGAAGACCATGTGAGGCCGCCAACGAGAGTAATACTCGAATGGTGGTCAGTCTAGCCACAGGTGAATAAGTATCGAAGAAATCTTCCTCTTCTTTCTGGTCATAGCCCTTGGCCACAAGTCTAGCCTTGTACTTTTCAATCGTACCATCGGGCCTAAGCTTTTTCTTGAACACCCACTTACATCCCAGTGGTTTGCAACCATAGGGACGGTCGGTGATCTCCCATGTCCCATTAGCCATGATGGAATCCATCTCGCTACGGACCGCATCCTTCCAGTAGTCAGCTTCTGGAGAGGCATACGCTTCTGAAATAGAAGTTGGAGTATCATCCACGAGGTACACGAAGAAATCATCACCAAAGGTCTTTGCAGTCCTTTGTCTCTTGCCCCTACCAAGGGTTTCCTCGTCATCCTCCTCAGGATTTTCATCATGTGTTTGTTCATAATATTCCATAGGGATGGCAGGTTCAGGAGTCTCCTCAGATTCCTGTCTAGAAGTGCTTTGCATATCTCTCATAGGAAAAATATCCTCGAAGAATGTAGCATCCTTAGACTCCATAATTGTACCGACCTTCTGGTCAGGTACCTCAGATTTCACTACTAGAAATCTATAGCCAACGCTGTTCTTAGCGTAGCCCAAATTAACGCAGTCCACAGTCTTGGGTCCAAGCTTACGCTTTTTGGGGATCGGCAGGTTGACCTTCGCCAAACAGCCCCAAGTGCGCAAGTACGAGAGTGTCGTCCTTTTCTTTGCCCATTTCTCATAGGGAGTGATCTCATTATCCTTTGTCGGAACTTTATTCAGGACATGACATGCCGTCAATATAGCCTCCCCCCACCATGCCTTGGATAAACCCGATGTATCTAACATGGCGTTAACCAAATCAGTTAGAGTACGGTTTTTCCGCTCGGCAACCCCATTTGACTGGGGTGAATAGGGAGGCGTCCTCTCATGAATAATGCCATGTTCCGAACAGAAGGAGTCAAACTCACTCGAGAAGTACTCTCCACCACGGTCTGACCGGACTCGTTTAATTTTCTTTTCAAGTTGATTCTCAACTTCTGCCTTATAGATTTTAAAGTAGTGTAGAGCCTCATCCTTAGTATTTAACAGATAAACATAGCAATATCTAGTGGAATCATCTATCAATGTCATGAAGTATCTCTTTCCACCTTTAGTCAATACACCATTCATCTCACAAAGATCAGAATGTATGAGTTCTAATGGTGCCAGGTGTCTCTCCTCCGCGGCCTTATGAGGCTTGCGAGGTTGCTTAGCTTGCACACATGAAAGGCACTTAGAACCTTTGGCTAAAGTGAAACTCGGGATTAAATCCAACTTGGCTAGCCGCGTCATAACACCGAAACTTATGTGACAAAGACGTGAGTGCCAAACCTCAGATTCATTAATACTCGAATGAATATGGTTCACGACTTTATTACAGAAATCTGCGAGGGAAAGGCGGAACATCCCTCCGCTCTCATAACCTTTTCCAACAAATAGTCCATACTTAGTAACAACTAATTTATTAGACTCGAATACCAACTTAAACCCTTCTCTACATAGAAGGGAGCCACTAACGAGGTTCTTCTTGATGGCGGGGACATGCTGCACGTTCTTCAGCTGCACGATCCTTCCCGAAGTAAACTTCAGATCGACCGTGCCAACACCATGAACAGAAGCACTCGCGCCATTCCCCATCAATACGGACCCGTGGCCTGTGACCTGGTAAGAAGAGAACAATGAAATGTCAGCACACACATGAACACCTGCACCTGTATCCACCCACCAATCGGTAGGCTGAAATACTGAAAAAACAGTAAATAAATTACCGTACCCAGATGCACCATTCTCATTGTTGCTCACAATCATGTTGACAGACTTGGAGTTCTGTCCTGACTTCTTAAACTTGTTTGGGCACTTGTTGGCCCAATGTTCAGCCGAACCACAAGTAAAGCAGCCCTCATCCTTCTTGTTCTTCTTGAAGGTCTTCTTACCCTTCTTCTTAAAGTCGGCAGTCTGTTGGACACCGTTCTTTCCCCTGGGCTTGTGGGAATTGGAGTTCTTCTGATGCACCATATTGGCCACAGAAGTTCCTTCGATCCCTTTTCCGTGCGAGTCCTTTGCCCTTGAGTTCTGCTCAACACTCAGATGGCCAATGACATCCTCCACAGAGAATTCACGCCTCTGATGTTTCAGAGTGGTGGCAAAGTTCCTCCAGGAATTGGGGAGCTTAGCGATTATGCAGCCCGCGACAAATTTGCCCGGTAACTCGCACTTAAGAAGCTCAAGCTCCTTAACAATGCATATTATCTCATGAGCCTGCTCCAATACAGGACGGTTTTCAACCATCTTGTAATCGTGGAACTGCTCTATAATATACATCTCGCTCCCTGCATCGGCAGCCCCGAACTTAGATTCGAGCGCCTCCCACAAGTCCTTGGCAGACCGCATATGTAAATATGCATCAACCAGCTTATCTCCAATCACGCTCAGAACTGCCCCGAGGAACACCACGGTGGCCTCCTTAAACGCCTTCTCCTGTTCAGGAGCGATCGTTCCTGTAGGAGTCACACCGGCGACCCAGAACACGTTCATGGCCGTGAGCCATAAGGTGGTTTTAGTCTGCCAACGCTTAAAGTACGTCCCCGTAAACGGGGACGGTTTCAGTGCAGCAGCAAAACCGGAATTCGAAAAACTCCTACAGATATTAGGTTTTTGGATTGATGAGAAAATAGGCAGTTTTTCGATTAAATTAATCCATGAATAAATCATGAGCATGACATGGACAGCATTGATAACATACTGATTATGATTTAACAGAGCATGTACTACGCATATAGTAGAGACATCTACGCATACCGCTAGTACTGCTACAACAGAAAGAAACACGAGAGGAATAAGCGATGTATACCCTCCAATCGGCCACGCGGTGGCGGTGGCGGTGACAGCAGCCGCGGCATCCTCGGCGGCCTTCTTGTCGGCCTCGGCTTTCTCAGCGGCGGCACGGTCGGTGTCGGTCGACATGGTGATGATGAAGGTGATGCGGACGTAGATGAACAGAAGCGAGCAGTCGCGTAGTCGCTACCCAAAAACCTAATCGCCCCTCTCCCCGTACAGGATCCGGAGAGGCGCGGTTTCGGAGGCCTGCTCTCCCGTCAACCGTGTACGCGGTGAACGGGACGGAGTCGCCGGCGGCAGCAGCAGCAGAGGAACGACGTGGGCGTGGAGGCGGAGATGCGTTCTGTTTCGTGACGGCTAGGGTTGGCAGCGCCCCACATATATATGTGCGGCCGCGCGTGGAGAGACGTGGGCTGAACCCACGTCCAAGTCGGTAGCCCACGATCCGACGTCTCAGATCGTGGCCCCACCTGTCAAAGACTCTCCGTTCCTGACCGGCAAAAAGAAGCGCATAGGAGTGAGCTCGGCTCGGCTCAATCCCGCAACCCGCGGCGCGTCGTGACGAGGCGTGGCGTGGCGAGGCGAGCGGAGGAGGAGGAGTGCGCGAGGGCCTCATCTCTTCTCAAGCTCCAATAGCATGAGGGAGAGAGTCCCTTATAAACCACTCCAACTCTCCTTCCACTTCCAAGGTGGGACTAAACTTCCCACCACACCTAGTGCCATATAACCCACATGGGCCCTTAGAGATTTTTTCAGAAATTGCAATATGGGCCTAGAGCCCATCTCAGATTTCAGCAATCCCCCACCAGATCTCGAGGGCCCATAGTGTCCTCTGTTCCAAATACTGTTTTGATATACTAGTGTTTCAGTGAAGACCTGTTAAGGTTGAGCTTCACCTAGAGCAAGTAGCTACATTCCTTCACAACTGAACAATGGACTATGCCTTGAATTGTCAGTTTGGCGTAAAGAAGTTTCACCACATGTCTTACTAGTACTGGGCTGCCGAAGGCTGACCCCTCGGGTGGAGCATATAAGTCACACTCCTGGCCTATTCATGAGTTTACTAGAGATCACCCCAATCTCATAGACTGTGACTAGCAGTCGGGCTCACATAGGTGTGTTCCTCCAAAGATCGCTCTGTAGGATAGCATCTTGCTTATACATATAAGCCTTGGAACACATTAAGACAATAGCCATCCTTCCATACAGTTTCCGAGAGTATTGCATCTCAAACGGAGTGGGTTAGTAAAGTTACTCTCCTCAGTTCACCACTGGCTTGTTTCCCCAGGTCCTACTTCACGGGATCTCCGATCACATAGGTTGGGTTACCACCATGGTAACTCATGTGGGTCTCATACCCATCTCCCTCGATGCACTATCTATCACTACACGTGATAGCCCTTTCGTAAAGGGATCTGCCAGATTCTTAGCCGTATGGACATAGTCCAACGCTATCACTCCGGAGTTTCTTAATTTTCTGACAGCCTTTAATCTCATTCTTATGTGTTTGTTGGACTTCATGTTGTCCTTTGAACTCTTCACCTTGGTGATGACAGTCTGATTATCACAGTTCATAAGGATAGCCGGAACCGGTTTATCAACCAGTGGCAAGTCCATCAAAAGATCTCGAAGCCATCCTGCTTCAACACCAGAAGTGTCTAATGCTGTTAATTCTGCTTCCATTGTCGATCTCGTTAAGATCGTTTGCTTGCAAGACTTCCAAGAAACAGCGCCACCTCCAAGAGTAAACATATACCCAGTTGTGGCCTTCATCTCATCAGCATCAGAGATCCAATTCGCATCACTATATCCTTCAAGTACCGACGGGTCTCCGGTATAGTGAAGTCCATAATTCATAGTACCTTTAAGATAGCGCATAACTCTTTCTACAGCATGCCAATGTACATCACCCGGTTTGGAAACAAACCGGCTCAGTTTGCTCACAGCAAACGCGATGTCAGGCCTCGTTGCGCTCGCTAGGTACATCAGTGAACCAATGATTTGAGAGTATCTCAATTGATCTTTAGCCATGCCTTTGGACGTAGATGAACAGAAGCGAGCAGTCGCGTAGTCGCTACCCAAAAACCTAATCGCCCCTCTCCCCGTACAGGATCCGGAGAGGCGCGGTTTCGGAGGCCTGCTCTCCCGTCAACCGTGTACGCGGTGAACGGGACGGAGTCGCCGGCGGCAGCAGCAGCAGAGGAACGACGTGGGCGTGGAGGCGGAGATGCGTTCTGTTTCGTGACGGCTAGGGTTGGCAGCGCCCCACATCGGCTCGGCTCAATCCCGCAACCCGCGGCGCGGCGCGGCGCGGCGCGGCGCGGCGTGGCGAGGCGAGCGGAGGAGGAGGAGTGCGCGAGGGCCTCATCTCTTCTCAAGCTCCAATAGCATGAGGGAGAGAGTCCCTTATAAACCACTCCAACTCTCCTTCCACTTCCAAGGTGGGACTAAACTTCCCACCACACCTAGTGCCATATAACCCACATGGGCCCTTAGAGATTTTTTCAGAAATTGCAATATGGGCCTAGAGCCCATCTCAGATTTCAGCATAATCATATATTTCAAAAATAATAAATGTGTACCAAAAATATGCTCCTGATTTGTATGAAAAATGTAGAACATGTATTAGAAAATTTGAACATAATTTCTATAATGTATAAAAAACTGAAACTGCCTGATGTACACGTAAAATGTACAAATGTGCATGACAACGTAGACATGTGTTAAAAAATTCAACAAAGAAAAACAGAGAAAACGAAAGAAATGGAAGAAAGAAACATCTCAAAAACAAAATAAAAAAATGTTGCAACGGGATGAAATTCCTGGCACTCCATTGGTTTTACTATGGTTTTCTTAAACAATAGATATGGCGAAGCGATTCCATTTTAATGTCCCAATAGGTCATCGTCATTTTTTCTTATGAGCTGCATATAATTCCGTTTTAATTAGAGAGCTTTTCGAATGATTTAGACTGGTATATGACTTCATCTTTTCACTCGACATCCATGGAGTGTACCTTTCCAACCATAATTTTTAAGGCACTCTACATCAAGGTTCATTTAAGCAGCCTCTCTTTTCCAACAAATTTGGTGTAACAAAATGGATGATTGGTTTATTCATTTCGATGCTCGCTCTCACCCGTACAGACTTGCCTTCAAAGTACCTTAAGGCGTTCATCTCTACACTCCTGATAATGCTCACCCTCCAAGCTAACTCATCAATAATTGCTTGGAGGCCGGGGATGCTATGAATTTGTGTCCAGGCTACCAAACCATCGAGCTGCACACATTCAGGTGGATCACGTCCATCATACTCTCCAATCAGCACCATTAGTCCATGGAAGATCCAAGGTTCCTAGAACATAACCTTCTTCCAATTGCCAAGACAAAAATCTGGATGACAAATAAGTTGTCGTCAACCCCATGGATGACCGAATCATGGGCGAGGCTCCATGCAAACTTACGTGCCCTTCAAAGCAGTACCGCTAAAACGTTCTCGTTGTATCAATGTTTGCGACCGCCCGCCATCATCGCGTTAGTTTCGCAAGCTCGCCTATCTTTCCTTCAGCGACAAAGACACCATCTAGCTCACCCTCTTTCATATTCATAGTCTTCATGGTTGTCTCAAGTTGTCCTTCGTTGGCGCCAAGAATGCTCCTGCCGTTCAGCTAGCCTCGCCTGAAGAGATGCGCGAGATGGGCCGGCCCAGGCGTGTGGAAGGCCACAACCTTTTTTTTTTCACCTTTTTGTTCTTTACTTTCTTTTTTACTTTTGTTTATACTTACAAATACATAAAATAAATATATTACAGAAACACTCTGCATAAAAATACTTGAAAAATGTTAATCTGGCATTTGTTAAATATCAAAAGTGTATATAAAAAATGTTTCTTATGTATACGAAAATGTGTAAAAAAAATACAATATGTCTGAAAACAAAGTTGATCATGTATTTAAAAAATGTTCATCAACCATTTAAAAATATGTTAACCATGTATAAAAAGATATTCCTGATGTATATAAAAATTTAGAACATGTATAATTTTTTTAAATTGATCATGTATCAAAAGAAAGTTAGTCATATATTTGTAAAATGTAACCTTATATATTAATGTTCCTGATATATACCTGAAATGTACAATGTGTGTAAGAAAGTAGTCATAAAACACAAAAGTTTGAAAAATGTTAATCATATATTTCAAAAATAATAAATGTGTACCGAAAATATGCTCCTGATTTATATGAAAAATGTACAACATGTATTAGAAAATTTGAACATATTTTTTCTATAATGTATAAAAAACTGAAAATGCATGATGTACATGTAAAATGTACAAATGTGCATGACAATGTAGACATGTGTTAAAAAATACAACAAAGAAAAACAGAGAAATCCGAAGAGATGGAAGAAAGAAACGCCTCAAAAACAAAAGAAAAACCCGTGTGGAAACGCAAAATGCCAATAAAACAAACCCAAACAAAAACCAAAAAAATTGTTAATCATTAAGAAGGAAACAAAAAACACGAAAAAAATAGGATACAAAATTAAAAACAATCAATACGAAGAAAGGAAAAAAACGAATAAAAACATAAAAAGTAAGAAACAAAGAAAACAAAAAGCCCAATAAAATCTGGAATAAAACGATAAAAAACAATGGAAAACTAAAAACTGAAAAAACATGAACAAAAAACAAAATAAAAACGAAAAAGAAAAGGCAAACGAAATAAAATACGAGCAAAACGCATCGAGCGAACGAGCGTGCCCGAGCGAGCGGGAAGAAACGGGCCGGCTCATTACTGGATAGAGAGAACAAGGAACCTTCAGCGAGACAGAGAGTAGTCTCGCAGTAAGCGAGATATAGCTTGGGCGCTGTACAGGAGGGGTTGTCGCTGTCGGATGGACCAGCCCATGTAGGCATCGCTTTTCCTACCGGGTAATCGGAAGCCCTGAGGATTCTCAAAAGAAGAAGGGAAGCTTCCGAGGTTTTTCTTCTGTTTTTCTCTCATTGCTTTTTTTGCTCTTTTTTTTCTGTGTTTTTTTGTTTCTGTCTTTTTGGGGCTGGGTCTGTCCAGTTGTTCCGTATTCTGTATTTTTAAAATTCCTGAACTTTTTCGAAATTTCCGAACATTTTTTGATTAGTCGTTTCTTGAGACAAATTTTTAACTAGTCATGGTGTGGGAAGAGCAGAGCTTGGGCCGGTCCATCGCATACCGCATGATCATCTGGAAGAAAACGGAATTATTTCTCGAAAGAACTCAAGAAAAAGGAAATAAAAAGACACCCCAAAAGTACTCGTTCCATTCCACAAGAACATTTTCAAATTAACATACACTAGCGTCAGAAACGCTCTTATATTATGTGATGCAGGGAATAGTAGTTTGAAAAACGTTCTACGACGATATGGTGGGACAGAGGGAGTACAAAGAAAAGGAGAAAACATACGTTAGCACTTGATAGCCCCGCCCGCCCGCCCGCCGGCTCCGTCCGTCGCCGGCTGGAACTCGAGTACAAAACGGAGCCAGAAACGAGGACAGACAAGGAGAGCAGAGCAGAGCTGGATAGGAGTTGGGGTCTGAAGGACGGGGAAACGGAGGTGGTTTCTCGGCCAGATCCGATCCGAGGGAGGAAGGTTTCTTTCGTCGGCCACTCTCTCCAATCGAGCTCCTTTACTGAAGCTCTAACTTTTTTTGGCGCGAGGAGGCAACGAGGAGATTCAGGTGGGTTTTCTCAGAGGGGAAAACCGAGGATCTCAAGAGATCGGGCGCCTTCTCTGCTTTGTTCTTGTATATCCGTCCATAACGATCCCCTTTTTTCTTCCGTCGCAGCGCAGGTCGGCTCATGGCTTCAACAACAACGGGTAAAAGGAAGGGATCGGCCTCTGAACAAGGCGGCGGCGATGGCGATTCTCAGTCTGGCAAAGCAACGCGGAGCTCAATCCCAGACCTTCCTGAGGTACCGGCTACCGATGCGTTGAATTCTGATGATTGCAATAATAGTTACTCCATTCTGACCAAATTCTTGGGACTATGCTAAGCACAATACGATTTACAAACAGAAGAAATGTATTTTTGGTCGCATCCTACTGTGACACAAGAAGGATGGTTTTTACTGAACTAGTGAGGAATTCAGCAATTTGTTCCAGCTAACTGTAACCCTTCTTCTCTATTTATGCAAATTAAGGCCGGTGACGCGCGTCCAAACACATCTCCCCAGAATTTTTATACACAATCTGACAAAAAAAGGTTGATTAATAGTTCCACCTACTTCACAGCCCTCTCCAAAGCATTGATTCTGCTATTGTGGTACTATCTGAATCTGCGCAAAAACATAACAAGATTTCAGAATTGTGCTCCGGATGTTGTAGGATTTTCTTTCTCCTTCTGCGCAATCTGCGGTTCCTGAATCCAGAACAAATTATGATTTGTGAATTAAACTCTGTATTTTTTTTTTGCCCTTTTCTTTGTTTTGATGGTCTTAACCAATTAACTCTTCATCTTAGTTACCCTGGTTCATGTCTATCATGCAAGTAACTTCCAGATTATATTTCATGGACTTCCAGTCGTTTAACTTTTCAGATATGCTATTTGTACCCTATGCTGAAGTTACATATTCAGTTTTGTTTTTTCACTGTTTAAACTTCTAACCTATTAGACATGTTATTGCACAATAACAAGTCATCATAAAAAATACACAGAAAAATCATTGTTGGCTACAAATGCAAGAAAAAGTATATTTCACATTAGTTGTTGAGTTTATGTACCACGGTTACCTTACTTTGCCCTATCTAGTGTAAAGCATCGAACCCTGTCCATCCGTGTGGGGGATCCATGGGGTTCGATAAATCCGTGTGGTTATACTATTTTTCACTTTTTCTTTCTCCGGTTGAGCTAATGTGCCTCACAATCTCAATCTTGATTTTTTATCCAATGCTTGTGTGCGCAGGACATATTGTTTCGCATACATTCCCTACTGCCAATGCGTGAAGCTGCTCGTACTGCTTGCATATCTCCCACCTTTTTCCATTCCTGGAGATGTCATTCCAATCTCATCTTCACTAAGGATACGATTGGCTTGAAGAGAAGTGCGTGTGGGGAGAATTTTGGCGACAAGATTGATCGCATTCTCAGGAACCACTCTGGCTGCTTGAAAACATTCAACATTGACTACTATGGCACGCACGGGTTCACCGGCACTAGTTATTTCGACCGTTGGCTTCAGATTGCTCTTAAACCAGGGATTGAAGAACTCACCCTCGTGTTGTCCGAAACAAAGCGAAAGTACAACTTCCCATGCTCGCTTTTATCTGACGGGGTTCGAAACTCACTTCGGTACCTTAGGCTCCAATTTTGTGCCCTCCATCCCACAGTTGAACTGGGCCCCTTGAGAAGCCTGAAAAGCCTGTATCTGTGGCGTGTGAGCATTACATGGAATGAGTTGGAGTGCCTTATTTTCAACTCTCTTACTTTGGAGCTACTGGATCTTATTAGTTGCCCTGAGATTGAATGCCTGAAGCTACCTTGTGCCCTGCAGCGGCTCAGCGCGCTTAGTGTTTTAGCGTGCGAGAGACTGAAAGTGATAGAGAGCAAAGCTCCAAATCTCTCCAGTTTATACCTTTGCGGAAACTGGTTAGACTTCTCACTTGTGGAAACATTGCCAATAAAGAAACTAGAATTGCAACAAACAAACCTTATCCGTGATGCTCGTGCCAAGCTGCCATCCCTTATGCCAAATATTGAAACTCTTGCCATACAATCATCGAGAGAGGTATATATTCTCCACAATGTAGGGTGTTGTAGGCCAGTGGTATATATGGTTAAATTAGTCTCATACCTGGTGTATCTGATACATGACATCGTTCTTGTGCAGGTGGTTGATGCACCAATGCTGCCTACCAAATTCCTCCACCTTAAGCACCTGACCATCACTGTGAGATCAGGAGCAATTGTTTTCCGAGCATATGACTACTTTTCTATGGTTTCTTTCCTCGATGCTTCTCCTTCCTTGGAGACTTTGATATTAGATGTAAGGCGGTAACACTGTTCATTTATTTCATCCTGCAGAGCTATCCGATCAGTCTGGGTCCGGTTAACTGAATCGTACTATCCTTTTTATCATCAGGTGACTCAGCGGCGTATGGTGCATGAATCAATTTTTGCGGATTCACAACTTAGGCACATGCCTGAACACTGCCATGGCCACCTCAAGAACGTCAAGATTAGCGGTTTCAACTCTGCGAAGTGCGTGGTTGAACTAACATGTTATATTCTCAAGAACGCGGTGTCACTTGAGTGTCTTACATTGGACACCATATATGGGAGTAGGTGTGATGATCAAGGCGAGGATGGCATTCTCATGGAAATTCCTTGGGCACTCTTGGCTATCAAAACACACATTGAGAATAAAGTTCCACCTACAGTTCACTTAACTGTTCTGGAGCCTTGCAGCAAATGCCATGCTAATGGATTAGAGCGGGTATTATCGCAGTCGTGACATGGTGTCATTTACATTTAGTTCTAAATGAGCCATGTTTTGTATCTTGTACTATTTATGTGTGACCCTACTGTACAACAAAATTTTAATTAAATCTTGGATGGACATTTTTTATTTTTTTCCTGGTGAGGCATGTTGATATGGTTGCAATGATTAGCTGGCCAATGTTGAGATATTCAGTTGCAAGATGTGCTGTGATTTTTTTCTCAAACTATATTGTTACTGGCAGCCAAGCTTAGTGCTTAATCTGCTACAACCAATTGCCAAGAGAGGAACAAGCTGCGGCAAGTAGCCAAGGAATACAACTCTTGACCAAAAAAATATACTATTTTAAAAAGTATATAAAAGGAAAAAACAAGCCAATCTTTCATGTTTGAACATACCGTGAGGCGCTTCAAAAGAGCATAAAAATTATTTTAAGAATAAGGTAAGAGGATACAATTATTTTCATGGATTATCGTGAAAATGCTTCAAAAGAGTACAAATAAGGTATTCCTATGTCCCATCGCATGAATGTGGCCTTGATTTTGAGACGGGTTTGAAGGATTCTCAGGGACGATGGGGGTTTGTGGCTGCAGCTTATTAAAGCGAAGTACTTGCAAGGCTACCCTCTTCTCACTTGTGAGCGTAGAGGGGGTCCCATTATAGAAGTCTATGTAGTCAATGAAGGATGAGATTCGACTTGGGTTCTCCATCTCCATAGGCACTAGAGATGGGACCCCCTTCTGGTTAGATCCATCGCTGGCATGAGATTTGACTTGGACTTTTCATCTCCATAGGCAATGGAGACGGGACCCTCTTCTGGCTAGATCTATGGCTGGGAGGATCTCTACTTTGTACCGAGTTCCCGAATCTGTTTGCTATTTGTTTGGACCCGATGATTTTCGTTGCCTCGTACGCCCACGATGGGAATTGGAATGTCTCGTTCCGACAAACATTTGGGCCTGAGCAAACCGTAGCTTGCCCGACCTTCGGCGGCCCTCTCACCAATACTTCCGGACTATCTAGACGTCATATCTTCGCACTTGGCCCCATCAGGGCTCTTCTCTGTCAGCTCGGCATATCATACTCTATGTCGTGAGCTGACTCGTGCATGCACCACACCTCTGTGGAAAACGTCCCTTCCATAGAAGATCAAGTTTTTTGTATGGCAGCTTCTATGTGGTCGCCTCCCATCGGGAATGGAAGTGGTTAAACGGCAAGGGCCTAGCTATGGGCTTTGCCCTCTTTATGGCGTTCTGGAGTATGGAACCCACATCTTCTTCGTCTGCCCGCTACATGTTTCCTTTGGAGCTTTGTCTATGAGGCTCTCGGGCCTGAGTGGGAGGCCCAGGACCTGGCTGAGTTTCTGGAAACTCAGGTCAACCATAGTAGTACGAGGAGACACCTCTTTTGGTTAGTGTTTGTGATGATGACATGGACCCTTTGGATGACGTGTAACAAGACGAGTTGGTCTTCATTCGACGGGCCACTGACTCTATTTTAATTTCTAGCCTTTTGCAACACTAGCATCCGCTCTCTAGGCAACGAGGCCGAGATAGGTTAGGCGGCATGATGGGCGCTCTGATTCTGGCAGGCGGCCGCCTTGCAATGCCTTCTACCCATTGATTTGTTGGCCTCTTCGTGGCGTTTTCCCATATATTTTTATTAGGGCATGTTTTTATTGTTGCCCTTGCAGACCATTGTTTATTTTTTTCTCAGTACCTAAACATATTGTATGGACATCCTGGTTTGTTTTATCTATAAAGGGGGGAGAAAGCTTGTTTGGAGATGAGAAATTTCAATACTAGTGGAATACATATTGTCTATCATGGAACGATATAAAAGTGCACAACGATGACTATAACCAACACTGCAGGGGCAGGGTTGGTGCTACCGGTTCATGCAATTGAAAAAAGTTCCTATGTATGAATGTTGAAAAGTTATGAAAAAAATGCCATGGTGGCAACGAGAACATACTGCAAGATTTGAAATCCAAATTCGAAACAGAAAATGACAAATTCCCCAATGATGAAGAGATAAGAGAAATCATGAACATTGATGCGTATTTGCATGAATCTTGGAGATACAGAAATGAGAGAGAGAGAGAGAGAGAGAGAGAGAGAGATGACCAAACTCTGACCGAACCCAGTGACATAGGAATAGCCTAGTTGAGGCATCTCTGACCGAACTCCTAAAATATAACTCTTCAAACTTCTACTCAAACCTTAACTGATCAAATTTGAGGAACTAAAAAACCGTGAACATGAACAAACTCCTCAAACGAACTAAACCCCACATGGAAAAGTCTCTCCCGTTTCTTCCTTCTTTCTTCTTCCTTCTTCTTTCCACACGGCCAACGACAACTTCACGTCACTATATGGTATCCATGAGTTAGCTAGGACCTAGGATAGATGTTGCACGGAAGCAATCTGACATAGACTTACCATGTGTGACATAAGTGTGCGAGGAAGTAGTCGAGAAAGTAGCCAAAATTCCTCCTACACGGGCTATGACTTGGGCGCTCATCTGAATGATTTCTTCCACTCATCTTTATCTTAGTGGCACAATGGTGTGGTCCATAACGAAATTCATCTGAATTGGAAAAGATGGCCGACGACCACTTTTCATGTACATTTTCTTAGTGTGCATGAGCTTTTCCTTTGTAGGTGTTTCTTCGCGTGTGTTGCACCTTTGCTAGTGGAGCTTTGCCACGCCTATGTGAAATAGTTGTGAAATTTAGTGTACGATATTAGTTGGCAAGTTTTAGTGGAAGGGGGGCCACCCTGAAATTCAAGGGGAGGAGAGAGATTTATGAGACAAGTTACGTAGGTGTAGGAGTTTCCTTGCGTGTGACTGGAGATGACAAGGGGAACGCCGCCAAGCTAGGGACGATGAATAGAAGTGCCGTCATGGGCGAAGACCACAAGAAGACAAAAAAGTGTAAAAGAAAAATTTGCGGATGTTCATCAAAATTTGGCAGCCGGAGGTTGGCGGGCCACAGGGTGTCAACCGGGTGCGGGGTGTTCGTTGAAGGCAAGGAACACAACAAGGCGACGCCGTGCATGCAGCCGAACAAGAGAAAGAGGCGGTCGTGTAAGAGGGAGGAAATCTTTTGCTAAGGCTTGATTTTGCTCTCTCAACTTCAAGAGGCGGCAAACAATTTTGTTAAAGGTTCTGACAGTTTGCCAACTTATTAGGGAAACGATTATGACCGGTGCGCCGGCCGAATTTTCAGCCGGCCGCGAGCCTCACTGGCATCCCGCGCCCACCAAAACAGCACCCCCGTGTGAGACGCATTTTTTTAGGCCCCACGTAGATCGCACCCTCCTCCCTTATCTTTTCCCAACCGCACCTTCATCCCCTACCTCCAGCTGCATCCCTTCCCATGGTCGTGTTTTCTTCTTCCTTTCCCCCCACGTTGTTGCCGGCCGTGGTCACCTATGTCGCCGGCTCGTTGCACCACCCGCGCTCCGGTTGCACCACCGCACACCCGTTGTAGCAAATTTGGTCGCCGGAGGTAGCTTTTTCCACTGCCGGTTGCAACAAATTCGCAACCGTCGTCGCCGGCCACACTTTTGCCGTCTTCGTGTTTGTAGCAAAAACGGAAAAAGCTTCAACCAGTGCATGAAAAAGCTTCAATGGCCATGAAAAAAAGCTTCATCGGCTACCATTTGTTACACACTTTGTTAGTTTTTGCTACAACCGGTGACCAATTTTGATGCATCGCCGATGGCCAGAGTTCTTCAGATAAGGTGCATGTCGACGATGGAGCTCCGATTTGTTACAACCGGCAACTTGCAAAGCTTCCACCAATGAGTTCGATGGCGATAGATGGAAGTGGCAACCAGGGAGACGATGACGATGCGAGCGGCATGCACCCGACGGCGAGCATCGTCGGCGAGGGCGCCCAACGGCGCACCTAGCGTTGCAACCATTGGGGCGGTGAGCTGCAGCCGGTGCTACAACGGCGTGAAGTCGGAGCGGCGACCCGTCATGGCGATGAGCTGCAAAAACACGACGGTCAGCGATGAGGGGCCGGCGATGAGGGATGCGAACGACGGCGACGAGTTGCAAGCACGGCGCGGGAAGGCCGGTGGTGCTCGCTGTCAGCTTTTCTTCTCTCCACGTAGTGGCGTGATTTGGGGAAGAAAACCACGGATACAGGCGGAGGATCTGATCTGACGGTTGAAGGGGTTGCATCACACGCTGCATCGAACGGCTGGGGCTCGACCGGCCCAACAGTTGGGCCAGCGCGCCAGCGTAGATAGCTGCCCAACTTACTATATCTTATAAAAGAGGGAATTAAAAAAGAAATCAAAGGAATTTTGAGGAGTCGAAGCCTGAGTTCGGCTGGAGGCGCTGTTAAAGATCCTGACAGTTCGAAAGAGAGAGCAATCCTGACAGGAATCCCTGGGAAGAAGGTATCTTGGGCAGGCCTCATCGCAGCTGTCCATCACCCGAAGGAAAGAAAAAAGCATATACTCCGTACTTACTAGCAGTTGATAGCCCCGCCGCCGCCCGCCCGTCGTCTCCGGCGCCTGCTCGAAGCTGAGTTCAAGAACAGAAGGTGATTTCTGGACCAAAAACAGAGATTGATAAGGAGAGCTCGAGAGGAGTTGAGATCTGAAGTGCTTTCTCGGCCAGATCCGATCCGAGGGAGGAAGGTATCGTCGTCTGCTCGTCCATGGGGATGCTAGGGCTGAACAGGCTCGTGTCTCTGCAGAGCGACCGGCCGCGGCGTCAGCAAGGGGGAGTTTCAGGTGGGAAAAAGATGTCGACAGATTGGGTGAATTTTCTCTTCTTTCTTCTATCCATGTCTGGGCTACCATGACCATCCTCCTTTTTTTTCCCTGTCGCAGGTCGTCGGTTTTCGGCCTCAAGGACGGGTAAAAGGAAGGGATCGCCCTGTCAACAAGATGACGATGGCGATGATTCTCAATCTGGTAAAATTAGGAGAACGGCAATCAAGGAGCTTCCTGAGGTACGGAGGCGGTAAAGTTTTGAGGATCGCAAGCATGATATCACTGCGACTACTCTCATCAGACTAATTAATTGTCGGGACTATGCTCGGCTAGCTGCATGTTATTACGATTTGCAAACAGAGAAAAAATCCTTTTGGTCACATATACTGATGTACTCACTCCGTAAACTAATATAAGAGCGTTTAGATCACTACTTTAGTATTCTAAAAGCTCTTATATTAGTTTACAGAGGAAGTAACAGAGAAAATTTCTTTTTTTGGTCGGCTTGTCCTGTAACAAAGTTCGAGCGATCATTGATTGGCATAGTCATTACAGAAGAAATTGGAAAAATGATTAATCTTTCCACCTGCTTCACAACCTCTCCAAATCATGGATTCTTCTATTGCGCTACCTAAATAAATAAATCTGTAAAAAGATAACAAGATTTTTCACAATTGTTCTATAGATGCCTTAGGTTTGATTTTTTAGCTTTTGTGCAATTTTGTGCTAGCTAAATCCATAACAAATTTTGGATTTATGAATTGAACTCTGCATTGCTTGCCCTTTTCTTCATCTTTATGGTCTTCTTGAACAATTATCTCTTCATCTTAGTTACCCTGGTTCTGGTTTATCATAGGATGTGTAACTGCCAGACTGGCAGATTCTGTTTCATGGTCTGCCATTCAGATATGCTATCTTTGCCGTTTGTTTAACACTGTTAGCAAAACTTCTCTATGAGTTGCTGAGTTTCCCTAGCAAAGTTAGTTCCTTTGCACTGCCTACTATCTAAAGTAGCTGGATTTCTACTGTTATTTTTTTTGTCCAGTTGAACTAATGACCTTATGTTCTCAATATTGATCTTTCATCACATGCTTGTGTGTGCAGGACATATTGTTTCGTATACACTCCTTAATGCCAATGCGTGAAGCTGCTCGTGCTGCTTGCGCATCTCGTGCCTTTTTACATTCGTGGAGATACCATCCCAATCTCATCTTTGATAAGGATACAATTGGCTTTCCCTTTTTACATTCGTGGAGATACCATTCCGGCCTCATCTTTAATAAGGATACAACTGGCTCGAAAGAAAGTGCGAGTGGAGAGAAGGTCCACCACAAGATTGACTGCATTCTCAGGAAACACAAAGGCAGCTTGAAAACATTCAGGCTTGACTACGCTCGAATGAATGGGCTTGATGACTTCAGTTATCTTGACAGTTGGCTTCAGATTGCTCTTAAGCCTGGGCTTGGAGAACTCACCTTCATGTTGTCTCCATCAATGTCTCAAACAACTGGAAAATACAACTTCCCATGCCCGTTGTCTGGAGCAAAGAGAACATACAACTTCCCATGCGCGCTTTTATCTGACAGGGTTGGAAACTCACTTCGGTGCCTTAGACTTGGTCTCTGTGTCCTCCATCGCACAGTTGAACTTGGCCCATTGAGAAGCCTAACATGCCTGTACCTGCATCGTGTGAGCGTCACATGGAATGAGTTAGAGCGCCTTCTTTCCAACTCTCTTGCTTTGGAGCTATTAGATCTTACTAGTTGTGATGAGATTAAATGTCTGAAGTTATCTAGTGCCCTGCAGCGGCTCAGCTGGCTTGGTATTTTGGCATGCCAGAGATTGGGAGTGATAGAGAGCAAAGCTCCAAATCTCTCTAGTCTCTGGCTTAGATCAGGATGCAGGTTAGACTTCTCACTTGTGGAAACATGGCAAATGAAGAAACTATACTTGGTACAAAACAATCTTATATATGATGCCCGTGCCAAGCTACCATCCGTTCTGCCAAATATTGAAACTCTTTACATAGAATCACAAGATGAGGTATATATATATTCGCTACAAGATTATGTGTTGTAGTTTAGAGATATATACATATTATATTATTAGTCATAATATCTGGTGTAGAGTGTATCTGATACATGAAGTTTTGTGTGTGCAGGTGGTTGATGCACCAATGCTGCCTACCAAATTCCTCTACCTTAAGCACCTGACCATTATTTTGAGATTAGGACCAAACGATTCTGGGACATATGACTATTTTTCTCTGGTTTCTTTCCTGGATGCTTCTCCTTCCCTGGAGACTTTGACATTAGATGTAAGTCTGTGGCGCTGTTCTTTTAATTCGTCCTGCAAAGTCATCCGATCAGTTTGGGTCCAGTTAACTGAATCATATTATCCTTTTGATTGTCAGGTGACTCAGCGGCGTATGGTGCATGAATCAATTTTTGTGGATTCACAACTGAGGCACATGCCCGAACACCACCATGGCCACCTCAAAAGCATGAAGATCAGTGGCTTCAGCTCTGCGAAGTGCTTGATTGAACTGACATGTTATATTCTCAAGAACGCGGTGTCACTTGAGTATCTTACATTGGACACCATTTGTGGGCAAAGGTGTTATGATGAAGGTGATGACGGTTGGTGTTTTCCCATGGCGGATCCTATTCTCGTGGAAACCCCTAGGACGCTCTCGGCTATCAGAACATACATTGAGAATAAAGTTCCATCTACAGTTAAGTTAACTGTTCTGGAGCCTTGCAACAAGTGCCATGGTAAAAGACTAGAGCGGCTATTATCACTGTCGTGCAATGTCATTTCCATTTAATTTTAGATGGCCCATGTTTTGCTTCTTGAACCATTTGTGTGACCTACTGTACAACAAAATTTTAATTCAAATCTTGGATGGACCATTTTTATCTTTTTTCTGGTGTGGCATGTTAATATGCTTGCAAGGATTAGCTGACCAATGTTGAAATATTCTGTTGCAAGATATGATGTGCTTTTTTAGCAAAGTATATTGTTACTGGCAGCAAAGCTTAGTGCTTAACCTGCTATAACCAATTGCCAAGGGAGGCACAAGGTGCGGCAAGTTGCCAAGTATACAACTGTTGACCAAGGAATCCATGGAAGGAAAGAAAAAAAAAGCATAAGAATAGATTATAGTAAAAAGTAAAAGGAAAAAAAGCCAATCTTTCATGCTTAACCATACAGTGAGATGCTTCAAAAGAGCATTAATTATATTAAGAATAAGGCAAGATTATAAAACTCTTGTGTTGTCTTTTTCAAATTCCCCCCCTAGAGCTAGGCAAAGTGTAAAATATATATTTCTCTTGGAACAAAAACACTTTAAAAAGAAGAGCTGGCACTTGACACTTTATTAATATTTTAGTTCAAGTTAATCAGAAACACATGCATATTCAGTGTTATTAGAGAATTGAACCTACAAAAATTACGAATACATTTAAGATGTTTCAGCGGGCTTAAGGTTTCGCGTACTTACCCCTCACTAGTAGAAAAAAGGGCCATTCGAACCGGTTCGTGAGGGCCATTTGTCCCGGTTTACGAACCGGGACTAAAGGATCGTAACTAAAGCCCTCTATATTTAGTCCCGGTTCGATCGGGAACCGGGACAGATAGGGCTCCACGTGGCCAGAGCGGCTTGCCCAGGCAGGGGGACCTTTTGTCCCGGTTGGTGCCACCAACCGGGACCAAAAGGCTTCCACGTGTCAGCAGTTCAGGGGCTGGTTTTTTTTTTTGAAAGGGGGGAGGGGGGGTTTGGGGTTTTGGAGGGTTAATTTAGGGGTTTCATATATTGTGTTAGCTAGCTAATAGAGAGGAGTGTCCTCTCTTATCTTCGTGCTTGGTCGACGCTACGTATAGAGAGGACTCGACACGCTAGCTAGCTAGTAAGCAAATGAAGGAAACCATTAAGTACAGAAGATCGTCATGAATATATATACACAGAGAGAAGTGATTGACCTCTCCTTCTCCGATAGATTGGTCGAACAACAAGTTTCCGTATATCTATCCGACGCTACTGGCTACACATATATATACAATATAAGATCTCTTACGTCCCCTAACATCTAAACTCAACTTCCACATGGTATTCTCCGTGTTTGTCGATGACGTGATCAAGAAAGAATCCCGCCAATTCCTCTTGAATTGCTCATATGCGATCTTGTGGTAGGAGTTCATCCCGCGTCTGCCACATCTAATTTCAAGAAGGGGGTCAATACATATATATGAATGAAACTGAACACAAATGATGGTAATAAAATAAAATTTTGAATATTATTGCTTACGCACTTCATATTGTTGTTTAGAGTAGCCCCGCTCATAGGTGGTGTGGTGGATGAACTCGCAAATGTAGTATCCACACAAATCATTCCCGGGTTCCTGCCACAACCACTTAACAAGAAATAGAGGTCAATCAAATTGCTAAGCAAGCATGCTAAATGGTATTCATGAAACTAGCTAGAATCAATGGGAGATGCGCGGAACTAGCTAGTAGCTAGTACTTACTTTCGGGTGGTCAAATCACAGTTGCGTCGGCAGTCCCGGAGCCTGTGCGGTGAACTTTTTCCAAACCCAGCCAGACAAAGAAAACAATTACTTGATATCAGGAAATGAACAAAGTTGCCGATATGGTGCGATAATGATCGATTGAACTTACTTCTCGAGCATTTTAGTCATGGTCGCGTACTCCTCCGGATTTTTTCGTTTGGAGTCTATGACGGTTACTAATCTCTGGTCAAGCTTAATCTCTAGCAGAATAAAGTGGAACCTGCGCATGCATGCATAACTCATCAATTACATTACTATAACCTCGAGTAATAAGGAAAACCGAATATGCATAAGACAGTAACACTCACTTGTATTCGTAAGGAAAGAGTATTGTAGCTTTGTTTTGATTTCGAAGTAACGATGCGAGCAACTTGGCCTCGGTTTGTGTGGCATCATGTTTAACACTCCATTCATCCATGAGATTTGTGTTAATGAACCCAATATCACCTACTTGTCTTTTCTTCAATTCGGCGATCTTCAATCTGCATAATATAGTGAGGATAATTAATTAATTATATATACATGCAATGAAAGAGCTGAGCTATATATAGAGACTTAACTAATTACAAAGAAGTAGTACTTACATACTAATTACAGACAAGTAGTACTTACATACAGTAGCAAGTGATGATTGTTTTATCGAGGGCCTTTTGATTGTAGAACTGGAGGAACTCCTCATATGGAACTAACAACAGATCAATTTCAACGAGGTCGTGCTCCTCTTTAATCAATAGCGACACAGTATTTTTTCCAGACTTTTTGCAGATGTCCATGTACCAATCATGGAATCTTCGCATCATCGTTGTTAGGGAAGAACCAGGTCTGACGAGAGGCTTCCCGTGCTCGTATCTTAATGTGTCCACCTCCATTGTTCCAATAATTATTGCATCGTCGTCGGCCATGTAATCTCCAGGATTGGTACCGGGCAGCATCCCCGGAAGATTAGTGACGATATCGCTAAACACATTGAGCGGGGGGCACGATTGTTTTGCTTGTTCGCCGAGCTGGAGAATTTGTTTCCCTTTTCTTCGTTCTGCTTCTGGCTGTACTGCCTCCCGTTCTAGAGGCTTGAGAGACGATGGACTGTACCTGTATTGCCTCCCGCCTCTGGCTGTACTGCTAGATGCCAGAGCAGCCGGAGCGGCTGCGGCTGTCTTCTTTCGTTCGTTAAGAGGCGGAGCAGCCGAAGGCGGACTGCTACGACGCGCTGGAGCAGCCGGATCGGCGGCGTCTGTGTTCCAATGTCGCTTACGAGGCGGCGAGGGAGGAGGCGGGCTGCTCGGACGAGCCGGAACAGGTGGAGAAGGAGGCTGAGTACTGCCGCTCTCACGCGCCGGAGCAGGAGGCGGAGTGCCCTGATCACTCGCTGGGGGAGAGGAGGATGCGGAGGAGGCGGAGTGCCCAGCTGACTAGCAGGAGCCGTGAAGTTCAGAAGCTTGTTGTGCTCCTTCTGCCATAGACACGGAGTATGCATAACAAGACCCAGCTGAGTCTCCCCATCACCTGTAGGGTGGTCAAGCTAGAGCTCCTCAAATCCCTCTGTTATTTCGTCCACCATCACAACAGCATAGCCTTGTGGAATCGGACGGCAGTGAAAAGTTGCTCCGGGAGATGGAGGGAACACAGAGCCGACAGCCGCCTTGACTTTGAGCTGATCCCATTGCGTCATAAGGTGGCACTGGTGTGAATCCGTGATAAAATCCATGGGGTAGCTAGGACCCGTCAAGTCAGGCTGCTGAACGAGCTCGGTGGAAGCCACGCTGCTTCTCCGCTGAGATGGCGGAGTAGTTTCTGGGGTAGCATCTTGGGCAGGATCTCGCAGCTGCTGGTTCTCAGCATCTCGTTACTCTACCTTTCTTACCCTTGCCTTAAGCTCCTGCAGTTCGCTCTGCGCCACTTTCCTCCTCCTATCTTGGGTTTTGTAACTGCC
The DNA here is from genome assembly GCA_963921465.1 of Triticum timopheevii. Classification (NCBI taxonomy): domain Eukaryota; kingdom Viridiplantae; phylum Streptophyta; class Magnoliopsida; order Poales; family Poaceae; genus Triticum; species Triticum timopheevii. Next base: position 49,300,423 of record OY997272.1, on the reverse strand, counting down.
TGCGTTGGGAAACCCAACCTTCCATGGAACGGAGCCTGGCGTGCCTCGTGTTCGTCCAGGGTGCTCAGGATTCCCGAGGGCCCTTGTGAGCTCGTCGTTCTCTCTGTTGGGAACGAACTTCCCTTCCCGCACTTCGTTGATTGCTTTCCGAAGCTTCATTACGGGTGTTGCACGTTGCTCGTCTGTCCAGCAGCACTTCCCTATTTCAGGGTCCAATGTTCCATTGGCCCCGAAGAACCAAGTCCTACAATGGTCTGGCCAGTGCAATGTCTCTAGTTCGACCCCTTTAGCAATCAGGTCCTGCTCAGCCTTGTCCCACAATGGCCGGGCTTTGAGGTAGCCACCTGACCCCATGCGATGGTAATGCTCCTTCTTTACAGTATTTATCTTGTTAGTCGCTAACTTCTTCTTACTCCTCTCTGATGTCTTGTTGGCCACAAATGCGGTCCAGTGATCTCTTATCTTCTTGAATCGGCCGGTGAATTTTGGAGTCTTGTCTTGGTCAACATACGTTGTTTTCAACTCATTCTTCCACCTCCTGAATAGATCTGCCATCTTCTTGAGAGCATAGGACTTGATCAATGACTCTATAACTGGATTCTCCGGATCCTCCTCTTCCGGTAGGGTGAAATTTACCTTCAGCGCTTTCCAAAGATCTTATTTCTGTCTATCTTGGACAAAATAAACTTGAAGAAGCTCTTCCTTCTTAGGCTCATTCCATAGCTCGATGCTGATCGGGATCATGTCCCTAACAAGAACCCCGCACTGAGCAGAAAATGCTTCCTTGGTCCGAAGGGGTTTAATCGGTTGGCCATCGTGTGCAATTTCTGTGATCGTGAACCTTTCATCCTGGCGCAACTTTTTCTTCGGGCCTCGTTTCTTTACTGAAGTATTGCTTGATCCGGAGGGCTATATAAAAGAAGAAAGATGAGTTAATATATGTACATACCAAAACAATTAATGCACAATTAGCTAGTCAACACATGCTTAATATATATATGTGCTGGTGATGGAGTGGCAGTTCTCCTGCAGGGCTTCGCCAAGCTCACACGGAGGAGGAGAGGTGTTGGGGATTGGAGGGGTTGTGCCTTGGATGTGGTGCTACAGCCCTCCCTCCACCCCTCTATTTATAGGGAGAAGGGGGAAGGGGGCCGGCCCCTCTAGATGAGATCTAGAGGGGGGGCGGCGGCCAAGGGGGAGGGGGCTTGCCCCCCAAGCAAGGGGGCACCCCCTTTAGGGTTCCCCCCAACCCTAGGCGCATGGGCCCTAGGGGGGGATGGCGCCCAGCCCACTCAGGGGCTGGTTTCCTTCCACCTACAGCCCATAAGGCCCTCCGGGGCAGGTGGACCCTCCCGGTAGACCCCTGGAACCCCTCCGGTGGTCCCGGTAAAATACCGGTATACCCCCGAATATTTCCGGTGACCGTATGATGACTTCCCATATATAAATTTTCACCTCCGGACCATTCCGGAACTCCTCATGACGTCCGGGATCTCATCCGAGACTCTGAACAACAATCGGTAATCACATACAAATCTTCCTTATAACCCTAGCGTCATCGAACCTTAAGTGTGTAGACCCTACGGGTTCGAGAATCATGCAGACATGACCGAGATAGCTCTCCGGCCAATAACCAACAGCGGGATCTGGATAACCATATTGGCTCCCACATGTTCCATGATGATCTCATCAGATGAACCACGATGTCGAGGATTCAAGTAATCCCGTATACAATTCCCTTTGCCAATCGGTACGTTACTTGCCCGAGATTCGATCGTCGGTATCCCAATACCTCGTTCAATCTCGTTACCGGCAAGTCACTTTACTCGTTCCTTAATGCATGATCCCGTGACCAACTACTTAGTCACATTGAGCTCATTATGATGATGCATTACCGAGTGGGCCCAGAGATACCTCTCCGTCATACGGAGTGACAAATCCCAGTCTCGATTCGTGCCAACCCAACAGACACTTTCGAAGATACCTGTAGTGCACCTTTATAGCCACCCAGTTACGTGACGTTTGGTACACCCAAAGCATTCCTATGGTATCTGGGAGTTGCACGATCTCATGGTCTAAGGAAATGATACTTGACATTAGAAAAGCTTTAGAAAACGAACTACATGATCTTGTGCTATGCTTAGGATTGGGTCTTGTCCATCACATCATTCTCCAAATGATGTGATCCCGTTATCAATGACATCCATTGTCCATAGTCAGGAAACCATGACCATCTGTTGATCAACGAGCTAGTCAACTAGAGGCTCACTAGGGACATGTTGTGGTCTATATATTCACACATGTATTACGGTTTCCGGTCAATACAATTATAGCATGAATGATAGACAATTATCATGAACAAGGAAATATAATAATAACCATTTTATTATTGCCTCTAGGGCATATTTCCAACACGGATACCAAAACCATCGCACTAAATAATAAGAAGAAATAATAAAAGTAAGAAAATTATACAAGTATCTATATAAACATACAAGTAAGAATTTTTTCCTTTCAGAAAGAAGATAAGAACAAGAGGCTCATCATGGTGGTGCCGGCGACGAGATCGGCACGGGCGATCGACGGCGGTGAAGACGGGGGACGGGACGTGACGGACCGCTAAACCTAGACCAATATTGAGGAAATGGAGCTTGGAGGTCGAGCTTGGAGAGGAGAAAGCTTATATAGTGTGGCTCGGGCATTCCATCGAACACCTCGTGTGCATAAGAGGTGAGCTAGACCACCACAAAGCTCTCCCCTCGCCGGCCAGGAAAAACATAGCAGTGGGAGTGCTCTGCTCGCGGGCGAGGGATATATATAGGCAACTCATTGGTCCCGGTTCATGGCACGAACCGGGACTAAAGGTCACCCTTTCGTACCAGTTCATGCCACGAACCGGGTCCAATGGTGGTGGGCCAGGAGCGAGGACCATTGGTCCCGGTTCGTCCCACCAACCAGGACCAAAGGGCCCATACGAACCGGGACCAATGCCGCCACGAGGCCCGGCAGGCCCCTGGCCTCACGAACCGGGACCAATGGGCCCATGGGTACCGGTTCGTGACCGAACCAGGACTAATGGGCTTATCTGGCCTGAACGTATGCCCTGTTTTCTACTAGTGCCTTCTTGTCAAATAGCTTACGTACTTGACATAATATTTCCTTTGTTTCGTCTTACCATGTGGTAAGATGGATGGTTCGGGAGTGGAGTGATGGGTATGAGGTCAATTTGTTGTTCGATGCCTCGTAGAGGAGAAAGCCGCATTGGTCTCTCTAATGGGAAAACTTCGGTGAACTCCTGCAAAACATGAGATATAGAGCTAGGCAAAGTGTGTGAGGGGTTAGTTACATGAGTAAAAAATGAAGGATTGATGGGTTCTCACTAACTTTACTCAACTCGGATTTGGTAGCTAAAAGGACCTTGTCTTATGAGCACTCATCATGGATGCACCCATGTTTGGCTTGTGGCACCCACTTACTTTGAAGTGGCTCTCTCCCTTACTCATCTTATCTCAATTTCTTGTGTAGTCCTTGATGCTTGAGTCTTGTTGGCAATGAATATGGCTTGGTGGCATAGGACGGAGCATGTACTACTTTGTGCTTCCTTCAAAGCTATAAAGTTGGTGCGTCCATTTTGGATGACTCCTCGCTCATATTTCCATGGTCGTCCCACGAGTAGGTGGCAAACAACTATGGGGAACAACATCACACTTGCCAAGTTGTGACAACTTCCACCATCGATTATGGCTTTGATGGATTGTCCATTAATGCAGGCTTTGGGGTGGAAGAGGTTGCAATGTTGTTTGGCTTGATATTGTTGTTGGATGGTCAAGGTCTTCAAGACAACAAGAGTTGGGCTCAAATCATTTTCGCAATAGACTTCAGAATCTTCTTATTTGTTGACATCTTGGTGCCTAGTAACATCTTTCAAAGCTTCCAATTCACCTTCACTTACAGATTCTTGCTTTGTTGATCACCATGGTGTGCTTATTGGGGGACACTCATAGGTCTTGTGCCCACAACCGTTGCAAGTAAAGCATTCAATCTTGCTTTTATTGTCGGTGGAGGCCATGGTGGCACTTGATGTCGAACGTTGTTTGTAGGTATTTGTAGGTTGACTTGATTGAGTTGTCGGAGTTTTGGAGATTGAGGGATCACTACTTGAGGGTGTATCGAGTATCTGAAGTCTCCTTGCTCTTATCTCTCTACCTTCGTGGCTTGATGGGCCAACTCAATCAAATTGGTGTACGGTTCGAAACCCGAGGTTTGCAATGGTTTGTTCCTTGGCCTTGGTCATGTTTGCTCGGATCATGGCAATTTTCATTTCTTTGCATATTACTCTTTGACACTCTTCATTCCTTGCTTGAGCACTTGGAGTTTCTTGAAGAGGTCTCGAGTCTAATGACTAGGAACAAAACAGTCTCGCATGACGTCCGTCAAAGCATGTGGAGACTTGGGCAACTCATGTGACAATGAGGATATGGAACGTTTTATGCGTCCGAAAGACCTCGCGCTGGCCATCTTTCAGATCTACAAGAGAAATTGTGTGTCCACCAAGCTTGCGGAACAACACGTGAGTGGCTCAGATTGACGTCTCCATGGTAATGTTGGTCGACCACATGCATGCATGATGCAGCCACTTGTCTTGCATCTAAGAGGTTAGGGACACCGTCTATGCAAACGGCCAACGACCCTTACTCCTCCTCGGCCTACATCATTCAGTTCCAAAACATTGTGGTTTCCCCCATGAAAGAGGTCATTTGGAAGAACTGAATGCAGTTTTTTCTTGTGGTTGATCATTCAAACCCGTGTTTGGGCAGTGGATAGGCTTCACCGTCTTGGCCTCTTGGGGTGGCCTAAGGCCAACTCCACCATACAACCCCAAACGGACGTCCAGTTTGGCCGGATTTTGTCCCTTTACGGCGGCAATGGGTTCGCCCATGTCCGCTTCTATCCATTGGGTCGTGGGTGCGCCCAACGCGTGGTCGCACCCTAAATCATGTATGTGTTGGACGTGATTAAAAAAAACTTGAATAAAATGGCTAAAAAAGTAAATAAATGCAGTTAAAAAAACATAAAACATAAGTTAGGGGTCATGGCCACAAAACGGCCCAGTTTCACGGTTCACCTAACGGCCCAGTGCCATAATTAACATAAAAACAAAATAAAAAAACGCCGCCCGCGCGCTCTTGCCATGGCCGTTGCCGTCTTCAGTGGCCGCCGGTGTCGTCGTCGTCGCTGACGAGGTCGACGTAGTCCGGCGGCGTCCAGAGATGGGCCGGCAGCCAGTGGTACGCGGGGGCGGGCTGGAAGGCGGGGGCCTGCACCACCTCCTCCCGTGGCGACACGTCCCGCTCCGGTGACCGCGGCGGCGTGGGGCACCACCATGCCCCCCACGGCGTCGGCCATCTCTGGAGCCGTGCACGACCAGCTCCACTGCTGGCCCACCAGGCCCGGGTGGAACACGGCCACCGGCTCCTCCTCCATCGCCTTCTCCGCGGCCACCATCTCCAGTTCAGGGATGGCGACGTCACCGGCCGCAGAGAGGGCCATCATCTCCTCGAGGCCCTCCCATTGGCGCTCATTGTGCGTCTTTATGGAGACCTCCATGACACGCGGCATGAGACAGGCCTCCTCCTTCGCTGTCATGCAAGGAGGTGGTGGTGGCAACGGCGTGGGCGTGAGGCCGCGCACCTAGGGAGCAGCCGCTCGGCGCTCTGGACGTGGCCGCCGCGGCCCCGTCGAAGTGCCGGTGAAGAAGGACGCCCGCCGCGTGTCGTGCTCGTCCCGGAACCACGTGTCCCACAGGGCCGAGTCGGGGGCATACCTGGTGTCGTAGTAGAGGTCGTCCGAGAGGTGGCGGCGGCGGCGCCCGATCTCCTCGCGGCGCGCACGGCCGCTCACCGGGACCGACGGGATCGGCACGTGGTCGGTGAACAAATGCCAGTTGTTGGGGAGGTGGACGTCGCTCCAGGGGAGCGGCGTCCTCGTCTCCCAATAGCGGCGGCATACATCCACGTGCATGTAGTGCCGGTCGCGCTCGCCGGCGGTCGTGGGGGCGATGGAGAACGCGGGCGGTGCGGGGGGGCGACGCGGTGGTGATGCGGGCTCCTCCTTCACTCCACGGCGGCGGCGGCCCGAGGACGAGCCAGCCTCGCGGTCGTGCTTCCCCTTGCGTCCGTAGTTCCAGAGCCCAATGGCTACGAGGCGGCCAGTCGGCGAGTTCGAGGCTAGGGTTTGGGGTTTTGGGGGTGTTGGGTTTCGAGGACCGCGGGTTGGAGTGGGGAGTGTGGACAACGGCTGGTCCACAACTTCCCCATTTAAGAAGGACCACGACCGTTCGCCTGGGCGGATGACAGGCGGGACCGGCCACGCGTGCGCATTAATGTTGGCATGTGGGAAGTCTGTGGCCGCCTGCCACACGGCCCCGGCGCGGATGAGCGATGCGTCCGTTTGTTGTCCGCCGTGACCCAAATCCACATGCGCTCGAAATGTGTCGGCCCGGACACAAAATGGATCAGATGGGTCCGAGCCGTCGCGTGCTGGGCCGACCGGTTTGTCCCTTTTACCCCAAACGGACGGGGCCAGATGGATGGGGCCTCGCGGTGGAGTTGGCATAATTGTGGCGTGTGCCCCCTTTGTAGGCATGTACAATTTGAAAGTACCTCACTCAGATGGTTTGCCAGAGCATCACACCAAGTAATAATTTTACAAAAATGCTGGTAAGTATAGGGCAAAAGAACATAAATACAAAATATTGGAAATAATCATTTTAGTCAACTTAGATCCATTCTGGAATCTGGGTAACGATCCATAGTTGCATCAATATATATCTCACCAAACCACATTTTATGCTGTTATGGCTTTATTTTACCCTCAGCTATCACTTTCTACAGCAGCAATCTGAATCCCTCTCGTCAGCAGTGTTGTCCTGTCGGCTGACATAGGTCTCGTAGATCTCCACGAGGATCCTCGGGTCCCTCTCGACCAGCTCCTTGTACTCTTCCCGCTCCGCCAGCGTGGGCATGCTATCCATGAGCGCCGACATGGAGGCCTCGAGCAGCTGCTTCGCGCCGTGCCGGTGCGCAAACGCGTAATGGACGATGGCGTTGTCGTTGTTCACCTTGGACGTGATGAACTTCTCGCAGTAGGTCTTCAGGTGCTTTACCTCGTACTTCTCGGCCAACACCAGGAGATCGCAGGCCATTTGCTCGTCCAGGAGAGCCTCGCCCGTGTACATGTAGTGGACAAAAGCACGGAGGACATCGTAGGACACGTCGTACATCTTGATGACGCCGCTCCGGCTCTCTTCCATCTCGCTGTCAAGCATTGCTCTGAACACAGGAGACCTGCTGGCCTGCTCAAAAGAGAAACTCGGTTTAACAAAGAGATACATTCATACTGCAGCGGACCAGCATAAGCAAATCAGTAATAATTCACAAATGTGAAATGTTCCAACTAATAACTAGTTAATGTGGACTTAAGCTGGCAAGGAAATAAGAGAATGGTGACAATCTTGAAAATAAGCGGGAAATAAATCAGAGTTCAAGCAATTTGTCACTCGCTGAAATTAGATCAGCTATGCATCTGAATAACACGAAAGAGTGAAGTACTGTACTGGAAAACATCATAGACAAAGGATTCTGCTGAACAAAAAGTCAACAAATAAATTTAAACAAGGCACATGAGTTTAGTCTAAAACCATTTATACTGAGAGCGAAGTTGAAATTTTGTATAATATAATGGTGCAACTATGGTTGTTGATTCAGGTCTTTGGGGTTTTAGAGTGAAGCAATTTTGGTTGAAAGTTGAAACTCACACAAAAATGAAAAGACATACCCAAAACGGTTGACAAATTGGCAAAGGAGCTACCATGACAAAAATGAAAATACGTACCCAAAACGGTTGACAAATTGGCAAAGGAGCTACCATGGAGAACCTTACAGCGCAAGACAAAATATCCTACTATGACTGAATAGTGACGTCTCAACTCACAATTTCACCTGGTGGTACAAATATGCATTTTATCTTCATATAATTATTATTTGTTATACAAATAGTTTTGTTCCCTTGAAAAACTCGAACAAGCATGCATAGGAGAAGGATGCTATACAGTTGGGTAGAAGCTGCCCAGACACCTGATTTGCCTCTCTTCCTATACAGGGCCAGATGAGGCGACAATTTAAGAGATAGTGCTCACTAAGTGCATGGGGCTGTCAGAAGCAGCACCGAGCAATAGAAGGGTGACAGGGAGACACGTCTCAACTCACAACTTAGATCCACAATGGGATTATTACCATGCTGAAGATACCCAGACAGTGTGGCCGCAAGGGATTGGGTAGACATAGGTTGAGACATGAGAATAACTGGGAGAGATTAGATTGATTCTTCTTGCTAGATTAAACTGAGAGTCAACACATACTTTTTTTTTCAAATAATGCACCCCTTTTGACAGAATAATGCAACCTTATATACTGGATGTTTTGCCTCTGGACCTATCCTAATACAATCAGACCCCACCCGTAGACCATTCTACATGAACTCCTCTCCAAAACCAACTCAACAGCTATCCTACCACATCTGCTAGCTGACTCCCTCTGGTTCACAACACAGAGATAAGTTAGATATGTATTACTCTTATTGTAACCACGCATTTCAAATATTCTCTGCTTCCATAAAGCAAACCATATCATGCAAATCAGCAATCATTCAGCACAAGGAAATTGCAATTAAGTGAATGAGAATAAACACAAGTCAGAAAGCCGCTCTAAATATCATCCCATTTTCATATTTGCAAAGTCGTTCCTATCATTTTGTCTATGCGTGCAGAACTGCATATGTGCAGTGAAGTCAGAATGCATTATCCTGCAGTGCAAGAAAAGATGATGCCTATACGCACATAAATTCATATAATCACCACACCATTCACGTACCCGCCACACACCAGGTCGATTTCGTGGCTAGGCGAGAAAGCCATTGCGTGTGTTCATTTTGCAACCATGGACACCAGGAAAATAAGCCCTAAAAATGGTGCTGTCTGTGGCAGAGCTACGTTGGGGCCGACCTGGGCTGTGGCTTCCCCAGCCCAGCAAAAACAAGTGGAGGGTGAGAGCAAAACTGGGCCTTAAGGACAAACACTGTGTGTTATTCCTTAGCCTGTCCTGCCCAGCAACTTTCTTGTAGCTCTGCTGCTGCCGTGTAGTGAATTATTCCAGATGCAAGCTTACCCTTAGCATGGAACCTCTTCACATGCACCGAATGAAAAAGATAGAAAGGTTGTGTCAAGTTCAAACTAGAATATGGCTTGGTCTTTGGAGCGGTTTCTTATCTTACTGATTCTGCTTCCGTTTAATTGTCTACCTAATATGCCGCATCATTGCTGATGTTTGAGAGGCTTTATATGAGCAACACCACGCCCGAAAAGCCAGAATACTATATGACACACACACCTATCTATATTTGTTGCTTTCCACCCACTAATCAAGAGCAGAGGACTGCGTCCTGCTGCTCTGACCAACCACACTCTCCTGGGTGGGTGAGTTGTGTGTCTACAGAGTCGGAGACTGATCTGTTCTTCACGGCAGGAGCTAAACAGGGTTCACGAAGGCACTGAACTCAATGGCCCTTCAATAGCTTTATGGTCACTCTACTTGGATATATGTTCCTATTTTGAGCATACTATTCTGAAATTAAAAAAAAATCCCCATAAATATTGATGAGCACAAGAAAAATGTTGCAGGCTCAGTTTTGCCTCAAGCTGTCAGCAACGTATTTCCTCTAAACCATTTTCGTTAGTCTAATACAGTGAACTACAGAGCAGCCCCTGGTGACTGATGTCACATTGGGGAAGCTGGTCAGCAGCACATTTTGTGTCATACAGTAGAAAACATGTTTCAATTCTCATAAAACTTCACACAAAACGTGCCAAAATTCTATCCAGACATGTTCAGAGAAGATAGTGCTCACTGCTCGACGGCAGCAACTTGGTGCAGACTAATGACATTGAAGTGAGAGCACTGAGTTGTGGAGTTTTGGGCGTCTTGACAGTATCAGTGCAGACTTATGAAACTACCAACAACAAAGAACACCGAGATAGACTCGAATTCTCAATCTAATCAATAACTACCCTAGCGAAATCTGGCAGCACGCAGGTAAACTAGTCCGGATTTGAACTGAATCGCATCAAGAAAACATCAGGAAAGGGGGGAATGACTCACGAGGATGGCGCGGTGGGCCGGGACGGCGGGGGTGTCGAGGCGGGCCCCGTCGGCGTCGCCGGAGGGGGAGGGCGAGGAGGCGGGGATGGCGTGGAGGAGGAGGTCGGAGTGGCCGGCGGCGGAGGCGTCGAGCGTGGGGGAGGGGAGGCGCAGGAAGAGGAGGCGGGAGCGGAGGTCGTCGATCTCGCGCTTGAGCTCCTCCTCCGTCTCGCTGGCCTCCTCGTAGCACTCCTTGCAGGTCCCGGCGTCCTCCTCGTCGTACACGTTCTTGCACGACTGGCAGTACATCTCCTCCGGCCTGCCTGCGGCGGCGGGCCGCTTCCTCCGGCCTTGTGTTTAGGGTTTAGGGGTGGGGCTTCTGTTTTGGCTACTGGGGCGGGTGGAAGGATGGAAGGTGGTGGAATCGATTGCCGCGGCCGCCGCCGCCGCCGCCGCCGCCGGAGATGGTGGTGAATCCGAGGATCTCTCGGTTGTTTTTTCCTTTTGAGAACCGGTGAATCCGAGGATGGCTGTCTGGGCTTGCACAAGTTCAGATGGGCTGCTTGACGGGCCTTCATTTCGTTAAATGGTCGCATGTACATTTTTGACGATTCTGGAAAATAAAACTGAGTGCTTCTGCTTCTCATCTCTCAAATAAATAAAAAAGACAGAGTTACCTACAAATGGGAAATAAAATAGAGAACAGTATCACCAGCAACAATGTACCCTTCGACGGTGTCCCCTCTCACTAGGGCTTTTTGTCTTCTCGCTGACAGCGTTGAGATCTACTTCCTCCTTCTCCGACATTTCCTCCTCGGTTTTTTCGAGTCGATCAATGGGTGGCCTTGGCACCGCTGTCCGGCCTTGGCAAAACTAGTGGGAAGACTAGGGTTTGGGAGTCTGAACGTCAGGACTAGGGTTTGAATTTGATCTACATATGATGGACCGCTATTAAGGATCATCATTGGGTATGGTAGGCCAAATGATATGAGTCTATGATGCGGGAGTTTGGACTGAAAAAAAAGGATTTTAGAGGACATGGTATTTGAACAGGACAAAGCACCGCCCCCTTTGAAGAGGAGACCCCTTAGCCGTTGATTGTAAGGGTTCATATGGATTGGGATTTTAACGCCTTATGATTCTTTGAAAACATGCGTCTTGCATGGGGTCTAGCAAGGGTTGTCCATGCTCCATAGCCTTGTTGCTTTTGGGTATTGAGACGGTGAGTTGTGCATTTTTTTCATGGTAATACATATCTCATTTATATCATAAGGATCATAAATCATGTAAAATACCAACTTGACAAGACTGAAAAGATAGTAAAACGCTAGTTTTTGCATAAAGGAACACCGGCTAAGATAGAAAATTACAATCAAAATCAAAGAATCTCCTGAACTTGACATTGCCACCCGTCATCTGCCTCCGACACCACCAGAACAGCCAGCAAAGAAAAAAAAGGATCAACTCATCACCCGAGTTTGACGCGCCTCCATCGCTGATATGGAGGTTTGGAGACCTTCAAGGTGGCTCACCAAAGATGTAGTCATTGTCGTTGAACAGATCAGACCAGGGAAACACCTCAGACACGCCATCAAACTCTAGATATGGCACACCTGCACGGCTAAGACGTCGGTGGAGAAAACCTAACCTGCTAGCCACGAACCACGAGCGTAGCGCACGATCCACCATGTTGTAGATTCAGCCAATACAGACCACGATTTGCATCCGATCCAAGACTACTTCTCAAGCTCCGCGTCAGTGCTGGAGCAAACGCCGTCGCAACAATGGAGGCCGAGGAAACAAGTTCACCACGAGGATGCCGCCACCGCTATGCCATCCTTGATTGAACGGACTGGTTTTCACATCCATCGACAACCATAGGACGGATTGCCTCGTTGGGAAAGGATATGAAGCTTCTTTATTCAACACAACCGAAGTCAAGACGATAATACGATTGAAAACCCAAACTACTAAGGCTTAACCTAAAGCTATACGATCCACACACACGTAGATCTGGCGACTCCCAGATCGCCAACTACTGAGGCCTCCGGCGGAGGGGAGCTGCTGAAGGAAGACGAGAGAGGAGGGGCTCGTTGCGACTTGCCAGCAATTCTGCTATAGTAATGGAATGTTTATTTTATTCCAGCTAAAAGAAGCGCAAAAGCAAAATCGCCTCAGCCTCTCTCTCCAGTCTCCGGCCCTGTCCTCAGGAACTGTTACTCCAACCTTATCTCCCAGCTCGCGCCACCGCCGCACAGCCATGCCGCTCCTCCCACCGGCGGCGCCGCCGCTGCCGCTCTCCTCTCACCGCCTGGGCCTCCCCTTCCTCTCGCTCCCCTCGCACGCCGGCCGCCCCCTCCGCCGCGGGGACCTCGCCATCCGCATGGGCGGCGGGCCGCGCACGTTCCCGGGCGGCGTCTCCAAGTGGCAGTGGAAGCGCATGCAGGCCCGGAAGGCGAAGCAGCTCCTCAAGGCCCGCCTCGCCCGCGAGCGCCAGCTCTACGAGATGCGCAAGCGCGCCGAGCTCCGCGACGCCGTCGTCCACCTCGAGCGGCCCTGGGACCCCGACTCGGCCCCCGTCTCCGCCGCCGCGCTGGCGCCCAACCTCCTCTCCGTCGCCGCCGACGACCAGCTCAGGGGCCTCGCCGACCGCTTCCACCGCCCCGGCGGCGTCGACCTCTGGAACGACCGCGACGGGCCCCAGGTCTTCGCCTCCCCGGACACCGCCTTGGCCTCCGCGCGCTTCTTCCCCAGGGACGCCGTCCACAGCGTCCAGCCCTACGCCCGTCTCGGCGCCGGCGCCGGAGCCGAGGGCGCGCAGGGTGTTCGGCGGAATGACGCTGTGGAGGACGCGTATGGTTACGGCGAGCCTGCGGTCCAGCTGATGGAAAGAGATGGGATGTGGGAGCCGGTGATTGCTTTGGAAGCTGGAGATGAAGACGATTCGAGCGCCAGGAGTTGGATTCATGATGATGATGATGCTATTTCTGATTCAGACGACGGCGAAGAGGATGCTGATTTTGGTCACCAGCAACGAGCAATGGTAAGACGAGATGGAAGGAGGGATAGTGAAACTGCAAGCACTATGCGTGTTGGAAGTGAGAGGAGCAGGCAGTGGAGAGGTCATGGTTCCTTTTCAGATTCAGAAGGCGCAAGAAAAGGTCATCCTGATCAAAGATTGTCAGACAGAAGTAGTGGGAGTAGAAGGAAGCCTCCTGCCGCAAGATGGAAGCCTTGGAACGCCGAGGGCAGTGGCGCCATTGGGAAGGACCTAATAGGTGCTGGTTCTTTCTCCGAGTCGGAGGTGAGCCGCCGTGGTTCTGAGCCAAAATTGAGGGCAAGGAATAGAGAGGATACAATGAACACCACGGTGAAGTGGAAGCTCTCCTATGATAGCCATGGCAATGTGATAAGAAAGGTTCGCATTGGTGGTGAATTTGATTCAAATTCAGACAGTGGAAGGGGTGACAAAATGGAACCAAAATGGGGAGCCGCGAATAGGTTTAGTCGAAGTGAGAACCGGAGAGGTCGAGCAGGGATGAAACATAGACCTAACGCCAACAGCGGTGAAAGGCCAGGAGGATACACGAGGGGTCATAATGGTGATGAAAGGAACCAATTTGGCAACGGCTTTGCCTCGGACTTGGAGGAGCCGACATGGAAGCCAAGGAAAAAGAACGACGCTAGGAACAGCAATGGCAGCAGAGAGTACAACAGTGATATGAAAAGTAGATTCAGGAGTGGTGGAAGTGGGGCTGCAAGGCGGCTAGACAGTACTCGTCCTGTGATGAACGCCAACAGAGAAGATGGAGGAGGGCGGTGGTCGAGGGGAGATGGATACTCGCTACGACCAACATCGGAATTGCACAGCTCGATGGACCGGAATGGGGGACGGCAGTTCAGAGGAGACGGATACTCGCTCCGACCAACATCAGAACTTAGATAAAGATGTACTGTATGTTAAGAGTAAAGCTAATGTAGTCTGTGTGTGTGCTAACTACTGTATGACCAGACGTTCAAATATAACGTACTTGTACGGAGGATTTGCTTCGTTCAGCTTGTGTGATATTTGCTATTCTCGCTGAGTGAGTGCCTATCAAGGAATGCCAGGAACTTGTCCATACTACATCTCCAGCTTTTTTGCCAAATGGTAAATTAACTTATATGCACCACATGAATATCTTCCGCAACTACACATTATATGTTCTTCCCTACTAATTTCATCTGGCTATCGTGTTCTTCTTGCTGCAGATTTGGATTCAGCCGGAACATCTGAAGCAGCTCACTGCTATATTCAGAAACCTGATGAATGTGCATCTATCTGATATCTTTTCTGAGTGTGATCCAGTCTGAACCCTGTTTATCCTTGAAGCTGCACCATCCCTGCAGAATTTTGGAGTATGGCATGTTGCTTTATCTTTTAATTTATTCGGAGGCTGTGACTCATTCTAGTATGGCAGGTTTCCAAAATATTCGGCATCAACAACATACCATACTGCATCTCCAGTTTTTCTGCCCAATGGTAAGTTAACTTGCACGCACAACATGAATTAATTCTGCATCTACACATCATATGTTCTTCCCTTCTAATTTTATCTGTCCGTCATGTTTTTCTTCTTGCTGCAGATTTGGATTTAGCCGGAACATCTGAAGTAGCTCACTGCTATATTCAGAAACTTCCTGAATGAGTATCTTTCCTGTGTGATCTGATCTGGACCCAGTTTACCCTTGAAACTGTGCTATCCCTGTAGAATTTTGGATTATGGCTTGTTACCTTCCCTTCTTTTAATTTATTCAGAATTTCAGAGGCTGTGGCTTATTCTAGTATGTCCTGTTTCCAAAATATTCGACATCAACAACATACCAGGAAGTTGATCTGATTTTTAATCACTCAGCAAACTCTAATCTATCACAGTTATTTGAAGTAGTGCTGTAATTTCATATGAATCCTATAAGAATATTCATGTGTTTTATTTTACCTAAGATTTGGTTCATTGCTAATTCCTCCAAACACTCTCTACAGGGTCCTAAACCTATATTTGATTGAAATTGTTGGTACATTGTCCTGCATGGATTTGGTGGCAAGATTAATTGACATGCGGTATTTAGTTTCCCTGTCCTTGCATGAAGTTATCTCGATCTCGACATTTATGTCTCAGAACTCCCGAGGATAGTGCCGAGAAGACCAACGTGGTGTGGGAGCCATCCAAGGATTTAAAGCACCTGAACTTGAAGTTGCTCTGGATGTTGTCCGGGTTCGAGGAGGAAGACAAGGTGACAACCTATATAAGACTTGTCATGGAACGAGCTGTGGGGTTGAAGAAAATCGAGCTGCAAGGTTACCACTTGTTATGAGCGGCAATATATTACAGCCCAGGAAGCTAGGGGCCTGGCCCAGTTATCTTATCGTGTTAGGGGTTTAACCCAATTATATCATTAGGAGGATTATATAAATTCATGTAAGGATCCGTTTTGAGATTAAGCAAGAAGCAATTATTATTTGCTTGGCTTCCCGAAGGGAGCCGAGAGACCTAACCCTAGCCGCCTCTTGCGCCGCCACCGCCTATTCGTCATCGTGCCACGGTGCCCCGCCGCCGGCAGCCGCGATCGCATCTCGTTAACCCTTCCCCTTCCCATACAACCTACGCCCTAGACCAGGTAGGATCCTAGCTCCTACCACCACCCATGCAGGGGCTGCAATGCAACCGAGCCTGACAGAAAATCCCAGGTGGATGAAGCTAGCAGGCGTCGGATTAAGGAGCGACTCGAGCATGGATCATCCTAGTCTGTGGACATAATAATCTGTTAAGGAATGTAAGTTTCAGAACGCCCGCAGCTGCTAGATCGACGACTGTGTGCAGTCAGTTATAATTTTAATTTTCAGTTATCGATAGGCCGAGAGTACTTGATTGGTCTGAACCTCACAATGTAGCTAGATTATGTGCGCACTGCAATCTGGGATCATGGTTTTCTCTTTCAGTTTACCGAGTAATTTCCTACCTACTGCATGCTGATTTGTTTACCTGCTGGGGGCTCAACTTGTTGAGGCTCTCTCTTTTCCGAATATCAACCAGCATCTGACTGAAAATTGTGGAGATTAATTCAGTTCTGCTTCTTTATATCTGACTGGAAGCCAATCGCGTTGCTCGTTTTGAAAATGGCCGGCAGTAGAACGGGGTAGCAAGCCTTTGACTACAGTTTGGTCCAACATATTGTTACATATAGCGTCAGTCGAACTACTATTCCCAACATGCCAACATGCATTCAGTCACAGATAACATGCCAACATATATTCAGCCAGATGACTGCCCAAGAATAATACAGTGCATCCGAATCTGCATTTCACCACCGGACCGCCATCACAAACTCCATTATTAAAGCTCAAAAGATCCATAATATATGAATCGACTAAAGTCGCGTAAAAAGCACGTAATAAGAAATGAATCATGTAGAAGAGTTTGTGAGATAGTATCTCATCTGGTTCTCTCGAAGAGTTATTTACCCAAAACCACGACAGTTGGGGCTAGGATAACAGGTCAGTACCACATTTGAGCCAAGTCACCAAAAACCACCAACTCTGGGACTAATTGGTAACACGGAGCACTGACGGGCTGATTTGGCCGCGGAAACAGCAAATCCGACAGGTCGGGCCCACCTGTCGAGTCGACGTGGCGCGGGCGGACGGACGACGTTAGACGGCGGTTGACGGCCGTTTCCGTGCACGTGTACTAGGTCACGCGCCCGCCGTTTCGTCCTCCAATCCCCGATTCAGTTTCCCTCCCGCGCGTTCCTCCCGCTCTGCTCATGGCGACCAGCTCCGGCGGCGGCGATGGCGGAGAAGGTCTCGATGGCTCCAGCGGCGGTGGTCGTTCTTTCGGTGGCCGCCGCCCGCAATGCGACCCCGTTGGCAAGTTGGGCCCCAACCCCGATGGTGATTCGCACTCGACGGTGGATTGGGGAAAAGCTGCCCCGCCGCCGCCGTTGCAGTAAGCGGAGGAGGCAGAGAAGGCTAGGTAAATCTCAGTGCAAAATACCTAGGGTTAGGGTTCTAGCAATACTTCTTAGTTAGAGTACTCGTTTAGTTAGGATACCTTGGGTTAGTTCTAGCAGTACTGCTTCGTTGGGGGAGGAAGCTCCTATGCCTAGATGACAATGAAGTTTTTTCTTTGTTTTTTTTCTGAATTACTAAATGTATCATAGTTTATTCTGCATCTGTTGGCTCTTGTGGCATCAATCTTATTGCTGTTACTTTGTTTTATATGTGAATATGTCATAGTTCTTATTGTGGCACTCAAAATGTCATGGTCATTAATTTGATTTGTGTTCTGTAGGCCTGAAATGTTGTGCCACTGTACTGAAAATGTCATGGTCATTAATATGTTTTGTGTTCTGTAGGCCTGAGGAGCCATGGTCATTATATTTTTAGTTTCCTTCTAAAGATGCTGCCAAAAAATATGCCCTTGTGAAGATGTATGAGAGAGACATCACTTATGGCAGTTTGCTTAATGTGATGGTCAGAAATGGATATGGAAGTGATGATAGTATTTGCTACTTGAGGAAGGATGGCACATGGCTGCATGGGATTACTGTCATCAGAAACAACACTGAAGTGGATGAGATGATAAAGCAGTCAAACATTGTGTTTGTATGTTAAAGAGGGGAAATTAGATATAAAGCAAGCACCAGTTATCAGAAGTGCAGGACATGAAGAAGTGGACTCAGATGAAACAATTGAAGATTTAACAGTGGACCCACCAGTTGTATTTGCTGTTAATGAGTCAGGTGTTGTGCACAAAACAACAGATGATTATGTTGGCTCATCATATTTTGTTGGTACACAAGAAAGTGTGTACTATATGCCAATAAAATCAATTCCTCCACCATGCCAGTTACTGCTTGGGACACAAAATCACCCAATTGAGCCAGAGATGGTATATGCAGAGCAGGAAAATAATGCATTGCAGCAAGTTAACACTCAAGTTAGTGTTGATTATGCAGATTTCCAGTTTGATACAGATGAGGAGGAGCATGCAGGAAATGAGGACACATCTGATGAAGATGATGACTCAGTATTTGATGAAGACTTCCCAGATGCAGATTCAGATTCCATGGACTATGAAGAAGAAGATAATGTAGCTAGAGAAGAAGAATAAAGGAGGAAAGTGGACAGTGATTTGAAAGACACAATTGCTGACATTAAGAGGAAGAGAGCTCAATACATGAGCAGTACACACTGTGAAGGGGACACAGACCCTGAAGATTTATATGACATAGACTTGGAGGAAGAGGATGATGACTGTCAAGAGATAGCAGTTGCTGAACCTGTTGAGAAGAAGATAAAGAGGCCTGGGCCTACTAGTAGGTCCCACTCTAGTGCTAACAGAAGCATGAATGAGGACTGGTATCCATCTTCAGAAGAGGATGATACAGGCTTTGAAGCTGATGATGATGGCAATTAACCATGTCCTTTATAATCCCCTCTGGAAGAATGAGCAGAGCTAAGAAAAGACCGCCCAGGGTCTGGTATGATGAGAACATGCTGCATCCAGAGCAGCAATTCCAGAGATGTGTACCAATTTAGAGAGGCTCTTGTGAATTTGCATGTGAAACAACTTAAAAGATACAAATATCACAGAAACTGCAGTGACAGGATAATAGTGTGTTGTGATGGAGAGGGCTGTCAGTTCCACATGGTTGCAGCAAAGATCAGTAATGACCCCACTTTCTGCATTAAGAAGATGATATTGAAGCACACATGTCCCACCCAATCTAAGAAGACAAGGATCAGCTCAAAGTGGCTTGGCAAAAAAATGCTTGAAACTATCAGATCAGACCCCAACACTACTGTACCTGCTATAGTTGACAAGGTAAAGAGGCAGTTTGGTGTTGAGGTGCCCAAGATGATG
The DNA here is from genome assembly GCA_963921465.1 of Triticum timopheevii. Lineage (NCBI taxonomy): Eukaryota > Viridiplantae > Streptophyta > Magnoliopsida > Poales > Poaceae > Triticum > Triticum timopheevii. Next base: position 49,281,324 of record OY997272.1, on the reverse strand, counting down.
GCATGGGGAGCAAAGAGGAAAGCAAAGGAGATTGTGCTTGGAGATCACAAGAGGCAATACAAAAGGCTGAGAGATTATTTGGAGACTGTGAAAGCTACAAATCCTGGATCAAGATGCATTGTTGCTACTGTGAGTGAAAAAATAAGAGAAAATCCAACTGCAAGACCAAGGTTTCATGGTCTTTTTTTCTGTTTGAGTGCATGTGTTGAGGGATTTTTGAATGGATGAAGGCCATTCATAGGTCTAGATGGTTGTTTCATTAAGTTGACTAGTGGGGCACAAATACTAGCTGCTACTGGAAGGGATGCAAACAACAATATGTACCCCATAGCATTTGGAGTGGTTGGAGTTGAAGACACACCAAACTGGTCTTGGTTTTTTACTCAACTTAAGTATGCCCTAGGAGGGACTGAAGAGGGAAAATTTGGGAAGTACACATTCATGTCTGATAGACAGAAGGGGAGTTTGTTGTGCATTTAGTTAATTTAGTTCATTATTTTGTTGTGCATTTAGTTAATTTAGTTCATTATTTTGTTTTGCATTTAGTTATATTAGTTCATTATTTTGTTGTGCATTTAGTTAATTTAGTTCATTGTTTTGTTTTGCATTTAGTTATCTTAGTTCATTATTTTGTTGTGCATTTAGTTAATTTAGTTCATTATTTTGTTTTGCATTTAGTTAACTTAGCCTAGGGTCACCACTTTGGGTCAACCTAGCCAAGAACAACCCCATCCACCCTAGTTGGTATTTGTCGAGTGGTAACGCGTCTTGTCGACACTTTGGGTCAAGATAGCCTAGGGTCACCACTTTGGGTCAACCTAGCCAAGAACAACCCCATCCACCCTAGTTGGTATTTGTCGAGTGGTAACGCGTCTTGTCGACACTTTGGTTCAAGGTAGCCTAGGGTCACCACTTTGGGTCAACCAAGCCAAGAACAACCCCATCCACCCTAGTTGGTATTTGTCGAGTGGTAACACGTCTTGTCGACACTTTGGGTCAAGGTAGCCTAGGGTCACCACTTTGGGTCAACCTAGCCAAGAACAACCCCATCCACCCTAGTTGGTATTTGTTGAGTGGTAACGCGTCTTGTCGACACTTTGGGTCAAGGTAGCCTAGGGTCACCACTTGGTATTTGTCGAGTGGTAACGCGTCTTGTCGACACTTTGGGTCAAGGTAGCCTAGGGTTAACTAAACTAAATTGAATAGTAGAACAACTAAATTGAATAGTAGAACAACTAAATTGAATTAAAATCAATTTAATAGTAAAACAATTTAATTTAAAATATTTTTATAATGTAAAATTAATTCAAATTCCTTTGCAGGGTCTGCTGAATGCAGTCACAACAGTTTTTCCAAACTGCCCTCATAGGTACTACTTGAGGCACATTTATGCCAACTTTCAGAGAGCAGGATTCAGGGGAGAAGACTTGAAGAAATGCATGGACGCAACTGCATATGCTTACACTGAACATACTTTCAGTTGGTAATGGAGAGCATGAAGGCTGAGTGCAAGCCTGCTTGAGAGTGGATGTCAAGGATTCCTCCAAAAGCTTGGTCAAGAGATGCAATGGCTACTAACTGCAAAACTGATCTTGTGGTCAATAACTTAAGTGAAGTTTTTAATAAGTACATACTTGATGTAAGGAACAAGCCTATTGTCACTATGATCAATGGGATCAAGGACAAATTTTTGGTAAGGTATCAGCAAAAGAGAGAGGGTGGACTAGTTTCAAGATGGGAAATTGCACCAACTTATGCGGAGGAGTTAGAGATGAACAAGAAATATGCAAGGGACTGCAAATCATTGATAGCTGGACCAGGTATTTTCCAAATGAGTAGTGGGGACAAGACCTACTCTGTTGACACTAACTTGCAAACATGTGGCTGTAAGAAATGGGACATCTCTGGAATTCCTTGCAGCCATGCTTGTTCTGGCATCTACAGGTCCAAACAACTACCAGAGGACCATGTAAATGTGTTCTTCAAAAAGACTATGTACTTGGAGTCATACAAGCCTATCATTTACCCAGTTCCTGGTCCCGATTGTTGGGTGAAAAATGCAACTCCTGACATTGACCCACCTCAATTCAAAGAAGACAAGAAGGGACCAGCAGAAGAGAAAAGGAAGAAAGACAGGTTTGAGCCTCCTCAAGCAAAGCAGACATCAAGGATGGCTACAATAACTTGTAGTAACTGCAAGTTGCAGGGCCACAAATAGACAAGTTGTGCTAAGCCATTGGAGCCAAATCTGCAAATTAGGTAGAACAAGCACATGGTATGTTCTTTTTACTAGCTTCTCTGTCTTCATCATTCATTAAGTTTCACTGAAATTTATCCAAATAAAATTACTAAACAGTAAAACGGAGCTAGTTAGGGCCTCACACAGCGATTTAAACTCATCAACCGTCCGATTGGTCTAACTAACGGAGCAGATGTCATTGTCATCCCGCAGCGCCCTCTTCGGGCCTCTTTACCGCGTTACTTCAGCAAAGCAGGCCGGGACAACGTCAAATGGGCCGCTGCTCCGACGAATGACCTCAACGATTTGTGGTGAACCGGGCTAGCTACGTACAAGAAATCTCCCCCGAAAGAAAAATACGTAAACGAAGCAACCATAGAAAAGGGGTTATGTACAGGAAGCCGGCGCATCGATCGATGACACCTCTTCTCTCCCTCACCGAGGCAAATTTCAGCGATCTGCTCCTCCTTCATTAGCCATCCTCTCCCCCAACTCTTTTGAGTCACCGCCTCTTGTCGTCGCTCGCTACCTCCGTCCTCTCACTGCCGAGGTGCCGATCGAGAGCGATGTCATTTCTGTCCGTTAATATACGTGACACTGCCAGTGCCGCCTCTCCCGGCAAGTGACCCCTCCCAGCGTCCACGGCACCACCCGCTGTTTGGATAGCTGTGAACCTGTCGCCATTCCTTGCCATGGTTCTCTCCTTGCTACCACCTTTACAGGTATATACTAATCTCATCCACATCTTCTTGGACACCCTTCTAACTATCCCCACCAATGATGGCATGAGGAGTATGATTATAACTACACCACGACTTTGATTCTGCTAGGCTTGGGGTTGAAACGAAATATATTTGTGTATTTTCATAGGTCGATGTGGGAATTGGCAGTCTTATTCCTCATGCCAGCATGTTTCTTGTTATCAAATTAAGAAGGTTCTATTGTTATACATTTGTCATTTTGAGCAGTTACCAACTTCATGATTTTTCTTTTATTTACAGGAGTTAGTCATGTTTTTAACTTTTTATTGATCTTTCTTCCCTAAATTTATGTGTCTCCCATTTTCATTAGTTGACATGTCACGTAGAAGACAAATTCTCAGTTCCATGTACTATATGATTGAAGCTTTTACATCCATATTACTTATTTACATTGTACTGTAATAAATCTGCAGGTTAGGATCACGGTTAATAAAGTTATACTTTCTGAAAGCGTTGGCTTCTTGGGTTGCCACTTGCTGATAAATGTTAATGGAGTGAGAGGTGCCACGTCAAACATGAACCAGTGAACTTCTTTAGGAGATTCCATATATATGCTAATCGGGTTCTGCGCTACTCTTTGCAGGTCAGTCACAAGGTAATGGCTATTGATTTTGGCGTATTGACCCTGGCCATGTTAGACAGGTAAATAAAGTATTACTGTATGTGGAGATTGAATAGTGAAATTACCATATAATCATATTTAATAGGTTTCATTCTTCAGGTTAGCCTCCCACGCATGTTGTCCTTTAATCATGTATATCATTTTTTGTGAGGTATTACGGCGTCATTTCATTCTTAATTATTTCATTCAGGAAAGTTTGAAGAGTTTAGAGAAAAAAACAAAGGTTTGGACAGAAGATATGATTTTTGCTAACCGCTAACTTTGTTTTCTAAAAGTTTGCCTGAGCAATGATGACCTCCCTTTGTTGTTTCCCCATTTCGTGAGATGTAGCCATGTACAGCCGACGCCGCATGTGGCTAATGAACCCTTGTTAACATGTAATCACTTGGTTTTTTTCCTTCTTAGTGAAAAGGCAAAACCATTGTCGTTTATATTCTAAAAAATTGTTTTCAACCAATCACAAACTATTCATATACATATTTGTATGAATACCTGTAATCCTATTGAAAATCTTAACACAATGAACGGGCGCGTCAACGCGCGCCATCATGATCTAGTAATTGCAGGAAAACAGGACAGCCCCTACATGGCAGCAAGGTGGAAGCTCAACATCTGCTACAACAACTCCTAGGGGTGCAAGCTCTACATCTTCTTCAAGGGGTTCATCTGCTGCTGCTTCAAGGGGCAACTCTACTAGAGCTGCTGCTCCATCTGCTAGAGCTGCTGGCACATCTGCTAGAGCTGCTGCTACATCTGCTAGAGCTGCAAATTCTTCTCCTTCTGGTGCTGGTACTGCTGCTGCAAGAAGAGGTGCAAAGACAGGTGCAAGAAGCTTCAATCCTCCAAGACTACTGCAGAACCTTCAACTAGCCAACCAACAGGACATAGGTCCAAAAGGACAAGATACATGAGCAAAAGGATGGAGGGGTACTTCTATGCCAGTGGGAACTACTGAGAGTTCTTGTTTGACTATGTATGCAAGTGCATTGTGTGCTCCATCAGGCACTAGAACACTTTATCTATGCCAAGACTAAATTTGAACTTATGTAATGCTATGTTGAACCTATGTGTGGCACTAAGAACTACTGCTTTGAACTGCTATGTTGAACCTATGTATGGATCTTATGTACTGCTATGTTGAACCTATGTTAGCTTGCATGATCATCATATATCTATCTATAATTCTTTGTTTGCCAAGAGTTTCTGTATATCATCACATTCTGTGCACATTAATAATGCCATCAGTTCCTGGTATACTAATGCCATAGTTTTTGTATATCACCACATTCTGAATAATCACACCAGTTTCACAAGAGACAATACTGCAAATTCATTTCAAATTCATGCCATAAGTTCAAATTCTAGACTTTGAGATAAACTGGATAATTCGGTACAAAATAAACCATTACAACACTAAAGTGCAGTTCTAGTTAGGTCTGATTATTCAGTGCAACAAAGAACAACTACACCAACAAAGCACAACACTACAGTGCACATTACATAATTAAAATTCATCACAGATCTCCTTCAACTTCTTGATCTTGTCCTTGTGGCCATGCTTCTGTTTCAGCAAATCAGAAATGATGTACTCTAGCTTTTTCTTCTCTTCCTTTAGTTGGTCTCTCTCCGTGAGCACTTGGTCTCTCTCCTTCTCTGCCTTTGCCCTGAGTAACTGATGTAGATTAGTGCAACCATGGTCTGCCAGCTTCTTCTTCTCCAACTCCTCTTTCAGACCACTAAGAGCCAACCTAGCATTGCCCAGCTGAGTAATAGCCTCCTCCTTGTCAGCCACCATTTTTGCAAAATCAAGTTTGAAAAATCTCAGCTCTTCCTCCATCTTCCTCTTTTCTCCAACTACTTTGAAATTGTGTTCAGCAAGCTGAACATTGTCTTTCAGCCTGTCCTTGTTTTCTTTGGAGTACATGCTCCACAATTCAGTTAGGGAGAACTGCAAAGCCACTGACCACTCAGGATCTATCCACTCCAGATAGTTGCACTTTAGTTCAGGCTAAAATTCAGAAAAAATATTGTCAATGATACTACAAAAGAGATTCTTGTTCTAATTAAGAAATTGTGATCATTTAAGAGCAGAAACAGTTATGAAAGCCTATGAAATTAATATATGTTGTCAATAATTATAAGAACAACTATAATATTTCCACCAAATTATTTAATATAGCATAATTACCTACTGGCATTAACATTTTTTTACTAGCAGAGCAAATTACTTGGAGCTCCAAATTACATTGGCAGAGCATAATTTAGTGTTACACTGGCAGAGCAAATTACAATGTGGGCAGTGACAGTTCTTTAGAGTTACACTGGGAGAGAATAATTTCCTACAGGCAGAGCATCATTTCCTAATGTGAGAGCATAACCACCAAATTATATCCAACTGTCGGCAGTGACAGTTCTTTACACTAATAAACAAAGCAAAATTTGCTTCTGGCAATTGAATGGAGCAGAAACTAACTAAGATTAACTACTTACAGTATTAAGCAACATACCTTCTCCTCAGCACAAGCAAGAAAATCGTTGACCAGTGTCAGTAGATTCAAATGCTACTAGCCTGAGGCAAGGCTCTCGATGCAGACAGCAAGAGGAGAGCTCATGACCAATCCCACTCCATTCATAGCACGGGATTGTCCTAGGAAGCTAAAAACCCAAGAGATTGAACAAATCAGCGAGTTGGTAAGAAATCCCCAACTCAAGAACCCTAACCCTAACCCTAATTGTTGGAATCCCCAAATGAACGTACCTGGCTGGTCACTGACTCGTCGTCCGAAGAAGAAGAGCTTGACCCCTCGCTCCAAGAAACCATGGCGGAGCGGCGGACGGCGGCGAGACAACGGTGGCGGCGCTGACGGTCGTCGAGGTCGAGACAGAGCGGTGGATGTGGTCTGGTGCGGTCTGGTGCGACCAGCGACCCGCGCGGCCCACTAATGCACGTGCGCGGAAACGGCCGTCAACCGCCGTCTAACGTCGTCCGTCCGCCCGCGCCATGTCGACCCGCCAGGTGGGCCTGACCTGTCGGATTCGCTGTTTCCACGGCGAAATCAGCCCGTCGGTGCTCCGCGTTACCAATTAGTCCCGGAGTTAGTGGTTTTTTGTGACTTGGCTCAAATGTGGTACTGACCTGTTACCCTAACCCCAACTGTGGTGGTTTGGGTAAATAACTCTCTCTCAAAGGAACTCTGAAAATTCTCTAGCAGGAACGTACCCGTCTTTTCTTCCATCAATATATGATGTTACATGGATTACTGGCGTTTTTTATGAAATAAAATCGAGAGGACAGCTCAACCCAACGAACAGCAGTTAAGATCATCTACAACAGCATTCCCAAATTTTCTTAGAATACCCAAAAAACAGAAAATATGGGTATTTTGGCTAAAAACGTATTTGGGTACCCATATTTTTTGGGTAGTTACCTATATTTTTCTATCAAATGACCGAAAAATGGGCATTCCCACCCAGAGTACCCCAAAAGACCCAAAACGTGGCAGGAAGGGCAGACTACCCGAGCGGAAGTTTCATGCACGAGATGCCACCCCACTCCCCGACTCATTTAAACATTTAAAATAAAATTTATAGAAGAAGTCTATCCTAAATACACCATGCAAACACTAAATGGTTCCCTCTCTGTTGGTTAGATATTTGCACCTTATAAGTTATTTTTACCTTAACCCGTCACTGCACTATCGTCGAGTTACCATTCAATTATAAATTATTGAGACAATTTGTCGATCGTGTAAAAGAATATTGAAACTTATTGAGATTCTTCCCATTAGTTAGTTGTATAACGTTACATTGGTAGTTTGGCTCATCAACCCTTCGGCTTCTACGTACGTAGGGGAACGTGCTACGTAAAACAAAACAAAAAATCCACGCAAGATCCAACCAAGATCACTATTGAGATGCAGGTAATGAGATTTCTCTGCAAATTACGCTCTTCTACAAAATTTCGATGGTATGTAACTCCTGTTGCATGCATGCAACTCTACTTTAATTCTTCTAGTAATTTCGATTACGGATCATTTTATTCCGAAGCAAACGATTCCTCATGTCTCGAAGGATTAAGTAAGCCGAAGTATCTCGACCCCAGTGACTGGAAATCTCAATGGAATTGACATTGGTGGGGCTCTTAATAGTACATGTACTGAAACTAATGAATTTAACATTGCCATTCAGTTGGTGCGATTAAATTTGTTCCTCTAAGCTACAAAGCTCCTGCTGAATGGGCTTCTTTTTCTTGCACCAGATCATCAAAGCACCTGCAAGATTATTTGTACGAGCAGAAAAAAAAAATTATTTCTAGCAGAGTTTCAAGCATTTTTCTGCAAAGGATTGGTAATCATTCTCTTGCAGCCACCAGTTGTCAAATTTGAAAGTTTGCTTTGGTTTTTGTAAACTGGTTATCAAGTGTCAACTTTCTTAGAACATTGGATAAGACAGCTTGTGGCAAAAAAATTACGTGACTCCTGCTCGAGGTACGAAGGAGTTGATCTAGTTTGGATATCTCTCAACCAGAGCTGCAGCGTGCGGCGCGTTAGTCTTCTCCAGTGGCATTTCACTGTTGAGCGATGTGGGACATGTGTGCTAGGAAGCCTAGGATATGGACATGTCATAGTGTAGCTACGCTGCCCAAAATTTTTTGATTTGGAAATGCTTGCGCATGTGATGGGGGTTGATTGGGCATGACAAGATTTGTTTCGCAGACAATGGTGGAGTCACACATGGGCTACTTAGGGCATGGCCAACCCTAGAGTGATGCCCTGCAAGCCATATATAATCGGATGTCAGAAAAAATAGGTTCAGATGGTGTAGCAAGATCCTCGGCAGGAGGTGTGTGTTTGGGGAGAAAAAGTATGGTCCGGTCCATAAAGCTAAAAAAACTAAAGTGGAGAGTAGAGATGCATGTGTAATGAGAGCCTACTTTCTATTATTTGATAAAGCCGACTAGTAGTAGCTTGCGTTGGAGAGAAAAAAAATCAATATAGATGCCCTCAAACTACTTTTTCTCATGGGGCATCTGTATCCATATGTCACCATTGTACATGCCCTATGAGGATGTAGCTTCAGTGGCAGAGCTTCACGGAGGCCAAAGGGGGCAAATGCCCCCCCCCCCCCCTCCACCCCTACTCTGGGAAAATTCTTAAGTTTACCCTTAAATATTAGGTCTTCTTTGCCCCCTCAACAACCTTCATCGAGCTCAGGCGTAGTTTGATGGGTGGTGGGCAGATCACATAAACTTTTAGCACATCGGGACATGACGAAAAGAGACACTCGAGTTGTTCCATCATGCGCAGTTCCCCGTCCATCTAACACGAAAGTTAGCCGGGAACACTAAGGAAATTTATTTGATTAGTTCATTGAACCACGTAAAAAAGATGATTAGTTTGTTTATTGTAGCGGTAAATTCCAAAAATTGTTACACGACTGTATAATGGGTAGTTAGATAACAGACTAGGCTTGAAGATGGTTCGCGGCAAAAGAGCAAAAAATTTGGTAATGCCAAAAAAGGACGGCACTAGTTTATTGTATGAACAGACTAATTCTTGTTTTTACTGAAGATGGTCTGGAGCAAACGATTCCTCAGGTCTCCAAGGATTAAGTAAGCTCAAATATCTCAACCTCATTGACAACAATTTCATAGGGAGTATCCCATGATCTGTCAGCAAATTGGTTTCGCTGGAGGTTTTTTTTTTTGCGGGCAAATTTGGGGAGCTTTATTCAACACATACCGCCCCGGCATGATCTGCCATGAGGCTAGTTACAAGAAAACTAGGACTAGAGTTCAACCAGCAATCCGTTACCTCCAGTGTGCTAGCTTGCTTAGCACATAAGTGGGCAGACGTATTAGCTGATCGTACAATATGCTGAATAGAAAACAAACTAAACGATGAGGCGAGCTCTCCAACTTCATATAAGATAGGCGCCACAACAGTGCGAGTGTTGACGCGCGAATACCAGAGATTGACAATCTCCAAACAATCTGTCTCCACAACGATCTTCTCATAACCCCGCAGCTTTGCAAAGAGAACCCCGTCTCGAACAGCCAAAGCTTCAGCGACAAGCGGATCGGTAATACCTGGGTACGGTTTGGACCAAGCAGCCATGAAGGAGGAGCAGGTTCTGACAACACCACCCACCCCACCCCTCCTAGCCTCCATAGCGATGCTTCCATCAGTATTGATCTTCATGATTCCATCGTCAGGTGGCCGCCAACCATGGCCTGGAAGCGTGCGTGCATGCTCCCTCGGTAGCTCCAGGATGGATAGGGCTTCTCGAATCAACTTCATCGAGTGCCTGGGGTCCACTTCCCCTTTATCGTGTGTTATGTTGTTTCGAGAATTCCAAATCGCCCACATAATGGACACCAGTTTAGAACGTTCAGAGTCCCTGAACATTGGGTCACAAGTGATATCTTTTGCCCAAGTGAGAGGATGGAGATTTGGCCTTTTGATGTCCAGCCACGCTGGTGCTTCACTCCAAAAATTCCTAGCATGAGGACAGTTCAGCAGCGCATGCATCAGATCCTCTTCACTATGAAGGCAAAGCTTACATGTGCTGTTATGTGATATATGTCGGTATTTGAGCAAGGATTCCACCGGCAGGATACCACGCAACACACGCCACCAAAATACTCTGACTTTCGGCAAAACTTTGAGCTTCCACAACCTGTTCCACAACTGCATATCTTTCTCTGAGGTCTCTGTTACCGTCCCTTCCTCTAGAGCATGATGCTCGTTCTGAGTCATTAGAGCACGGTACGCCGACTTTACGGTGTAGTTCCCGGTTCTCTCAAAAGCCCAAGCCCAAAAATCTTCACCTCCTCCGGTCCGTATTGGAATGTTTAGTATCGCATCCGCATCAGAAGGTATGAAATTTTCCCGAACCACATCAACCTTCCAACTCCAGTTTTCTGTGTCAATGAGGTCTGAGACCATAGTCAGATTAGCAGCACCAATCTGAGAGACTGGGAGCATAGTAAGAGTGCCATGAATCCATTTTTCTATCCAGATGGGCACCGTGGTACTGTTCCCAATCCTTTTGATCATTCCGGTCTGCAAAGCTTCCTTACCAGCGATGATTGCACGCCAAGTTGCGGATGAATGCTTAGGCGCAGTTGCTTGCATGAAATCAGTGGTATGGAAATATCTTCCTTTAAGGACTCGCGCACACAAGGAGGAGGGGTTCATCATTAGGTTCCAGCCATGTTTGCCAAGCAAGGCTAGGTTGAAAATTTCCAAGTCCCGGAACCCCATACCGCCCTTCACTTTTGGCGATGCAAGTGCATCCCATGCGATCCAATGCAGGGACCGACGATCAAGGGAGCTACTCCACCAGTATTTAGCCATATAAGATGCCAAACTTTTGCACACTTTCTTTGTTAACTTAAAGCAGCTCATGCTGAAAGTGGGGATTGCTTGTATTACAGATTTGAGGCGCACTTCCCTCGCAGCACAAGAAACCATCCTCTCTGGACCACTTTGAATTTTGCTTCGGATTCTCTCTCCAATGTGGTCGAAAGTACCGCTGGTTATCCGGCCAACCGCAGTGGGCAGGCCAAGGTACCGCTCGCTGAACGCCTCAATCGAGATGTTCAAAACCTGCTTGACAATCTGTCGGATTGGTGCGGTCGTATTCGGGCTGAAATAGATCGAGCTCTTCTCCTTATTAACAGCTTGTCCCGAACTCTCACCATAAATCCGCAAGATCTCATTCAGTCTGTGTGCACTTTGCAGCTTTGAATTCATAAAAATGAGGCTATCGTCTGCAAAAAGCAAATGATTAATCCATGGGGATCGATAACTCACTCGTATTCCTTTGTCTATATGTACTCCTCCAAAGTGATTCAGCAGTGAAGTGAAACCTTCGGTGCACATCAGAAATAAATATGGTGACATCGGGCATCCCTGCCTTAAACCCCGAGAGGGGGTAAAGAAAGGGAGCAACTGGCCATTAACCCTCACAGTGAATCGAACCGAGGTCACACACTTGAGGACTAGGCGAACAAACTCCATACCAAAGCCAAGTTTCAACATGATTGCTTCTAAGTAGTGCCATTCGACCCGATCATATGCTTTCATCATGTCTAACTTGACAGCACAAACTGCATTTCCCCCTTCTTTCTTCTTCTCATTGCATACACACTCTCATGTGCAATTATTACGTTGTCCGTTATCAGTCGTCCGGGAACAAATGCGCTCTGTTCCTCCCCAATTATCTCATCTAGACACTCTCTAGCTCTGTTAGTAATCGCTTTTGCAGCAATCTTATAAAGAACTGGGCATAGAGAAATCGGTCTATACTGTGAGATCCTTTGGGGAAAACGTACCTTTGGGATCAGTGTTATGGAAGTATCATTCATTCCCGCCGGGAACTCGCCACCATTCAAGAAGCCTAATACCGCAGGCACAATATCTTCTTGAAGTAGGTTCCAGTGACGTTGGAAGAAACCCGCTGTAAATCCATCCACACCCGGTGCTTTTGAGGAGCTGACATTAGTGGGGCTCTTAATAGTCCGTGTATCCTTGTATATTCCTAATCTATAATGAAAAGGCAGAGCACCTGCCATTAGAGTTCAAAAAAAATAGTCCATGTACTAAAATTAATGAATTTAGCATTGCCATTCAGTTGGTGCAATTAAATCTTTAGTTGTTTTAAGCATGCATACATGACAGGTTTCAAAAATCTCCGTAACCGTCTAGAATTGCATTTGAGATCCAATAATTGAATGCTAGCCTCCCAGCATGCGTATTTTCATTTCCATGCCTTGAGTACTTGGATCTTTCACCAAACCTCTTTGAAAGACTCATTTTGGAACCCGGGAGAATTGCATTTGAGATCCAATCAACGGAGTGGTAGCATCCTAGCATCTGTATTTGCACCTCCATACCTTGAGTACTTGGATCTTCCACAAAATCTCTTGCAAGGACATATACGTATAAACTCATCATGGAAGTGTTCCTCACTGCTTCGAACTATCATGTTATCTGAAAGCAAGCTAAGCGATAAATTTGATTTCTTCTGGCTAAGAAACTGTACCGAGCTCAAAGAGATAGATTTGTCCAGGAATACCGATTTGTTTGTTCAAGTGAAACTCATGGTTGGGTACCTAAATTCCATTTGAGTTCACTAAAGCCCTCTTGGTGTAACCTTGATAAGGGCATGATTATATAGCCACATTTTCTATCACCCAACATCGTCTACAATTTTTTAATTTGTCCAACAATAATTTGCAGGAAGCATGCCCATTTTTCTGTTCACAAACGAAGAGGAACTGATTTTCCTGGATCTTTCAAATAACTCATTAGTTGGATAATTATACCCCATTTTGGAAAAACCATACTAATCTTCAACTAGTGAACATATCTCTGTACCACACTGAAGGATAGTCGCCAGGCAATATCAGTTCAATGTTTCCCAAACTGAGGATTCTCGATGTTTCTCATTATAATATATCTAGAGTTGTACCATCTTCATTGTGCAACATTGAAAGCACTGACATTATTGACCTATCAAATAACAAGTTTGCAGGAGAGGTACCATCTTGCTTGTTCACTGGTTGTTCTGCATTGAATATATTGAAGCTCTAACATTATAATCTATACTTTGCACCTATATTTTTTTTCTTACACACGAGAGATGGGAGCTCCCGCGACCGTGCTGGGCGCCGGGTAAGCGCGGTGGCCGTCGCCGCCTGATCTCTCCATCCCGGCCGCCTCTGTCCCTGCTGAGACCAGATCCGAGGACTGCTTTGCCTGCTCTCTTCCTTCCCCTCGGCAGCTGCAGAAGGCTTCCTGCATGCTCTCGTGCTCGTGTCTCTCCGAGCTTGCGACGGCGACTCCTACCATGCCGCCCGCGACCACCGCTCGTGCCGGCACACTGGCCGTGGTCGTCCTCGCCGTCCGTGGGTCTGATCTGGCCATTGGGGGTCGGATGGCTCAAGCTCGCCCCATCCCCAAGCCCGCGACGACCCGCCCCTGCCAGATCCAGTTCAGGAGGAACTGGTTCTGGTCGCTCCGCTGACCGAGCCGCAGCCCCATGGATGGGGTCGGGGTGGTGATGGAGCTCGGGCTGCACCGTCGTCTCCACCTCCGACACCCCTGCCTGCCATCCTTGTTGCTGCCACCGGGGGTGCCGTCGACCAGCTGCAACCCCCATCGCCGGTGTCTCTAGTAGCTGCGACCATGCCGGCCTCCGGTGCAGCAGCACCGACCGCCACCGGAGGCGTTGATTCTGGCGAAGCTTGTGGAACCGACGATGGGTGCGATGACGTGACGATGCCTGAGAAGTTGGAGTCTCCTTTGCTTGGTCCATCTCCGGCGTCGGCATGCAACGGCCTCTCTGCTGTTGTTGCCGCTCTTGAAGCCGAGGCGGGCTAGGTGCACGTGGGTCGGGGGTGCCGTTCCTGCCAGGGCACTCCTCTCGAGCCATCGAGGGAAGGTCTCGAGCATAGCCTCGCCTTCAAGCGTTGGGCTCGAGGGAGGTGCTTTCGTTGCCTCGAGCATGGCCACCAAGTCAGTGCATGTCGTGAGCCATTCAGATGCATTCGCTGTCGTCGCCCTGGACATCGGGAGAGGTTCTGTCGTGCTTCCTCTCCGGTCGCTCGCAATCGCTCTCCGGTCACTCATGCTCCTCTCCAGCGGAGCCGCTCCCCGTCCGTCCAGCCTTGTCCTTTACATACCAGGAGTTGGGCTGAGGTTGTGGGCCACTCGTCGCCGTGTGTGTCGGTGCCACCAAGGTCCCAATCTGGGTGCTGCAAGGATTCCAATGTCAACGCCTCTTTGGTCTCTGCTTTGGAGTCGCAGCTTGCCCTGCTGCGCACGGAGCTCCTTCAGGAGGTTGAGCTGCTCCATGCTGAGCTTCGCGACGCTCTAGCCAAGCTTGAGGTTGCGTCGGTTGTGCCTTTGCTACCTGAGCTCCAGGTTGGTTCCATTGATGAGGATGCAGAAGGTTTCTTTGGAGATTTTTCTCCTCGTGCTTTGCATGTGACACCGCTTGTTCGTGGGAGCATGGTTATCATCGAGGTCGTAGCTCTGCAGATTATGCCTGAGTTGCACGAGCTTTGTGGGGAATCATCTATAGTGTTACCGATGGAGCTGAGTGCATTGAAGTCGTTGGCGGTGGCCATGACACCCTCACTTCCACCGTCAGAGTCCTGTCAGCTGCCCTCCTTTGCGGACTATGAAGACTTGGTTTGTTCTGTCACTGCCTCATCTATGGCCATTGGGCATGTGGCGTCTTTGAGTGGCGAGGTTGATGAGACAGGTGTGTTGGTGCTTAACTCCGAGGCTCTATCATGCGAGCAAATGGAGACGCCTGAGTCCATCATGTCAGTGGTACGTGTGACTGATGATGTTGAGGCGGTTGGTACGTTGGCGCCTGATCCTTCGGAGCCCAACCAGCCGCTCGTCTCTGTGGAGCATGGAGGCTCCGATGTTGCAGTCACCCACTCGCATGTGGCCGTTGGGCAGGTTTCTGTGCGTGACAAGGTCAATGGCATTCTTTTCGATTTAGAGCTTCACAGCTTGCTCAAACGTTTGAAGAGGGTGAGCCCTGGATCTGGCAAGGCGATTGTGGAGGAGGCTCTCAGGAGCAAAGGAAAGAAGAGTGACGCCACAGGAAAGGCGTCCGCAGCTGCTTGATGGATGGTTATCAGTCTCTTGGGTTGTCCTTATGGTCTGGCTTGTCTTCGTGGATTTGGTGGTGCCTGTGGTCTTCGGCCGAGTTACCCTCGTTGGGGTGTCTTTATGATGTAGCATTGTGGGGTTGGTGGACGTTAGGTGTTGGGTTTGGTTGTCAGGTGATCATGTGCTTAGGGGGTTGCATGCTCTGTGTGTATTGGTTTTCGCCCGATTTTCTGTTAATTAACTGGGCAATTCTCTTCTTCTTAATTAATCGATGAGGCAAATCTTTTGCCTCCGTTTAGAAAAACATTATAATCTCAGGGCCTGATAGTGGTGCTTGATGGGGCTAGTTATTTGTCACTCGTGTCAACAACATAACACCAGCAAATTTAAAGGGACTCTATCTAGAAATCAGTCTGGTATGTCAAAATCATGATTTACATGATAACAAGATGTCTAGAGAACTGGACACTTCATTATGGAATCTTCCTTGACTGGAAGCTTTGAGCCTGGCATAGTTGAATGTCCGTCTGTTGCTGTTGTCTTTTATGTTTTTTCTCGTTACATATGTATTTATTTTTGCGAGAAAAGGAGTTGATATTAAAACAGCCAAATTACAGAAAGATCCACATAGAAAAGGAAATTACAACCAAGCCCCTTTGCAACCCGACTACGCCGGCGCCGTGGACGAGCCGGTGACTCACCGTTCGCCGCTGCTCGCGGACGCCTTGGATCAAAGCAGCCTCCAGGAGAAACGGGAAGTCTCCGATCAACGGCCCCTGAGGACCTACACTCATGGCCGCCGTCGTCGTCGCACCGCTCAACATTGCCTTCCTTCTCCAGATCTTCAACCACCGGAATCGCCATCCCTCGATCTCCAGCATGGGGGAACCGTGCACAGCCGCTCCACCGAGCAGCGAGCACGAAGAAAGGAGCTGGTCCACCACGGAGCTCCAACGGAACTTCGCCGTGGAAGGGGAGACCAGCACCTGCAAAAAGCCGATCCAGTCGCGCCGCCGCCTCCATGACGTCACCGGCTGGCTCCCTAGGCACGCCTACACTATGTACATGTTGCAAATCGGGCCTCCTCCATCCTCCTGCCGCCGGAGTGGCCGGCGGAGGGTGACGGAGCCGCCGATTCGGCAACGGCGAGGTGGAGAGGCCGGGGTTCGCACAAATCGCCCTTTGTTCCTATAGATGGGGAAGGGTGAGGTCCAAGGCTGCCTCCAACTTTCTCGTTACATATGTAGACATAATAATAGATGTAAAATTTTACGTGTATAGAAAAGATAACCACTAACATCAGGAAAACAATTAAAAGCCACTTCACTTCAAATGAATTTCTAAGTGATGGCGACGCAGCAGATCGCTTCTTCCTCTTCCTCCTCACCGGCGCCGCCCATCATGGCCTCGCCGTGGCCGCCGTCAGCCGGCCCTACGCCCGTCATCAACACCACATGCGCCGCGCTCGCCAACAGCCCCAACTTCACGCTGCACGTTGAGTACAAGTTCTGCGTGGGTGCGCTCTCGGCCGACCCGGCGGCCTCGCCCGCCACGGACGCCCGTGGGCTAGCGGCGGCCGCGGCAAGCCTCGCCGTCGCCAACATGACGTCCACGGAGCTCAACATCGCCGACCTCGTCCCGAATCTGGGCCACTGTCTCGCCGACTACAAAGAGGTCAACGGCATGGTGCGGCGCGGGCTCGATGACTTCCGCGCCGGCCACGCCGTCGACCCTTCCGAGAAGTTTTTGGAAGCGGCGGAGTCAGATGTTCCATCCTTGTGTGACCTCATCTTGATAGAGGGAGACGGCAAGAGGAACCCCATAGATCGGGAGAACCAGAACCCTACTTCTTGTCCGTCATTGCCTCCGATATTGCCCAGCTGATGCTGGATTCTCATGCATCATCACCAAAAGATCCTAGCTGAACACGTACATCAGGGCTCTTGTCTTCTTCCAGTTTTAATAATTTAGTAGACCATGATGGCGTTGCCGCGCCTGTTTGTTTTATGTGACTTGCTCATATATTTATTATCCCTTGCTTTGCAAAGGAGTACTTCCTCTGTAAACTAATATAAAAGCATTTAGATCATTAAAATAGTGATCTAAACGCTCTTATATAAGTTAACGGAGGGAGTAACTTCCATATTGCTATTGAGATGGATTCAAGTGTGGCGGTGACTATGATTCATGACCCAGGAGTGAACCGTTTGGTTTATGCTGCTATTGTGAAGGAAATCAAGTACTTGAGAAGCTTGTGAGAAATTAGTATTTCCCGTGTACTCAAAACGGAGGGAGTATTTCGTAGTCAAAATAAAGCTAGTGATTGCCTAGCTAGTTTTGCCAGATTAGAAGGTAGACCAATACGTAACTTGGTTGGGATTTGGTCCTTAAATGTTCCGTGAATTCGTGCTCGATGATCGTAAGAACTTTTGAATGAGTCATACAAGTCTTACTTCCGCAAAAAAATGTATTGGATTAAACCTAAAAATGCAGAGAGAAGTTCATATTATAAGTTTATAACCATGAACTACCATCGAAGTCTAAGATACAACCCGAACTTCAAAATCGTGTAAACATCATCTTGAACTCTGAAAACAGGACAAACCAACCCTGGCCCGGTTTTGACTCTGTTTTGACCAGTTTTGACCATTGTCTACCTAGTCAGCCTGTCACATCAGCGATCTATTTAGGGCATGTACAACGGTGCTATCTTAAAAGTGTCACATAGGATAAATGATGAGGTGAAGGAGAGAGAACTCATAAGAAAAGGCTTGTCTTCTTTTATTTAAGAGAAGACAAGAGGTGATCTCTTAGCACAATATGTCTCATCATTTTTTAGGAATTGCTAGTTATTAAAGATAAGGCTAAGAGATGACCCGTTATAGACAATTTTTTTTTGTCATCTCTTAATCACATGTAAGACTTAAGATAAGACTATCTTATCAACCATTGTACATGCCCTTAACCCAACCCCCCTATCTCTCCTCACTCATCTCATCCCACCCAGCAGCCGCCGCCATCACCTCCTCCTCACCCGATCCCGCGGGCGCCATCGAGCCGCTCAGCCAACAGCCGGCAAGCCGCCGCCGGCGAGCGGCACCGCTGCCTCGAGCTGCTCCCCATGCTCCCTCCCTTCCCCTACGCCGCCTCCTGCCTCTGGCCCCCGCCACCGCCGCTGCGTCGCCGCCATCCATCGATCCAGCAGCATTGTGCGACAACAGCAGTCGTGCTGCCTGCGCCCCGCTGTCCATCAAGATGAGGAGCCGCCGCCAGCACTTATCCTCTCCCTTCCTCCCCGCCAGCCCTACATGGCTACCAAGCCCGCAGCCACTAAGCTCTGGGGAGAGCATCATCGCTCGTACACGCGGTCACTGATGACCTCCAGACAAACCGAGGTGTCCATGGGACGCCTCGTCGACCTCTTCCTCCAGACGCAAATACGACGCTCGCGACGCCCCCGACACTGATGTCCTCCTCCTCCTCCAAGTCCGACCACATCCGCCACATTCGAGCTCGCTCCCATCATTGTCACCGTCTCCCCTTCCTCCTTGACCATCATTCCCGGCCTTTTTCCCTCTCCGCAAGCGCCGATTCCAGCGAACCCGAGCTCCTGGACGTGGCCGCAGTGGCTACGGGGAGATATCGACTTCTCTTAAAAAATGCATCACCAATGGCAGCAAAGTAGCGACGTGAGCAGATAGCAGGAAAAAAGAAGAAAAAGGAAACAGTGTGCGTTTCGGTCTGGCCAGCGCGTGGCCTCATTTCCGTGTTCCCTACGCATCCAATTCCGAGAGTAGCTAGCGATCCGAGTCGAGAAGGAACACACGCAGATAGAGCTAGGGATCGAGCTACTATAAATATGTGCTCCATATCAATCAGCACAATCCATCGACATCGTCTCCATCAAACAATTGCTTTGTGGCGTTCTTCGCATCGTCTACATTTAGACAATCCATCGACATCTCCCTCTCGCGCGTACGTAGCAATGGCGGCAGTAGCAGAAGCTGTTCTCCCGCCGCTGCTCCCGACGCCGCCCAGGAGCGAGATGTTGCCGATCCTCCCGACGCCGCCCAAGAGCAAGATGCTGCCTCTGTTGCCGACGCCGCACGGTGTCGTCCTCACCATGCTGGTGTCCGCCATGTCAGGCCGTGCTGACTTCGTCCACAGGTGGGACTGGAACAAGACGGGCAAAAAGCCATGCAGCTCCATGTGCTCCTCCTCCTCGTCGTCGTCGGGCAGGGAGAGCACCGGTCGTGCCGACTCCGTCGACCGGTGGGACTCGGACAAGAAATACAAGAAGCCCCGCACCACCGTGTCGTCGTCATCTTCATACAGCGCCGGGAGCCCCGGACACGCCGACTCCGTTGAACGCTGGGACAGCAAGAAACTCGCGACCTTGTCCAGCGCGTCCCCGCCCGCAGGTCGCGGCCGCCATGACGGCAACAACAACCGCCTGCCTAGCCCTGGCCCTGGCCGCGCGTCCTCGGTAGATCGCTGGGACTTGCACAAGAAGCCTCGCCCGGAGCACATGCCTCAGACTAAGGCGACCGCCACGGCACTGCAGAAGTCGGTCTTCGCCGGGCCCAGCTTCTACGCCGCACCGGACCCGAGCATGCTCCCCATGCCCTCCTTCTTTCTGCTCGCACATTAGCCTTCTTTCTGCTGGCACGACTAGTAGTAATTGTTACAAATCCATCACGGCGATCTAGTTCCTTCCTGAGGAGTAGTGCTGTGTAGTAGTAGGATGTGTAATTGATTGATTCAATCCCATAACTCCTCTATCCCTTTTAGTTCACCTCACGTAGTGAAAAACATAGGACACCACAACATTTGGCCCATGCTACTTCCGGTGTTATGATTCAATATGTGTGAAGGATACTTATTTTTCATGAATTTGTTCGTGGTCGTTTTTTCTGCAGATAATTTCAGCAACTTCTGGTGTTATGTCTCCAATGTAACCAAAATATATTAAAGGATGTTTATTTTTCTTGAACTTTTTCATGGTACAACTTCTAATGAACAGAAGCGGTCAGCTTGAAGTTAACTAAGATGAACATATTATGCAGTTCTTAGAACAACAAGAGGTGGTATTGCTTCATGAACCGAACACGAACCAGTCACCCCCATCGCTCACTCAAACACCATTCCACTCTTCACTCTTCACCCCAATTTGCCATGTTTGAAAAAAAATATATCATTAATTTGATATGAATTTGCCATGTTACGAACATGCACAAAGTAAAATGTGCATTTATCCATGGAAACCGTATAAAAATCATGTCAAAAAATTCCTTGGGTGAAAACATAAAGTTCCCATGACAAATCATCATGAGTTAATGCTATGTCATCTCTACTACTATAAAATAAGCAAACGTTAACTCCCCTAAACGCACCCCGCTTACTGTACACAGAAGAAAACACATCAATTGGAGGGTCAAGATAAGCCTACTCAATGGGATCTAACCGTCAATACAGAAAAGTACCCCTGACGTTGTACGCTAAGCAATTTAGGTGGGCGGACGAAACTCTGCCGTCCTTGAGCCAACGCCAACAAAAAGAAAAGAAAAAAACACACCGAAACAGCCACATCCGCTCCAAAATTAGCGGCGACCAATCCTCCTGTCGCTCTTCAGAGTTGCCCTCCACCGAAACGCCCGCGCCGAGGACGCCCGCACCGACGACGCTAGACGACGCCGACGACGCCCGCGACATCCACGACGACGGCCTCCTCGCCAACACAGGTGCATGCTTTCTCTTCAATCCTTCAGACGTCGTCGCCCACACTGACACGACTGTCTCCGGACTGCGCATCGGCGGCGGCAAACTCCTCGGCATGCACCTTTGCACGCATCTTTCAGACGCCGTCACCCACACTGACGCGGCTGTCTCCGGACTTTGCATCGGCGGCGGCAAACTCCTCGGCATGCACCTTTGCACGCATGTGAAGATGTTAACAATGACATCCGTTCATTGCTCCTGTTTCTGTTCTGCATAGTTCTACATAAATAGTGAAACCATGGTTAATCCACATACTAGGATCTATGATTGTCCATGTAATCGATGCAAGAGATGAACCATGTGCCGTGAGCATATGTTATGAAAACCAATCATAAAGTGCATGAGCAAGTGAAATCATACCACGGATCCTCAGCAGATCCCCATGGTACTGAAAATTTGATACCACTGACCTAACCTATGACTGAAACAAATCTTTGTAGTTTGCCACAATGTTCTGTCAAAATCATATGACCATAAGAAAATACACCCTATGCATGAGGCCTCTTGATCGAAAGCGACAATCGCGATTGAATCTATTACAAAGATGTCCCCTCAAAATCATATGACCATAAGAAAATACACCCTATGCATGAGGCCTCTTGACAGCGACAATTGCGATTGAATCTATTATAAAGTACAACATTACATTTCGAGGTTGTTGGTTCCATATTCTAAATGATGGTCTTGCGCTCCATTAAATATAATGATCTCACATGTTTTTACAGGAGTTCGTATTCGTACGGGCCCTACCACTCCCAACAGGACCCCCACTCCCAGCAGGACGCGCACCCCCTTCCAGGATATAAGCAACAACCAAACATCAGGTATTGATCATAACCCAGTCACTCAAGTTCGATACAGTATTACAACTGCTGAACTGTGTCATGATTTGCAGACCCAAAGGAACTAAAAAGGCAGAGGGATAGAGAGCGATATGCAAAAAATAAAGATGAGATTAATAAGAGAAGGCGTGAAGCCTACAAAAGAAAAAAAAATACCAGCCAGGAAATAGATGGCCTACATAACGGAACACCGGCACAGCTAGCTGTATCACAAGGTAATGATGATCAAATTTCATTATGTATGCCCCAATTGAATTGGCATGTAATTATTTTTTCTTCATCTGTTCAGACACTAATGAGACTAAGAATCAGAGGGAAAGGGAGCGTTATGCACAGAATAGAGAGGAAATCTTAAAGAGACAACGCCAAACCCGTGAGCAAAATAGAAATATTACTGCTGCTTTCGATGGAGGTAACCTTGTGTCGCATATGCCAGCTACTGGACAAGAGGCGGTCACCCAACTGCAGAACATTACTGCTGCTTTCAATTCCAGTAACCTTGTGTCGCATATGCCACCTACTGGACAAGAGGCGGTCACCCAACTGCAGAACATTACTGCTGCTTTCAATGCCAGTAACATATGCTCACGTGTGCCAGCTACTGGACAAGAGGCGGTCACCCAGCTGCAGAACATCACAGGCCCAGATGGTGCATTACCAACTTTAGGACCATACAATGGATTCATACAAACTGACAAGGAGAATATTTCTGACAATGATGAATCCGATTGGCTGCACAGAAATGATGCGTACCAGATGCAACGAAGTTCAAGAAGAATGACACTGACACAATTGGTAGGGGTTGACAACCCCCAACTCAATACAGTCGTCAATCTACGTACCCCAGGTGTAACTTTTCATGATCATGGTTAGTTCATCGATTTAATTAAGTTGCTAAATTATCAATAGTGTTTGTTTCTCCTTTAATTGAGCACTCTGTTCTTCATTCGATTGAGACTAGCATTTGGTTCCTATCTTCGGTTCATCCCTGCTACTTACTCACTGGGGTCAACTAATGTTATCAGGCAACGACCACGGCGAAGATGCGTATGGAATACTGGAGCCAGATGTCCAGACCGTAATACTTGATGGTATGCAAAATGGCAGTTTAAGATTCCTCTACCCCAATAATATGTGTCATAAGCATAATTTATGTGACCTTGTGCATCATAACTCTGTCCTATTCATGATTTACTAGACTGCTTGGGAGAACGGAACCTTGGACAAACTGGTGATGTTGACCCTGATGAAGAAGCTAGGATGTTTGCTAGACCAGGTAGATTATTGCTATCATGAGTTATGAATACGACATAAGATAGTTATATGGTTTGTGCACAAACTTTAAATAATGCAATTGTCCATTCTTTTCCAGATGTTGATATTGAATCCTACCGAGTGGCACAACATCATGGTGATGGAACTATCACTAATGAGCATCATGACAGAGTTTACATGAACCTGCCCAAAAATCACCATGTACTTAGAAAAGTTAGCGACTGCTGCCACTGTGGAGCTTTGCGGTTCCAATACGAGGGGCCTGCATTTTGTTGCAGGAAGGGAAAAGTTGGTGTATTTACTCCAGAGGTTGATGAAGAGTTGAAACGATTGTTCACAAGTCAGGATGATGAGGATGCAAAATATTTCAGAGAGAATATACGGTATTTCAACTCCCACTTCTCATTCACCAGTCTTGGAGTCACCCTTGATTGTCGAGTCAGCACTGCGGCAGGAACAGGTGTATATACATTTCATGCCTGTGGGGGATTGTACCACGCTCTTGATGATCTGTCGTCTGGTGATAATGGCCCTCGGCATTTGCAGCTATATATTTATGATACGGATGAAAACTTGCTTCACAGAGTTAAGAGGTCTCCGAATCTTAGGCTGGATCTCATACGGAAGATTCTAACAATACTAGAACATAACCCTTATGCTCAGGTTTTGAAGAGCCTTGGTGCTGTTCCGAATCTGGATGAATATAGGATCTCACTAGACACAGATATCAACCTCGATCAACGAAGGTACAATGCGCCAACTACTTCTCAGGTTGCAGCAATATGGGTTGAAGGAAGCGACCCACATAAAACCTTTGATAGGAGTGTTGTCGTATATGGTAAAGGAGACCCTGGTAAAGGAGACCGTCCCCTGTATATTAGAGCATACCATGGGTGCTACGACCCTTTGTCATATCCACTGTTCTTCCCACGTGGGGGATCGGTTGGAATCGTTGGATGTCATATATTGAGTTAGTCGATGACACAAACCAAGTTTCCGTGGATGAATTTGCACAACAGAACCCAGCCTATGGTTTTCCTTCAGGTATGATGTTCAAAATTGGTATATATCATATTATTTAAATTAAAACTTATGCAGTCATCCATCTTTCAGATGATAACGTGATTAGAGAACAAGTTGGTCATAAAGCACAGCATGAAGAGCAACACTTTGATTTACCTGAAGGTATAGGTCGTCATTACTACTTCTATTATTCTCTAAATTAAAACTTATGCAATCATCCATCTTTCAGATGATAACATGCTTAGAGAACAAGTGGGTCATAACACGTAGCATTAAGACCAACCCACTGATTTACCCAAAGGTATAGGTCGTCATTACTACTTTTATTGTTCTTTAAATTAAAACTTATAGTCATCCATCTTTCAGATGATAACATGATTAGAGAACAAGTTGGTCATAACGCACAGCATGAAGACCCACCCACTGATTTACTTGATGGTATAGGTCGTCATTACTACTTTTATTATTCTTACTTATGGTTGTACCTACCATAACAATTTTATGTTGTTATCCAATTATTAGGTGACGACGATGATAACCCGGATGAGGATTTTGGTGACGATGAGATGAATCCAACAAAATCAAAGAAATTTGTTAGCGCGAGAGAGTACTATTGCTTCAAGCTGTGTGTCCGGAAGAAGCTTTTTAACATCATCTTGTTCGGGGGGCGCCTTTTCCAACAGTGGGCTGTTGACATGTACATCAAGATTGAGACAATGAGGCTTGACTGGTATTCAAAGCCAGCAAATCAAAAGGTTATACGCGCTGATGTACCAGGTAACGTGCTTCTATTTATCACAAAATTTACATTATAGATGCCTCACTCTTTGCTTGAACCTTTATACTAATTGGAGTGAAATATTGTTTTATTATAGGGTCTTGTTGACACCGTCGTTGCTGGTGAGTCACGCGGTGATCGGATTGGCAAGAGAATCGTGCTTCCACGTACATTTCCTGGTGGTGACCGTGACATGCAACGCAGGTTTTTGGATGCGATGGCAATAGTTCAACGTTGGGGTAAACCGGATTATTTTGTCACGATGACATGCAATCCCTACTGGGAGGAGATAACGCAGGAATTGTTGCCTGGACAGCTGCCACAAGACCGCCCAGACCTTGTGGCAAGAGTATACAGAGCTAAGCAACGAAATATGATGGACTTACTAACTAAGGGTAAGCACTTCGGAGAAGTCGCAGCTTATGTACATGTCACAGAGTTTCAGAAGCGAGGTCTCCCGCATGAGCATATACTTCTAATCATGAAAGCGAAAAGCAAGTTAAGGACCCCATATGACTATGATCGGGTGATATCTGCAGAGATACCCGACAAAAAGAAATATCCTGTCCTCCATGATCTGGTAGTCAAACACATGTTGCACGGCCGATGTGGTGCACTCCAGAAAAGTTGCCCTTGCATGATAGATGGACAATGTCGATTTCATTACCCGCGAGATTTCTGTGATGCTACATTACAAGGGAAAGACTCATATCCCATCTATAGAAGGAGGGACGACGGGGTTCGAGTAAGGATCAGAGGAGCAGATTTGGACAATAGATGGGTGGTCCCTTACAACCCCTTTCTGCTTATGAAATACAACTGTCACATAAATGTCGAAGCATGCTCGAGCATCAAGGCAGTCAAGTACTTATTCAAGTATATCTACAAAGGGCATGATAAGGCATCATTTGCATTCGAGCAGGATATTATCAATGATGGGGGAATCATTAATGAAATTCGTCAGTACAGGGATGCACGCTATATATCTCCTCCAAAAGCTATTTATAGGATTTTTGGGTTTAAAATGTTTGGTGTTAGTCCATCTGTGTTACAGCTGCAACTTCATTTGCCAAACATGCACACAGTCGCATTTAAGGGTTATGAAAATCTGGAAGATGTTGTCGCTCGCCCAACTTTTTCCAAATCCATGCTTACCGAGTACTTTGAGATGAACAAGAAGTATCCAGCGGCACGAAAATAGCTGTGCAAAGAGTTCCCATAACATTATAGGTGGATTGCCGCTAATAAAAAATGGCAAACGAGAAGAAGTAAGAGATCACAGATTGGAAGACTGGTGTATGCACACCCTGCTGAAGGAGAGAGGTACTACTTGCGGGTGCTCCTAAGTCATGTCCGAGGTGCCACTTCATTTGATGATTTAAAAACAGTAAATGGCAAGCCATGCACTTCCTTCAGAGAGGCATGTGAGCACTTAGGCCTCATTGAGCATGAAAGGACACTGGATGATTGCATGACGGAGGCAGCAACATTTCAAATGCCTTCTGCTCTTAGACGGTTGTTTGCGACTATACTGGTATTCTGTGAGGCAACACAAATCCTTCAATTGTGGGACACACATCTACCATCGATGGCTGAAGATTACCACCGCACTGAGTCGAACGAGGCAACACTTGAGCAAATGGTCCTTAGAGATGTCATGGATCTGGTGCAATCCATGGGTAAGGATATTAAAATGTATGGACTTCCAGATCTGGTTGACACAGATGGTTCTTCTGACGCTGAGTATAGAGAGGTAATAGAGGAGAGCCAAGTTAGAGTTGACCAAGAGCATCTAGATCTATTTAGCTGTTTGAACAGTGAACAACTGGATGGTTTAAACGACATAATGGATCATGTGACGAACCAAAAAAGCCAGATATTTTTTGTTGATGGTCCAGGAGGCACTGGGAAGACGTACCTGTACAAGGCATTGCTTGCGAAGGTCTGTTCGATGGGCCTAATAGCGATCGCAACTGCTACATCAGTTATAGCGGCGTCAATAATGCCTGGAGGCCGGACTGCCCACTCCAGGTTCAAAATTCCAATCAAGCTCACTGACAACAGCATGTGTGGTTTCACAAAGCAGAGTGGTACGGCAGAGTTTCTTAAACAAGCGTCCTTGATAATTTGGGATGAAGTTGCTATGACAAAGCGTCAAGCAGTTGAGACGCTTGACAGATCGCTACAAGATATAATGGAATGTCCTCTGCCATTTGGTGGAAAGGTTGTTGTCTTTGGTGGGGATTTCAGGCAGGTCCTCCCCGTTGTTACACGTGGGACAAGAGCACAGATCACGGATGCTACACTGTTGAGATCCTATCTGTGGGATAAGATCCGCAAGATACGCCTACCGCGCAATATGCGGTCACAGGCGGACCCTTGGTTCTCCGAATACCTCCTAAGGATTGGCAATGGAACGGAAGAAACTATTGGTGACGATTATGTGCGTCTCCCTGAAGACATTGTGATTGGTTATACTGAGGACGAAGAAGCTATTAACAAGCTCATCGACGATGTCTTCCCATCCCTGCACACCAATGCTAGGTCGAGGGAGTACATGAGCAAACGTGCAATTCTCTCGACCAAAAACGAGCATGTGGATGACCTGAATGACAAGATGATCTCTAGGTTTCCGGGAGAAGAAAAGGTATACCATAGCTTTGACTCTATCAAGGATGACTTCCAGAATAATTACACGATTGATTTTCTGAACTCCATCACACCAAATGGCTTGCCCCCCCCCCCCATGTCTTGAGAGTAAAAATCAATTGCCCGGTCATTTTGCTACGGAACCTCGACCCTCATAATGGCTTGTGTAATGGAACACGGCTTATGATCAGAGCCTTCCAGGATAATGCAATCGATGCAGAGATTGTTGGTGGCCAGCATGCTAGAAAGAGGGTGTTCATACCTAGGATCCCTATGTCGCCATCGGAGGACACCTCACTTCCCTTCAAGCTTAAGAGAAAACAATTCCCCATCCGCCTGAGTTTTGCGATGACCATTAACAAGGCACAGGGTCAAACCATCCCGAATGTCGGTATTTACCTTCCCGGACCTGTTTTCTCACATGGCCAGCTATATGTTGCATTGTCAAGGGGTGCGTCAAGAAAGACGACACGAATTTTAGCCAAGCCTAACAAGGAGGTTGATAAATCTGGGAAGAGCACCAAAAACATTGTCTACAGAGATGTTTTAGAGGGGTGAGGCAGGTATGATCTTTCGTGTATTCTTTGCACCTTTGCTTTTGTATCTATATAACTAATTCTCGACCTAACACTTTTCTTTCCTTTTATTTTCAGGTCTTGTTAGGGACAGAGTGTGAAGCTTCCTTTACTTTGCGGTGGAGATGAATGATACAATAAACCAGGCGCCAGATTAGCCATATTAGGGAACAGTCTATGTTGTATTCTATGCTATCTAAATATACTGTAGCGTTCTGTTCTGTTGAAGATGTTCTTGAACGCCAAAGTGTCCTGCAGTCTTTGAACCCCTTTCATTTTCTTTCATGTAAAGTTTTTTTGAAGATGTCTCCGGCTGTTGAGTAACTTAACTTATGTTAGCTATGTCATATATTTGTGATGAAAACTGCAAGAGTCTATGAGATTTGCAGAATGTAGTGAAGTTGAGAGGCATTATTACTACTGTATGAACATGGGTCGTTCCCGAATCTGTGGTACATGAGCTAACATGCTTTCATTTTTCAGAAAGACAATAGAATATTATATGGCTTAAGGTTCGCTTCAGTGTTTACCTGAAAATTGGGGACAGCAACAGGCGCGAAATCGATTATGGAACCCTTAATCTCCTGCACCGCTGAAGGATCTTGCCGCTGCAAATTGACATCAGGATAACCACACATTACTAAACACCGAGTGGAAAAAACTTACAGTAGAATAGGTACAAGATCGTTCCAAGCAAAGCAATCTTTACCCACAGGATCCCCTTGACTTGCCTTACAGACTTGACACTGTCTCACATTCTTGGAACGACTTAAAGCACTTCCCTGGCCCCTCCTATCAAGAACGGCCGCTGAGGATACATTAACTAGCTGGCAAGACAAATGATACAAGAATTATATTTCTATACAGAGAGGTAAACTCTATGTATATAAAAAAAGGTAAGAGAAAGCACACAAAAGTATCGATGAAACGTTCCGATGAGCTGAACCCAATAATTCTGTATAAAAATGTATTACGAAAATAACTCCTTTAATTCTGTATGTGTGGGGTATAAAAAAACAAAAAAAAATAGGGCCTGAGATAAACGAGGAAAGCGTGGAGCCTGAGATACATAAAAATAGGGCACATGCTTCAATCAAAAGATAAGAAATTACGTACGAAAAATGATTACATTAATTCTATATATGCGTCAGGTATAAAAAAGCAAAAAAAATGGGCCTGAGATAAATCAAAGGAAAGATGTCGGCCCTGAGATAACGACCACGATTCCTTTCCTGCACACGCTATGGAAATCCTTCCCGTGATTTCCGCCTTACATATTGCCTACAACTAACGATCTCTCGATCAGGATCACAAAGAACAAACAGGTTTTGCACCGTAGGGTTTTGTTCCACCTCTCCATCCTCTCTCCCAAGCCGCATCCTCACACCCCTCCACCGCGCCGGCCTCCTCCACCGCATGTCTCTCCAGCCTGCCGTACACATCTCTCCGTGGTGAACTACCATCTTCCTCCATGTCTGCGTCGCAATCCCTGGTGAGCTCTACGGATCAAGCTGCCATCATCGTGGTAATGATATCTCTCTATGATTACACAATATTCACGATTTCACATCTAGAAGGCAATATGGTCACTAGAGGGGATCCAACAAAGTGAATCAACATGCTTTGTTTGCCCCCGCAAAATTACTAAGATGCTCTGTGTGCCTAAGGAAATTCTTATTACTGCATCCACCTGATTACTTGAGAGAATAGTCACCCAAGTGACTCTCAAAAAGTTGACTAGATAATAAAACAAACAAATACATATTGAAATTTAATTGGAAAGAATGTCCTCATACCACTATGTTAAGAACATATCCAGATATGTGCATCTAGGTGTGATGTAGAAATAAGAATGAGACTAATGTTAACTGCGTGCTAGTAATAAATGGTTGGGATTTCAGGAAAACACCAACAAGGGAGCCAAGGACGAGGATATGAACCACGAGTCAACAAAGGCATCACAAGATCAAGAAATCATGGATGATACGGAAAATATGCAGATTGATCAGGTGCTACCCTAAGACAAGCATACAAACCCCGATGCAACAAAGGCGCTTTTTATTTTCACATGTCATTATTATTCTTATTCTGGCAGGACGAAATAATATGTATTTTGTACTAGATTGTCATACATACAATTCTTTACTCACATGAATAATATCTTCTCTTTTGTAAGTACTGGATAATATTGTATTATTGTGTGTTCCAGTTACCAAGTGATGGAGAATCAAATGGAATAGCCAACAAAGATGAATATCTTCTCTTTTATAAATACTGGATAATATTGTATTATTGTGTCTTCCAGTTACTAAGTGAGGGAGAATCAAATGGAATAGCCAACAAAGATGAAGTGGAGAAAAATAAGAGCACGTAGTCCACTGATTCCGAGGTGACAAAGACATCTATTCCTTTCCAACTCTATGTCCCAAATAGTTCTAACTATAATTATATAAATTCCTGCATACGTATTATTCTTTGTCACCTCGCTCTCAGGAATTAACCTTCAACAAAACAAGTGAAGAAATGCAGCCAGATCAGGACGAGCAATTAGCACAAACATTCGGCACCAAGGGGACAGAAACTATAGGGGACATGCTGGCAGATTCAACTAGAATAGCCGACAAAGATGGAGTGGAGAAATATGAAAGCACACAGTCCACTAATTCCGAGGTGACAGAGGCGTCTTTTATTTTCCAACTATGTCCCAAATAGTTATAATTCTAATTATATCCTGCATACAGATTATTTTTTGTAATGTTGCTCTCAGGAATTAACCTTAAACGAAACAAGTAAACAAACGCAGCCAGCTCATGAAGACAAATTAGCACAAACATTCGGCACCGAAGGGGCAGAAACTATAGGGGGCAAGCTGGCAGAATCAAATGGAATAGCCAACAAAGATGAAGTGGAGAAAGAGAAGAGCACGCAGGATACTGATTCCGAAGTCTCCGAATTGACACAGGCATGTTCTCCAAATATGTCCCAGATAGTTCTAATTCTTAATTATATTATTAATCCTTTATTAATCCTGCATAAGGATCATTCTTTGTAATGTTGCTCCCAGGAATTAACCGACAACGAAACAAGTGAACAAATGGATGCCCCTAAGGACGAAGAATTAGAACAAACGTCTGGCGGGGAAGGGGCAGAAATTATAGTACACAAGCTGGCAATGCCTGTGCAGACAGGGAAGCCTGTCCGACTGCATAACAAACCTAAGAAGGCACGGACAAATCCTTCTATGCCCTGCTTTTGCTAAATATTTTTTTTGTAGTCATCAATAATAAATTTTGTTACTTACATTATGATATATTATGCCTGTTTTTGCTACATTTAATTTCTATGCCCTGCTTTTGCTACATTTATTTTCTTTGTTATTACTAAATGTTGTTACTTACATCATGATAGATTACGTCTGCACCGGCGATGATTGGTCCGTGATTGAAAATATCATGTCCGAACCAAACGATAAAAGAAATTTAGTGAGCATCGACGACTCACATCTCAAAAGACGACACTTAGAACGTCTATTACTCCCCGAAGAATTTCTTGGCGACGAAGTAAGTATATGTAGCTTTCAGACAAGACTATGCTATTTTAACATGACTTTCTATTCTCTCCTCTCACTAAGGTGTGAACTTCATATTGCAGATCATAGACGCATACATACATTGCATAAGTGCTAAAGAGCATCTACAGATGAGGTCAGGTGGAAGTGTGTTCTTAGAGAGTGCATGCATCTCTAAGATGATAAAGGAATTTAGCTCTATACGGGATGACGCACCAAGATGGGTATTAAACAGAGCTAAAACTTATTTGGAACATGATATGGTGAGTCTCAGTTCCATATAAATGTTTGTATAGATGGGACCTAAACTAACAAAAACCCTATTTTCAGATATACATTCCAGTTAACATTGAACACTTCCATTGGTACCTAGCAGTTATAAATGCCGGGCAGCGATGCATCCAGGTGCTCGACTCGCTAGGCCCAGGAATGAGCCGCAAAGACCTCACCGCTATGGTTAGTCATTAGTCCCACTACACCATCTTTTGATAACACGATTTCTATTATTGTTCGGTTGTGATGCTAATACTTTTTCATTTATTCATTCAACAGCTCAAAGGACTAGAAAATGTATTCGAATATGCATCGCTTCAAGTGTAACTAAAAACTGATAAGTGGAAAGACTTAAACATCTCATCATGGCCAAGGGAAGAGTGTATTAAGAGCAAACTACAAAGAGACTGGTATACCTCCTAACTCAAAGGCTCAAAGTAATTGACTTCCGAAGACTCTGAATTTAGGCTTATTTTGACAGCAATCTGTAGGAGGAATTAGTTTAAATAAGCATGGAGTAGTTTAACATTCTTGAAAGCAAGCTGCGCACACATCTTACTGAATTTAGGCTCATCTTGAAAGCAAAGTGTTGATAGTTTTTTAGCTTTGACATACAATTTTGACAATTTGGGGACAGATTTAGTCACTGAACCAATTATGACCAGCACATCATTAAACTTTAGTCTCAATATCTGAATTTCTATCTCTGGACCATGTGGCGGCAAGCAAGCAAATTAAATTGGTAAACAGTACAGTGTACAAATGATTCAGCACTAGAGGCCGACAGTGATAGCACCAAGCGAAATTCAGTAATTATAACCAACAAATCATTAAACTTAGTCTGAATATCTCAATTCTATCTCTGGACCATGTGGCTGCAGGCAAGCAAATTAAATTAGTAAACAGTGCAATGCCTATCTCATTGAACACTAGGGCCTGACAGCAACTAGATTCAGTCAAGCATGCAAGTGAATCTAGAGCAGCAGAAAAATCAGGGAACCAGACCTATGAAATCAAAGGAGAGAAAGGTAGAGGGAGGCTTGACCTTGGATTGCTGCTGCCCCATGGCTGGGTGTCATCCCGTGAGAGAAGCCTCACTCCTCTCCCTACATCAAGTTGGTGCAGGTGCGTGGTGAGTTGGAGGCTGGCTGCATCCATTGGCGTGTTGAGGTCTCCTGCAGCCCAGCACGAACACCAACAGAGCAACAAGGTGTGAGGAACCCGCATACACAACTGTAGAATTGAATCAAATAGAGAGGGGAGGCGGGAGGTGGCGCACTTTTTCCTTGAGTGAGTGCTGCTAAAAATCCATGGCTGGGTGTCTTCATGCTCCTCTCTGTGCATAGAGTCCAGTTGCTGCGTGCGTGAGGCAGGAACGTACATCTCATCTTAGGGAAGGGAAGAAGAAATCCAAGAGGAGAGAAGGGGGCGGACCTGTATGTCGTCGGGGTAGCCTTCCTGTCCCGGAGCCACGGGGTCAGGGCCGGCCTTGGGGCATGGGCGACGGGGCGACGGCCCAGGGCCCAGGCGAGGGGGGGGGGGGGGGCACATGATGGAGTATATACATATACTATAGCCCAGCAAAAAGCAAGTAAAAAATTACAAAAGAATTAAAAAAAAGAAATAGGATGGGCTAGGCGGCCTAGATATAGCTAGTTAGTGATCGTTGATGGATACGTGAAGGCGAAGCGGCGCCGTGACTCACGCTCGTTTCGACGTTTCCTTCGTAGGTTCGTCGCCCTCGCCCGCCCGTCGGCCTTCTCGCTCGCTCGGCGCCTTGCCCCTTGGCCCTTGCCGCGTCGCCCTCGCCTCGACGGCTCGCCGTCGCCGCCACACAGCAGTCCGGCCGGCAGGCGGCAGCCCGGCCAACCGGCATCCGTCATCCGGCACCGCAGCAATACGGCAATACCTATACAAGTACGCATCCGACTGGAAGTCAAGAACTACGCATCCATGTTCCTGTCCATCCCCAAACCTCAATTTGACAATCTCAGTAGTCTATTTATTCTTTATTTAGTATGTACGTATTCTAATCCAATCTATCAATTTTTTGTCATTCTATGTAACATGTCTAGGGTTCCAATCATCCGATCTATAAATTCCTTCGCATCAAGAAATGCACGAAGAAACTTTTTTTGAAGCACTGAAGTATTATTGTTGTCAATGGAGTCAGTCTAATCGTTCTTATTTGAGGTAATCATGTCATGTTAGTTTCATTTTGCGATCTTTTTAGTATCATTGTTTTTTGTGGAGTCGGTTCTAATTTGGTTATTATTATTCTCGATGGAGTCATTTGAATTATTATAGTCATATTTTAAACTAAAGATGTGCGATTGAAAGTTACTTTTAAGAAGTTATATATATATATATATATATATATATATATATATATATATATATATATGTAACACGCATACATATATATTGTCTTAGGACTTAGGACATAGGGGCCCATGTCGTCGAGTTCGCCTAGGGCCTCCCGAAACACAGGCCGGCCCTGCACGGGGTAAGGTCGCCGGAGCCATACGGAGCAGATCCAGCGCCGGCGCACGCGCATCCAGCGCCTCCTCGCCCAGCAGCACCATCAGCGGCGGATAAAAATTCAACCTTTGACCTACAGGGTGTGAGAGAGCGGCCACGCTGGTGACGAAGGGGAGGGCAGCCTGACCAGGGAGCGCCGGCGGTGGTGACGAAGGGGAGGGGCAGCCTGACCAGGGAGCGCTGGCTATGGTGGAGAGAATGGGGAACGGAGGAGATTGTGAGGGAGTGGTGGGGAATAGTCCAGAGAAGAATCTGAGGCGGCATTGGAGATGATGACTGACGGTTTTTTTTAGAAATCTGACGTTTTTTTCTTAATACTACTATGTAGAGTACTGTATTAGGTAGTGACGGGAGAGATTGTGATTGATCACGGCCTTGTCCGAACCAAAAAAGAAGTTGTCTTATTTTTATTGGTCGTGTCCGATTCACCTCACATTATAATAATAAAAATCCATTATTTTTATAGTCATAATCATTTGATGTTTTAATAGGTTTCCTGTATAAATATTATCTAAAAAAGTTGAAAAAAATACTGGTAAAAAACACATTCGATATATCTGAATTTTAGTTGAGGAAATGAGTATGAGTAAATAAGTTCAAACACGAAGCAAAAGCTTTGATGTTTTCTTGATTATTAAGAAGATTTCCGGTTAATAATGGAAAACCACACAAACACACACTAGGTTGGGCGTAGGTGATGGGGAGCAAGGCGACCATGGGGAGGAAGAGGGCGGTGACGACGGAGTGACACGACGGCGACGGAGACAGGGCGGTGACGACGGAGCGACACAACGGCGACGGGGAGAGGGCGGTGGGTAGTGGAGCGGTGGGGAACAAGAGCGAGTGGGGACTGGGAGTGACTGGTCTGCGTGAGCGCGGGGGCAATTTCGGAACGCTGGTAAAATGCGTAACATGACGAAATGTGTACTAGGAATCGTCCAACGACCTATATTTTGGAACAAAGAGAGTACTACTAATATATAAGCCAGTGACCCATTGTAAGTGAGTGTGGCATTTTTTCCAAACAAAATAAAAATATCTTTAAATTTCAAAGGGCATGTCCGGTTCACATGCTGCATGGGTGAGATTTTTGTTTTCATCGCTGCTTGTTACGGTCATGATCATTGGATGATTTCAAAAAATAATATAAATCCCTATAAAAATGATAACAATTTATTGAGTATATTTAAGTTTTGTAATCATGCAGGTCATCTTTTGGTTTGTGGATGATAAATTTTATGGAGTACTTCACAGGAGTAATTTTGTCTAATATTCCTACACAGGTACATTTCACTGTGTATCATTATACTTATTCTATGTTATATCACTATTTAACTCTTATTACTACTTTAATAGAAACATATGACAGATTTTAGAACAAAACTAGCTGTCATTTTAGTGGACTCGGAATTGAATGATGATAATACAAGAAATAGAGACATTGAAGATGACGAAAACAACATAGATCCCACGGAATGTATGATTCTGGATAGACCTCCTGAGAATTTCAAAACATCAAATACATCAGGAGAAGTCAAGCTCATCTCGCGGTCATTTATCCTTTCACCGTCTGTCAATCCAACAAATGATGATTTAATAGATGAACTTTGCTTGTTCATCGGTATGGTTGATGATGTCGCTCTACTAGAGTAAGCTATATTTTTTAGTTTATTTTGTATTCCAATAAATTTCTTTGATGTCAATATAATGACAGAATTTCGATTTTACAGGAGCGAATGGGTGAAAAGCTCTAATCCGTACCCTATTAGCTTAAATTTGAGACAAATAAAAAACATATTGAACAATGATGAATACATGGATATCCATTGCTTTAATATGGCTGTGCGGATATTAGCGAGCCATGAAGTCCAGCTTCTCAGAGACATTCCATCTCACTATATGGATCTGAACTTTTGTGTAAGTTACTATAATCATGTATTACATTTTTTTTCTCATTGCACTAATATTTTCTCATTCTTATTTTAGTCGATGTTCCACTATGCACGAAGTCATCGTGAAAATATGGAAATTGCTACATTGAGACGGTTGTTTCAAAGCTGGCCTGACAGTAATGATTACCATATCTCACAATGTGATGAGGTAAGATTTAAATTTTTCATCTTTAACAGTGCTTTATTTGGTCTTAATTAATATCACATGTATTTCTAAACTATTTCATCATTGCAGATTTTATTGCCTTGGTGTATGTTTGGGCTATTTCTATTGTTTGTGTTGGATCAAAATAAAAAGGTTGTCTCAATTTTTGATCCGTTACCAATACCTACTTTGGGGAATAACGTACTTAAAATTGTGGCCGACAACCTAAACCTTGCGCTTGAAGTTGCAAACCCTGCATTCAAGGATGATATCTCTAAATGGGAATCCTTAATTCCTGTTGCTCCAACAAATTATTTCATACATGCAGTGCCCTGTCCGGTTATTTGGTTTTTAATTACATGCACTCATTGTGCGATGGAAAACTATATTTTCCCATACCCAAGGTGAGTGTTTACACCATGCTTATTTCTATACACATTGCGCATGCAACTTGTTATAACAATGTTGTATAATGCATATGTAGGATGGGTTTCAGCTGAGGAAGCAATTTTTGGTGCATATTTTAAAGTACGAAGAGAATGAAGCTCAAAACAACATCCCATACATTGAACGAAGCATCATTGATCGCATCCATAGATGGACCTTCATTGCTTCAAAAGATGTACCTTCAAGACATGCTTAGTTGCGGGTTTTAAAATATATTTTTTGTAACAATTACAATACATTTATTATGTGATATTGAATTTTAGGCGGAGACATGTTTCCGGATCGTGTGTTACACACGCGCTCATATGGTTGTGCATAAGACACACTTAAATGGCTCGGTAAAAGAACTCAGTAAATAAAAATTAGATCCAGAATAGATGTTTTTACTATAGACTATGATACATGTGTTGGATCAGAAATATGTCACACTTTTTGAAAATACAATTTGAGTGACATGATAACATTTTGTAGCGATCTGATACCATGTTAACTTGTTTTGTTTGAGACGTGCGTTGCACGTGCATGCTTACTGGTTACAAGGAAATGCTTCATAAAACGAAAGAAAAGGTCGCATGCGCAGTTCCAAAAAATGGTCGCATAAATTTTTCAAGCATGGTGACATGGTAAATTTAGAAAAAAGTTAGTATTGTGATGATGGAAATTGTAAGAATAATTTGTAGTCTACACAATTTGCCATGGGAAGAAGTATGAACTTGCTGTCAAAAAATTGTAGTGCACACATGGAAACTTTGAAAAAAATTGTTTTTGTATAAAGAACAAACATGACAAAATTTGCCTTGGGAAAACATGTGAACTTGCCGTCCATTTTTTTTTTCTCATTGATACACGCCAAGTGTATATTTTTGTACAAGAAAAATGTAACATGGAAACTATAAAAAATTATAGTAAAAAAGGAAAACAAGTACCTTGGTATCTACGATAATAGATGCCATGGTGAATATAATAAATTCGCTATGGTCCGATTCAAAATGAATACGAAGTGTGAGCAGACAGAAATTTTCAAGCTAACAATAATGGATTTACCGTCAGCTAATATGTGTATTTGACACGATGTGTTTTTGCCGTCGTAAACAATATGAGCAAATTGCCATTAAATTAGGGATAACAAAAAAGATTTGCCATGGTATGCATAGTAAATTGCCATGGTTTGTGATAAAAATTGCCATGGTATCTAAGTTTTTTTGCCATGGTTACGGTTGAGAAAGAAAATACTCCCTCCTACAAATATAAGAATTTTTGGATATTTTAATATGAACTACATACAAACTAAAGCAAGTGAACAAACACACTAAAATGTGTCTATATACATCCGAATGAGAAAAAAGTTAAAATATCTTCTAATAGTGAGCAGACAGGGTACATAACATAAATTTGCAGTGTTCCATGTCCAAAATTAAGAAAAATTTGCCATAAATGCAGACTTTGCGTTTTTGTATATTTGCCATGTGAGTAATACACATTTACATGGTAATCCACTTCTAAGCCTACGCTCAGCTGCACCTGCCCTGGCGAAAAACAATCAAAACAAATACTACAAAAAATTAAAAAAATTCAAATTTCTTTTGTGTGGTAGATAATTTGATGCATGACGTTCGCTTCAATTTTCAAATCATTTGGACATCTGAGCAGCTCTCCGCAAAAAAGGAAAATTTGGGGTCTCTAAAAATGTTTCACGCACTGTTCTGGCCCTATTTGTCTTTTTTTCGAGAGCTTCTCAGATGTCCAAATGATCTAAAATTTAGAGAGATCCTCACACATCAAATTATCTACCACACAAAAAAATCTGGCATTTTTTGAATTTTCGTAGTATTTATTCTGACCTTTTTTTCTTCTGACCGGGTGCAGATGACCCTGGGCACCCAAACGCTGCACTCACATTTACAATATATTTTATAGAAAGTTGCCATGTCAATACTTAGTTGCCACATAAATTGCAGTAAAAAGAAATGAAAGTTCATGGACATGGAGACATGGCAATTTCAACTAGGCTGCGAAATAAACACGCCAAACTAAGTTCACGTACAAAATATTGCTTAGCTGAACAACGAACAATAGTTGTTGTAAAATCTTAAGTAAATTAGTACAGTTAGCTAAATGAGTGGATAGTTTGGTATGAACGTTTTTCTCCCCATTTGTGACCTCCCTTCAGATGTACTTAATGAGTAGAACAGGGGACCTGCAAACTTGACAAGCGAACAACAACAACATCTTCTATGAAACTCCCTGTGCTTGCTTAACTCGCTGTCTTTTGGATCCAACTAAATATTTTGATTCCCGTGGGCACTCTATACACGCTAGATCTTTTTTTTTTGCGACGACTATACATGGTAGATCACACATATACCAAACTAAAGGCAGTTCACCAAACGTGCTAAGAAGGACGAGAGCACAACCATTCTAACAGATTATTGCTAAAATGAATAGTCAAAAGGTACATGAGCACAATGAGCTGAATTCAGCAACATCGAAGAGCTGATGCCTTGCAATCGCAAAGGTATTCAATGATCTGAAAATGTAATAAGGAAGGGAGGAGACTGAGGGATGTCGGTTTCCTGTCGATGTCATGAAGCTTGCTTATGCCGGCGGCAACACCACAACCCTTGCCCAACGCGGACGGGAATGGCTCACCACCCCAGTGCCGCCGACGAAATGCTGGAACACCGTGGCTTTGCCGGGAGCCCGCGGTGATGCCACAACCCTCCTGTTTGCAGCTCCCCTCCATACACGTGCTGACCAGATACTCCTTAGTTGTCGATTGCCATCTTCAACCCATTCGTCCTAGGTAAAGGCAGCGCTCCTTGGCGAGCTCGGATGAAGACGTACCTCCCAGTTTTCCCCGCCGCCGTGCTACTTCTTGCCCGCCAGTCACTTCTAGAGAACCCTCATGCCGCTCCCCCGCGCCTTTGGACATACCACACATGGGGAGGCATCGATGCTAGCGTAGGGTGGAGCTGGCTGCAACAACGGCGCTACAACTTGAGAGGAAGCGCACTGGACTACCCATCGGGCCGTACATCACTGGCGTATCGGACGTGATGTGGATGGATGTGAGGCAGTCCCTGCTACCGGTGGCTTCGGGTGCGTTCCGTTTGTGGCTGCGCCTGTGGCCGTGCGAGGAGATGAGCAGGAGCGCTCATCGCGGATGGCGGCTTGGAGGCGAGCTGGACGATGCGATGATCTCCACCTCCTCCCGGATCACCTCCGCCCCGTCCCTCGTCAATATGGCGCCACTGGTGCAGCCTGCCTTTACCTCGTCTCTGCCGCCGCCAGCCCAGTTGTGGCACAGCCTAACTCGCAGAGGAGAGCGCATGGTGATGTACATAAACAATGGATTTCGTTCGCGTTGATGTGCAGTTCCAGTGAACGACTCCCGAAACTAACGTGTATTCCCTCCAAGGTTTCTTTTTTCTCGATTTTGGTTTTTCTTTGGGAGGGATCAGAAAAGCCAGTTTCCAGGAAAACTTGGTACTTTTGAAAATTTTCAGCCGAAAAATTTCAAATGTATTGTAAATTGAAAACCTTTAGCTACTAAATATATTAATATCAATTGAATGTTGAGCATGGAGGTCTATATGTTAAACATGTAAGTGGGCCTTGGAAAAAGTAAAAGAAAACCCGAGTTATCTAGAGGGACCGAAAAACACGGTTATCGGTAAAACTTAGTATTTTTGGAATTTTTTTGCCCAAAAGTTTCAAACGAATTTCAAGTTTAAAAACATTTACCTACTGAATATATTAAATTTAAGTGGATGTTGAGCATGCAGGTCTATCAGTTCAACTGGTAAGCGCCCCTTTCTTTGTTCCCAAACTCTCGGTTACGATATACTCAGCCCCCCCGCGCCGTGTGTGCTTGAAGAAGTAAAAATAAACCTCGATCCGATTATGCGACCCGCAGGAATCCTGTAAGGCGATATACCACAAGGATAAGACATCTATTAAAAAGAATTGACCAAAAAAACCCCTTAAAATTCCCCTCCCCTACTTCAAGATCTGTGCATCTCATCCAACGGCAACGAGCACATTCACGAGAGAAAGCTTCAAAACTGCCGTCAGATAGGTGTAATGTTTTCGTAAATCGTTCACTTAGAAAGAAAACCGTTTCATATATGTATTGGATTGAAACCTAAAAATGCATCACCAATGGCAGCAAAGTAGCGACGTGAGCGGATAGTAGGACAAAAAAAAAAAGAAAAAAAGAAACAGTGTGCGTTTCGGTCTTCCCTACGCAAGAGATTCCGATAGTAGCTAGCTATCCGAGTCCAGAAGGAACGCACACACACAGCTAGCCATCGAGCTACTATAAATATGTTGTCCATATCGATCAGCACAAAGAGCAATTGCTTTCTGGCGTTCTTCTCATCGTCTCCATCCCTCTCGCGCGTGGTGGCTGGTCCACGAACAGCAATGGCGGCCGTAGCAGGAGCTCTTCTCCCGCCGCTGCTCCCGACGCCGCCAAGGAGCTGAGATGCTGCCGATCCTCCCGCCGCCGCCCAAGAGCAAGATGCTGCCTCTGTTGCCGACGCCGCACGGTGTCGTCCTCACCATGCTGGTGTCCGCCATGTCAGGCCGCGCTGACTTCGTCCACAGGTGGGACTGGAACAAGACGGGCAAAAAGCCATGCAGCTCCGTTTGCTCGTCGTCGTCGTCATCGGGCAGCGAGAGCAGTGGTTGTGCCGACTCCGTCGACAGGTGGGACTCGGACAAGAAATACAGGAAGCCCCGCACCACCATCACCATGTCGTCCTCGTCGTCATCTTCATACAGCGCCGGGAGGCCCGGACGCGCGCCGACTCCGTTGAACGCTGGGACAGCAAGAAACTCGCAACCTCGTCCCCGCCCACTGGTCACGGCCGCCATGACGGCAACAACAAGGGCCTGCCTAGTCCTGGCCCTGGCTGCGCGTCCTCAGCAGAGCGCTGGGACTTGCACAAGAAGCCTCTGACTAAGGCCACCATTAGTAGAAAAAGGGTCAAACGTGCAGCACATTAGTGCCGGTTTGTATTAGAGCCGGCACTAATGTATACATTAGTGCCGGTTCCAACGGCTAGCCAGGCCGCTCTCATTAGTATCGGTTCGTGGCTAACCTTTAGCATCGGTTCGTGCCACGAACCGGTACTAATGAGGGTGGTGGCAGGATGTTGTCAGTCTGGGCCCCCTCCAACACCTTTAGTACCGGTTCGTGCCACGAACCGGTACTATAGGTCGACGTACATAAACCCTTCGTCCACCCGAGCCACTCTGTTCTTCCCCTTTCCCCTCATTTCTCCTCTGTTCTTCCCCTTTCCCCTCGAGTTCCTCACAAATTTTGCCTAAAATTTGTCAAGATTTGAAGGCCCCCATCCATTCAAATGATCATAAAGGTTAGCAACTTTGTCCTTTCAACTCTCATTGCTAGATTAGCTCTTCCCATGCTTTGTATAGTTACTAATTTGTGAGTTTAGTAATTTGGGAGGAAATATATATATGTGCTAGTATTTGACTTATATGCAATATGAGGTCAAAAATAACACTTAGTTTGCATATGTAGGTGTGGTTTACTTAGTGTCTTCTAAATCTCCGTCGTAACCACCGTCGATCGCCCGCACCGTCCCGTCACCGGCACCACCTTGTGGTGAGCCTCTTGTTCATGAAATTTTATATAAAAAATTGATGTTTGTGTGATTTGGATATATAGTTAATCATGTAATAATTATCTTACCCGTACGTTGTTTGTTATACATAGTGTTTTGATATCCGTCCCCGTCGGCCCTCGTCCTTGTTATGATTCAGATGTGGTATATTCTCTTTTAAAACTATTAGTTGCATTTCGTGTTTATGACAAATTATGCCCATCAAGTTGACATAGATATTTTTATCCAGGAGGTATGTGAACCAAAAATTCCAACCGACCCTATTGTCGAGAGGTTAAATTTAGTTGAAAGAGAAAACGAGTACTTGAAAGAAAAATTGAAAAGAATTGAGGGGGAGAAGATGGAATTGGAGTTGCATGTTGCCGATGTCGTCGATGATCACAAGATCAAGATGGAGAAAATGCGCTTGAAGAATAGAAAGATTAGAAAATATGCCATCGATAGTGAGGCTTGGTATCATTATGCTGTTGGATCAATTGTTACCTTAGTTGCGATCTTGATCACATTTGTTGTTGCATTTAAATGCTTTAGCTAGAGAGTTATTTGTTTGTTGCATTTAAGTGTTGTATGAACTTTATGTATGAACTTGTATTAATTTGGTCTATTCGTTGTTGTTAATGAAGATGAGCCGGAAATGGATGTACGATGACCGATGCTCTCCCCAGTTCGTTGAGGGCGTGCATACTTTTCTGCTTGCGGCTGAGGCAAACAAGCCGGCGGATGGTTTTATGCCTTGTCCATGTGCTGGCTGTAAGAATGGTTGCAATTACTCTACGTCAAGAACCATTCACGTCCACCTGTTTGAGTCCGATTTCATGCCCCACTATAATGTTTGGACCAAGCACGGAGAAAGAGGGGTTATGATGGAAGACAATGAAGAAGAAGAGGACGACGACAGCTATCCTGGCCATGGGTTCCCTGAATACGATGATACAACAATGGGGGAAGAAGC
The DNA here is from genome assembly GCA_963921465.1 of Triticum timopheevii. Taxonomy (NCBI): domain Eukaryota; kingdom Viridiplantae; phylum Streptophyta; class Magnoliopsida; order Poales; family Poaceae; genus Triticum; species Triticum timopheevii. The sequence continues at coordinate 49,237,617 of OY997272.1, read as the reverse complement.
TGAGCCGGTAATGCGGGAAGAAGCTGAGCCGGCAATGCGGGAAGAAGCTGAAGAAGAGGCATCAGATGAGCCCGTTGATGATTTAGGTCGGGCCATTGCCGATGCAAAGAGAAACTGCGCAAGTGATTTGGAGAAGAAGAAGTTGCAGCGCATGTTAGAGGATCACAAAAAATTGTTGTACCCAAATTGCGTAGGTGACAAGAAAAAGCTGTGCACCACACTGGAATTGCTGCAATGGAAGGCAGAGAATGGTGTATCTGACAAGGGATTTGGAAAGTTGCTGGTAATGATAAAGGATATGCTTCCAAAGGACAACGAATTGCCCGAGAGTACGTACGAAGCAAAGAAGGCTGTCTGCCCTCTAGGGTTAGAGGTGCAGAAGATACATGCATGCCCTAATGATTGCATCCTCTACCACGGTGAGTACGAGGATTTGAACGCTTGCCCGGTATGTGGTGCATTGCGCTATAAGATCAGCCGCGATGAGCCTGGTGATGTCGAGGGCGAGCGCCCCAGGAAGAAGATTCCTGCCAAGGTGATGTGGTATTCTCCTATAATACCACGGTTGAAACGTTTGTTCCAAAACAAAGAGCATGCCAAGGCGATGCGATGGCACAGAGAAGACCGTAAGAAAGACGGAAAGTTGAGAGTACCCGCTGACGGGTCGTAGTGGAGAAAAATTGAAAGAAAGTACGGGAAGGAGTTTGCAGATGACGCAAGGAGCGTATGGTTTGGTCTAAGCGCAGATGGCATTAATCCTTTTGGGGAGCAGAGCAGCAACCATAGCACCTGGCCTGTGACTCTATGTTTGTATAACCTTCCTCCTTGGTTGTGCATGAAGCGGAAGTTCATTATGATGCCAGTGCTCATCCAAGGCCCTAAGCAACCCGGCAACGACATTGATGTGTACCTAAGGCCATTAGTTGAAGAACTCTTACAACTGTGGAATGGAACAGGTGTACGTGCGTGGGATGAGCACATGGGGGAAGAATTTGACCTAAAGGCGTTGCTGTTCGTGACCATCAATGATTGGTCTGCTCTCGGTAACCTTTCAGGACAGACAAACAAGGGATACCGCGGATGCACGCACTGTTTGGATGATACCGACAGTATATATTTGAATAGTTGTAAGAAGAATGTGTACCTGGGACATCGTCGATTTCTTCCGAGCAGGCATCCCGTAAGAAAGAAAGGCAAGCATTTCAAAGGTGGGGCGGATCACCGGACGAAGCCTCGCCACCGTACTGGTGCTGATGTACATGATATGGTCAAGGATTTGAAGGTGATATTTGGAAAGGGTCCTGGCGGACAACCTGTTCCGAAGGACGCGGACGGACGCGCACCCATGTGGAAGAACAAATCTATATTTTGGGACCTACCATATTGGAAAGACCTAGAGGTCCGCTCCGCAATCGACGTGATGCACGTGACGAAGAATCTTTGCGTGACCCAGCTTGGCTTCTTGGGCGTGTATGGGAAGACAAAAGATACACCTGAGGCACGGGAGGACCAGCAACGTATGCACGGAGAAGACGGCATACATCAGGGTCATGCAAGCTATGCTCTTACCAAAGAAGAGAAGGAAATCTTCTTTGAATGCCTGCTCAGTATTAAGGTACCGTCTGGCTTCTCGTCGAATATAAAGGGAATAATTAACATGGTAGAGAAAAAGTTCCAGAACCTAAAGTCTCATGACTGCCACGTGATTATGACGCAACTGCTTCCGGTTGCATTGAGGGGGCTTCTACCGGAAAACCTTCGATTAGCCATTGTGAAGCTATGTGCATTTCTCAATGCAATCTCTCAGAAGGTAATCGATCTAGAAATCATACCAAGGTTACAGAATGATTTGGTGCAATGTCTTGTCAGTTTTAAGTTGGTGTTCCCACCATCCTTCTTCAACATCATGACGCACGTCCTAGTTCACCTATGCAAAGAGATTAACGTTTTGGGTCCTGTATTTCTACACAATATGTTCCCCTTTGAGAGGTTCATGGGAGTCTTAAAGAAATATGTTCATAACCATGCTAGGCCAGAAGGAAGCATCTCCAAGGGCCATCAAAATGAGGAGGTCATTGAGTTTTGTATTGACTTTATTCCTGACCTTAAGCCGATTGGTGTTCCTGAATCGCGGCATAAGGGCAGACTGGATGGAAAAGGCACGCTAGGAGGGGAACAAATAATATGTATGGACGGACATTCTCTCACTGAAGCACACTACATAGTTCTACAGAATTCCACCAGCTTCCAAGCCTGTTGACACAGACTATGAGCGCCACATCAGGAAGTTAAATCGAGCACGTCTACAAAGGGAGGCGAGCACGTCTACATCGGGATCGAGCAAACAAGAAGCAGCTGTCAAAAAATGCGGGAAAACCATTCCCTAGCTGGGAGAACAGGCGGCGCAATCGATCCCCTCGCTTGTTGTGCCAACAACAGGTGACAGTACGCGCCCCCAATATTATTGTGGGCAAACAGTGCATGTTTCCGAGGTGGGCAATGTGGTAATAACGGAGGAGCATATAATGCAGGCTGAAGTTCTCAACATCACTGTTGGACAACTCCTCGAGATCGAGCCCATGCCTTTGCTTAGAGAGGATGAAGTAAAACGAAAATATGTCCGGGGCCAACCTTTGGTCGCGCCAGACAAGGTCAAGAACCTCCCAACGAGAATGTATGAATTGCATCAATGGTACATGAACATTACCAAGATTTCAGATCGATTGTCCCTTATGGTGAATGTCAAGCAGGACTATTACTACCATGAGAAAGCTGGGTCCGTTGAGTATTCAGAACTGTTTCAGTTATACAATCAAGACGCACTCGACAATACTATCGTCAGTTGCTATTGTATGTAAGTGATTTCTTTATATAATTTAAGTCTCAAGCTAGCTGTAGTGATCCTTTTGAGATCAATCATTACCTGTAATTATCTTCACTCTATATTCTTTTCTATGGTATTATGCAGGATGAAGATATATGAAATGAGAAAAAGTGGACGCTTTGGCATTGGGTTCATTGACCCAAACACCATTAATGAATACACATGGAAGATAAATGAACGTCTTGCAAAGGAAGTAGAGGACAGCATGCTAGAGTTCTTGAAGCGCCTCAAATACAATGAAGATATACTACTTCCTTACCACTTCTAGTGAGTCACACTGTCTTGTACTACAAATTCTCTGTTTTTGCCTACTAGCTAGCTACATGTTTTTGCTTACATATGCCCGCTTAATTAAGACATGTAAACGTGTGTGCATGCAGATTTCACTGGGTCTTGTGTATCATTAAAGTTGACGCCAGAACAGTTGAAGTACTGGACTCATTAATCTAAAAAAAACTGACTTTAACATCTTGTATGGGATAGTCAAAAGGTAATTTCAATCATTATTAACTATATATCTCGGCCTATTTAGTTCGTCATTTCATGATATGAACTATTTAATAACCCCTTTATTCATTTTCTTTGTCGGTGGGCAGGGCTTGCGCAAGATTCATCAGCATCACGGAAGGTGAATGGAAACAAAAGTTTCAATGGTTTCGACCCAAGGTAAGTAATTAAGTAGTACTAGCTAGCTAGCTAGCTGCCATCTCTTTAATTATCATGCTTGATTAATTTTTATCTGATCAAATTTCATTCTCGTAAAGGCCCTGAAGCAGGCGCAGGGGACTGATCTGTGTGCATTCTGCGTTTGCGAGAACATTCGCATGATGGCGTTCAAAAGAAGTAGATCTCAAAGACAGCAATGGGTACGCTTGTCAGAACACTATTCACAATTTTTACACCATTATCGATATCTAGGCACACAACTAATACACATGCATATTGATCTCCTTCTTAACAGTTCAAAGAGGTGCGGGAGAAGCTCATAGAAAGGGAGCGCGTAGAAGCACTTCAAGAGAAAATAGCGGGATTTTTGCTCGACCAGGTCATAAATCCGAATGGAGAATTCTATTATCCGCTACCGCCCCCATGAAACCACTTTCAATTGTCATCGTGCTCCGAAGGCACCAATTAGGCTAATGCCACTGGCTTCGAAGACAACATTCATATGTAGAAGAAAAATTGTATATAGCTATACATGTGTGTATGTGTGAATTAATTAATATGGTGGTTTAATTTGTGAGACATTGATGTAATATATATATATGCATGATTGGTTCTACTAGAAATTCTATTTTTATATATATATATATATATATATATATATATATATATATATATACATAACGTGTATAATGTGTAGTATCGTAAAATACCAGCAAACGAAAAAGAATTAAAATGGAAACACAAAATTAAATGAAAAAGAAATCATAAAACTAAAAAAACCCCAAATCTTATAGTACCGGTTGGTCTTACCAACCGGTACTAAAGGGCTCCAGGTCACCGGAGCTGGCTCGTGCCACGTGGTTGCCCTTTAGCACCGGTTCGTGCTGAACCGGTACTAAAGGGGGGGCCTTTAGTGACCACAAATTAGTGCCGGTTATGTAACCGGCACTATAGGGCCTTACGAACCGGTGCTAATGCCCGGTTCTGCACTAGTGCACCGCCACGGCATCGCAGAAGTCCGTGTTCGCCGGGCCCAGCTTCTATGCCTCGCCGGACCCGAGCATGCTCCCCATCCCCTCCTTCTTTCTGCGCGCACATTAGCCTTCTTTCGGTAGTAATTGTTACAAATCCATCATGGCGATCTAGTTCCTTCCCGAGGAGTAGTGCTGTGTAGTAGGATGTGTAATTGTTTGATTCAATCCCATAACTCTTGTAATCCCTTTTATTTCATCTCACCTAGTGAAAAAACATTTGGCCGATGCTACTTCTGGTGTTATGATTCCAATTAACCAAAATTTAGGCAAGGATGTTTATTTTTCATGAATTTGTTCATGGTACAACTTAATTTGAGAAACTTCTAATCTACTTAGCGTTCAGCTTGAAGTTAACTAAGAAGAACAGAATATACGCAGTTCTTTAGACTAGAAGAGTCGTCGGTATTGCTTCATGAACCGAACGCATACATGAAAGAGTCACCCCCATCGGTCACTCGACTGAACACCATTCCACTCTTCGAATTCACTGTTCTCCTCCTCCAATATCTCGCCCCGTCTGGCCAGCGAGTCACGGCACTAGCTACTGCCTTGATCAAGAGAAGAGTTACATATTGGTTGCCTTGCCCGTCAACCTCGGCTTCACCTCGCTGGTCTCCCACATCTTTATAATCCATGGCGCCAACATTCACTTCAGGATAATCATAAGTTGCCTAGTGTTTTGTTGTAAGGCGAGCTTATTTTCACAGGTACTCGGCTTATACGCCTATATGCTGAGTATGTAAAAAATGTAAGCACGGCTTATAGAAAATTCGCGGTGTCTAAGAAATTAAGCTGAGAATCACCAAAAAAGACCCTCGCTTTAGATGTTATTATGCTCAGCATAACCGTTATAAGGTACTCGGCTTACATCGTCACTACTTCGAGCATCGCCACCAGGCGCGCGATATTAGCGCGGCGCTGGAAAAATTGTTTTTTTTGCACGCGCAGCTGTTCCGGGCGCTCCAGCAGACGCGCATAATACGCACGCGCGGTATAATTAGTTCAGCGCGCAGAGCGAAACAGCATCACGCGCCCCTTATTTCGTTTGCCCGCTCCCGCGCGCTGCACACTCGAGCGCCCGCGCCGCACTGTCGGAACCCTCCCCGTCCACCCCGCGCTGCCGCCGGCGAATTCGCCCGATGGACGACCGCGCCGACATCCCCCCAACCCCTCCCTACACACGTGACCCCTCCGCCGCCGGCGCAAAGGCTACCCGGGGGAGCTTTGGCTTCGCCTCCGCCGGCGCTCCTACAAGCACCGGTCTCGCGCGCGGCCTTTTCATGGCGCCACGGACTACCTCGGCGGTGGTGTCATGTCGGCGCCCGCCGTGAATCCACGTGCCCCCCTCTCGAAGCTCCCAAATTCGGTGGCGGCGAAGGCGGGCAAGGTGTCCGGGAAGAAGAACAAAGCGGCAGATGGCTCTTCTAGGCGGTCGGAGAAGAAACTTGCAGGGCGTGCGACGGCGGCCGATGCGCGCAATGTGTTCGATGAAATGGCCACAAGGTATGATTTCGCCCTCTTTTGTCATTGTTGTCTTTTACATAAATGGATACACATATGGATAGCTTAGTTTTGTTGTACATACTTTGTAGTTTCAATGATGAGACATTATGTCAACTATGGGTGTTGGCTCCAACAATTCCCATTGGTCTCAAACCAATGAAGTGCATTTAGATGATCATGAGTTTGAGGTGGACGAGGATGGTGAGGGTAACATCGATACGCTGAAAGGAAGAGCAGGCAACTACACCATGGAGGAAGACATCTTGCTATGCAGTAGATGGATGCAAGTGTCTATGGATGCCAGCGTTGGAGGGGACCAAAGTAGAGATGCATATTGGATCCGGATGAAGGAGCACTTTGATTTTTACAACACGAGTGGAATTGACCGCATGGAGAGATATCTTCGCTCCCGGTGGTCGACAATCAACAAAAATTGTCAAAGGTGGGCGGCGACACTTAAGGCGGTTGACACGTTCAACAGAAGTGACACTAACGATAGAGACAGGGTAAGTACATTTTTTGTTTTTTGAAATGCTAACTAGTTCCTTCCATGTTTGTTCCATGTTCATGCTTTTTTTGTTGTCTGAAATGCTAACTTGTTCTTTTGTTTGTAGCTCACTATTGCACAAAACTTATTTCAAGGAGAAGAGAAGAAGACCAAGAAAGGGAGACCATTCGTGTTTGCCCATTGCTACAATGTGTTGTAGCATGAAGAGAAATGGAAGCCCCGTGATGAGGAATAAAAGAGCAAGAAAAGCAAGACAACTATTGATTTGGATGATGACGAGGAGGAGGCATCAAGTGATGGTGGCAAGAGAAGCCCTACACCAAACTTGGTTGCCTACTCCAAGCCAAAAAGACCAAATGGAGGCAAGAAAGATGCAAAAGAAAAGAAGAAGAAAAACAGATGAGATGATGATTTGAAGAATGCCATGGAAGCTATTGTGAAGGCAAGAAAGGAAGAGAACGAGGTGAGGATGATGGCAAGGAACCAAGATGTGGCGGCCGAGGAGAGGAGGGTGGCGGCCGAGGAGAGAAAGGTGGCATTGGAGGAGAAGAAATTGGCCATGGAGGAGCGATCTAGATTGTTGGAATGGGAGAAGTACTTGTTCTTCATGGACACATCTACCCTAGATGAGAAGCAAAAGGAGTACATCAATCTTGCCCGTGAAGAAGTCTTGGTCCAAAAAAGAGCCATAGCCATGGGAGGCATGGGAGACCATGGGAGGCATGGGTGGAATGGGTGGCTTCAGAACTACCATGGGAGCATCTACGGGAGGCATTAGTGGCATGGGTGGCTTCGGAGCTACCATGGGCGGCATGGAAGGCATGAGTTTTGGTTCTCTCATGGGAGGCATGGGAGCACCTCTGGGTGGCATGAGTGGATATCACATACCTTCGCATGATATGGCGTGCGACAATGATGAAGAGGAGGAGGAAGAATCGTCTTTGGATGAGGAGGAAGAATCGGAGGAAGAGGAGGACGATGATGATGTGGCATGATTGTTCATGTGCCATCTGTTTTGTGAACTTGTCATGTACTTGGTTGGGTGATTTATGACTTGGTAGGATGATGATGTGGCATGATTGTTGATGTGCTGTGCAATTGAACTATGCTATGTCTTTATTTTGCATATTTGTTTAATGTTTGAAACATCATCATATTGTCAAAATGGACATGTAAAATCTCATTTGCAAGCGACCGGCTGCTCGCGCGCGCTGTAAGTTAGCGCGCCTGCTGGAGCTGCTCGCGCGTGCCATATTTTGTTGCCGCCGCTGGAGCCAGCGCACTGCCTCGTGCAGAAAACAGCTATTTCCGTGCGTGTTGGAGATGCTCTTATGGACATTGCTGAGGGCACATCAGGATCTTGCTATCAAGAGGGAACAAGTCCGCTTTATGAAGGGAGTGTGGTCCCCTTTGCCCCGGTTGCATCATAAGTTTTCTGCGTTCATCAAATGTCATTTGAAGGCACATGTCAGGTTCCGCCATTCTTGTGGCCCCCTGGCATATTCGAGATGTTTACTACATTTCTATGATTTTTAATGCCGGAAAATCAAGATCCGACCTGCGGCACATGAAATCATGACGGGAAATGGGCCCTCTACAACCAAAGGGGGAGGGGGCCACACCGGTGGCTAGGGCTAGCCAGCCGGCATGCGGTCCAATGTCGTTTAAATCCACGTAAATTTACAAGAAGCCGGAAATTCACGGGACCTAGCATGGTCCCATAATAGGGACCATAGAGGATGTGTGGTAAAAAATTAAGAGTATTTCACAAAAGCATTCATGGAGGTCGTGTTTAAATCGGTTAGCCTCGCATGAAGGATCTAGCTGCGGAGAGGGGATGCCTCTAGTTTGTGAAGGGAGTGCGGTGCCCTTTCTCTATTTGACTCAAAAAACTTTTCTTTTGGGTCAGCTGAGGCCATTTCAAGGGGACGCGTCCAGTTTGTAAAATGCTGTTAGTCGCAGTAGTGCAATGTGACCCTATTGGAAGATAATTCTAACCCATTTCATTTCTTCTTTCTTTCCATTGTATTATCTACTTCATTCTAACTAATCATCTTGCATACCTTATATATTTCACTCCATGACAAGATAAGGACTATGGGATATCTCCCCCATGTATGTTTCCACTTGGCTGAAAAACGGCGTCCAGACCGCTTCGCGGACCGATACAGGTCCCATTGGATGGCAAAAGTGAACAAATGTGTTCGGTCAGACATATAGCGGTGTTGTGCAGGATTACCTTGGAGATGCCCTAATGAAGTTTACAACATATATTCACTCACTCACGATTCAACCTAACTTGGTCTATTATGCTCATATTGAATTCTGTCCATTATTACCAAATTTCAAAATACTTATCCTTTTCATCACCATGATGTATTATGCTCTAAGAGCTTTTTTTTTTCTAGCATGCCACGGTAGTCAGGGTCGGGTTGCAGCGTCTGGCTTGTTTGGCCCACCCAACGTTCTCGCATTTGGTCAAAATTGGTGAGCCGCATTCTCTTCGTCTCAGGAGGGGACGCGATTTGGGGAAGCTCTAGCAAGGTCGGCGGTTGTAGTCACCTGCCTCGCTCGCCCACCGGTCAACCGTTTCCATCACAGACCTCGTGGTCGTGGGTTTGCGACGTTGCTGGTGCGAGATACATCGACGAAAGGAGGCGGCTCAGGCGACAATAGGTAGTTCTGACAGCGGTGTGTCCGCGGGATGAGAGCGTTCCCACGAGGTGGTTGACGAGGGGATCAGTCCCTACCCTACAGCTGCTCCCTATCTTCTTCCTCTTCCAGCGCTTTCCCTTCTTCTTTTCTCCTTCAATTTATTGTGCTTTGGTTGCTATTTTGGTTATCACCTATGTTGCTGACTGTCAGCGCCAGCTGCCCCAGTAGATGGTGTCATGTTGCAGCCGAGCAGGGTGATCTTACCCTCCTATTTATGGCACCCACCATTATTACACTACTTCTATCCAAACCATACGGAGGACACCTGTTTTTAGGCCGTCAAATTTAGTTGTGAAACATGTGTTTTATATGCTACTGAAAATATATCACAAGATTTATCGTGGAATGAAGTTTCTACAAATATACAACCTTTCTGGCATGTACACATATTTCGTTAGTAAAATTGAAGACCTAAAAACTGTGCCTACCTTACGGATGGAGGGAGAATAATTATTCCTCAAATAAATTTCAATTATGAAGCCTTATCTATTTTTTTTGCTGAGTACAAGAACACGAGTGCGATATAGTGGGATATTTTTTTCCTTCTCCAATAAGTGTTCTAGGCTAGTTTATTAATGTGACAGCATAAGACGAAAAACAAAATCATCTTTTTTTAGGGTTAAAAACAAAATGGGATAATTGCATTTGAGCCCTTAGTTGTGTCACCCTCGACAGGAATACCCCTAGTTTTGTGAAACACGCGGTCTTGCCCAACTCAGTTAGCTCGCTTTGTGTTTTTGCCCTTCCGGCACGGCTCCGTCCAGTCAGCGCCGTTTGACCGTAAGCGGCGCTAGATTTGGGACAAGTCTTGCCCCCCGGTCGACCTAACCAGCTCACACTCTCTCGTTCCCCACTGTCTCTCTTTCTCTCTCACCAACCCTAGCTCGCTCGACAGCGGCGAAACCCGCACCACCAGACCCATTGGCAGGCGATGGGGGAGACCGGAGAAAGCGTCGGCGGATGTGGCCGCCGCCATAGGGACACCACATCCTCACTTCAGCGTGGAGGCGGTGGTGCTGCTGGAGCCAATGGCGACAAGGGCAGCGGATCTGCACGGGAGAGCGTAGGAGGCGACGCCGGTGGCACCCACGGCGACAAGGGCAGCGGATCTGCACGGGAGCGCGGACAAGGCAGCGCCGGCATCGCCCACGGCGACAAGGGCAGCGGATCTGCACGGGAGCGTGTACAAGGCGACGCTGGCGGCGCCCACGGTGACAAGGGCAGCGGATCTGCATGGGAGCGCGGACAAGGCGACGCCAGCGGCGCCAGCGGCGACAAGGGCAACGGATTTGCACGGGAAATTCCTGCGGGGTAAGTATTAGACCTAGATTTGCTCGTGTTTACTGCTGTAGGGTTGATTCAATGATGCTTTAGGCTAGGTTTTGTTCGTTTTTTCACGGGAGATGGCATGTTTTTTATCGTAGGATGAATCCAGTGACCGCGTTCTATCTATCTATTAGAATGGAGACCACTGTTCTTGTTTCTGTGGGTACTAAAGGAAAAGATTGTGGCTTCACTTTTCCATTGTTTGTGGACAACACTACTTCATACCAGGATTTTAGGGCTGCCATTTGTGCTAAGTATCCATGGGGATTTTTATTGCTGTTGAGATGAGATATTGGGATAGTAGTAACCTTTGTTGGGTCCCTGTACAGTGTGATTCAGAGTTCGGTGTGATGTTTGCAAGTAATGCACAAACTATGTCATGCAACTTGGAAATCACAGTGATACAGAGAACTAGAGCACAAAGGTTTGAAAACCCATCAACTTCTAGGCCCTCTGCATCTAGGCCATCTTGTTTTAATCCCACTGCTGGAGGGACAAGGGCTAGAACTGGGGCTAGCAGTAGAAGTAGGGCAGTAAGTGACACCTCTACTGCTCCTGGAACTCCAAGTGTTAATGAAAGTCAGGAACAATCAAACAAAAAAGGTGATCCAGTTGTGGAGGAGGCATTGCCTGATGCACCAAGTCTAGAGGATGAGATACTTTATCTTGGGTATGTTCAACACAACAATGAAGAAGAAAAGGCAGACAAAGACTATCCTTGCAGATTTTCAGATATAGATGCCGATGAGATGCAAGAGGATCATGAAATGGGAGCTTTTGAAGATGCAGATGAGGACAGACCTGTCATGATGTATGACAGGGAAAATCCATCTATTGAGGAAGGTGTGGTCTTCCCTTCTGCAGTTGATTGCAGAAATGCAGTTGCAACCTACTCAATCAAAGCTGAAACTGAATTCTCTATTCTGAAAAGTGAACCAACTAGGTTTACTGTCAAATGTTCTTATGATAGGTGTAAATGGAGGCTACATGCCTCTTTAATGAGGAGGAGCACAATGTTTCAGGTATTAAATGTTGTGATCTCTGTAATGTGTTATATTTTCTGTACTCACTACTGTTATATGTACTTACTATTTGTTGTGCTGTTTTGTTTCAGATTAAAGTGAACCAACACCAGCATACTTGTCCTAGTGTCAATAGATCTCAGAGATTGAGAGCTGCAAAAAGGAGGTGGATTGCTGATGCATCTATGCCCTGGATCAGACAAAATCCATCTATTGGTCCTAAGGAAATTCAGATGAAGTTGCTAGAGAAGTATGGTGTGGAGGTGCCATATGACAGGTGCTACAATGGCAAAGAGATGGCACTGGACAAAATATATGGCAAGTATAGTGATAGCTAGAGAAGTATGTGATGATCAACTTCTTAATGCTTTATGCACTAGTTATGCCCAGTGTATGGTACATGTGTGATGATCAACTTCTTATTCTTAATTCTTTGCGCTCACTGTGGTGTTTAATAAGTTGGGATTGCTGTTGATCTACTTTGGCATAGTTTTGTCATCGACGTCGTCGACGACAAAAACCTACATCTACCTTTGCATAGTTTTGTCATCGACGTCGTCGACGACAAAACCTACATCTACTTTGGCATAGTTTTGTCATCGACGTCGTCGACGACAAAACCTACATCTACATTGGCATACAACTGAAGCAACATCTGCTTTGCATCCATCCACTCCATCTAGTTTGCATAGACAAAATAGCATGTTCATCTTGACCACAACAGTGCATCATCGTCTTCAGATACATCACACTAGGTTGTACCATTCGGTCAACAAGCATAAACTGATACAACTACAGCACGAACAACATTACAACACAAATTCCTACAAACAACAATGCTAAAAGAAGCATCATCTCATCTCTTCCTCTCAGCTTCTTCTTCAAAACATGATTCTTTCTTGACAGCTCCATGTTTTCCTTCTTCAACTTGTGACTTTTGATCCAGCTCTGTTCTACCTCTGCGTGCAGGTCTTCAAAAGCCAAGGCAACACGCAATGGAGGAGGAGGATCAACCCACACCACCCATTCACACTCCTGTGTTAACTGATTGCACATCACATTTACCAAAAATTAGATTTTTCATAAAGAAGAACTAAAACATGCTCAAATTCACAATCTCTTACGTCTAAAGGACACCCTAAAAACCGGCGGCCTGTGCTTGCCCCTCCTCAGGAAACACGGCGGGCTGGAACAAGGGCGTGACCAGGACAACGATGCTTTGAACAATACTCCAATCCACAGTAGGTTTCATTGGGAAGATAGAACTCGGAGACGAGCTGCACAATCCCGACCCCATCAGCCTAAACCAAATGGAAGGGAAGAACATCAAAATTTCCCCCAAATCTCACAAACCCTAGAAACCCTAGAACAAATTGGGGGTGGAGGAGCCGCATGAGCTCATGTTCACTTACCTTACCGCCCACCTGCGAGTAGATGGACGAGCCCGAGCTCGCCGTGCTGCGTCGCTCCATCTTCTTGCTCGTCGGGCCTCGTGTCGCTAGCTCCGCTCCTCTGTTTTCTTCAGCGCGAGCTCACTATGGACGAAAGGCTACTAAGTGTAGCACCGACAGGGGCAAAAATGTCCTAAATCTAGCGCAGCTTATTGTCAAACGGCGCTGACTGGACGGAACCGTGCCGGAAGGGCAAAAGTACAAAACAAGCAAACTGAGTTGGGCAAGACCGCATGTTTTTTAAAAGTAGGGGCAATTCTGACGGGTGGTACCCAACTAAGGGTATAAAACCGATTATCCCAAACAAAATCGTCACTCTGTGCCAACTCAGCCCAGCCCAGCCTAGTGCAGCCCAGACCACCGCGAATCTTCACGAGCCTCTCCCTGCCTGCCGTTCCCCCAGCCGCCGCCGCCGCCGCCATGCTCCGGCTCCAGTGCCCCATCCTCGCCCAGCTTCTCTCTTCTCCCTCCGCCTCGACCATCTCCCCTCCACCGCCTCTTCTCTGCCACCACTCCCCGCATCTCCCCGAACCGTAGCTTCGCCGTCGAGGAATACCTCGTCTCCACCTGCGGCCTCACCCGAGCCCAGGCCCTCAAGGCCTCCACCGAGCTCGCCCACCTCAAGTCCCCCTCCAATCCCGATGCCGTCCTCGCCTTCCTCGCCGGGCTCGGCTTCTCCAGGGCCGACGTCGCCGCCGCGGTATCCAAGAATCCCAAGTTACTCTGTGCGAGAGTGGACACAACCCTGTCCCCCATCGTCGCCGGGCTCACCGGCCTCGGCCTGTCGCATCCGGAGATCCCGCGCTTTGTCTCGCTCAGCAGGAACTGCTTCCGCAACAGATCCGTGGTCGCCAAGGTGCAGTATTACCTGCGCCTCTTCGGCTCCTCCGGCCAGTTCCTCCGGGCGGTAAAGGCCAACTCCTACCTTCTCTCGTCCATCCTCGAGAGGGTGGTCAAGCCTAATGTCGCGTTCCTGCGGGAGTGCGGGATATGTGCTGGTGACATTGTCTGGGTGCTCATCCGTGTGAAGAGGATTCTGACCACCCGTCCGGAGAGCGTCCGGGCAATGGCGGCGTGTGCCGAACGTATAGGTGTGCCCCGGGACTCTGGGATGTTCAGGCAAGCACTGCGGTCTGTCGTAAACCTCGGTGAGGAGGAGATCACCGCCAAAGTTGAGTACTTGAAGAACACCTTCAGCTGGACGGATGCCGAGGTGGGCATTGCTGTGTCGACGGCTCCAATGCTGCTGCAGTCGTCTAAGGACTTTCTGCGGAGTAGGTCTGAGTTCCTCATCTCTGAGGTGGGTTTAGAACCGGCGTACATTTCTCATCGGTCGACAATGCTCACTTACAGCCTGGAGGGCCGGCTCAGACCCCGGTACCATATTCTAAAGTTTCTTAAGGAAAATGGACTGCCCGAGCACAAGCGGAGCTACTATTCAGCAGTCTTGATGACTGAGAAGGTTTTCATGGAAAAGTTCTTATGCCCTCATAACGAAGCTGCCCCACACCTTGCTGAAGACTATGCTGCCGCTTGCAAAGGGGAAATGCCGACTAATTTGATATCTACATCAACCAAGAAGGGGCTATGAGAATTGGTAACTTGTGTGTGGTGCAGCAAAGTTTTCACTCTAGCTGGTAATTCCTGTTTCCGTGCCTAACTGGATGTTGGTGTGCCTCCTGTTGACTGTTATATGCTTGTTACATGCTGGTTTGCTCATTTTTAATGTGATGAAATTGATAATTTGATTCCTAAATCATGATATGTTTGTGCAATAACAAACTGTTGCTTGGTTATGAATTTTTTCATCCTCATGACATGTTATTTAATACACATATTGGAACTAAGAAAGTGCGCTCAGGCCATTCCAAATGCATTTAAATATCTAGTTTCAGTTTTTTTTAGGGAATTTCTACTTGCAGTTAGTTGCTGGTGCATTGCAAGAATTTTGGTATTTTAACTAGCACATCATAAAGTTATTATTTTCTAGCTGTCCCTAGGATTGGTAAAAGTGGTATATTGTTCCTCATTGAGATTAGGAAATGAATTGAGTACAATATAATGCAATTCAGAGCAGAGTTATGCTCATCAATCATCATACAGCAAAAGGTTCATATTTTTAGTTCACAATCTGCCAACTTGCGGCCATCTCAGATTGGATTTCGTGGGTATGACAGTATGACAACCATGAAAGCTAGAACATCCTGGATTTGAGTGACTATAGTTACATTGCTAAGTTGCAGTGAAATGTTTTCCAGCGTGTCCACAAATTAGTTAAGGTTTCTCCAACAATGTATTTCACAGTTATGTCTAGTGCAAATTCAGCACCTCCAGTGGGAAGTATTGAGAGCATTTACATTCATGGATACGCATCAATATTTTTCTGCGTGGACCTCCCAATCTCTGTGGCAAGAACTAAATATTTTAACTATAAATATTATAGTTGAATTGGTGTATTGATTGTCGACACTTAACACGTGGTTTTAAATCTTATCCATTCTGGCACACACCTGTGATATGATAATTCAGATAAACCTAGGAGAGCTTTGCACATCTACAACTTCTGCCTCCACTTGTCTCATCATAGTATTAGTTCTTCACCGAGCATCAACATTATGGAGGGAGGTCTGTATATCAACTGCAATTGTTTTGATGTCCGTAGCACCTACAAGCAGTTTTAAGGGGCATACAAGAGATGGCCTGGTTATTACCCATCTTTGTAGATTGCCATTGGAATGAGGGGAAAAAAGAGGTTTGTATGATATGATATATTTGTTCCTTGTTCATTTTTTTTGTCATCAGGTACTTTACAGAGCGTTTGATACAGGTTGTAGTTGCTCATTCATTCCACTTATCCGCTGAACTAAACATTGATCCATACTCTGAAATTGCTAGATTATGTTTCATTGGTGCATACCACTTGGAAATGTCCTCAACATTTGCCAGCCCTGAAGCCATTTAGCTCTGTTATGACTTATTACCTGCATTTTTTTTCTAGCTTAGTGCAAGTTTACTTGAAAAATTTCTGATACTATTGAAGACGCCATATTTACATGCTGTGCTGTGCAGTCTTTGTGATGAATGAAACATGAAGAGGACAGCCCCAATGTTGTTATGATAGGTAAGAAGGAACTTAATCTGCAGCCACCATTTGCCATCTGCACTTTTTGTTTTGGAAAAGTTTGCAGCTCTTGATGGCTTCTGGTGTTAGAAACGTCTCTAATTTAATAAAGACGGTGCTGCAAGAATGAATCATACTATTGCAAGAGGTGCACTTGTGAGCTGCTTGCTGCATGGAAATGATTGATGTACTGTACTTTGATTTCTCTCGGTTGTTTGTTTGAACTGGAAACTGATTACTCTCGATTATGACCTCTCCTTTCACTTCCGGAAACTTTTAGTTGCTCCATTATTACTTCTGTGAGTAGATATTGTATGAATAGTGGAAAGCATCCTGATTATTACGTAATTCTGAAGCTAATTATGTTTGCTCGCTGTTTAATATGGATAATAGCATCCATATTTCTGTATGCGTCTTTCTAAAATTTTATCCTTTGGCGAAGTAAATTTTCATCTATTTCAGTTGACAGCTTACATGTAGCATTGTTTTCTGCCTTTCAGATGTTGGAGGAGATGAACCATGGCAGGCTGGGGCTTTGAGATGCTATATACTACACGTCATTCTGAAGGAGAATCAATTTCAGGGCAGAGGCTGATTGCAATCTATCTGGGGTCAGACTCAATGACCCTAGCCGATGATGCCATGAAGCTGATTTCAACCTATCTGGGGTCAGACCCGACGAACCTAGCCAATCATTGCCCTGAAACAGCTTCAGTAGCATGTATTCATGACCTGACGCAGGAAGGAAGAGGCTCCTACTTTTCTCTTTTTGCATTTCACAGGTTATGCAATCCTTCTGTATTTGTCCTAAAGACCATGGGCAAAAAGGTGGCGCACACGTTGCCGTCGCATGTCTGCTGAATTGATCAGCTCAGCCAAGGCAACCTGGCTTGTGTAACTTCAGTTCATTATTCTCTGGTCCACAGTTCTTCAAATGACAGTTGTTTAGAAGGGAGTGATTTGATTAACCAGCGGATTTTGAGCTGGGATGATAGTTTTGACCACGTATGGTGATGGTCTTTGTTTTAGGGCAAGCATTTTGTTCTGGAGCAGAATATTGCAGGGCTGAATATTCTGGGGCCTTCATTTTTTAAATACTAGCACAAATGCATGGTGTATGCGTTGCTACGAAGCCAGAAAAAGGCGAGGAGTTTGGCCAACACGGATGACTTCACATTCCTTAAGATACATTTCTCTGACCATGCATACAGTGAAATCAGGGTCTTATTTCATTCTTATTACTACACAGTATATTTTTTTACTATCAACGGTCTGAATATGCATGAGTTTGAGTTTGAGTCTATATTCTTATTTGTTATCTGTCTTTTACAAGAGTTTAACCTTTGGTTGATTCTTCAAGAGACCTTTCGTGAACTTTTTGAAATGACTGATCAATATCAGCTCTTGTGGTTTGAAATGCTGGCCACTCCATCCGTTCTTAAATATTTGTCTTTCTATAGATTTCAACAAGTGACTACATACGGAGCAAAATGAGTGAATCTACACTTTAAAATATGTCTATATACATCCGTATGTGATAGTCCATTTGAAATCTCTAAAAAAGACAAATATTTAGGAATGGAGGGAGTAGATTATAATTACTCAACTTGTCAATTGTTTCCTTCTATAGTTTTTTTTTCATTGCAACAAATTGCAAGTGGTTGATGTGACACCTACTATGCAACGATCTTTAACTAATCGGAAGATGCTAAATCGCTAACCCAGTTCAGTTCACCTCACTTGGGTGTAATTAGTTAAGCCATATGCATGCATACCCTAGATTAATCATCCTTTGGTTTTCACCTGAAACTGAAGGTGCAAAACAGTTGGAACAATGCATGCATATTCAGACTTTTGATAGTAGAAAACATACTATGTAAGTAAAACGAAATAAGACCCTGATTTGAGTTTTCGCATAGACAGAGGAAGGTACTCGTCTTAAGAAATGTGAAGTCATCGGTGTTGGCGTCTTCTAAAGAAAAATAAAATAAATTAACAGTAAACTAACAATTTTGATAAAGCTCATGAACTAGGTGGTGATGGGAATGGTACCGTCTATAGAGGGATTTTGTTGGACCTCCATGTTGCAGCCATCAGGAAACTAAAGATGGTTGATCCAATCATAAATCAACCATAAGAATTTAGTAAAATAGTTTAGTACTTTGGTTATTGCCTTAAAGCAGGGGTCCCATTATTGGTCTATGAGTTCATATACAATAGAACTCTTTATGATCATCTTCGTGTCCAAGGATCAAGATCATTGTCATAATATGATTGGCCATAAATAGCAACTGAAATTGCCAAATGACTAGCATATCTTCACTCAACAACTTTAGTACATATCATTCATAGATATGTCAAGCTTGCTAGCATTCTTTTGGATGATACTCTAATAGCAAAGGTATTAGACTTTAGAGCTTCAAGATTTGCTCCATTTGGACCGACCATGGCAAACAAGTTGCGCACGACACACTAGTCTAACAACATGGCGCCTCACGGAGAAACATTTTTTTTAGCTTCCTCATGAAGAAAAGTTTTTTTTAGCTTCCTCATGAAGAAAAATTATATTTATAGCTTCACTGTTATGCTTGTACATTGTCGTAAAGCTTGACGGAGAATGCTGAGGGGGGGGGGGGGGGGGGGGGGGGGGGCAAGCAAAGATCAGGGGGCAATAAGACAATTTATGCTTAAACATTGAGTAGTGTTTTATATTTAAGCTTGAGAACTGCATTGATCTTTAAGCATTTAATTTTAGAGTAGAGCTTTGGCTCTATTGAAACTTCACCCCTGCTGCTTATGGAGGTGATGACTAGAAATATATTTTTTACCTATATAGCTTCTGAAAGCATTGGTCTTGCGGAACATTTTGCTACCTTGTTTGCAAAAGGCAATTTGTCAGAAATATTAAGACTTACTCCCTTCGTAAAGAAATATAAGAGCATTTAGACCACTATTTTAGTGATCTAAACACTCTTATATTTCTTTACAGAGGGAGTACAAGTTATGAGTGGGCGTGACAACAAAAGTGATGCGATAATTGGAATTTCAGTAGAATGTTTAAAATTAAGAGCGGAGGAATGACCAAGCATGACACAAGCGGAGTTGAGACCGGAAGCTACTCAATAACCTAAGGAATTAGAGGCAAATGGTGATGTTGCAGTAAATTCTCCATTAGCACAAAGGTAGTATAGCATGGTTGAAAAGTGTCTACATAATATCCACAGTAGTTCTTCTTACACATGAGCCGAGCACGATTAACTTTTGGAGATTTATGTGCACTCAGTTAGATTAGTTAAAATGGGATTCAATTCATACCGTTTTTCTCTGATGGCAGCTTTGGTTCTTAGCTCTTTTTTAAATCCGGTGCAAACTGGTGCAATCCGGTTTTTTGCCCATTGTTGCTATGAAATCTGTGTCCCTTTTTTTAATTCCACTGTACCACTCTGCTACCTAGACAAATCAAAATGTTGCTGGCGCAAAATGCAGCTTGCGCTCAAAGTTGAACCGGCCAAATCGAAGCGCACAGCCAACATTGAGCTCCCAAAAATAACAACCCCAGTAAAACATGGGTAGACATTTATTGTTCCACGCTGGTGTCTAGACGAAGGTTGTGTGTAGACCAAACCAGTTAATGGTGGCTAGATACCAAAATACTGCTTGCTGGAGCAACACACCGTGCATTACTGATAGATCTCCTCTGACTAAGCTTTCGCA
This sequence comes from Triticum timopheevii, assembly GCA_963921465.1. Lineage (NCBI taxonomy): Eukaryota > Viridiplantae > Streptophyta > Magnoliopsida > Poales > Poaceae > Triticum > Triticum timopheevii. Next base: position 49,217,673 of record OY997272.1, on the reverse strand, counting down.
TCCTGATGTCTCCTATTCCAAAGTTCTCTACATTTCCAAATATGCATGTGCACATGCTTGTATCTATGCTGCTACTTGCTAGCTAGCCGGCAACACGTATGTCTATTTCTCTAGCCTTGTTCTTGCTAACTAGTCTAGTTCTTATAGTCGAGAAGACTAGTGAAACACTTGAAGCAGAGAGGAAAGTTTTATTGAAATGTACTACATTGTGGTTTGTTGAGAACATTTATCTACATTGAAACCATTCTAGGACATATATATTACTTGCAAGCTGGGGGCGCCACGTGCCACCTTCCGAAGGCCGTAGTCCTTGCAAAGGAAGGAGACGGGAGTGGACACAAGAAAGATGCTAGCTAGCCGGCCAGCGAGGTTATCCCTATAATAAAAAGTTCCCGGTTGCCTCTCTCAATCCTAGCTAGCCAGCTCTTACATTCTTCGGGAGATCAAAAGCCATGAAAGAGCTTGATCAAAAAGCTATCTATGTTCACTCGTTACAGTTCAGTTTGATGCATGCTTGCCATGCATGATGCATTACACTGAATAAGAAGAAAAAACCAATAGTTGCATGATGCTTCTCAAAGTAACCCCATCAATCTAAAGCCATCAAAGAGCTGTTGTATTGCATGTGTTTCATTAATGCCCACACCGGCTAATAATTGCTCAAGTTACGAGGGCCTGGTACTTTCCTCTGTATGTTGTTTGGTTGGAGGTAACTAAGGAAAAGGAACGAAAATATATGTATCCACGTTTTGAGATACAAAGTCGCTCATTTGGAGGAAATCATCATTTCTGGCGGTTTAGGCATGATAATTGGAAGATTAACTCGTAACATGCTTGGTGTGTTTGCAAACGATGTAATCGTTGTTTAAGTTCTAATAAAGCTAGCCATGATGGCCTTTCCGTCAGAAAGAAAGAACTGGCCGGGGAGGGGTGATAATTATGAGGGAATTGTTTCATGGAGGAGAACTTGATACTTCGTCATTACTTATTTTATCATCACTAACTAAACAAGGGAACAAACTTTTGTATCAAATATGAGATAATTCACATGATGTACCAAAGATAGTATTCGGAGGTGCCAAAGGTTTTTCGTTTTGAACAAGTGGTTGTTTTTTTGACCAACACAGTAGGGAAAAGCCCTACTATGAACTGATGGAGGTTAAGCATGTCGTTGAGTTTTTAGATTCTTGTAGAGTAGTCTAATACTCCAAACTACAATCATTTGACTTATAAAAACACATGGTTGGCATTATTTTAGATAGATCTATGTTTGATGACTATCAAGTTTCTTCTATTCCTTTCACGAAGCGTTTCCGTCCTCTCCAACAAGAAGAGGCTCCCAAAAACAACCATGATTTCCCTTCCTCCCCTCGGCGCCTTCGGTGCTGATGGTCCGTCCCATCTCCGATGTCCTCTGGGCCGTAGAGGTGTGGAGGATATCGGCCACTCGTCGTCTAGAGGGACCCCCCTTTCATTTTTTTTTTGGTTCAACATCTTGGTTGGGGCTATGTGGCAGCAATGTCCCCTAGTAGGAATGATACCTCCCGCGTCAGATTCCTGTCTCGATGGCGTGTCTAGTGTCATTGAAGGGACGTGTGGTGGTGTTTCTTCCTCAGATCCCAGGTGATTCAGTCCGTGCTAGTCGTTGGTGGTTCTGTTTGGATCTAGTCTTTGTTCCTCTTTGGTCGTGTGTATACAAGTTTTCCGGTTTACGCTCCTCTTCATCGACGATGGTTGTTGTTCTAGTGCGCTAGTCCTGTGGGGTCTTAGCACGACAACTTCCCCGACTATCTACTACAACGAGATTTTCCTATGAGGCATTTGCGAGGATGGCGGCGCGCCTTGGCTCGCTTTAGTGGTTGTAGTCATCCCCAGGTGGTCCACAAACCTGGTTGTAATTTTCATTACTTGTGTTGCTCTCTTTACTATCATGACAGATGATGAATAGATTGAAAGTTTCTCCCGCAAAAAAGATGACAAGTCAAGTTGACTTAAACTAACAATTACATTACTTTTTGTAGAAGGACTTTGAGGCTACTTTTGATACACTACTTCAAGTATTTTAACTAAATCTTACAGTCACTTTTAAAACAAGACTTTCATATTTTGTCACTGTCTAATGCTTATAAAGGTTCGGAGCTACTTTGTAGCCGTTACTCAATGATCGATCATAGGACGATACATGATCCAGCCCAGGGGCGTGGACAGTGGCGTTCATATGTTTGGCTATGTGGTCGCTCAGCGAAAGAGCGTTGCCGCAGATCTTCTGGAATGCCAAGAGATGGGATCGACTGCAAAAAAGCCTCTGTTCTTCCTCTCCCACACCACGCCATGCCGACCAGCTTGCCAAGCTCCATGCCAGAGCAAAGGAAGGACGAATTGAGGGGATGCACGACGTTCAGCAGCAAGAACCTTGGTCGCGCTGCGCACTGTTGGGGAACATAGTAATTTCAAAAAATTTCCTACGCACACGCATGATCATGGTAATGCATAGCAACGAGAGGGGAGAGTGTTGTCCACGTACCCTCGTAGACCAAAAGCGGAAGCGTTAGAACAACTCGGTTGATGTAGTCGTACGTCTTCACGGCCCGACCGATCAAGCACCGAAACTATGGCACCTCCGAGTTCTAGCACAGGTTCAGCTCGATGACAATCCCCGTAGTCCGATCCAGCAGAATGTCGGGGAAGAGTTCCGTCAGCACGACGGCGTGGTGACGATCTTGATGTTCTACCGTCGTAGGGCTTCGCCTAAGCACCGCTACAATATTATCGAGGACTATGGTGGAGGGGGGCACTGCACACGGGTAAGAGATCAAGAGATCAATTGTTGTGTCTAGAGGTTCCCCCCTGTCCCCGTATATAAGGGAGCCAGGAGGAGGGGGCAGCCGACCTAGGAGGGGGCGCGCCAAGGGGAGTCCTAGGACTCCCTCCTTTCCTTGTTGGACTAGGAGAAGGGGGGAAGGAGGAGGGAGCACTATTAGGGAAAACCTTATACACAGAAATTTAGCAACAACGCGGGTCAAAAAAGCGCGCTAGTGCTATATAGCAGTAGCGATTGAAGAAAAACCGCGCTACAGATACAACCTTAGCAGTAGCGCGTGTAGCTGCAAAAGCGCTACTACTAATATTCCCATTGGCAGAATGATAGGCTACGCATAGCAGTAGCGGTCTTCGAAGAAACGCGCTACCGCTAGGGCATAATTAGCAGCGCATTTCCTAAGAAGAGCGCTACTACTAATGGAAATAAATTAAGATGAAAAAAAAATAGAAAAGTAAATGAAAATGAAAGAAATAGAAAAAGGAGAAAGGAAAAAATAAAATGTAAAGCAAAATAAACGGAAAAGCGAAAAAACGGAGGAAGGCATAGCAGCAGCGTTTGTTTGTAAGAGGCGCTATAGCTAACGTAGCTGCAGCGCGTGTCCTAGACCCCCGCTATAGAAACAGAAAAGGAAATTAAAAAAGAAAGAAATTTACATAGCTATAGCAGCAGCACGTTTTGCAAAAACCGCTATAGCTATCTTAGCTATAGCGCGTTTTGCAAAACGCGCTACCGCTAAGTTTGACTTAACCAAAAAACCGTTTCCCCCCGGCTACCACTTCTCCCCCAAATCCCTCAACCCACCCCGCGCGCCGCCATCTCCCCGATTCACCGTCGCCCCACTTCGCCGCCGACGTCGACGCCACCAGAGCCATGCGCCGTCGACGACACCGGAGCCGCCCCCAACGCCACGGAGCCGCGCGGCCTCGTCAAGCCACCGGAGCCGCCGTCGACGCCACCGGATCCTTCCTCGCCACAACTGCCTTCCTCACCGTCACCGGAGACGCCCCTGCCTCCCTCGCCGTCACCGGAGACGCCTCTGCCTCCCTCGCCACCACTGCCTCCGTCGCCACCACCGGAGCCATCATCTGTAAGCCCCCACCCCTCCTCTCTCTCTCATGCATAGGTTAGCTAGTTTAATTAGGTTAATTATCTAGGTTAGCGCAAAAATTTAGTTAGGGCTTTGACAGAGAACTAGTCAGGTTAACTAGTTTAATTAGGTTAATTATCCAGGTTAATTACTGCAAAAATTTATTTTAGGCTTTGACAGAGAACTAGCTGCGTTAACTAGTTTAATTAGGGTTAATTATCTAGGTAAACTAGATTAACTAACTAGGTTAAATAGGTAGGTTAATTAGGTTCGTTGGATTAACAAGCTAGGTTAAGTAGATTGGCTAGGTTAGAGGAAAATTTTATTCTAGAGCATTAGGTCAGAAGGGTTAGAGAAATGGAGTTCCTTTGCAATTTAATTGGGTTCTGTGTTTAGTGAGGTCATTTTGCAAAGGTTTTTGATTTTTGAAAAGACCACTATTTTTTAAGGAAAAGAATTTAGGCAAATTTTATTTTTCATTGAAGTGGTCATGTTATATCTTTTTATTGAAGTTGTTCGATTGTGCCCAAGTGGCTTTGTTGTTTCCAGGGAATGATGCTGAGTGGCCTATGTTTTGCCGGAATGTTGATTCATTTCTGTTCCGGCAAATTTCAGGTTCTCGATTTGTCCACTTTTTAGCAAAGGTCATGCCGAAATTTCCCGTGAATTTCGGCATGACTTGTGCTACAAAGTAGGACATATCGAGTGCCCGGGATTTGCCGCACCAGGAAGGAGTCAACATTCCTGCAAAACAATAGTCCTTTTTTATGTCATTATTCATTTTATTAGGTGTAGAATTAATTGACTAGATTTAATCATAGGAAACATGGCTAGCAACGATGAAGGACAGGGTTCTGGTGATTGCGACGACGTCTACCGGGCGGCAGACGAATTTTTTAGCCTTACCGACGATCAACAGATGTTGTTGCTGGGCCCACCGGTGGCATCGGGGACTGAGACCGACACGCAGACCGGTGCTGAGACCGACACGCAGACCGGTGCTGAGACTGAGACAGGCACTGAGATTCAGACCGGCATCGAGACCGGCGCTGAGACCGATGCTGCCTCTGGGAGCGGAGCCGGTGTAGAACCGAAAGCAAAGAGTCAACGGGTTTCTAACAAACTCAGGACTACTAGACTGGTGGTCACGGAGGTGGACGACGGCAATTTTGAGCCAAAGGCGCCCGAGGAAGCGCGCGCGTGCTACGGCAATCAAATAGGCTGCATCATACGGAAACCCGCCACCATCAACGATGAGAATCTAAAGAAGATAGAAAATATGAGGAGCTCCCTCCTAAAGAAGTTTCACCAGATATTCTTGTTCCCGGGCCGGAATGAGAAGGATTATGAAGATCCAGACAAGGACTCGGCAATGAAGAAGATAAACAAACACGCCATGACCAAGTTTAGCAACGCGTTGGCCGCCTGGAAAAATTGAGTGAAAGCAAAGATCAACGACGGGGAACCCTACTCCGAGATTGTAAAGGATAGTCCGACAATCACGGAAGAGCAGTTTCAAATATTCAAGGAGGCTTGCGAGGCTGAAGCTGCCAAAAAAAAGTCTAAGTACATGAAGGGGCTTCAAAAGAGGAACATGGGGACCCACCACCTCGGAAGCCATGGTTACGGCGGAAAGAGGTCCAAATGGGCCAAGGAGGACGCGGAAGCCGCGAGTCTGGGCATCCCAGACCCCTTGGCGGATTTCACCGTCCCGCAGGAGCGTGACGTCCTGAGGGCCCGGCACCGTTGGGACCCAGTGAAGAAGGTTTACGAGACAACACCGGTCATTACGAAGTTCATGAGACTGTGGTAATTTTAGTTTCTGATCAATTCAACTGCACACGTTAGTCATATTTGTAAACGATCCTTGTGCCTTTTGCAGAGAGAGAAGCACCGGATTGCGGCCGAAAGCGACTCGCCGTCTGAGGCATTAGCGAGGCCCAAGTGGGACACTCCATTCAACCGGGCATTGAACATATTGAAACAACAACCGGTGGATACTCGACCGTTGTATGGACACGTGCACGGTGTCGGAGACGGCGCCACGTGGAAGAAGTACTACCATGAGACCACGGAGGAGAAAAAGGAAAGACGGAGGTTAACTGAAGAAAGCATCGACAAGAAGGTTGAGATTGCGGTTGAGAAGAAATCATCTCAGACAGTCGCAACAGCGGTAGCTGCCGCAAAACAGGCGATTGCAGATTTATCTACTTCCTTGGTGACGGGCATTTACACTTGGACAAGGAAAAATCCAGAAAAAAATGCAGAGGACTTCCCCTTGCTGACTTCTTGGGAGCACCTGCTCCCGCACCGGCTCCCGTACCTGCTCCTGCACCGGCTCCCGCACCTGCTCCCGCACCGGCTCCCGCACCGGACGTGCTCGGTGGTGCCTCCTCTTTGGCTGAGCTCGACGCCCTCACGGTATCTGCCACACCGATCTCCCGTTTTCGTTGTCTTTCGGATGTCTCACGTCGTAGACTTTTCTTTGCAGGCCGACAAAATCCCGTGCACCATATTGTACACCATCGGCGAACAGAAGGTGGACGTGGGGAAGGGGACGATAATGGAGCCGAAGGAACCATTGTTCCACAGCCGGTCGATCCCCCCGAACGTCTTCAAGGTTTTCGTGGCCAGTGTCAAACCGGGCCACGAGAATTTGCCTCCTCTAATACTAGTGGGGGATGACGATGAGACCCCGCGGCGGCTTGGTGATTGTTGTAATGGGTGGGTCCTGTTGTGGCCAAAGAGTCTGCTTCGTCTGGAGGCGGCCGGGAGCACACCCACGAGCACGCAGCCTCAGCAAGGTATGAACATCAACACCCCACCTACCCAATTAGCGTCGGGTGTCGGGTTGGGTGATAGCGGACAGGGTAAGCAGGTGGCTCCATTAGTCGCTGATGACGTCGCCATGGATGAGGATGAGGATGACGATGGCGCTGAACAGTATGTCTATACTGGCGCCTCCTTAGGGTTTGAGCATCATGAGTCGGTGCCTGAATTACCGTCTCAACGTATTATTGACGACCATCCGGTGGTAAAGAAGTCTAGGAAGAGAGTGAGGAAAGGCAAAAAAGCTGATTCTATGATCCAGCCGCCTCAGCAGCCTCGGCTTCAGGACCGTGTAGATATCCCCGATGCGGATAAATGGCATATCCCCGGTCGACCAATCCTACCTGAAACAGCGCGACGGGCCAGATTTGGCGATCTAAGGAGACTTCATGACGATGTGCTGCAAGTAGAGAAAGGCCTCATCGCCACGAAAGATCCAGGATACCCACTCTACGTGGTTAACGTTCCGCGGCAAATGTCGTACGTCGACGGCTTCCCCGCGGATAAGTTCTTCCTCCGATTCGATTACATATTCGACATGTTTCACGTGAAGAAGCTGGATTTTACGTTTGTCCGCCTTTATGCCTTGCACATGAACTACATCATTGGGGTTGAGCAGATACGTTTTATCTGTGTCACTGACCCGTACTACATGCACGAGGGCTTCTTGGGAGTCTGTGCACATCATCGTGAATACGCGAGGGATTACATTGTCAGTTTCATGCTCGCCAATAAGGACAAGGAGGCGATTCTCGTGCCTTATCATCCCATGTAAGTCATCCGCGCTGCTATCCTTCCTTCGATTTCAACAATTCATTTGCACGGTGGAGGCTAATTAATTTGAGGTGTACTTATTTTGCGCAACGGCGGGCGCGCCGTCCTCATCATCTCTACCCCCGATTCTCCCACGCTCTTTACTTGGACTCGTCGAAGAACATTCACAAAAAGGATTACACCCACATCAAAGATGTTCTTGACAGTGCTATGTTTTACTACCAAGCAAGGGGTGGAGAGGTTAGGGACAAGAAAAGAAGGGGCGGCAGGGCCGCCTTCAGCCATAAGACCGACTTCTGCTGCATCCAGCAACCAAACGATTCTCTTAATGATGGATTTTATGTCCTACACCACATGCTGGAGTACAGACGGGATCACCAGAACCTTCACATGGCACCTAGACCTGGCGATGCCCATATTCTGCAATGAGCAAAGGACATAGGAGATATCGAGGATCATCGACTTCGAGCTGAGTTCTATAACATCCAGCGCGAACTTGCCCAAATCATCATGAATGAGGTCGTCGGAAAAATAGGGATGTTCCATGCAGAAGGACAAATGTCGCGGGAAGACGTCCGAACATGGATAGCCTCTCAGCGTCTCGACATGAAGCCTTTCACTAAGCTCGATGACTATCTCCCTGACATGGATGGATGGCACGACACGATGGAGTGATTGTCGATATATGACAATGTGTCCGTTTAGTCCATACTTTCTTTTATGACAAAACTTTGAGTTATGCACTGTGAAACTTTATTTGTGATGTAATTAAACCGTCCTCCTCCTCGACTAGCTAAAATCACTCTAGTTAGGTCATTTTGGTACGATGAACTTTGTTATTTATGCTTATGATATGTTGTTTCTATTTTTGCCAAGTCTGTCTCTTTCTGTTGCTCAACTATATATGTTGCATATCATCGACTCATGTGACGATGTAGGTGCATAGATCATAGATGGCGAAGAATTGCTACACTAGGAGTATATATACGACAAGTGGCCGGAGTGTCAGGCCCAGGTGTACCGGTTTTCGGTTTCCGAGCGACACATAGTACTTAGTTTAGGTTCACGCTAATGCGAGAGAGGGATACAAACTCATGTACTCAAAGTGATAGCTATTCTCACATATATCAATGTTTAGATGGATGACGATGTATTTGCAAGTAATCGAGACTTGTATCGCTATTTTCGAGATTGATGACGAGAGACCACTTTGTGTAAGATGATGATTATGATGATGACATGATTTGATGAGACTAATTATATGTATATGCTATGATTACATTTGTATGTGGATGATATGCTAAAGATTATTGTATAAAGCCTATTAAAATACAAAACAAATAAAAAACAAATATGTAGGAAAAAAACCTAATAAAACTAGTAGTAGCGAGGGGTGGAAATTTAGCAGTAGCGCCGACTTACCAGTAGCGCTTCCTACTAAACAGTGCTGCAGATAATATCAGTAGCGCCCTTTTCCAAAGAGCGCTACAGCTATTCTTCTGTAGCAGTAGCGCGGGTCAACAGGCGCTACTGCTATACGTTAGCTATAGCGCCTTATTAGTAGCGCTGGTACCCGCGCTACTAAGAGGGCCAAAACCCGCGCTGCTGCTAGGCTTTTCCCTAGTAGTGGAGAGAGGAAGGAAAGGGGAGGGGGGGACGCCGCCCCCTTCTCCTTTCCTATTCGGACTAGGGGGGAGGGGCGACGCGGCCCAGCCCTTGCCTCCTCTCCTCTTCTCCACTAAGGCCCATGTAGGCCCATTAAGCCCCCGGGGGGTTCCAGTAACCTCCCAGTACTCCGGTAAAATCCTGATTTCACCCGGAACATTTCCGATATCCAAATATAGGCTTCCAATATATCAATCTTCATGTCTCGACCATTTCGAGACTCCTCGTCATGTCCGTAACCTCATCCGGGACTTCGAACAAACTTCGGTACATCAAAACTCATAAACTCATAATAAAACTGTCATCGAAACCTTAAGCGTGTGAATCCTATGGGTTCGAGAACTATGTAGACATGACCTAGAACTATTTCCGGTTAATAACCAACAGCGGAACCTGGATGCTCATATTGACTTCTACATATTCTGCGAAGATCTTTATCGGTCAAACCGCATAACAACATACATTGTTCCCTTTGTCATCGGTATGTTACTTGCCCAAGATTCGATCGTCGGTATCTCAACACCTAGTTCAATCTCATTACCGGCAAGTCTCTTTACTTGTTATGTAATGCATCATTCCATAACTAACTCATTAGCTACATTGCTTGCAAGGCTGATAGTGATGTGCATTACCGAGAGGGCCCAGAGATACCTCTCCGACAATCGGAGTGACAAAACCTAATCTCAAAATACGCCAAGTCAACATGTACCTTTGGAGACACCTGTAGAGCTCCTTTATAATCACCCAGTTACGTTGTGACGTTTGGTAGCACACAAAGTGTTCCTCCGGTAAACGGGAGTTGCATAATCTCATAGTTGTAGGAACTTGTATAAGTCATGAAGAAAGCAATAGCAACATACTAAACGATCAAGTGCTAAGCTAACGGAATGGGTCAAGTCAATCACATCATTCTCATAATGATGTGATCCCATTAATCAAATGACAACACATGTCTATGGTTAGGAAACATAACCATCTTTGATTAATGAGCTAGTCAAGTAGAGGCATACTTGTGACATTAAGTTTGTCTATGTATTCACACATGTATCATGTTTTCGGTTAATACAATTCTAGCATGAATAATAAACATTTATCATGATATGAGGAAATAAATAATAACTTTATTATTGCCTCTAGGGCATATTTCCTTCAGTCTCCCACTTGCACTAGATTCAATAATCTAGATTACACAGTAATGATTCAATAAGATCAAATGCTGCTGGCGTGCGTAGGCGCTGTCAAGGCGTGGCGTCGCGGCTGTACCAAGCCATTGTGGGCGTGGAGAGGAGTTGTTTAGACGCGTTGTCGTGGTAGGATGATTAAGCCGAGGCGGCGCACCATGGAGGCGTTGTGGGCGTGCGGCGGGGCCATCCAGGCGTGCGGTGGTGTTGCGGTATCGATCTCGTGTGGTGATGTGGTCGTGCACACTCACTTGATTGTGATGATGAGATGCGGAGATCAAACCGCCGTGTCAGATGCATCTTGGCTTTTTGGCTACCTTTTCTATTACAGAAGAGGGAAGGGCAAACGACCCGGGATATGGTTGTTAGAAGGGATAGGGAGGGATTGGTGGAATCGATGAGCAACTAGAGCCTCGTGGGCGTATATATAGGTGTACACATGATCAATTTGGAGTACAAGGCAAGTTAGAACAAATCCTAGTCTATCCTATGTTTTCTAATAATCACAATACTCAATAATGGCAGCCTACTAAATAAAGCTCTGATCGCATTGTTCATAAAAAACTACATCACATTGTTTGTTTGTTGATATTTTTTCTAAGGTGGCATGTTTGGGACATGTATGATGAGGTGGATAGGCTCCATGTTAAGATAAATAGATAGTGGGAATAACTTCTTAGGTGTATACGATATGTGTAAAAATAGCAGCAGGCTAATCAACACCATTAAAGGCACCCGTATTGTGATAAGTGTCTGTCTAGATGTATAAGTCACCTTACAAAAATCAAGTAATCCAAAAACACTTAAGCGCGGTGCATTAACTCCCATCCCATTTCTTGTTTCTTGACATAAATAAAGGAATCAATCAATAAGATTTGTGAGGCGTGTATGCTTTCAATGACCTGAGACTAACAACCATGACATGCAGTGGTTAGTTCATCGCATGGAATGCTATTAATTAACAAATAAACATTAAATTCTCTTGTTTTTCCCTTCGCCTTGGTCACCGCACACAACCTAAGATGAATTAGGCACCTGGACGGAGGGAGTATCACTTATTAAGTCCAACACTCTAGTGAAAATGAAACAAAGAATGTGCACATAAGTTAGACACAAAAGGTGCCCAAATAGATCTAACTTATGTCGAATAAATATTGTTGAAGATGAGTTAGAAAGAATATTTTGAATATCATAACAAAGTTCTATAATGTACAAAGAATATTTTCAATATCATAAAGAGAACTTCTCTAATTCAGAAAGAATACTTCAGATATGAAATATCTGCACATGGTCACACAATCTTAGGCTGTGCTTGATTGATCATCAAAACACAAGACCGTCTATAAATGAATTAAGTGTTTTGCATGTGTAACCCTTTAGTGTAAATTTGCCCCCGAGCCCCCCACGTCGCCTTCCCAGGGGTGACTCGGGAGGCGACGCAGCCCTCGAGGGATTCCTCCCATCCTTCTCCCCCTCCCCCTGTCGCCGCCGGTGCTCCCCGCCGGGCAAAGCCCAGGCGGATCCGGCGGCGGCCGGGCTTTGCTCCCAGGTGGACTCCCCCCTCGAGCGTGGGGCTCGGTGTGGTTGACGGAGCTGTGCTTCTCCGAATCTAGGGTTTCATGAAGGCGGCCCCAGATCTAGAGGGTCCGACCCCTGGACCTAGCATGGCGAGCATGCGGGTGGCGCGGCGCGACCCTTTGGGGGCACGGCTGCGGCTGCTTGGCTGTGCCCTGGCGGATCCAGGCAGTGTAGGCTGTGGGGTGGCGTGGCAGCGGCCATGGTCAGTGGCGGCAAGGTGCAGGTGTCAGGTCCCCTCGACGGCGCCACTAGCCCTACTCTACGCATCCCCTGTGGTGCCTAGCCTTGTCTGGCAGCCATTCGACGGCTGCAGCATTGCACTGGCCGGAGCTTTCCTACATCAACGGTGATGATACATGGTTTCCCTCTCGATGCTGGTGGTCCTCTCCGGCGATCTGCTTCGCCGTCTCCTGTCTGCTCCGCTTCGGCGGTTTTGGGGTTCCGGTCTTGGCCCGGGCGAAATCCCTGCGCAACGATGGCCTACACTGACAACAGCGACACCTGAGGGTGCCGTTACCTCCATGGAGGCACTATCATGGCCCAGACTAGACCCTCTCCTCGAGCACCGGGGGAAACACTTGGTCCAGTTCACTGGACAAGGCAGCGGCAGCGTCTCAGCGCTGTTCCCTTCTTGAAGGCGCTACTTGGGTCGCACTTGGAGTCCCCGATGCAGCAGTTGGAGATGGTGGCCTCCCCGGTCTTTCCGGCCAGGTTTGCTGGTAATTCGATGCTGTGATGAGGGCTGCAGCATGGAGCATGGGCGTCCAGGGCGCAATGTACGCCGGCACCAGCATGTGCAAGACGATGGCTTCGCTAGTTTTGGCTGGTTCATGCCATCTACCTGCCGTCTCCTAGGCACGATGGCCCCGTCAGCCTTGGAGATGCGCGGTCTTCTTCGGAGGCGCCTGGCAACGGCTGTGACGCGGCCTTGAGGCTCTGTGTCTAGCTACCTCGCCATTCATGGTTGGAGGCTGGACAAGGCCAGACTGTGGTCTGCAGTTGGTAGCACCTCCTCACGTGCTCGTTTGGAGAGGATGATGGTGTGTGTGCATGTGTCCCTCCTCCTGGGAGGTTGTACCTGTAGTGCTGTTCTCTTCCTGTTAAATGAAATGAAACACAAACTCTGGTGCGTTTTCTCAAAAAAACTTTCAGTGTAAATTGTTGTGCGCCAACACCTAATCCCTACTCGAACGGTCATTTACAGATCACATGAATGAAAATGTGAAGCAACTTGACAAATTTGTTTTTGTTCTATTGTCTTGATCATTTCAAAAAGAAGAGATCCTAAATGTGACTGCAACCATATTATCTGTAGATGACTATAGGACAAACTCATAGATGAGAGAATTCAAGTTTTGTAACATACACAGTATGCTCTGATAAGGAGGCTCACTGACATTCATCAGCAAGTGTGTGCGTTAACAACAGCCCAGTGCCCTGCAATTATGCAAGTACAATGCTGATTGCTGAAAGGGGTCATTCAGTTGCTTACATGTTCCTTTGGAAGGCTTTTTTTTTTTTTGCTTTACAGTGTACCTCTGTTATATTTTTCTTTACAATGTACGTCTGAAATCTGCATCTTATTGTAAATAAATCTATATAGGACTTTGATAAGAAGTTATGCCTGGCATATTTGTGAAATACACGCAATTCAGTGCTTGTTTCTTTAACAAAAAATTTAGTCCATGCTTACGGGTCATAAAAAATATTGGCACTTGCCGCAAATCAAGGATTTATTGAAGAACTTTCAGCTACCTGAATGATAAAAGTCAAGGTAAAGATGTTGTTTGAATCATTATAGGAAATCTCCATACCCTTCCAACAGATAGAAATATTTGTAGTTCCCTCCAATAAACGGCTCAAAGATCCTGGGTAAGATTCCATGATCAGAACAAATAAATTGCATAATCAGAACTAATATTACAGCCGCGATTTGTGCATAGGTGTTGTCCGGTTACAGAGAAGGAGAGGTACGAACAGGAACAACAAAGAGGGAGGCGACAATTAGAAGGTATCTGCAAATAGAAATCAAACCCACGGTAATTAAATTAAATTGGCTGTCTGATAAAAATTGAAAAGGAGATGTATATTTGAAAGGAGAAAGAGGAGGAGGCAAATATACTGTTGCCGCTGCGACCCATTCTGCTGCATCCCTCAGCGTTTGAGGGCGTATGGAGTCAGCGGAGGATCCTCCTACGGCGTTCGTCAACGACAGGCAGAGTTACCCCACCCACTGCCGATTTCCTCATCAGGCGGTGTCCATTGACGTTTGCAGCTCCTCCCACGACGGCGGTGGAAGAGTATGGCTCAGCCTGCGACAACTGAAGACGGGGAGCAAGCAGCAGCGGAGATGGCCACTTGGTCGGACTAAAGCTATTGCTGTGCTAAAATATCTCTTGACAACATTGAAGATTCAGAGAACTCGTTTTGAAACTTGAGCTAAGAAACATTTTTCCATGGCAGATCTATCATTGGCTACTCGAGCTTGAAGCTGATGAGCATCTTTTCTACCTCCAACCTTGTTTCGGGATCACTTTATTGTCCAGAATTACAATTGTGCTCAGTGTCATCAACTCATCATTTCTCAGATTCATCGCTATACTACTAATGTTTGCTTTATTATGTTGTATTTGGAAATCTCTATGATCCCATATTCAAACAATAAAGACACTCATATTCGCTCTCTAATCCACCCAGCTGCTCTGCTGTATGGACGACCACATCGATAACGAAATCAATCACGGCCGCAGAAGCAGAGCCCCGCAGTTCGCTGGTCGAGGAAGCTCGGGCGCGAGCAGAAGAGCGTCGCCGGCCACAGCAAGCAGCTTTATGTCCTCCTTACCGTGCGCTCGCGTCCCGATCAAGGCGAGCGCACGGTAAGGAGCCTGTCTGCTTGCTTGTTTGATACCTTGCACATACCTGTACTACTGCTGCTCTGGTGATTTGATCCGGGGATTCAAAACCAACAAGTGCACACCCTACGTTGAACTCCCAGTAAAAACATGGTTAGACGTTTCTTCTCTCAATGGGAAAGTGGCTAGACCAAACCAGTTGATGGTTGCTAGACCACTAAATACTGGATGCCGGAGCAACACACCAAGCATTACTCAGCTCTCACTTCTGACTACGCTTTCACATCCTGACGTCTCCTATTCTGAAGTTTTCTACATTTCCAAATATGCATACACATGCATCTACACTGCTACTTGCTAGCTAGCGGCCAGCACCTTCTGTCTATTTCTCTAGCCATGTTTCTGCTAACTAGTCACAAGTTCTTATAGTAGAGAAGATTGGTGAAACACTTGAAGCAGAGAGGAAACAATTATTGAAATGCATGATACATCATGGTTGGTTGAGAACATTTATCTACATCGAAACCATTAATTCTAGGACATATTAGTGTTTGGACGATATTCATAAATGAGTAGAGATCCCTTGTGTGGTTTGGACTTGTGACTATTCTGCATGTATTTATATATCATTATAATTATTCAACTTGTGGAATGTTTCTTTCAAAAAGTAAACTTCCCAAAAAAGTCTTGGTAAATCTGCAAGTGTTGATGTGCTAATCAGCTGCATGAATCGTGTATAAAGTGTGCGCACCAAGCTTGGTAAATGTGGTATATCACTAACCCGATCCAGCTCATCGAATTTTTCATAGTTCAAGAGACGTACAGAACTACAGATTGTAATTAGTGGATTGCTAGGGCCATTAAATCCATACCATCTGCATGTTGTCGGAGACCCAGAAGGCAGCCCGACAAGTTAATCTTTGTTTTTCACCTGAACCTGAAGCTGACAAACTGGTTTGGACTGGACAACAAGCAAGATCTACGGACTACAGATAATAAAAAAGCTTACATAATAAGGAAGAAATAATACCATCTGATATGAAATTTTGCACGGGGACAAAAGGTATGTAATGATGTTATAAGTAATCTGTCGCCAGCTGTTTTCTGAAGAAAAGGAACACAAAAGAATGATCCTGTAAGTTGATGTTGATATTGTGATTTTCTTCTCCAGAAGCTAGATGGTCACGACTTGTCTTATGTATTCGTTCTCAATTTGGCTCTTGCTGTTAGTAATTCTCACAGGAAGATTTGGCTGTTGTAAAGTTCATTCTCACTTGGTCATGGTGATTAGTGCTGATCACTTACCTAGATAAATCTTGTTCATTTGTAGCACACTTGCAAGCTGGGGGCACCACGTGCCACCTTCCGAAGGCCGTTGACCTCGAGGTCACCTACACCGTTGCTGATCACCTAGACGTACGAGGTTGCACGCCAATCACTTGGACGACGGAGACCCGTGGTACTTGCAAAGAGAGGAGACGAGGTTGAGGGTATGAAGTGTTCGTCCTTGGAAAGGAAGGAGATGGAAGTGGACACCTCAAAGATGGATTTCAGTAGCTAATAGAACTTCCTCCGATCAGCCTACTAACAAACCAGCCGGCCAACGAGGTTATCACTGTAATAAAAGTTCCCAGATGCCTCTCAATCTTAGCTAGCCAGCTCTAAAATGACTGGGGAGCTCAAATCCCATGAAAGAGCATGACCAAAAAGCTAACTATGTTTACCAGTTACAGTTCATGGGATTTGAGCTCCCCAGTCATGTTTTCATGGGATTTGAGCTCCCCAGTCATGTTAGAGCTTGATGCATTACTCAAAAGAAGAAGCAAACTCCAATAGTGCTGTCTGCTAGCTTCTCAAAGTATAACCCCATCATTCAAAATTTATAGAGCTGCAATATTGCATGTGTTCCATTAATGCCCCCACTGGCTAATAATTGCTCAAAGAAATCACGAGGGCCTGGTAGTTTTTCCTTCTGTAGCTTGTTTGGTTGGAGGTAACGAGAAAGAAGGAATGAAAAATATCGAAGTTTCAAGATACGAAGTTGCTCATTTGGAGGAAATCATCATTTATGGTGGTTTAGAGCATCTCTAGCGGATCTCTTAAAGAGCATGGTTATTAATATAGCGAGCACCTGTCTATATATGACTACCATGCCATCAAGAGTTAGCAATATCATTCACTTATACAGTAGGGTTGGATCTTAGCCTAGTGATTTTTTTCACTTTCTCTCTTTCTCTTTCCTCTCATTTACTCATTTTGCCTAGGATCACGTGTAGAGGCTGGCTCTTGCATTAGAGTCCAGTCTCACCTTTTTTTGCTTTTCTCTCTCCTTCACATGGGCAAAAATACCATGTAAGCAGCCTTACAGCCCACTATTGTACTTGCTCCAAAAGAGCCAGAACTGTAAAATAATCGTTTTACGGTTCTGAACAGAAAAACTGACTCGACCAGATCGCTCAAAATCGACCGACCCCACTAGTAGAGAAGGGGCCAATGGTCCAGGCCGGTCAAGCCCATTAGTCCCGGTTCAATCTAGAACCGGGACCAATGGGGGCATTGGACCCGGTTCGTGAGCCCCGGGGGCCGGCCGGGCCACGTGGGCCATTGGTCCCGGTTCGTCTGGACCTTTTGGTCCCGGTTGGTGGGACGACCGGGACCAATGGGCCTCGCTCCTGGCCCACCATCATTGGTCCCGGTTGGTGGCATGAACCGGGACCAAAGGCTGACCTTTAGTCCCGGTTCATGCCACCAACCGGGACTAAAGGGTTGGTCCTCGTTGCGGCCAGAGTTTATTCCCACCTCGCCAACCGAAGGGGGCTTAGATCGGTTTATAAGCCCCTCCCTCTGTGCCTTGTTGAGCTCCTCTCAAAATGAAAATAGATGCCCTTATACAGGGAATTTAACCTAAATTCATACTGAATTTCTCTAAAGTTAGTAGAAATTTATTATCAATTTAGGTTGAATTTTCTCTATAATCGCATCTATGCTCATTTCTGAGTAGTTTTTTATATAGGTTTTTTTCTTTGCTATATTTATTTTTTTATTTTTATTTTTGAGTTGTAATAAGTCATTAAAAATAAGCATCTATGCTCATTTTTTAGTAAAGTTAATCACAACTATTTTTTCTTCTATTTATTTCTGAATTGTAATAAGTCATTAAAAATAAGCATCTATGCTCATTTTTTTAGTAAAGTTAATCACAACTATTTTTTCTTCTATTTATTTCTGAGTAGTTTTTTATTTAGTTTTTTATTTAGTAAAGTTAATCCCCGACGCTTCGCTGGATTGGAGCCCGGAGAACGTCATCGAGCTGGACGTGTGCTGAACGCGGAGGTGCCGTACGTTCGGTGCTTGGATCGGTCGATTCGTGAAGACGTACGACTACATCAACCGCGTTGTCATAACGCTTTCGCTTAACGGTCTACGAGGGTATGTAGACAACACTCTCCCCTCTCGTTGCTATGCCATCACCATGATCTTGCGTGTGCGCAGGAATTTTTTTGAAATTACTACGTTCCCCAACAGTGGCATCCGAGCCTAGGTTTTATGCGTTGATGTTATATGCACGAGTAGAACACAAGTGAGTTGTGGGCGATACAAGTCATACTGCTTACCAGCATGTCATACTTTGGTTCAGCGGTATTGTTGGATGAAGCGGCCCGGACCGACATTACGCGTACGCTTACGCGAGACTGGTTTTACCGCCGTGCTATGCACACAGGTGACTAGCGGGTGTCAGTTTCTCCAACTTTAGTTGAACCGAGTGTGGCTACGCTCGGTCCTTGCGAAGGTTAAAATAGCACCAACTTGACGAACTATCATTGTGGTTTTTGATGCGTAGGTAAGAACGGTTCTTGCTCAGCCCGTAGCAGCCACGTAAAACTTGGAACAACAAAGTAGAGGACGTCTAACTTGTTTTTGCAGGGCATGTTGTGATGTGATATGGTCAAGACGTGATGCTATATTTTATTGTATGAGATGATCATGTTTTGTAACCGAAGTTATCGGCAACTGGCTGGAGCCATATGGTTGTCGCTTTATTGTATGAAATTTAAACGCCCTGTAATTGCTTTACTTTATCACTAAGCGGTAGCGATAGTCATAGAAGCAATAGATGGCGTAAACGACAACGATGCTAGGATGGAGATCAAGGTGTCGTGCCGGTGACGATGGTGATCACGACGGTGCTTCGGAGATGGAGATCACAAGCACAAGATGATGATGGCCATATCATATCACTTATATTGATTGCATGTGATGTTTATCCTTTATGCATCTTATCTTGCTTTGATTGACGATAGCATTTTAAGATGATCTCTTACTAAAAATTATCAAGAAGTGTTCTCCCTGAGTATGCACGGTTGCCAAAGTTCGTCGTGCCCAGACACCACGTGATGATCGGGTGTGATAAGCTCTACGTCCATCTACAACGGGTGCAAGCCAGTTTTGCACACGCAGAATACTCAAGTTAAACTTGACGAGCCTAGCATATGCAGATATGGCCTCGGAACACGGAGACCGAAAGGTCGAGCGTGAATCATATAGTAGATATGATCAAAATAGTGATGTTCACCATTGTAAACTACTCCATCTCACGTGATGATCGGTTATGGTTTAGTTGATTTGGATCATGTGATCACTTAGATGACTAGAGAGATGTCTGTCTAAGTGGGAGTTCTTAAGTAATATGATTAATTGAACTTACATTTATCATGAACTTAGTCCTGGTAGTATTTTACAAATTATGTTGTAGATCAATAGCTCCCGTTGTTGCTTTCATATGTTTATTTTGATATGTTCCTAGAGAAAATTGTGTTGAAAGATGTTAGTAGCAATGATGCGGATTGGATCCGTGATCTGAGGTTTATCCTCATTGCTGCGCAGAAGAATTATGTCCTTGATGCACCGCTAGGTGACAAACCTATTGCAGGAGCAAATGCAGACGTTATGAACGTTTGGCTAGCTCAATATGATGACTACTTGATAGTTCAGTGCACCATGCTTAACGGCTTAGAATCGGGACTTCAAAGACGTTTTGAACATCATGGACCATATAAGATGTTCCAGGTATTGAAGTTAATATTTCAAGCAAATACCCGAGTTGAGAGATATGAAGTCTCCAACAAGTTCTATAGCTGAAAGATGGAGGAGAATTGCTCAACTTGTGAGCATGTGCTCAGATTGTCTGGGTACTTCAATCGCTTGAATCAAGTGGGAGTTAATCTTCCAGATAAGATAGTGATTGACAGAATTCTCTAGTCACCATCACTAAGTTACTAGAACTTCGTGATGAACTATAGTATGCAAGGGATGATAAAAACGATTCCCGAGCTCTTCGTGATGTTGAAATCGACGAAGGTAGAAATCAAGAAAGAGCATCAAGTGTTGATGATTGACAAGACCACTAGTTTCAAGTAAAGGGCAAAGGGAAAGAAAGGGAAACTTCAAGTGGAAAGACAAGAAAGTTGTCACTCCTGCGAACAAGCCCAAAGCTGGACCAAAGCCTGAAACTGAGTGCTTACACTGCAAAGGAAATGGTCACTAGAAGCAGAAATGCCCTAAATATTTGGTGGATAAGAAGGATGGCAAAGTGAACAAGGGTATATTTGATATACAGGTGTTTGATGTGTGCCTTACTAGTGTTTATAGTAACCCCTGAGTATTTGATACTTGTTCGGTTGCTAAGATTAGTAACTCGAAACAGGAGTTACAGAATAAACTGAGACTAGTTGAAGAGGAAGTGACGATGAGTGTTGGAAGTAGTTCCAAGATTGATATGATCATCATCGTACACTCCCTATACTTTCAGGATTAGTGTGTTAAACCTAAATAAATGTTATTTGACGTTTGCGTTGAGCATGAATATGATTTGATCATGTTTAATGCGATACGGTTATTCATTTAAAGTTAGAGAATAATTGTTATTCTGTTTACATGAATAAAACCTTCGATGGTCATACACCCAATGAAAATAGTTTGTTGGATCTCGATCGTAGTGATACACATATTCATAGTATTAATGCCAAAAGATGCGAAGTTAATAATGATAGTGCAACTTATTTGTGGCACTGCCGTTTTGGTCATATCGGTGTAAAGCGCATGAAGAAACTCCATAAAGATGGATTTTCGGAATCACTTAGTTATGAATCATTTGATGTTTGCGAACCGTGCCTTTTGTGCAAGATGACTAAAACTCCATTCTCCAGAACAATGGAACAAGCTACTGACCTATTGGAAATAATACATACCGATGTATGCGATCCAATGAGTGTTGATGCTCGTGGCAAGTATCGTTATTTTCTGACCTTCACAAGATGATTTGAGCAGATATGGGTATATCTACTTGATGAAACATAAGTCTGAAATAGTTGAAAGGTTCAAATAATTTCAGAGTGAAGTGGAAAAATCATCGTAACAAGAAAATAAAGTTTCTGCGATCTGATCGCGGAGACGAATATTTGAGTTACGAGTTTGGTCTTCAATTAAAACAATGTGGAATAGTTTCACAGCTCACGCCACCTGGAACACCACAACGTTATGGTGTGTCCGAACATCGTAACCGCACTTTATTGGATATAGTGCGATCTATGATGTCTCTTACTGATTTACCACTATTGTTTTTGGGTTATGCATTAGAGACAGCTGCATTCACGTTAAAAGGGAACCATCTAAATCCGTTGAGACGACACCATATGAACTGTGGTTTAGCAAGAAACCCAAATTGTCGTTTCTTAAAGTTTGGGGCTGCGATGCTTATGTGAAAAAATTTCATCCTGATAAGCTCGAACCCAAATCGGAGAAGTGCGTCTTCATAAAATACCCAAAGGAAATTATTGGGTACACCTTCTATCACAGATCCGAAGGCAAGATATTCGTTGCTAAAAATGGATCCTTTCTAGAGAAGGAGTTTCTCTCGAAAGAAGTGAGTGGGAGGAAAGTAGAACTTGATGAGGTAACTGTACCTTCTCCCGAATTGGAAAATTGTTCATCACTGAAATCAGTTCCAATGATTTCTACACCAATTAGTGAGGAAGCTAATGATGATGATCATGAAACTTAAGATCAAGTTACTACAGAACCTCGTAGGTCTTCCAGAGTACGGTCCGCACCAGAGTGGTACGGTAATCCTGTTCTGGAAGTCATGTTACTAGACCATGATGAACCTACGAACTATGAGGAAGCGATGATGAGCCCAGATTCCGCAAAATGGCTTAAGGCCATGAAATCTGAGATGGGATCCATGTATGAGAACAAAGTGTGGACTTTGGTGGAGTTGCCCGATGATCGGCAAGCCATATTGTATAAATGGATCTTCAAGAGGAAGACGGACGTTGATAGTAGTGTTACTATCTACAAAGCTCGACTTGTCGCAAAAAGGTTTTTGACAAGTTCAAGGTGTTGACTACAATGAGATTTTCTCAATTGTAGCGATGATTAAGTCTGTCCGAATCATGTTAGCAATTGCCACAATTTATGAAATCTGGCAAATGGATGTCAAAACTGCATTCCTTAATGGTTTTCTCAAAGAAGAGTTGTATATGATGCAACC
Source organism: Triticum timopheevii (assembly GCA_963921465.1). Classification (NCBI taxonomy): domain Eukaryota; kingdom Viridiplantae; phylum Streptophyta; class Magnoliopsida; order Poales; family Poaceae; genus Triticum; species Triticum timopheevii. The sequence continues at coordinate 49,195,337 of OY997272.1, read as the reverse complement.
AGAAGGTTTTTTCAATCCTAAAGGTACTAACAAAATGTGCATGCTCCAGCGATCCATCTATGGACTGGTGCAAGCATCTCGGAGTTGGAATATACGCTTTGATGAGTTGATCAAAGCATATAGTTTTGTACAGACTTACGGTGAAGCCTGTATTTACAAGAAAGTGAGTGGGAGCACTACAGCATTTCTGATAAGTATATGTGAATGACATATTGTTGATCGGAAATAATGTAGAATTATTTTGCAAAGCATAAAGGAGTGTTTGAAAGGAGTTCTTTAAAATAAAAACCTCAGTAAAGCTACTTACATATTGAGCGTCAAGATTTATTGAGATAGATCAAGACGCTTGATAAGATTTTCAATGAGTACATACCTTGACAAGATTTTGAAGTAGTTCAAAATGGAATAGTCAAAGAAAGAGTTTCTTGCCTGTGTTACAAGGTGTGAAATTGAGTAAGACTCAAAGCCCGACCGCGGTAGAAGATAGGAAGAGAATGAAAGTCATTCCCTATGCCTCAGCCATAGGTTCTATAAAGTATGCCATGCTATGTACCAGATCTATTGTATACCCTAAACTGATTTTGGAAAGGGAGTACAATAGTGATCTAGGAGTAGATCACTAGACACCAGTCAAAATTATCCTTAGTGAAATAAGGATATGTTTCTCGATTATGGAGGTGACAAAAGGTTCGTCGTAAAGGGTTACGTCGATACAAGCTTTTACACCAATCCAGATGACTCTAAGTCTCAATCTGGATACATATTCAAAGTGGGAGCAATTAGCTAGAGTAGCTCCGTGCAGAGCATTGTGGACATAGAATATTTGCAAAATACATACGGCTCTGAATATGACAGACCCGTTGACTAAACTTCTCTCACAAGAAAAACATGATCATACCTTAGTACTCTTTGGGTGTTAATCACATAGCGATGTGAACTAGATTATTGACTCTAGTAAACCCTTTGGGTGTTGATCACATGACGATGTGAACTATGGGTGTTAATCACATGGTGATGTGAACTATTGGTGTTAAATCACATGGTGATGTGAACTAGATTATTGACTCTAGTGCAAGTGGGAGACTGAAGGAAATATTCCCTAGAGGCAATAATAAAGTTATTATTTATTTCCTTATATCATGATAAATGTTTATTATTCATGCTAGAATTGTATTAACCGGAAACATAATACATGTGTGAATACATAGACAAACATAGTGTCACTAGTATGCCTCTACTTGACTAGCTCGTTAATCAAAGATGGTTAAGTTTCCTAACCATAGACATGAGTTGTCATTTGATTAACGGGATCACATCATTAGGAGAATGATGTGATTGACTTGACCCATTCCGTTAGCCTATCACTTGATCGTTTAGTATGTTGCTATTGCTTTCTTCATGACTTATACAAAGTTCCTACAACTATGAGATTATGCAACTCCCGTTTACCAGAGGAACACTTTGTGTGCTACCAAACATCACAACGTAACTGGATGATTATAAAGGTGCTCTACAGGTGTCTCCGAAGGTACATGTTGGGTTAGCGTATTTCGAGATTAGGTTTTGTCACTCCGATTGTCGGAGAGGTATCTCTGGGCCCTCTCGGTAATGCACATCACTTAAGCCTTGCAAGCATTGTAACTAATGAGTTAGTTACGGGATGATGTATTATGGAACGAGTAAAGAGACTTGCCGGTAACGAGATTGAACTAGGTATTGGATACGGACGATCGAATCTCGGGCAAGTAACATACCGATGACAAAAGGGAACAACGTATGTTGTTATGCGGTTTGACCGATAAAGATCTTCGTAGAATATGTAGGAGCCAATATGAGCATCCAGGTTCCGCTATTGGTTATTGACCGAGAATAGTTCTAGGTCATGTCTACATAGTTCTCGAACCCGTAGGGTCCGCACGCTTAAGGTTTTGATGACAGTTTTATTATGAGTTTATGAGTTTTGATGTACCGAAGGAGTTCGGAGTCCCGGATGAGATCGGGGACATGACGAGGAGTCTCGAAATGGTCGAGACTATATTCAGAGTTCGGAAAGGTTCCGAGTGATTCGGGTATTTTTCGGAGTACCGGGGAGTTACGGGAATACGGGGGAAAAAGTATATAGGCCTTATTGGGCTTTAGGGGAGAGGAAGAGGCAGGCCGCGCGCCCCCCCATTGACTAGTACGAATTGGACTAGGGGGAGGGGCGGCGCCCCCTCCTTCCTTCTCTTTCCTCTTCCCCTTCCTTGTCTCCTACTCCTACTACTTGGAAGGACTCCTAGTTGGACTAGGAAATGGGGAATCCTACTCCCGGTGGGAGTAGGACACCCCTAGGGCGCGCCTCTCCCCTTGGCCGGCCCCCTCCTCCTTGCTCCTTTATATACGGGGGCAGGGGGGCACCCCATGACACACAAGTTGATCTACGGATCGTTCCTTAGCCGTGTGCGGTGCCCCCCTCCACCATAATCCACCTCGGTCATATCGTCGCGGAGTTTAGGCGAAGCCCTGCGCCGGTAGAACATCATCATCGTCACCACACCGTCGTGCTGACAGAACTCATCACCGACGCTTTGCTGGATTGGAGCCCGGAGGACGTCATCGAGCTGGACGTGTGCTGAACGCGGAGGTGCCGTAAGTTCGGTGCTTGGATCGGTCGATTCGTGAAGACGTACGACTACATCAACCGCGTTGTCATAACGCTTCCGCTTAACGGTCTACGAGGGTACGTAGACAACACTCTCCCCTCTCGTTGCTATGCCATCACCATGATCTTGCATGTGCGTAGGAATTTTTTTGAAATTACTACGTTCCCCAACAGGTGGCACCAACCGGGACAAATGCCCCTCTTTTGTCCCGGTTGGAGCCACCAACCGGGACCAAAGGTCTTCGTTTCCCGCCCTTTGGGCTGCCGAAAAGAGGCCTTTGGTCCCGGTTGGTGGCTCCAACCGGGACAAAAGAGGGGCATTGGTCCCGGTTTGTGGCACGAACCGGGACCAAAGCCTTTGCTATATAAGTAGCACTACCGCCCCGCCCCGACTTTGATCTCTCCTCGACGCCGCGCGCCGTCCCCCTGCCGCCACCTCGCCGTTGCCGCCCCGCCCCGACGCCGTCGCCGCCCCGCCCCGACGCCGTCGCCGCCCGCCCTGCCGCCCCGCCCCACGCGCCGTCGCCGCCCCAGCCCGCGCCGCCTCGACGCCGTCGCCGCCCCGCGCCGCACCTCGCCGTCGCCGTCGCCGTCGCCGTCGCCGTCGCCGGCCGTGAGCAACTTTTTTTTTATTTTTGTTAGATTTTTTTTAGATTTTTTTAGATTTTTTTGTAGTTCATAGATTTTTTTGTTAGATTAGATTTGTAGTAATTTAGATATGTAGTTCATATTGTGTAATTTAGATTGTGTAATTAATTTGTTCATATTATGTTAGATTTTTTTTCTGTTAATAGATTTTTTTGTTAGATTAGATGTGTATTAATTTAGATATGTAGTTCATATTGTGTAATTTAAATTGTGTAATTAATTTGTTCATATTATGTTAGATTTTTTTTCTGTTAATAGATTTTTTTTGTTAGATTAGATGTGTAGTAATTTAGATATGTAGTTCATATTGTGTAATTTAGATTGTGTAATTAATTTGTTCATATTATGTTAGATTTTTTTTCTGTTAATAGATTTTTTTGGTGATATTATTGTTGAATATGCATGTTTGATGATATTATTGTTAATAGATCTTTTTGTTAGATTAGATGTGGTGTAATTTAGATATGTAATTCATATTGTGTAATTTAGATTGTGTAATTAATTTGTTCATTTTTAGTAAGTACTATTTTATTTTATTTATAGTAAGTGCTTCATATATATATAGTTGAACTAGCTAGTTGATTTAATAAACTAATTTATTTTACTATATGTAGAAGTAGTTTGTTTTTAGTAAGTACTGCTTTATTTATTTATAGTAAGTGCTTAGTAGTTGAACTAGATAGTTGATTTAATTAATAAAACTACTTTATTTAACTATATATAGAAGTAGTTCCCGCATCGACATCGGTGATGCCTATCCCGCATCCTCGTCATCGTCGACTCGGCGGTGGAGGCCTGCTTGATTAGGGTCATGTTCGGGACTGGGCTCCGCCGGGCTGGTATTGGGAGGTGCTACCTTCCGGGGGACGTAGGTTTGTGAGGAGGCAGCCCGTTGTTGACCCGATCCTTGTTTGGTGGTGGTCACGTGGGCCAGTGACACTGCCGAGGCTTCCGGACACCGCGGAGGTGGTACGTCACTGTGTCAGCGAGGAGGATGAGCACGTCCGTCGCTACATGGTTGCATTGGAGGGCCGGTTCGACAATACCTGGCAGGTTCTTCAGGGATCTCAATGGAGCTATGGTCCACCGCCCGCGTCGATACCCTTCGGGCGCTACGGTTCTAGTTGTATTAGTGATGCTATATTAGTGATAATATTCGACGATGTACGGACACGAAGAGATGATGTACTTTTGCTTATAATTATTGAATGCATGCTAATTTGAATACTACTTTATTTTATGATTTGGTTTTGCTTATTTTATGATTTGGTTTTGCTTATTGAATGCTCATATTGGATAAGTTCTCCTTCATTCCCGTGTGCTAGACAATTTGGTGCAGTAATGCACTCGGGAATGAAAGGAGGAGCTACGTACATCACCGATAGTCAACCCGTGATTAATAATCTAGTTTAATATTTGAATTATGAACATAGGCCGGAAATGTTGTACTCGGACGACGAAAACCGTCCGGGGGAGTGCGACTGGTGCCACGACGATGTTCATACGGTACGCAACGACGACAATAGTTTTTTTCGTAATTAAGCATGACTTCAACTATTTTAACGTGTATTTTTCATCTTTTCCAATTCGACTAGCTTATCCCATGCTTTGCAAGACGCTATGTCTTGGAGAGGATGGGTTTTGAAGACCATGAAAGTTTCGAAACCAAAAAAATTATCCTAAGTACCCATCATGGTGTGGATTTTCAAGTAAAGTTGTACAATGCTCAGAGTGTAACCCATTTTGGTTGCAAAAATTGGGAAGCACTTTGCAAAATGTATGGTCTTGATGAGGGTATGCTTGTCACCATGGATCTTCGTGATCCTACAATCGAGCAAGAGAGACCTTCGATTTGGGTCCTTGTGGATACACCTCCAATTCTTCCCCCATGTGAGCTTAACATAGTTACTAAGTAATTTATATTGTTTATTTCAAAATAGTTGACAACTTATTATTTCCATTGACAGCTTATTTTGATTCTTCAAAGAATGTGCGGAAGATGGTAGACAGAACCTACTACACCGAAGGCTCCGAATTAACTTATCAGGAGAAAAATCATCTGGTCGCATTTTGTACTGATCTTGAGAATTACAATATCTACAATCAAACTCCTCAACATTATGACGTGCCACTAGTGCACGTGTTGAACTACGGTAACTACCATGGAGATACCCTGGTAAGATTATTTTTTACTATTACAACATCCGTGCATCTTTTTGCACACTTCTAAAACTAGTACATCATTGCTAACTACGAAGTTATTACTATGTTTTTCAACAGATAATCCCGAATGATTATGTGCCTCATCTGATGTATACACACAGTACCTTCATGTTTTGAACATACAACCAGGTCTTCCTACGAATCTCAACTGTCCATACCGGGTTTCTAAAAGAAGTGGAGACATGACAATCAAAGAATGGAAAATATGTATGGATAGTCGTAAGGAGCTTCTTAGAAGCAGAAGGCATCGAAGGGCAAGAATTGGAGACAGGATGATCGCCATTCTTCATAATGGAGAGTCAGGGTCTATATTGTTTTATGCTATTTTACCTTAAGGGTGTTTAGGTCCTACCTGATACTGATGATCATGTGCTAAGAACAATTATGTAGGGTTGGGTTCGATGACTATGAGGATGATGATCGTATGACTTATTATTAATAACGAGTAGAAGTTTGTATGATGATGCATGATTAGTAGGACTTGTTATTATATATGATGATGTATGATGTGAGCATGCATGAGTTGTTATATCAGCGGGCGAAATGAACATAGCAGTAGCATTGGTAAACCAAGGACGAAGATATAAGAGAGGACACTTCTCTCTATTAGCTAGCTAATAACAACCTAAAAATAACACCCAAAACCCCTAAAGTAGCCACTTTTCTAAAAAAACATGGACTTTTGGTCCCGGTTGGTGCCACCAACCGGGACCAAAGGCCCCCCTGACTGGGCTCGGCGGACCGGCCACGTGGAGGCACATCTGTCAAGGTTCGTGTTTGAACCGGGACTAATGGGTGGAGGTATTAGTAACGACCCATTAGTCCCAGTTCATGAACCGGGACTAAAGGCCCTTACGAACCGGGACTAATAGGTGTTTTTCTACTAGTGCCCCCTTTTTTTAGGAAACCTTAAACGAGCCTCCAATACCTCAAATGTTTAGGGTTCAATGCAAAATTTTTAGTTCACCTTAATGACAAAAGAGACGGTGGCGGTATTCAGTGTAAGTCATGGTCTGATTTGTGGATTTGTCTACCTCAATGACAAAAGATGTATTTTACCATGTTCCGATAATGGTAGTTTTCATACTTCTTGTACCTAAACAATACTTGTTTTTTTCCTTTCCATAGTAAACACTACTAGATCTAATTCAAACATATTTAGTTTCCATGATTGTTGGTTCACGGGGTGCATCCTAGTTAAGGCCCAGTTTATTCCCTAGAAAACAATTTGAAACATAATAATTGCACACCCAAGAATGCTTAAAGAGATCATAACCAATAGTCATTATTTTTCGCGAAACTCCGCCTATAATTTAGTATCTACTTGCTAGCCCGAATTAACTCAACCTTAAAGTTCGTTAATTTTATTTTTTGCGATTGGTCAAAGATGTTGTCTATACATTGCTTGGTGAGCAACAGATTTGTCAAGCCCATTCAATTCTAGTAATCAAGTTGCATGATTTTTGTCCATCCCACACTGAAAGGTTGAAGCAAGACTCCAACCTCACCCCAGGCACCAAAACATCACCTAAACCTTGCTATTGGGGATCGTTGACGTTGCAGAAGGCATAACTGAGGATGATGGCTGACACGTCCTAGCTAGCTTCTCATTCTGTTTTTTCCTTTTGTTGCTACAAAATCGGTGTCATTCTTCTTAATTCCACGAGATGATCTAGGTACATAGGCAAATCAAAATGTTGCCGCCAAATTGAGGCGCACACCCAACGTTGAACTCCCAGAAATTACTACCCCGGTAGAAACATGGGTGACTCTGGAAGGTATCTAGACCAAACCACTTGATGGTGGCTAGACCAAAAAATACTGCTCGCTGGAGCAACACACTGTGTATTACTCCATCATCATCTCTCTCTATGCTTTCGCATCTGAGGTCTCTCATTGTAAAGCTCTCTACATTTCTACTAAATATGCATGCACATGCATATACGCTGCTACTTGCTACCTAGCCGGCAGCACTTTTGTCTATTTCTCCAGCCATGTTTCTGCTAAACTAGTCACAAGTTCTTATAGTAGATAAAAATAGTGAAACACTTGAATCTGAGCGGAAACAATTATTGAAATGTACTATACATCGTGTTTGGTTGAGAACATTTATCTGCATTGAACTATTCTAGACCTGCAAAACAAAAACATTCTAGGACATATATATGGGCGAAGCCAGCTCTCGCAGGAGGCATACATTGAGGTAGTTGGAACCACCGGAGATATACACGGGGATAGAGAGGATTATATCAAGAGATAAACATTAAATAAAACAAAGAGATGTCCTCTAACTACCCTAGCACTGGAGGTGGCCTATATGCGTACGTGACATAGCATGGGTGTATAATCCAATGTTTAACACTCCCCCTTAATCACAACTGCCTCAAGTTGAGATTACGCCTGAATTCTTCAAAGCTTCTGGTTGGTAAGGCCTTTGTAAGTCATCTACAAGCTGATCTTTGAAAGGAATAAACCGAACATCAAGTTGTTTATTTGCAACTCGTTCTCTCACAAAATGAAAATCTATCTCAATATGTTTGGTTCTCGCATGTAAGACTGGGTTAGCAGATAAATAAGTGGCAACAAAATTATTACACCACAAACAAGGAGGTTGAACTTGAGGTACTCCAGGTTCTTTAGGCATAGATTGAACCCAAATGACTTCTGCTGCGGCATTTGCTAATGAATATATTCTGCTTCTGTGCTTGACCTGGAAACGGTGGCTTGTTTCTTGGCACACCATGAAATTAGGATAGGACCATAAACTATAGCAAAACCCCCTGTAGACCTTCTGTCATCCAAACAACTAGCCTAGTCTGCATCTGAGAAAGCACTCAGAAGTGTGGAAGATGATTGTCGAAATGTAAGACCTGTGGTTAAAGTATTCTTTATGTACCTCAAAATTCTTTTGGCTGCTGTCCAATGGGCTGTGGTAGGTGCATGGAGAAACTGACTCACCTTGTTAACTACAAAAGAAATATCTGGTCTGGTAAGAGTTAAGTACTGAAGACCACCAACCATGCTTATGTACCCAGTAATGTCCTCTTGAGTCAAAGGTTCTCCTTCTGTTAAAGACAAAGTTCCTGAACTAGACAAATGTGTTGGTGAGGGTTTGCAATTTGCCATGCCAATTCTGGTCAACAACTCTATTGCATATTTTGCTTGTGACAAGTGGATACCATTGCTGATTTTGTTTACTTTAGTGCCTAGAAAGAAATGCAAGTCTCCCAGATCCTTGAGAGCAAATTCTGACCCTAAATCTCTGACTAAAGCTGACACTGCTCCATTTGAAGAACTGGTGACAATAATATCATCAACATATACGAGGACAAATATGAAGGTTTGGTACTTATTGTAGATGAACAAGGAGGTTCAGAATTTGATGGAATAAAACCAAGTGATTGCAGTTTCATAGTTAACCATGAGTACCATGCCCTAGGTGCTTGTTTTAATCCATACAAGGCCTTATCAAGCTTACACACATGGAAATGTGCATCTTTATCTTCAAACCCAGGAGGTTGTTTCATGTAAACTTCCTCTTCCAGAACACCATGAAGAAACGCGTTCTGCACGTCTAGCCGTCGAAGGCTCCATCCCCTAGACACAACAATTGATAGTACAAGGCGTATCGTTGCAGCTTTAACAACTAGACTAAACATGTTTTGTAGTCTATGCCATACCTTTGCTTGAAGCCCTTGGCCACAAGTCTTGCTTTATAATGATCTACTGTGCCATCCGATTTCTTCTTGATTTGATACACCCATTTGCAGTCAATCAAGTTTCTGCCTTGCCGAGGGGGAACAAGATGCCACGTCTTGTTTTTCTTCAAAGGCTTGAACCCTTCTTTCATTGCCCGTTCCCACCTGAGGTCATCAAGACCTTCCTTCAAGTTGTTAGGTTCACTAGTAGTACATAACATGCCAAATTTAGAGATATTTTTGTAATTCATGCGAGTGGTAACTCCCCTTTGACGTCTAGTGCGCGGTGCCACAAGACAGGCCACAGGCTGTTGTTGCATGGGTGATCCAGGAGGTGGAGATCCTCCTGCATCAGCGTCAGGTGCTGGCGACTCCAATCCCGAGGGGGATCCTGTCGCTGGCGCAGGCGACCGCAGGCTGGGCAACCGATCTTCCCTGGCGGGGCCAGGCGACACGGGACCAGGCGATGCGGGGCTGGGGGAATATGCTGCTGGTCCCCTCCATGTGTTCTCCTCTGGTTGGCGCGGGATAGAGGATTGCATGCATCCGCCCATGACACTGATGTCCACCATAGGGCACGCAGGCACCGAGGCAGAGTCAGGCGCTGCAGCACCAGATCCCGAAGCAGATCGGTCTGCCGCCTGCAGAAGCGATCCCGAGGCGGACCCACCTTGTTTTTCGGTGTCTCCTGCTGGGGGCACATAAAATGACGCCCATATGGACCCAAATTTGCTCCCGAGGATGAATCTGCAGCAATAAACTCAGGCAAACATGATGAGTAGTCAAAGGTTGATAAGTACTATTGTGTTCACCCCCGTGATCAACGCCGGAAAGAGAAGGTGGAAGAAGGAGTATTTCTTGTTTGAGAAGGGAACCGACATTTGGATGAAGGGATTCAAAAGGGAATTTTGTTTCATCTAAAACAACATCACGGGAGATGTATACACGTCCCTTGGCCACATCAACACATTTTACTCCCTTGTTTTGGGCACTATAGCCAAGAAAAATGCACTGTTTGGAGCTGAAGCTAAGTTTGTGAGTATTATAAGGACGGAGATTAGGCCAACAGGCACACCCAAAGACACGGAGAGAAGTATAATCTGGCTTGGTGTGAAATAGCCGCTCAGTTGGGGTTTCATTGTTCATAACTCGACTAGGTAGGAGATTTATAAGGTGAACCGCGGTTAGGAATGCCTCGTCCCAAAACTTCAAGGGCATGGAGGCGGCAGCAAGAAGTAAAAACCCACATCAACAATATGTCTGTGTTTACGTTCTGCGGAGCCATTTTGCTGGTGAGCGTGGGGGCAGGATACATGATGAGAGATCCCTATTTTCTAAAAAAAGGAGATCAGTGTTTCATACTCACCACCCCAGTCTGTTTGCATGGCAATAATTTTTCTATCAAATTTTCTCTCAACTAGGGATTGGAAGTTGTGAAATACTTGGAAAACATCAGAACATTTCTTAAGCAAATAGAACCAGGTATACTTACTATAATCAATAAAGCTCATGTAGTATGTGCGTCTACCAACAGAGGAGGGGGCTGGACCCCATACATCAGAAAAAAATGAGTTGCAAGGGTTTTGTGGACACACCGGTAGAAATAGAATAGGGCAATTGGTGACTTTTTGCCCTTTGACAAGCATCACAAATAGTTTCACGATCATACTCACCAACAAATGGTAGCTTATGTTTACTAAGAATTTGATAAACAATGGAAAAAGATGGGTGGCCTAAACGATTGTGCCATCATTCTGAAGAGACTTTGATGGCTCCATGAACTTGCTTATTGAACTTGGAAAACTTGGTAATTAGCGGATAGAGACCGTGCACGCATCTACCGTGATAGAGGACCCTCCTTGTGACCTGGTCCTTGATCAAAATGAAAAATGGGTGAAATTCAATAAAGACACCATTATCAAGTGTGATACGATGAACGGAAAGAAGATTTTTGGATGCACTTGGAACATGTAAGACATCTTTGAGATGAATATCACAATGTGGGGTTTAACAATATACTGACGAACATGACTTATCATCATACCTGCAGCGTTTTCTGCCGTGTTAATTTGCTCCGTACTGTGGTGTCTTTCATGCATGGTCAGCTTCTCAAGATCAAAGGTGATGTTCTCGTTGGCGCCTGAATCAAGGTACCAGTTGGAGTCAACTCCGTAGGAGGTATCCGCTGCAGCCGCAACTCATTTCCTCTAGGAGTTGTCCTCTGCATAGCGCCATTTGCACTCTTTTGCAATGTGGTTAGTTTTTTTTTGCAAATCTGACATTTGTTCTCATATTCCTCATACCCGGCAAAGTGGCGACCTTGGTTGTTGTTGTAGTAGGGGCACGGCGGGCCATTGTCGTTGTACTAGCCACCGCCACCATGATTGTTGTTGTAGTTGTTGTAATTGCCTCCGGCGCCGCCACGGTAGCCACTGCCACCGCTGTTTGCATGGCTGCCACCGCCGCCGCGGTAGCCGCCGTTTTTGTCGCCGTTGTTGAAGCCGCCGTTGCTGCTGCAATTGTTTCCACCACCCTTAGGGAAGCCGTGGTTACCCTTGGGAGGGCCACCACGTCCTCGAGCGGCGGTGGCGGCGGACGACTTGAAGGCGCCTGATCCAGAGCCGTGGAACATCTCCACTCTTTGACCAAAGTTCGACATCATGCCGAATAGATCATCGATGGAGAGGGGCTCAGTGCGGACGTCAAGAGCAGATATAAGGGGTTGGTAGTCCATATCAAGGCCAGCATTGAGGAAAGAGATCAGCTCTCCCTCGAGAAGAGGCTTTCCAGCCATGGCCAGTTCATCTGCGAGTGCACGCACCTGACCGAAGTAAGCAGCAGCAGATTGAGAACCCTTTTGGGCATTGGAGAGGACGGCGCGGCAGTTGTTTGCACGCGACCTGGACTGGGCAGCAAACATGTTTGCGAGGGCAGTCCAGATGGCGTGGGATTTTTCTAGGAAGGCGACTTGCACCAAAACTTCTTTCGAGAGATTGTGAAGCAGATAGGCTACAAGTTGTTGATCCTGGATCAACCATGCGGAGTAGGCTGGGTTTGGAACGATGTGATCTTTGCCTTCAACGTTCTTGGAGGTGATGGTGGCTGGTGGTTCTGGGATTGTTTGATCTAGGTATCCTAGGAGGCCCGCTCCTATAATCTGAGATCGGGCTTGACCTCGCCACAAAACATAGTTCGTGTGAGTCAGGGGTTCTGAGATGGTGTTGTTTAGGCCAGCGGAGGAGAGGGTTGAACTGGAGGAAGACATGGCGAGATGAGGTTGGATGCGTTGGTGGAGGTTGATGACGGGAGCTAGACGAGAGGGAAGAGGGAGGCTCTGTATACCATGTTAGGTTTTGTAGAAGCATCTCAACTCCCATAACATGGGAGCCCACGTATTAACTAACAGTATAACAGAGCGAGCAACGACCTACCACAGTGACTTTCCTTCGTCAGCCGCTGGATCATTTAACGAGCGGTATAGATGTTTAGCACAGTCGTCGCCGCATGACAATCATCTATTGGGCTGCTGCTCCGAAGATTGGTTTAGGAGAGCTGTGGTTAATTGGGCTTATGTGGGCTGGTAACATTATCTGGCCCGTTCAGCTCGCACGCGAAGGTGGGTGTGAGGTGACGGCGGCGGCTCCCGCGTGAGGAGCTCATCGATGACCCCGCCGTGCGCCAGTCCGATGCCCTCTCTGCTAACATCAACGGCGCTACGACAACCATAGTGCCTCACGCTAAATTTTCTTCCACCACTATTTCAAAGCCTACCTCTTCCTGAAACCTAAAGGAGGGGGCGATTGTGGTGATGTTGCCCAGATAAAGACATCTGAAGGGGATTTGAAAACGACGCCGAATAGCTTTGGCATCGGAGAAAGTAATGTACAGGCAGGAGCGCGTGTGTAGAAGGGTGAGAAGGGAAACACTTGCTTCCCTCGTTGTGCCCCGTTTCGCAGCTCGCCGATGACGCCAGCCGGCCACTGTAGCTCTCCGTCTCTCCTAACTCATCATCCTTGAATCGCTGACAGACACCACACACACGAAGCAGACTGTAATTTCAGTCCTGTTCTGAGTGACCCACCTCCTCATCAACCTAATCATGCAGACGATTAGTGGAACACTTTCTGAGTAAGTTTTGTAGTGAAGCATGAAGTCATACGCGCAACACAACAGAGTTGAAAACTATTGGCATAAGATTTGAACCTTCCATTGTTTTTGTTAGGACTTGGGAAACAAGAACCTGTGAGGTCACTTTTGTGCTAATGATAGCTCCCAAGTAAAGAGATAACGTGTGTTTATCTTCCTGAAAGAAAATTGTACCGATCGCTTAGAAATATTTTTGTGTCCTTTTCATTACAATATTATGGTTGCTGAGTAAGGCTCTGTATGAGCGTATGATACTTCTCACATTTTTCAAAGTTTACTCACATTATTCAAAGCATTATTTATTATCACAATGCTTTGGCAAGAGTTCAACTGTCAGATCTTCTCTTCTCTTTTTATGACTATAAATAGATTTTTTTCAACCTCATATTTAACACATGAATGAATGTTGAACTTCCATAAAAAAATTAATCCATCCACGTTTTGCATATATCTCTAGCATTCGTCCATTAAGATGGATGAGTGTGGCATGACAATGTGAGCTCAGTTTTCCATTCCACGGTACTCCACCACAAACCGATTTAATTTCTCCTATTCGATAACTGCCCAATGTATGAGTTAAGTTGTGCAAATTTAACATTCATATTTGGTACCTTCATGTAATTAAGGATATTCGGTCAATATTATAAAAAAATGGACCGGCGCGGCAACGCGCGCAATCATGGTCTAGTATATTGATATGGGCGAGGCCAGCTCTCGCAGGAGGCATACATTCAGGTGGTTGGAACCACCAAATATATACACGGGAATAGAGAGGATTACATCAAGAGATAAACATGAAATAAAACAAAGAGATCTCCTCTAACTACCCTAGGTCCGGAGGTGGCCTATATGCGTAAGTGACATAGCATGGGTGTATAATCCAATGTTTAACAAGGAAGACATTCATAAATGAGTGATTCTGAGATCCTTTGTATGGTTTGGACATGTGACCATTTTGAGATCCTCTGTATGGTTTGAAAAAAAATCATCGATTTTGAGCCCTGAACACAGCTCGACATCCGCAGCTTCTGAGTCCTGATTGAACCATCCAATACCTAGATTCCAGCCACCTGAATCCTATTCCACGCCTTAAACGTCTGTTACAGCACAATTTGCAAACAGGCGCACACCACCTCCTTCGCGCTGGGATGGCCCATCTACCATTTTTTTTGTTTTAAAACGAAAAAGTTGTGCGCTGTGTCATTTGAAACTGCGACGTCCTAGTTTTATAAAAGCTACAGTAACCAACCAAGCAGGCCACCGAATGTGATTATTTACATCTTTTCTTCCTTTTTTTCTTTTTATTTTTTCCTTTTTTGTTTTATTTTCATTTTGCTAAATGTGTGAAGTTTTTCTTCAAAATCGTGAACTTTTTTTTACGGTTCGTCAACTTTTTTCTAATTCGATAACTTTTTTTTCCAATTTGTGATTTTTTTTAAAATCAACGATTTTGTGCTAAATTTGTAAACTTTTCTTCAAAATCGATGAATATTTGTTTGAAAATCGATGAATCTTCTTTTAAACTGATGAACTTTTTTCAAAATTGAATACCATTTCTTTCAAAATAGATGAACTTTTTTCAAAACTGATGAACTTGTTTTCAAACGGATGAACTTTTCTTCAAAACCGATGAACTTTTTTTCAAAATCGATGAACATTTTGTCAAATTTGATAATTTTTCTTCAAAATTGCTAAATTATTTTGAGGGATTTTTGCAAAAAGAAATCTAGTTTGAGGGAGTGCGATCAAGAGCAAACGCGCCTGTGTGGTCAAGAACGATCTTTGTTTTCTGACATAGTGCGATTAAGAAGGAATCAAAGTTGTGTTTTTTAATGGGCTGACCCAATTGTTCACGTGTGTGGGCGCTAACAAGGTCAACCGGCGCTTATGGCGCCCTATAGGTGCTCTCCTCCAGCCACGCTCGATGCTCTCTCCTGCTTGAGCATTGGGACACATCTGACACATCCACCTAGGCCTCCACCCCATATGAGCCTCGCCCAACATGCCCTGCGGTCGAGCCGCTGCTCTAGCGCTCCAGCACCGTTGTCCTGCGCGCAGTCCATGTGGATCGACCTGATCTCGCCGAGACTTCTGGTTATTGCATGATTCTGTCGCAGTTGTTTCCATACCATTCGATCTCGCTATCATTTGCTTCCTCTGTCGTGAAATCTTCCGTCAATCTATCACCTCGTTCCTCGACTTCTTCATGATGCGATCTAATCCATGGGACCCGTGCCTTGCTGTTTCCCTCGATCGACCATCGAGACAACTAATAGCTTTGGTAATTTTCTCTAAGATTTCTTTCGACTTTTCACTGGATCAAAGATCCACATCCATCAAACAACCTAGCTCATGATAACATTTCTTGGAATAATCGAGGCACATAATCTATTATTCGAGGACAAAGCAATCACACGAGACATGACACCAGGGGCGGAGACAGGAGGGGGCGAGCAGGGGCTAGACCCCCCCCCCCCCCCCCCCCAAGCGTTCGCACCCCCCAACTCTGCACTGGTATACGTAACGTGCTAATGTCCGTGTTGTTAATTATTAATCACTTTATTAAGCCCAATCCTAATGTATCGAAGCCCACGAAGCCAGCCCATGTTCAGGCCATTGGATGAGGCCACCGTGGTATTATGAAAATCTGAAAGTTCTCACGGACGCTATTATATGGGCATATCTCTCCCTAATAATAAAGCACGGATTGGGTCTCCGGATTCACCGTCACAATACGCTTTCTTCATGTGAATTTACGCTTTCGGTTTAAATTTAAAACAATAAGCGAGGTGGTACTAATAGTTTGTGCCCGTGTGACTTTATTCCCGTCAGTTCTCATGGGCCTTATTTTGTTTCGTTGCTATGTCGTCATGGGCCGCACACAGCTGGTTCAGGGAAGACAAATGCTGTTTGGGGCGGAAAAAAAATTGTACACATGGTGTATTGAACTCATGATCTCACCGGAGATCTTTAGGGCTACTACCATTACCACATGAGCTAGGTAATACCTTTGTTATTGAGCTGGTTCGTCATAGAATTTAAAGCAGGGGGTGCCGGGCTCCCGGCGGCGGGGCCATGGCGCGGGAGGTGAGCAGCGGCTTGGCGTGGAGGGACGGGATGGCGGCGAACTCCACCGGATTCTGCCGGATCTAGGCATGGGGACGACGCAGGCCGGGGATCCAGTGGCGCGAGCCGGCTCGGCGAAGAGGCCCACCACGGGCGCACAGCTATGCGGCGCTTGGCTGGCGGTCGCTGGAGGAGCAGCCCATGCGGGTGAGCGATACTGCTCGATGCTACTAGGTCAACGCACAAGGGATAGAGGCAGGCGGCCTTCGTGCGACGCAGATGCACGGGCTGCAGGGCTTGCGGGGTTCGGATTCAGCACGTCCAGATCCGGCCAAGGTCAAGGCAGTTGGAGGCGGACATCTGCCGACTGCCGGTGCTGGTCGTCGGGGAAGGACGCGGCTCCGACGGAGGCGAACTCTTCAGCTCCTGCAGCGAGACGAACAGAGAGATGAGTAGATGACGAAGGGAGAAAAGAAGAGCACGCGGAGGAAGGAGGCGGGCGTGGGGTGGTGGTGCTCACCGGCAGCTGCTGGTCGGGAGCCGGCACGGGGAGGTGCTGCGCTCGATTTGCTCGGGCTGCTCTGAGCTTGGCCTGGAG
Organism: Triticum timopheevii; assembly: GCA_963921465.1. Taxonomy (NCBI): domain Eukaryota; kingdom Viridiplantae; phylum Streptophyta; class Magnoliopsida; order Poales; family Poaceae; genus Triticum; species Triticum timopheevii. The sequence goes on along the minus strand of OY997272.1, from coordinate 49,178,317 downwards.
GCTGCGGATGCAGGGAGGAAGGGAAATTTTTAGCAATATGTTGAACGGACAGAACAAGTGTTGTTGGTGTAGCTCTTGATCGTCCTGAACCTGTGACATTGATTAGTTAACAATGAGACGGGAAGATTGCAGGTGTTGGGACTCCACATGCTTCTATCTGGCTGGTGCAAGCGGGACCTCATTGTTGATCTCCCAGTCTGCACGTACTGGATCGATCGACTTGGCGGCGACATGGCGTAGAGCCCGGAGTTGTGGTACCTGTCTTCTCCGACTTGACGGCAACATAGCGTAGAGCCCGGAGTTGTGGTACGTGTCTTTGCCCGTTCAGTCAATGATCATCGGCCGCAACAGTGACGGCACCCGCTATAAGGGATGTCGCTATGCCTCCCAGAGACAAATAGCTGGTAGAAGGAGGTTGATGGATTTTAATCAGAATGGTAGCTTGCCTCATGGACACACCTATCGATCCACAAGGTAGACTCGGAGCCGACCTCCGTATGCTCCTAGAATTGCTGGTCCTCCCACTTCAAACTTCACGCATAACCTTCCTCGATCCGCAGAGAAAGCGTCGATTGCGTTACCGGCTAGATGGCAGCCTCCACGCGGCTACAAGCCTACTACTCCGATGGATCCACTGACCTCCTACTTTTAAGCATCCCACGCATGACACCAAGCAGTGTTCTTTGTTCAGAGTTACTTCAAGGTATGTGTGCATTTCCATCAAAAAGATTTACTAATGTACTCTAATGACTAAGAAACTATGAGTCGGCCGGGGATGTTTTTCAACTTCCCCTGGATCATGAGCGCTAATTACAATTGAAGATCTGCATAAATGTGAATGGGATTCTGTGTCATAAATAGAGCTAGGGATACTCAACACTCGTGATAAGTGGCCAATTCGTAGCTCTATTACCCCGTTGCAATGCACGGGCACTCTTTCAATTTTGTTCATCTATATTATTTTCTATATCCGAGGTGGTACTATTGCTCCACGGTCGTTCTGTCGTTTCGTCGTCCGCCTGGGACTAGGCCAGGTCCCGGCGCACCAGACTCAGATAGGCGTTTGGCCTCGGCCCATCCTACATCTGATGGGCCAGTCCCGTATTTCTCTTTCCATCAAAAAAAGTATTGGCCACAACAAGAGGGATTGAACCTGGGACCTCCCGCGATTTATACGACCAATTGAGCTAACTAGCGTGATTGGAATAGTCCCACCTTGATTTTTCATTGTAAATCTCACCGGTTTTTATATGTCCCTGGTTCATCCGGAAATAAGGAAGCTGTCTTAACAATCATCAAGAAAAAAAGAGGGACTCCATAAATTGCAGCACCTCTGCAGTGGTGCCATGGCCTGCTGGCCGGATATGGCGGAGACCCAACGAGGCCAAACACCCATGCAGGCAAAGGGAAGGGGGCGTCCATGGTGGACGTGAACGGAGGTGGAGTCGCAGGACAAAGGAGGCTCAGGGTTGCAGCACCTCTGCAGTGGTGCCATGGCCTGCTGGCCGGACATGGCGGAGACCCAACGAGGCCAAACACCCATGCAGGCAAAGGGAAGGGGCTCCAGGCAAAGTCTGCCGAAGAGCAGACCGTCGCCGCCCCGGCCGATGCTCTGCCAGAACCTCCTGCGCGGGGAGGAGGCTGGGGGCAGGGCGGAATCCCGACGGCGGTGTGTGGGCTCAGGCGGCAGCGGCGGTGCATCCCAGTGAGAGCTCGGTGTCTGGATGGGGCCGAGGTTGGGATGTTTCTTCGAGAGCCTCGGAGAAGAGAAAAGAAAAGAAAACAGAGGCTGCGAGCGCGAGCGAGGCAGCTGGCTAGCGTGGCTGTTTTCTGTTTTTCTAGGGAACTGTTTTCTGTTTTTAATTAAAGTGCATTCTGGGTCCTTAGAGCATACGTGGATGGATAAGAATTGGGCAATTTTGGACTAACATATATACACACATAGGTTAGAGCATACACAGGAAAAACATATATGCTTGCACGTCCAATAAAAGTAAATACAAAATAAATTGTCTTGATGCGTTGTTAATCTCGGTGCATACGAGCGCATAACAAATCGTCGGCGCCAAAGCACAGACATTTACGTAAGGACAATAGAGTCTTTAGTTGATCTCAACAAAGTTATTGTTTCAATCAGGAAAATGATGCCATGTATGATGTTCCTAATGGTGGACACGTTGGATGTGGTACGGAGCAACTTCGCAACCACCTTATACACACTTTTGCCCCAAACATTGATGTTATGGAGGAACAAGAACAATTGCATCCAGGTAAAATTACTTTGAAAGTGATGCATGCACATCATATTTTTTCTGATGGTAGTACAATGATTAATCTGTCGATGTGATTTTTCTTTTTCACTAGGCATTGCCGATCTGGTCTACAACGTCATAACATTTTTTGTTTTCTAAATTGTATCCATGAAAAACATGACACTAGCAACACATGCATCACCATTAATTAAACTCACTCATGCTTATTTCAAACTATATTTAGGACTACCATAGTACATAAATCTAATTTAAACAAAAGAATATAGTAAAATAAAATAACCTACATTAGGAACTGACTAAGCAAAAGATTCAATTGCGATGCAAAATCCTGCGTATATCACACCAAAACAGGAAGTTAAAACATCTATACCACAAGGATTTCACGGTTAGCACACACCACAGAAGCATGCATGCCTGGACGCCACACGAACTATATACACCACTTTTATTGTGTGATGATAGCTCAAAATAAGCATTGCGTGTACGATATTTTAATTATCGATACGGTAATCTAAAGATAAGGTTGTTCATCGGGTGATATTTTGATTATCGATACGGTAATCTAAAGATAAGGTTGTTCATCAGGTTAGTTGACTAGGATCCACATCGAGTTAGTGCCACAAAAGAAATATGTTGTTAATTGAATAATCATTTGGGTCATTATCAAACTCATTCTCTACCTGGCCAGCCTGATTAATGATAAATGGAGTTTGTTACGCAGTGAAGCACATTTGTTGAAATAGGGGATCTGGACCATTGTGTGTGTGGATGAGTGGGCATACTTATTAGGGTCGTTTCATTTTTTCTCCCGTTGCAACGCACATGCATTTTTGCTAGTATACAAGGAAAAGACCTAGCCGCCGTCGTCGCCTAGAATATATCTACCGACTGCTCCATTGCGTGCTTGCTGGCTGCTTGCGCCCTCGTCGCCTAGAATCGATCTACGGACTGCTCCATTGCGTGCCTGCTGGCTGCTTGCGGCTTGCCGCAGTCGTCAAGCTGTTGCCAGCCATGGATTATGCCTTTGTTCCAACTGCCAAGTCCTTGGATATCTGCATCTGCTCCTCAATCTTGAAGGTATACTAGTGTTTTACGTGGATTACATTCAACTAGTATGATTTATACGAACCATATCTATATTGGTCTGGTTGATTAGTATATTTGCATAAACATGCAATGGATTAATTTCTGGCTAGATTTGCCTTTTCTCAATTAGGTTTGATGTTGTTTTCTGGATTACAGCTCACTAGAATTTTTTTCCTACAGATTATAGTCCACTAGTGAATTTATACTATTTTACTTGGATATAAAGTGCAGCAAATAATCTACTATACGACATATCTTTTAATTTGGTTTGATCTTATTGACAGCCATAGATCTAAATTTAATCTAGGAGAAATATAGTACTTTCAATTCTGTAGCTCAGGCTACACGGTACCCCTTATCTTTGCCATCCATTTATGCATCAAGATCCATGTAGACACATTTGTCTTTTTTGTTTCTCTCAAACGACACAATATATGAACTTTAACTTTTGCAGAACAACAATACATTCTAACTGCAATCTAGGAAAAAAACTTTCAGATTTTTTCATGCATTTTAAATACTTGAAATAATATTTTTATTCAAAGAAAATCTCATTTTGTATATTTATATCAGACCAAAAAATCTGAAAGTTTTTTCACACATTGATGTTCTAATGTTTGTTCGATCTGCAAAGTTTGAAGTTCATATGTTGTTTCGTTTTCGAGAAACAAAAAAGAGAAATCTTCTTGTTGTTAGTTAGTTGGAGAGTACGGATCTCAAAGCAAGGTTGGAGGGTTGAGGATAAGAGGTTCCATGTAGCCTGAGCTACAAAGAAACTTTGTGTTTCAATTGTCCATATATTGTTATGACTTGATATCTCAATGTTGCATCGGAAATTGCACCATGGGGAAAATACGGACAGAACACACGGAGCGGGCATTTTTTGTGCTACCTGCTATGCACCGTTCGATTTGCTCGTGTTGCATGAAATAACGGTGTTAATACAAACGTAACATGGACATGGACAACACCGCATTAGGCAAGCCCATATTGGACTTTCCCCCTCTTTAGCTAGTATTATCTTCTTCGCCCCCCTCATACTCAAATCCTGGCTCCGCCCCTGCATGACACGGAGATTTATTAACGAGGTTCACCGATATTGCTACACCCCGGGCCTTACTACTTGTGCTCCTTCCCATAATACTGCTACAATACCACACACTGCTCACCCAGGCTCCGGCCCACGAAGCCGGCTACTCATGCGTGCCTGTGTTATTATGTTGGCATATGTTACATCATGTGTCTACCCCTCAGTATGTAAGAAGAGGGCTAGGATACTAGGGTCAAACTAGAACACTATGTCATACCTTGTCTACACATCGTATGACTTCAGGTTCACCTGTAACCTTCCTTGTAGAAAATATTCGGCCAACAAACTTCACCTTGGCGAATATTCTTCACCATCTCGGATCCATCCGCGCGTCGAACCTCCATGTACATTGAACTTGAGATTATACCATGAGGACCGCTGCTACTTCCAGACTACATGTGGCTCTACCTGCAATTGTAGTTCCGCCTTATCTTCTCCATAGTCAACACTCGAGCAAAAAAGTTCTGGATAGGACCCGCGTTGTGTCAACCTGAGTCAACACAGTTGTCTCACCCTTTTTTGGATATTCTTTGACATGTCCCACAGTAATGGCCATCCGCACTTTGTCATATGCACCGAATACCACAAAAAATACGACAATTTCAGGATAAATGTGCATGTATGTTAACAACTACGTCTTTGAGTCCGACGGTGAGCTGTGGAGAGCGTCCGTCTTACTCAAATGCAGATGGTTCAGTAAACACATGTTCACCACGAACTCCACTGTGTCCGTGGTACTCCCACTGACGGTGAGGTTGCATGCACTGTAGGAAGAAACGAAGGACAACCATGGCAAGATGCGATGGGTGGAGAGATATGGTCGGAGCTTGGGCGATCGTGTCCAATTTCTTGGGATCCCGATGAGTTTCACCAAGAACGCTGCTCAGTTGGGCTTGGACGGCGGGTATGCCTACTTTGTCTACCAACATTGTTTCTTCAAGTACAGCCTCCTCCAAGGTGAAGCCGAACTCATCGACTCGCCATCTTTGGAACGGTTTTCCTTTGATGTGCATGTGTGGCTTCAACCCCAACACGCAGTTGCTCCAGTCCAAGAATTTCGTGAAAGGCTTAGGCTCCATCGGAACAAGAATGGCAATAGCAACCATTTGGATGTATTAGTGGCCTTTTGGAGTTTAGTAGTGGTTGGATGAAGTTTTGTTGCACAATTATTTTGAAGAGCTTCCCCTAGTCTTTGCTATCATCCGAGCATTAAACATTGTTTTCACTGCAATATGGTATGTCTTATTTTTAATGTATTACTAGTATCTGGAAAATTCTGGTAGAAATACTTGCCACTTAGCCGCACCGGCATGCAGGTCTTCGTATAACCAAATGCCTAAACTGATGGCTTGGTTGACTGACCCTAGGGTGGCTGGACCGACGAATCACAAAGGCAAACCATTGGATTTCATCGTGCTTCCTTTCTTCACCACCTCCCCGGACATCCTATGGTGCGGCCACGGTCTACAGTCTCTTCCCTTGGTCTCCAGTAAGCAACCAACCTTCGTCGAAAATTCTATACCTACGTAACCTTCCATAAACTCTATTCTCTCCCCCTGATTTTAACTCGGGTGAGGCCTAGCCACTAATTCAGAGGTCTCCCCGGCCTCTGCATCAACATAATGCATACGGCTATCTTATTGACCAGACAAAAAAGGTCCAACATGGTCTCCTGGTCTCAAGGTCTCCAAAAAGGCTCCCCGGCCTCTGCATCAACATAATGCATACGGCTATCTTATTGACCAGACAAAAAAGGTCCAACATGGTCTCAAGGTCTCCAAAAATGAAAAAAGACAAAAAGGCTCACACATAACCAAGAAGGCTAGAAACACTAACTAGCCAAAAGAAGGATGCCACAACCGGCTGGCTAAAAAGAGATAGGAAAACTAATTGCCTATCCTATTACATGACTGCCATCCAAACCGTTTGAAGATATCCCGAGCTACCGTCTCCCAGCGGATAGATCCAGTAACCAAATGCTCCCTGGCCTCCGTCGGAGTGAGTAGCGACCAGGAACGGATCAGCGCCGTAGCTGTGAAGATAACCTGCAAAAAATGAATGTTTTTTGTCCTGTTAAAAACCAAGTCATTCCTGCAATTCCAGAGCGCCCACACCAAGGCGCAGACTCCTACACGAATATGTCGCGCTAACCCGGGCTCTACCCCGTTAAGCCACGTTCCAAATAACGTGTTGACTGAACTCGGTGGAGAAATATTAAAAGCAATATGGATTGTCCTCCATAAAACTTTAGCTAGTGGGCAATCAAGAAAAAGATGTTTAATTGTTTCATCCCGATCACAGAAACTACACCTAGTAGGTCCTGTCCAATTACGCTTTGTCAAGTTACCGTTGGTTAAAATAACTTGTTTGTGTAGAAACCACATCAACACTTTAATTTTCAAAGGAACTTTGACAGCCCACACATGTTTGGAACTAGGAACCGAGCTTGAATTGATCACATCAACATACATTGATTTAACTATAAATTCTCCCGACCTAGTGAGTTTCCAGCGTAATCTATCCGGCTGTTGAGAAAGTTGAACATCCATCAGTCTCCTTACTAGATGTAGCCAATCTTCCCAACGATTGCCCACTAACGGCCGTCTGAACTGAATATTAAGGGGGATTGATTGAAACACCATTGCAACAAAAACCTCACGTCGTTGAACAATACGATACAACGATGGGTATTGGATGGCTAGGGGTGCCTCTCCGAGCCAAGTATCCTCCCAGAATCTCGTACTGGCTCCATCACCAACAATAAACTTTGTCCTCTTAAACAAGGAAAGCTTTACTTTCATAAGCCCTTTCCAAAAGGGTGAATCATTCAGTCTTACTGTGACATGAGACAAAGTTTTGGTTTGAAGATACTTATTACGAAGGATTTGTGCCCAAGTGGCATCAGTTCCGCTAGATAACTTCCACAACCACTTGCTGAGAAGACATCTGTTCTTGACTTCAAAATTCTCAATCCCAAGACCCCCTTGGTCTTTCGGTCTACAGATGATATCCCATTTGGCTAAACGGTTTCTTTTTAGCTCATCACCCTGCCAAAAGAAACGGGATCGATAAAAGTTCAGTCTTTTCCTAACACCAACTGGGACTTCGAAAAACGACAAAAGAAACATAGGCATACTCGTGAGAACCGAATTAATTAGAATTAAGCGGCCTCCGTATGACATGAGCTTGCCCTTCCAGCAACTCAGTTTCTTTTTGAATCGGTCCTCGATACACTTCCATTCTCTGTTCGTCAGCTTACGATGTCGTGAGAACCGAATTAATCAGAATTAAGCGGCCTCCGTATGACATGAGCTTGCCCTTCTAGCAACTCAGTTTCTTTTCGAATCAGTCCTCGATACACTTCCATTCTCTGTTCGTCAGCTTACGATGGTGGATTGGAATTCCTAAGTATGTGAAAGGCAAAGCCCCCAAATCACACCCAAACAATTGCTTGTAGGCCTCTTTGTTCATCATTGGCTCTACCAAAGCAGAACAATTCGCTTTTATGAAAGTTAATCTTTAGCCCAGTCAATTGTTCAAATAAGCATAACACCAACTTCATATTTCTCGCTTTTGCCAAGTGATACTCCATAAAGATGACAGTATCATCGGCGTATTGGAGGATGGACACCCCTCCATCAACGAGATGAGGAGCCAGGCCTCCCACTTGACCAGCCTCCTTAGCCCTGTACATAGGTGTAGCAAAGCTCCACGTTCGTCGTTCCTTGTCTGCCTCATGCCACAGCTCCACGTGTGGGCGACAATTGCACCTACTTCTCTGCATCTTTACGATACTCTGGTACTCCCAACTACACCTGGGAGTACCATACAGATCTGGCCATCCGCATGAAGGTGCAAGGAAGTCATTTCCCAAAAGGCAATGAGGGGCAGTTTTGATTTTTGCATCCATAGTTAGTCCATAGCGCAACACGCTAGATATGTAGAAAAAGCCCAGCACGCTTGATCTAAATCCCATTTCATTTCTACGGTGCCGGCGTGACCCTCGCGATAGGACCTGCGCGGCGCAACCCCGTGTGCCGCCGTGCCGCCATTCAACACCAGTGTGCGCCACCGCCGTGTTGCCGTCCAGGATGACGTTCTTCGATCTCGCGGCCTGAGTCCTGCCCTCACAGTCCCTCCAGCGCTTCCTCACGCCGCCACCTGCTGACACGCCGGCGCATCGCCATCCTGGTGAAGAGTTTCAGGCTGTGTCGCCACCTGCCGAGACAGTCGTTGTCCCGCCGGAAAATTAGACCACAGGTTCGTGGCCCCGTTTTTCTCAGCCATACCTTGCAATCTGTATAGATACACGATAAATTAATTGATCTTGATCAGAGTATAGAGTTATACAGTGTCACTTGTACTAATTTAAACCATAGACCACCTTCAATTTCCATCGGATCAACCAGAATGTCACCGATAAACTGGGTGCAGAGGGGTATTCGGCTCCTTTGCATTCAAATGAGCAGATCGTAACGGATGATGATGTGGTTGTACAGGGGTATTTGGCCCCTTTGCAGTCACATGAGGGTGTACGCACACAAAGTGTTTTTTACCGGTTCCGGTACGTACCGATGGTTCTTTCACCAATAGAATGTTGCCAGCTCAAACGGATGAATGCATTGCCGGACATTTATATTCCACTTACAATTTAAGTCACCGTATTTCATTAGACCGGCCCTACCATGCACATGCAAAGGATGAATGCATTGCCGGACAACCTTTTTGTACATTTCAATCGTTCCTTTCTTGCTCATATGGAGAATAATTTGAGGTGTTTTCTTTTTCATGCAGCAACGAGTGTGCCATCCTTATTGTTCTTTTCCCGCGAGTCACCCAGGCTGTCTATTTTGATGTGTCCAGAAACTATAAGAAGAAGGACTAGACCCACATAATGGATATTCTGGATGATGCTCTCCACAGCTTCAGCATGAGGGGTGGCCACCTCGAGATCAAGAAACAAAGGAAGAGCAGGCTGGGTCTCTCGTATAAAACTACCTTCTGCTGCGTGCATCAACCAACATCAAGCAAGAACGATGGATTCTACCTCATCTATCTCATGATGGAGTTCAGAAGGGATCACCAACAGCTTCGCATGGAAAACAGAAACGATGATCATATCCGCAAATGGGCATAATCCTTAGGTGAAGAACCGGATTATAAACTCAGAGATGACTTCTTTTGCATCCAGAGGGACATTGCAATGATCATCATGAAAGAAGTCGTTGAAGAGAAGAGGTTGTTCCACCAAAGCCCTATATCACGAGCTGACATCCAAACTCGCATAGGCATACAAAGTCAGGACCTAACGTCGTTCAAGAAGATAGGGTGCATCCTCGACGATATGGATGGATGGAACTTCCAGTAACGATTGACAATGCCAATGATGATGATATGTCGGTTGAACTGGTACTTTATGCAGGGATGAAACTTTGTGATGTCAACGGTCCCTGCCGAACTTGCGTAACGCTAGTTTGTAAGTTTGGGTACACGATGACATGTGTACGTCTAATTAATCAGTTTGGGTACGATGAACCTGAGTTGATTAATTATGTTTACTATATGTTGCATATATTTGCTAACACCCTTTCTTTTTGTGTTGCTCAATTATATTATGTTGCATATTTTTGTTATTCTCTTGATGAAGATGCATCTCTAACAGGTGCATAGATCGTTGATGGCGAAGAAGTGTTATGTCGTGTACATAGGAAAGGTTCCCGGAGTGTACGAGGAGTGGCCTGAGTGTCAGGCTCAAGTAGAGAGGTTCTCGGGCGCAAGCCATAAAGAGTTCGATAGCAGACAAGAAGCAGAAGCTAGTTACTTGAGGTTCACACTAGCACGAGAGAGGAATCAGAACCGCTGCATCCTGTACTGCATAGTTCCGCTCTCACTCATAGTGATAGCTCTTCTCTTCTGCATCATTGTTTAGATGGATGACGATGTAGGTTCAAGTATTCGAGACATGTCATAACTTGTATCGCTATTTCGAGATGATGACGAGAGACATCATTTGTATTGGATGATGACATGATTTGATGAGACTATTTGTATGTGTATGATATAGATTAGATTTGTATGTGTATAATATGCTAGAAACTATTGTATAAAACCTGTACAAATACAAAGGAAATGTGCAGTAGAAAAAAAATTCATAAACTAATAACAATAGCGTGGGGTATGATTTTAGCAGCAGCGAGTGCTTAGCAGTCGCGCTCTTTAAATTGAGGCGCTGCAGCTATTAGCAGCAGCGCGTTTTTGTAACATACACTGCTGCTAAAAGTTAGTTGTAGCGCCATAGAAGTAGCGCGGCTACCCGCGATATTGCTAGGTTTTTTCCTAGTAGTGCACCACTCTGCATTCATTGCGTGCAGTATATGAATATAGTCATTTGTATTCACAAAGTACTATTCATCCCCTACAAGTTCTTCTATGTATGTCATTTAAAGTTTGTAGCTACATCTACCAAGTTTGGTACCGGTCCAGGGTACCTGCAATACGTTTGAGCCGGCCGACGTCACCTGTCACGGGAACAGCAAACCCCAGCCCAGCCTAGCTGGAATGGCCCAGGAGGGAGGCAAGGCCCAACCCGTTGGTGCAAGGTCCGGAGTGGGCTAAGTAGGTATAAGTAAGCAGAGTGGCTCTAGGGTTAGGCATCGTTAGATCACCAGACTGACCGCCGCCGCTAGGCGTGTATCTCTCCCTCCCATCTCCTGGCTCTGTTTTCCCCACTCTTCTTGCTTAGAAGCCTAAACGCTGAATTCATGTATTTCCCTGCTGATTGAGAGTAAATCCGACCGGATCCACCACAAGTACCGTATCATCTGGTATTTAGAGCCTTCTTTTCCCCCAAAAAAATTCCCCACCATACTTCGATCTGGCGCCGAAGACCCGCAACATTCAGGAGATCATGGCGGGGACGGATGTCCAGAACCAGTTGGAGGAAGCGGCGGTGGAGCGGAGTGGCATTGCCAAGGCCCTCCTGTCGATCCAGCAGACGTTGGATCGGATGGCTCCCACGGTCGCGAAGATGGAGCCCGCGCTCGCGAAGATGGAGCCCGCGCTGACCTCCCTAGAGCCCGTGGTGCACGACCTCGCGGCGTGGCGCCCATGCATGGATACAGCGATGGAGCAGTTCCGTGTCGATCTCGGCAAGATCCGCGCGGAATTGGAGAAGATGGTGCGGCAAGCACTGCTCCGCGACAAGATGATTGAGCCCTCGAGTTCAGCAGTGGCGGACGCGCTAGAGCTCGGGGAAAACCACTGTGGCGACGGCTATGGGTCCGATGGCCACCGCATGGCTTCGATTCCACGGGAACTGGTCGGGGGAGGGGCTCTCCTCCCCACATCGGTCCCGACCAACGGTACGGTCCGCACTCCCTTTCCCACTGTGCCCATACCCCCACCTTCTCCACTCGATTTTCGAAGTAGTAGTGAGCATCGAGGGTACCATAAACATATGGAGTGTCCGGGGTTTGATGGGGAAAACCCTACGGGATGGTGAATTTGCTGCGAGGCATATTTTCGCGTGTGTGGTGTGGATCCAGCCGTATGGGTCGATACGGTAGTGGTGCACTTCACTGAGGCTGCAGCTCTGTGGTTAGAATGGTCCAAAATGCATCTTAAGGTACTAGTTGGGATGCCTTTTGCACTGCTGTCCTAGAGAAATTTGGTAGATCTGAGTTTCAGCATTTGTTGCGTCGGTTTTCCAAACTTAAGCAAGAGGGCTCAGTTTTGGAATATGCTGAGCAGTTCAATGTGTCTATGCATTGTTTACTAGCACATCACAACTCATGGGATCCTTTGTTCTTTACTACCTAGTTCACTGAGGGGTTGTCCCATGAAATTAAAGTGCTTGTCATGTTACATCGCCCGCCCGACCTCGACACTGTTGTTTCCTTGGTTGATTTGCAGGAAAAAGTGGTGGAATGATGCACCAGGAACAAGAGGCTGCGGCAGCACATCGTGCTGGACCACCTAGTAGCAGGGTTGGGCGGTTTCCCTCGCGCCCGGCGATGGCAGTGGCTGTGCCCCCAGCATCTTCGATGGGGCGTTCGGCTGGGTCGTTGCCTGTCTCCACCCCCTTGGAGACGCGACGCGGCCTCTACATCGCCAAGTCACCCTCTGGCGCGGGTGGCACGTCGACGGACGACAAACTCAAGGCTCTCCGGGCTTTTCGCAAGGCACGGGGCCTATGCTTCACATGCGGCGAACGCTGGGGTCCAAGGCATGTTTGTGCCTCTAGAGTGCAGCTACATGTGGTGGAAGAATTGGTGGGGATGATCTCTCCTCCTGTGTCACCTGGTTCGGCCGTGGCTCCGGTGGAAACCTCGGAGGACGACCTGTGCTTGTTATCAGCTGCAGTAGTTCAAGGCACAGAGGCACCCAAATCATTTCGTTTGTCTGGCAGGATTGGTAATAAGGTGCTGCTAATGCTGGTGGACTTGGGAAGCTCTTACAACTTTGTCAACACAGAGATTGCCAAAGAACGGACTAGGGTGCAGGCTATGCGAACACCATTGAAGGTCAAGGTGGCTGATGGAGCGGTAACGATCTGCAATCAAGAAATACCAGTCTGTGAGTATGTCATACAAGGCCATCAGTTCCGATCAACTCTGAAACTCCTCCAGCTGGGCAGCTACGATATTGTGTTGGGCATGGATTGGCTAGACTTGCGGGGCCTCATGACTGTTAATTTGGGGGAGAAGCAAATGATGTTCAACCACAAGGGGGGGGGGTACATTCAGTTGATCAGGACCACGCCAGAAATATCCCACTGTAAAGCCATCTCTGCAGCACAACTGAACTTTATGCAGGCGCGTACTGAGTTGGCGCATGTTATACTCTTGGCAGCAAGGAATCCAGACGTGGAATGTGAGCCAATTCCAGTCGAAGTGGAGGAGTTACCGAAGGAGTTTACCACCCTATTTGAGGAAGCCAAAGGCTTACCGCCCCAACGCGAGTTTGATCATGCGATCGAGCTCATTCCAGGGGCTCAACCAGTGAAACGTCATCCTTATCGATACAATCCAGCCTAGAAGGATGAAATCGAAGCTCAAGTGGCAAAAATGTTACGGCAAGGTATAATCCAAGTGAGCCGGAATCCTTTTTCATTGCCCATGTTGCTTGTCCTGAAGAAAGATGGTGAGTGGCGATTTTGCATCGATTATTGCTTTCTGAATGCCATCACTATGAAGAACTGATACGCCATCCCAGTCATCGATGAGTTATTGGATGAGTTGCATGGAGCAACGGTGTTCACCAGTTTGGGCTTAAGGGCAGGGTATCATCAAATTCGCATGCGGCCGGAGGATGAGCACAAAACTGCTTTTCAAACTTACCATGGGCACTTCGAATTCAAAGTCATGCCTTATGGGGTTACTGGGGGCCACCAACATTTCAGACAGGCATGAATGTGTTTCTCGTTCCACTAATTCGGAAGGTAGTCTTGGTCTTTATTGACGATATTCTGGTGTTTAGGAAAACAATGGCAGAACACATTGTGTTGCTCAGGAAGGTATTCCATAGATTGCAGTAGTATTCCCTGAAGGTGAAGATGTCGAAGTGTACTTTTGCATAGCCGCAACTGCGTTATCTTGGTCACATCATCAGCTCGAAGGGTGTTAGCACAGACCCCACGAACACCGACAAGGTCAAAGCTTGGAAGCAGCCGAAGTCAGTCAAAGAACTGCGTCTGTTTTTGGGGCTGGCCGGCTATTATCGCAAATTCGTCAAGCACTTTGGGATTATCAGCAGACCACTCACAGATCTTCTCAAGAAAGGTGTTCCATTCCTCTGGACCCCCACTTAGGATCAAGCCTTCCGATTGCTCAAAACCGCTCTCACCACAGTGCCCGTCTTGGCCTTGCTAGACTTCTCCAAGCCATTCGTGATTGAAACAGATGCGTCTGACATCGGCGCGGTGCTCATGCAACAACAGCACCCAATTGCCTTCCCCAGCCAGTCCCTGGGCCCTAAACATCGAGGACTCTCAACATATGAGAAGGAGTGTCTTGCCATTCTTATGGTTGTGGACCGGTGGCGTTCTTATCTGCTGCTGTCGGAATTCACAATCAGTACTGTTCACAGAAGCTTGTCTTGCCCTGATGAGCAGAAATTCACTACACCCTGACAACATAAGGCCCTCACCAAACTTTTGGGGCTTCAATATAAGATTGAGTATCGTCGTGAAGCTACGAATCTGGCGGCTGATGCACTTTCACATATGCCAACAAGCAATGTGTGTGCGGTGTCAGTTTGTGTGCCCACCTGGCTGGAAGAAGTGAAGAAGGGATATCAGAAAGATCTGTGTTGCTTAGATAAGTTGGCGGCTGCCACGGGAGCAGCTTTGGAAGGACCATTTTCATTAGTGTATGGACTGATTCGTTACAAAGGTCGGGTCTGGCTCGGCGCTAACTCGGAGGCACAGAGGTTGGTGCTGCATCAATTACACACTTGAGCTTTGGGGGTCACTCTAGAGTGCATGCTACCTACAATTGCATTATCCGGCACTATGCAATGGCCAAACAGAAACAAACTGTCAAAACTTTTTGGCAAACTGTGTGGTGTGCAAGCAGGCCAAGCCCGAGCATGTGAAGTATCCAGGTCTCCTCCAACCATTGCCGGTGCCGGAGCAAGCGTGGGAGATGGTCACTCTGGATTTTGTTGAAGGTCTGCCTGTCTCTCGTGGGTTCAACCCAATTCTGGTGGTGGTGGATAAGCTGACGCGCTACGCGCACTTCATTCCTTTGCGCCATCCATACTCTGCTTTGCTAGTTGTGAAAGCTTATCTAGAAAATGTCTTCAAGCTACATGGACCTCCGGGTAAGATGGTGTCAGGCCGCGACCGCATCTTCATCAGCCGAGTGTGGCAGGAACTGTGCAAGCTGACTCACACTAAGCTGAACATTTCATCGGCTCGACACCCTCAGATTGATGGCACTACGGAAAGAGTCAAACAATACATGGAATTATACCTTCGTTGCTTCATGCACAATTGTCCAAGCAAGTGGGCGAACTGGCTGGCGTTGGCAGAATTCTGGTATAACACATCTTATCACTCAGCTCTCCAGTCGTCTCCATTCGATGTTCTGTATGGGCATAAGCCTCGGTTCTTTGGGATCACCAATATCGCAGATGAAGCAGTGACTGATTTGGCTGCTTGGACCAAAGAGCGCGCAACAGTTATGGCGCTGATCAAACAACACTTACACAGTGCGCAACAGGTGATGAAAAGCAAGGCTAATCGCAAGCGCTCTGATCAGGTGTTCTCCGTCGGCGATTGGGTCTACCTCAAGCTTCAGCCATATGCGCAGTCGTCGGTGGCCACGCGTGCTAATCACAAGTTGGCATTTCGCTATTTTGACCCCTTTCAGGTACTGGGTCGAGTCGGCGAGGTGGCGTACAAGCTGGCACTCCCGAAGACGGCGAGAATCCACCCCGTCATCCATGTCTCACAACTCCGGCTGGGTGTTCCTCCATCGACTCATGTCGTGCCAGAGCTCCCGACACTAGACGATGATCTCCTTCCTCTTCAAGTGCCGGAGGTGATCTTGCAGCGCCGCTCGGTGACGCGTGGAGCTTGCCAAGTGGACCAAGTCTTCGTGCGCTGGTCTGGCTTCCCCGACTCACTAGCCACCTGGGAGGACGAGATACCATTGAAGTCCAGATTTCCCCGGGCTTTGGCTTGGGGTCAAGCCAAGTCTCAAGGAGAGGGGAATGTCACGGGAACATCATATGCCCCGTAAAGAGAAGCCCAGCCCAGCTGGAACGGCCTAGGAGGGAGGCAAGGCCCAACCCGTTGGTGCAAGGCCCGGAGTGGGCTAAGTAGGTATAAGTAAGCGGAGTGGCTCTAGAGTTAGGCGTCGTTGGATCACCAGACTGACCGCCGCCTGGGCGTGTATCTCTCCCTCCCATCTCCTGGCTCTGTTTTCCCCACTCTCCCTTATTGCTTAGAACCCTCAACACTGAATTCATGTATTCCCCTGGTGATTGAGAGTAAATCCGACCGGATCCACCACAAGTACCGTATCATCACCCCAGCGTCTATATTAGTAGCTGGCAGTGATAGTCTTCAGTGGCCCACTTGTGTTAGTATTAGATACTACTCCCTCCGTTCCGAATTACTTGTCTTAGATTTGTTTAGATACGGATGTATCTAGCACTAAAATGAGTCTAGATACAACCGTATCTAGACAAATCCAAAACAAGTAATTCGGAACGGAGGGAGTAGTATATAAACTACGTTTAGGTCATGAATACTATATAAAAAAATCACACAAAGTGATTATCTGCAATAGCTGAGTTTAGGTCCATATTACCCATTACAAAAATAACCCAAAGTCTTAGCGGCCATCGCATCATCTTTTTTTTTTCCCAGCAAGTTACAATAGGTTACCATTTTTTTTATCTTTTTTAATTTGTGGTTACACAAATCACTCTCGCCACGCTCTTGCATCAGCGTCCATTGTTCTCGTCGGTCAAACAACAATTGTTTGGTTTTGCAAAGAGCACCCCAATTCATTCACACCTCAGAGATACCCAAGCGAGGCTCACACCCAAAGCAGTGTAGATTCACTCAGGGTTGCAAAAACGGTGAGCTGCCATTTCCCTTGCCGCATCCCCGGCCGCCGGCAGCACAATCACCGCCGTTCCCACCCGCGTCACCCTCCTCCTATATCTCGAACAACATCGCCGCACGGTCGTGTAATACCAGTAAGTAGATCATTCCGCTCCCAACATCACTAATTTAGCAATAACCAGATCTCTTCAATTTTAGCATAGTTTTCACTCACTCCAGATTCTTTTCACAACCCCTCACAGAATTGGTGTTTGCCACTGTTTTCTCAAATTCACGGCAATTAGGTAGAGTTTGTACTGTACCCGATCTTTCCGGAAGTCGCCTCATGTTTTCCTTTTTTTTTTCCTTCATAGGTTCTGCTTTAGATCATACAGAGCTAGATGAGCAATTCAGAAGATCACAGCCCTGCGTGTGAAGCTGCAGATTTTTTGACCAGCTCCTGCGAGTATACAGAAAATGTTGTTGGAGACCGGTCAAGCTTAGCTAATTTCACATCAAGGATAGCTGTACAAAAATTTTGTTGCGTTGTATCTCAGTTCAGCCAGTTCCAGAGGGCTCTTGTATCTGAAACAAGTTTTCCGGCTTGCTTCATTTGATTTAATTTAAAGCTCAACGCTTCTTTGATGACCATAGTTGACCTGGAGAAAAGCACGCTAGTATTGGATGACAATCGGAAGATAATAATCACTGATGAGGCAGTTAGCGACCTTTTCAGATTGCCCCATGGTGGCCGGCTTATCCGTACCGGGCATGTCGACCTGTCAGGCGCCCGCATGGAGTTCAGCAGATTGGCGTTAACATTCTTTTTTTTTTTTTGAGGGAAATGGCGTTAACATTCAGCTGGTGTAGGTTTGTTAGAGATAACCTTATGAAAAGTGTTAGCAAGATGCGTTTCGTCAATTTTTTCATCCGTTCACCGTCGAAATTTATTTTTCTAACCGTGGTGATACTAATTTTTTGTGTGTATGTCTATTTTTTTAGCAATCCAGAATTTTATATTTGGACCGCACATGCTCTGGCCCAGCAAAACCAGGCCACTTATTTGCCTGCCTTTGCTGGCCATGAAGAGTTCACACAGGGCGCCCAAGACTGGGCCGTCCCGTTTTGTTTTTCCTTCCAAATTTATTTTTACTGTTAGTTTATTTCATAATTCAAAATTTTCAAAAAAGTTCAGAACTTGAATTTTTGTCAAATATTCGATATTCTTTTAATTACGATATTGTCTTCCCCTTTTTAAAAATGTTTCGAACATTAATTTATTTTCTCGTTCCGTTTTTTTTTCAAATTAAGAAATATTTAGAAATTGTTTGCACTATAAATACATGTATTTCAATAACATTTGATTCAAAATAATGTTCACAGATTCAAAATAATGTTATATTTTTGAAATAGAAATATTTGATTTTTGAAACATAATATCATTTTCGTAAAATGTTCACAGATTCAAAATAATGTCTGCGTTTGAAAACATATTTTATGAATTTGTTCTGAATGTTCAAAACATGTTCCATTTTCAAAAGTTGGTCACAAATTAATAAAAGTGTTTTGATAAAAGGTTCATGTATTCAGAAAGAGTCAATTACACCACTAGTGCCACAACTTGGCAACAAAAGTCAGTTTAGTGCTAAAACTTGCGGCATACATTAAGCTGGTGCCAAAACTTGGTTTTGACATGCATGTACGGTGCAAATCACGTTATTATACGAACACGATGCTGATTACGTGTGCCAACGTGGCATGGTGCCCGCTGTCAGCGACCGGACGACGCATGCCTGCTAATTTGAGAAAAAAACATCGTATTTTTTTCTCATGAAAACATATAGAGGCCAAACCAATACACCCAACATCGTTCCTTCAGATTAACCGATATGAAATGGATACAACCATTCTGACTTAAGTGGGCTGGAGTCCCAGCGACCCATTTTACACTGTTATTTTTGTAAAAAGGAATACATGTAAATTGTAACTGCGTGTTGAAATAAAATAAATTTAAAAATAACAATGAGCACTTTTGTATACTACACATTTATTTTTATTAAAATCATGAACATTCTAAAATTATATTAACATTTATTGAAATAAATATATATTTTATAAATTCCTAAAAAGGGTAACACTACAGGGTGGTGTGGTGGCCACTCGCACATGATGACTAGATGTCGCTGCTCCAGCCAACTATATTTACATTAGATGAATATATGTTTTTTAAAGCATGAACACTTTTATATACTACATGAATATTTTGTCAATAGTGTAAATATTTTAAAACATATTTAAGAATCTAGGAAAATATGTAGTGAACTAAAAAGCTTTATTAAAGCAGAAACACTTTTATACACTACATGAATATCTTTTTTAAATTGTGAACATTTTTAAACTTATATAAGCATTCACTAAAATATATAAGAACTTAAACACTTACTTAAAGCATGAATACATTTGTATATTACATTAATATTTTGTTAAAACTGTGAACAATTTTAAACTTATATAAGAATTTATTGAGTATATGTTCTTATTCAATATGCAAATTATTACATGAACAACTTTGTAATTCATAATTTATTATACAGATAAATGCTAAATCCATCTGAGATTATTTTATAATGAAATTTATTTTAAACATATATATTATTATAACACACTATTATAATTTACATATATTCTATAAATTTCTGAAAAAAAAACAGTGCAGTCAAAGAATATATAGCAGCAGCACACAATCGTTACGTAAAATGGTTGAGGGTCAGGTAGTTTGCCTTGCGGTGCTGCTATCTACGGGTCAGCTGTTCGAGTCCTCACACGTACAATTTTTACATTTATTTGTGGGAGGCTGACAAGTGGACCCTTGTGGCCGTGGCATAGTATTTTTTTGTGAGAAAAAAGTCGAGTTTTTTATTTTATAAAACAGCCACACGTCAACTTTGCCATCTAGTCACTGACAGCGGGCCTCATGCCACGTCGGCATGCCTAATCAGCACTTTGTTCGTATAGAAACGTGATTTTCACCGTATATGCACATCAAAGCCATGTTGTGGCACCAGTTCAACGTATGCCGCAAGTTTTAGCACTAAACTGACTTTTCGTGCCAAGTTGTGACACTAGTGGTGTAATTGACTCATTCAGAAAATGTGATTGTTTCAAATTTATTCATATTTTTTGCAAAATGGACGGAATATTAAAAACATTGTTCATAATTATAAAAAATTACGTTTCCAAGAATATTCAGCAATTCATATTTTTAAAAAGTTCAAAAACTGGTTTAAATCTGACGTTGCACTATGTTCTTAATTATTCGCGCCGACCATTGCCTAGCAGTCGGTGTTTGTTGCCGTGGCTAGCGGCACATGGTCGGGTAAGATCATGTGTTCGATCGTTTAACACGTGATTTTTTGGATTATTACTGGTGCCTTGCAAACACAACTTATTTCGGTGCCTACCGGTGGGCTGGCCCAGACGCTAACTGTTATGCGTTTCATGCCCTATTTGACGCAACAAGCGTCATATAGTAGCTCCCACGCAGCTGCCATAGAAAAAGAAAAAAAAATATACATATACATTTTGTTCCATCCATTCTATACGTAGTTTCAAAATTATTTTGGTTATCCCACGGGTGGGCCAAACTGGACCTACCACGTATTTCTTTTTCTATCGGACGAACGAGCAACAAAAAACAAAGGGCGCAAGGGGATTGAACTATGAACCTTTCCTATTGTGCTGACGGATAAAACCAACTCAGCTAGCTTGCGATTAGGATAGGAACAGTCTCATCTTGGAATTTTATACTAAATCACACCAATTTTTATGTGTCCCTAAGTTGTCTGAAAGTAAGGAGGTTGTGTGAGAATAATGAACTTGTCTCGAGAATCATGAGCAGAACGAGGGACTCCACAAATTATTACAGGAGATAACTTGCACGTGCCAATAAAAGACAGTATGTTGGTTGGCTATAATGTAAAAAAAATTGTGGGCATGTGCTAATAAAAGGAATATGCCGGGTTTGCTCTAATTAACAAAATTTATAGGCACGTGAGCGCAAAAATAGTTGAGAGAATAAACCTTGATAATGAAGGGACGTTCATGCCTAGTTATGCAAACGCATAATTTATGCGCTGCAATTAGTAATTCATCCGGTTACGTCGTCATAGGAGAAAATGGTCGAAGCAACCGTGCCTCGAAGGTTGCCGCGCAACAACCAAATGAGAACGCAACCACAACTTTAAGACGGAGGTGGACCCGGAACGCAAAAAAGTACCAGTTAGGTGGTAGCCGCCACGCTGACCAGCCCCACCACTATCAAGATCTCGCGGGCCAAAGGTGACCCATGAGAAGACCGTAGCTCCTTGCTCTGTCGCCCATCACCATGAAGACCATTTTTGATGAACGCATCAATTATCTCTCCCACTGCTTGTTGCGAAAAGAGTATCTCCCCGTTGTAACGCACGGGCATACGTGCTAGTGGAGATTAAAGCCGACATAGCAAACGGCAACAGCCCAATACATTGTTGGATATCATCTCCTTCTCCACGAAAGCCAACTTTTGGTGCACGGGGGCAGTTGAGCCCTTTTTTTTACCACCCCAAAACAAGTGCCTAAAAGATTTGGAATTTTTGCTTTTTTACATGAATACACATGTATATGGTCTAATAATCTGTGCAATTTCGTTCAATAATATGTTGTATTGTACCCTTCACAAAAAAAGACAAACTTCGGCCTGAAATCGACAAAAAACAAACCACAAATTTGCATGTATTTTATCTTCTTTATACGTCTCACATGCAAGCACCTATATTGGTGAAATTTTGGCCCATTGAAATTCAGATTTTTTCAAGCCGTAAAATCTGTTATTTTTTTTTTAACTTTACAAAAACGGCATATATCGCCATCCATGTCGATGAAGTCCATAGCTCCACCACTGAATATTGTTTGGGCCGATCTAAGCTGACGCCCTTTAGATATGTCCCCACCCCTACATGCAACCCCGCACCCAGGCCCTGAAGAGATTGCTGCCAATTTCTTGCAGAATACATGAAAATATTTATCCTGCAAAGCATTCAGAAACACTTTTCTGGTTTTGGAGACAACATTTGATTACTATCTAGGGTGTCTTTCAATGCCTTGGCTAGACCATCATACTGACTAATAGTATACTGCATCAACCGCGGATAATTTCCTTTATTTAGGAAACATGTTGTTATGACCGTCATATTAGGGGCTTAGCCCAGTGGGTTGTGGCCCAAGTTATCTTATCGTTATTAGGGGCTTAGCCCGATTATTTTATCGTTTGCTTAGGAGTCAAGTAAACCTCTCTATATAAGGAGAGGAGATGTATCAATCTAATCAAGAAAGAAGCAATCATATTTGCTCAGCTTTCTTAGGGAGCCGGGAGACCTAACCCTAGCCGCCTCCTTCCCTGCGCCATCTCCCTCTTAGCCACCGCCTCCTTGCGCACGACGGCGCCCAGCCGCCGGCGTCCGCGTGTTCGTCCACGACCAACTCCCTCTTTCCCCTACAACCTCCGGCCTAGACCCGGCAGAACCCTAGTTTCTACCAGCTTGGTATCAGCTAGCTTGGTTTCGACCATGTCATCACCACCACCAAGCCCGTCGCCGGCCCTCGCCACCACCGCCGGCGCGCCATCGCCGATCCTCTCCACGGCATCGCTGGTCCTTTCCTCGGCGCCGATGGGTTCCACCCCCGGCGCATCGACCGGCCAGTCGCCGCCCCCCTCCACGGGTCCGCCACCATCACCTTCCACCACGCCGCTCGTCTACTCCCCGGAGGCCATGACCGGCGTCCTCAACGATTTGGTCGTCGCGGTCTAGGGAATCCAGCTGTTCCTGGCCGGTCCGTACGGGCCGCCAACGCCTCCGCCGCCGGCCGTCTCCTCCGGACCGCCGGCCCTGCCATGGTACTCGGTCCCGCGGCGATCGCCGGGGGTTATCCGTCGCTCCAGCCGCCGGCCGCCCCAGCGTTGTCCTGGCTGCAGTGGGCCGCGCCGGCTCTCGTGGCGCCATCCGCGCCTCCCTCGCCCGCCCCAACGCTGTCGTGGCCGCAGTGGCCCACGCCGGCTCTCGCGGCGGACCCGCGCCTCCCGCGCCCGCCCCAGCGCCGCAGTGGCCGTACTGGCCGGCGCCGGTCCTAGCCGCGCCAACTGCGCCTGCCGCGCCGGTCCAGCTTCCACCACCACCGCCCAGCTTCGGACTGGGTCAGTCCACATTGGGGGGCCTCCCGATCCAGCAGGTCCAGTTTCCGCCGTCGCCGTCCCTGATTCCGGCCTGGCTAACCGGGACGTCGCCACCGCCAGTTTACACTGAGGCTGGGCATCCATCGGTACCCACACTGCAGTCTGGGGCCTCGTCCGGCTCCGCGGGGGCCTACAACGGCCTCCCCACCGTTGACCGGGCGCCGTCATCATCACTGCTCCGCACCGCTGAGCAGGTAGGCCATGGCGCGCCGACCCAGACGCCGCCACGGTTCGCCAAGATCGACTTCGCCACTTATGACGGCACGGATGACCCGCTTAACTGCCCATTCCGCCGGCTCACCTCACCCGAGCTACACGAGCGTCGCCGCCAAGGGTTGTGCTTCAACTGCGACGAGCCCTACATGCCCGGCCACGTCTGCTCGCGACTCTTCTACCTGGAGGCTGCGGACTACACTGAGGAGGACGCCGTCGCCGCCTACCTGACTGCCCCAGCTGTCGCGAAGGTGTTTGACGCTGGTTGATCACCTCGAGGTGTTCAGCAAGCGCTTCCCCACCTTACAGCTCGAGGACGAGCTGTTTGTGCAGGCGGGGAGAAGTGTTATGACCGTCATATTAGGGGCTTAGCCCAGTGGGTTGTGGCCCAAGTTATCTTATCGTTATTAGGGGCTTAGCCCGATTATTTTATCGTTTGCTTAGGAGTCAAGTAAACCTCTCTATATAAGGAGAGGAGATGTATCAATCTAATCAAGCAAGAAGCAATCATATTTGCTCGGCTTTCTTAGGGAGCCGGGAGACCTAACCCTAGCCGCCTCCTTCCCTGCGCTATCTCCCTCTTAGCCGCCGCCTCCTCGCGCACGACGGCGCCCAGCCGCCGGCGTCCGCGTGTTCGTCCACGATCAGCTCCCTCTTTCCCCTACAACCTCCGGCCTAGACCCGGTAGAATCCTAGTTTCTACCACATGTGTCCCTCTTTTTAATTCCAGCGGATTATCCACGTACGTACACAGATCAAAATCTTGATGATACAAAATGCAGCTTGCGTCCAAAGTTTAACTGGCCAAGTCGAAGCACACAACCAATGTTGAACTCCCAATATTTTAACCCTATAGTAAAAGTGAGGAGAAAAAATGTTCTTCGGATATAGGATGGAGAGGCCAAGTACGACGAAGTATTACTTGTTTCTAAAGTGAGACTACTCTTTCGCATCCTGATGTCTCCTATTCTAAAGTTCTCTACATTTCTAAATGCGCATACACATGCATCTATGTGGCTACTTGCTAGCTAACCTATTGCACCGCCGTCTATTTCTCTAGCCTTGTTTTGTTTTGTGAGGAAATTCTCTAGCCTTGTTTCTGCGAACTATTCACAAGTTTTTATAGGAAGAAGACTAGTAAAACACTTGAAGCAGAGAGAAACGTTCTCGGTTGATTCTATAGATCCAGAAATTGATTGGCCTGTACTATACAATGTGGTTGCTTGAGAACATTTATCTACACTGAAATTGTTCTAGGAAATGTTACTGCAAGGAAGATATTCATAAATGAGTGATTCTAAGATCCTCCACACAAAGGCCTTTTTCATATAAGTGTGATGTTTTTGTGGAATCTGTTAGTAGCCTACTCGAAAGGTCATTTACAGATCACATGAATGAAAATGTGAAGCAACTTGACAAATTTGTTTTTGTTCTATTGTCTTGATCATTTCAAAAAGAAGAGATCCTAAATGTGACTGCAACCATATTATCTGTAGATGACTATGGGACAAACTCATAGATGAGAGAAGTCAAGTTTTGTAACATACACAGTATGCTCTGATAAGGAGGCTCACCGACATTGATCAGCAAGTGTGTGCGCTAACAACGGCCCAGTGCCGTGCAACTATGCAAGTACAATGCTGATAGCTGAAAGGGGTCATTCAATTGCTTACATGTTCCTTTGCAAGGCTTTTTTTTTTGCTTTACAGTGTACCTCTGCTATCTTTTTTTTTGCGGGGTATCTTTTTCTTTACAAAGTACGTCTGCAATCTGCATCTTAATGTAAATAAATCTATATAGGACTTTGATAAGAATTTATGCCTGGCATATTTGTGGAAATACACACAATTCAGTGCTTGTTTCTTTAACCAAAAATTTAGTCCATGCTTACGGGTCATACAAAATATTGGCACTTGCCGCAAACCAAGGATTTATTGAAGAACTTTCAGCTACCTGAATGATAAAAGTCAAGGTAAAGATGTTTGTATCATTATAGGAAATCTCAATACTCTTCCAACAGATGGAAATATTTGTAGTTCCCTCTAAAAAACGGCTCAAAGATCCTGGATAAGATTCCATGATCAGAACAAATAAATTGCATAATCAGAACTAAGAACATTTCTTGCATTACTAAAAAGTTTTGAAAGATGATAGCACTGACCAGTGACTACTTGACTTGCCTAGACACATTTGGTTAAGTTAAAATGGGTTGCGACATACCTATCTAGTTATTGTGGAACCTGAACCGCGCTGCTGCTAAGATTCTGTGTATAGGTTTTCCCTAGTAGTGTAGCGACAGTTGTCACGTAGACGGTAGATTCAGACTTATTGTTGTACTCCCTCCGTTCCTAAATATAATTCTTTTTATAAATTCAACTACAAACCACATACAGATGTATGTAGATATTTTTTAGAGTGTAGATTCAGTCATTTTGCTCCGTACTTAGTCCATCATGGAATCTCTAAAAAGACTTATATTTAGGAACGGAGGGGGTATCTCTTTGTAAGGTCTTTTGTGAATAATTAATAAAATTGTTCCATGCATGTTCAGATTCAGAGGCCGGGGTGATCCTCCTTCGCTAAAACAAACTAATGTTTGCTTTATTATGTTGTATTTGGAAATCTCTATAATCCCATATTCAAACAATAAAGACACTCATATTCGCTCTCTAATACACCTAGCTGCTCTGCTCTCTGGACGACCACACCGATAACGAAATCGATTACGGCCGCCGAAGCAGAGCCTCGCAGTTCGCTGGTCGAGGAAGCTCGGGCGCGAGCAGAAGAGCGTCGCCGGCCACAGCAAGCAGCTTTATGTCCTCCTTACCGTGCGCTCGCGCCCCGCTCCCTGCTGATGGGCTGCACCTGCGCGCCAGAAGACACGATCTCCCACCTGACCCCGCAACGGCCACCTCTCCTCCGGTCGCCGGCACTGGTCGTACAGCGGCAGCAGGAGCACGGACATCGATTTTGAGGAGACGTGGCTGGGTTTCTAGAGGGGTCATCACTTCGATTTTGTGTTTGGCATTGGTTCCGGCGAGAGAGAGCCAAGTTGATTCGATCCAAGTTGAAGCTAGCCCGAGCGTTCAGGTGTACGAGGACGTGCGTGTACCGTTGATCAATCAAGCAGCTTGCCTGCTTGCTTCTTTGCTACCTTGCACATACCTGTGCTGCTGCTGCTCTGGTGATTTGATCCGGGGATTAAAAACCAACAAGTGCACACCCTACGTTGAACTCCCAGTAAAAACATGGTTAGACGTTTCTTCTCTCAAGGGGAGAGTGGCTAGACCAAACCAGTTGATGGTTGCTAGACCACTAAATACTGGATGCCGGAGCAACATACCAAGCATTACTCAGCTCTCACCTCTGACTACGCTTTCGTATCCTGACGTCTCCTATTCTAAAGCTCTTTACACTTCCAAATATACACACACATGCATCTACGCTGCTACGCCGGCAGCACCTTTTCTCTATTTCTCTAGCCATGTTTCTGCTAACTAGTCACAAGTTCTTATAGTAGAGAAGACTGGTGAAACAAGCAGAGAGGAAAAAAAAATTGAAATGGACGATACATCATGGTTGGTTGAGAACATTTATCTACATTGAAACGATTAATTCTAGGACATATTAGTGTGTGGACGATATTCATAAATGAGTAGAGATCCCTTGTGTGGTTTGAACGGATCCGGCTTGCCTGCTCTCTCCCCATGCTCCCATCCGTGCTCCCACTTCATCGTACGGCTGTCTTTTTTTTCTTTTTCCTTTCTAAGCTAATCATCTCCCCCTGATTTTAATGGGGTGGGCCCGGGCCTTACTTTGTTCCAATCAAATAAAGCCACGTACGCAGGAGCACGGATGGGCACACGCGTGGGGCTCAGGCAAGTCTCGTCCGGTTTGGACTTGCGACTACTCTGCATGTATTTATATATCATTATATTTGTTCAACTTGTGGATTGTTTCCTTCAAGAAGTAAACTTTCCAAAAACTTATAGCTAGCTAAGAGCATCTCTAGCCGTTGGCCCCCCAAGGGGCTTGAAAATTCGCCGCCTCGGGGCGACCCGGCGAAAAAATCGGCTTGGGGCCGATCGGGTTCCCAACCGCCGTCCCCAGGGTTGTCGAGAAGTTTTTTTTTAAAAAAAAACTTTGAACACGTTCGGCTATAATTCGGCAAACGGGCATCAAACTTCGGCGAAATATAGCAAACTTTAAATAAACTTCGGCGCATAACAGTTTTTTTTACATAGCAAACTTAAAAAAAATAAAAGCCTACCTACAGAAAGAACGCGCTGAGCGTGTCGAAGTCCTCGTCGCCGTCACCGTTGTTGTCGCCGCCATCACCATCGTCCTTCTCCTCCTTGACGCGGCCGCTGCCGCCCGTGCTGGACCACTGCCCGCCGTCGCCCTGGCGGGCTGGTGGTGGCGCGTCGTAGTCGTCAAGGACGATGACTCCTCCTTCGTCGCGGCCCCGGCGTCGAGCGGATAACTGCTCTAGGGCGCGAACTTGGCGCTCTAGCTCCGTCTGCACCCAGTCCTCATGCGCCCACTTCAAGGCCGCCTCCTCGGAGAGGCCCGGCTCCGTCTTGACCGCGGCGAGCCCCTGCTCCGTCTTCACCGCGGCGAGCCTGGGCTCCGTCTTCGGCCTGACGAAGCGGGGAGGGGGCGAGGAGGAGGCGTGCTCGCCATCGTTGTTGATGACGATGCCGGCGCTGCGTGTTCGTCGGCCGAGCGGCGTCTCACCGGGCTCGGCCTTGACGTTGAGCAACGCCGGCTACCCCAACGGGGTGGAATGGGAGGAGGAGGAAGAAGAGGACGCCTCCCTCCTCGGCATTCACTAGCCGCTGATCCGGGCCGGGGCAGGAGGGTAGGTCATCGGCAGGTAGTCATCACCCTCGAGATGCTCGAGGAGGCGTGAAGCGAGCGGCCGGGGGTGCCCCACCACAGGCGGCGGCCCTCGCTATTCTGTCTGCCCCTGACCACCGGCGCCCCGTTAGTGGAGGCGATCCGCGGCGTCTGCCTGTGCTAGAAGTACGCCGTCCACACCTCATGGTTGCCGGCGACGTAATGTGGGAGGGCCCACTGCTTGTCTATTAGTGACGCCCGGGCGACCTCGGCGGCGAAGAGGTCGGGGCACACGTCGATGTTGGGCACTGGGGGAATGGGGACGCCGCCTATCGTGGTTCTAAGTCTGACAGTAGAATAGGGGGTAGGAATGGAGAGGCAAGATCCTAGCTATGGAGTTTGTATACGCAAGGTGTTTACGAGTTCAGGCCCTTCTCGGAGGAAGTAACAGCCCTACGTCTCGGAGCCCGGAGGCAGTCGACTGGATTATATGCGTATGGATTACATGGGTGCGACCCCTTTACACTGAGGAGGGGGGTGGCTTATATAGTGTCTGCCAGACCCCTCCGGCCCTCAGTTATGCAGGGTTTAAAGTACATTAAGGCCTGGCGTTACTGGTAACGCCCTACATAAAGTGTTATCATGACCATAAAGACTACTTAATAACAGACCTTTTGGGTGCAGAGTGACCCTAGATCTCCTGGTGGTCGAGTGAGAGGCTTCATGGTCGACTGTCTTCGTGTCCGTCGAGTGGGATCCTTCTAGGTCGACTGAAAGGCAGTTTCTTCTAGAGGTGCCCTAGGGGAGGGTACTTTGGACAGGTCCATGACCCTACCCTAGGTGCATGGTGTCATCATTAGCCCCCGAATGGATCGAGGTTCGAGTGAGGAAGGAGTTGAGAATTCTTCCGACCTGTTTTTCGTGCTATGAGTGTGTCTTGTTCTGGATCAACGACTTTAAGTGATGACATCAACTTCTTTTTCAGTCGCCTTGATCCATTCTTTGTATCTGTCGAGTGACTTCTATGTGCTTGGAGATTTCCGAGCGACGGATCGGAGGAAATCTCCGGTCTGACAAGTTGCCCTGCTGTTCACGGATTTAATGGGATCCGAATTTCGGGAAGCGCGCGAGGCGGAGGAGGCCGCAGTACTCGGATGGGATAAGGCAGGGACGCCTCGATCTTCACGCCACCTTTTTCGCCATGTATCACGCGCGCGGCTGTTGCGGGATTTGACAAGATCGTCCGGGCCTACCAGTCAGCCACTCAGAAGGGACTTCATATAAGGCGCCGGACGGGTTTTTTTTTGAATAGTGCGCCCTCATTCCCCCCCCCCTCTTCCTCAGATTCACCTGCTGCGTTCGCCACCGTCCCAGCGTTGCTGCTCTGTGCCTGCTTCGCCGACGACTATGGTGAAGGAGAAGACGGCAGCTTTGGAGCGGGCGAAGAAGGAGACGGCGAAGGCGAAGGGGAGGGCGACCAGTTGGGGCGGATCCTTGTCGCGGGCTGGTCTGCCGCATGGCTGGATCCAGGGAGACTAGATCCGCTCGACCATCCGCCAGAAAGACCTCGACGACTTGGCCAATGAAGAACTGATCCCTCATGGATCAGCGAGGCTTTCGGGGAAGGAGTGGCAGCCGCAGCCTCAGGAGGGTGCGTGCGTCCTCTTAGCTACCCACGTCGACCACGGGTTTTCTCTGCCGCTGAATCCTTTCTTTTGTGGATTTCTGAACTTCTTTGGGGCGCAACTCCACCACTTCACACCCAACTCTATCGTCTATCTCGCTGCTTTCGTGTCCTTGTGTGAGAACTTCTTGGGTTGTCGGCCGCATTGGGGCCTTTTCAAACACATTTTCACCTGTCGCTCTCAGACGGTGAAAAAGGCTAATCCGAGTGACGAGAAAACCCAAGTAATCCAGATGTGTGGGGGTCTTGGGGTTGGAATGAGGAGTAAAAGTGCTTTTCCAGCCATGATCCTTCCCGAGTCAGTTCGAGGGTAGTGGCAGTCGACCTGGTTCTACTGCCAATACCAGCCGACGCCAGGGCAGTCGACTGGACTCCCTCCTTTCTCCATGGACCGAGTGAACAAGCCGTCCTCTCTGAAGGTGGTCCCGGAGGAGAAGGCTCAGGTTAAGGTGTTGGTAGAGCGTGTAGTCCAGCTCATCCGTGATAGGGTGACTGGCATGGATCTTCTGGAGGTTTTCCTTCGACGGTGCATTCAGCCACTTCAATATCGAGGCCATCCGATGTGGATGTACTCTGGTACCGAAGACACCACTCGGGTCCACCCGGAGGAGGTCGACGATGCCACACTGGAAAGGTGGATGACTGCCATCACAGGGAACAAAGATAACCCCCGTGGAGCTAGGAGGATCCCGCCACTCGACCATTCATACAAACCAGACAAGGTATAATCACTTATCTCCGACCGTGATCCTGTTTCCTTCATTCTGTTTTGATACAATTCAATCGACTGACTTTTGTCTTGTTTGTTGTCTTCCAGGTCACTACAGAGATGTACTCGATGCCCAACGGGGCGCAAGAACAGACTGAGGAGGAGGAAGGGAGCGGAGGTGAAAGTCAGGAGGAGTGGGAATCCGATGGCGAGGAGGGTGAAGAGGATACCGGCTCTAATGAGGAAGAGGTGGAGGAAGAGGAGGAGGAAGTCGAGCCTTCCCGTACTGAAAGACGATCCAAGCTCGACCATCACCCTGCAGTCGAGCGGGGCAAGGTGGCCGTTCCTGTTGGTCAATCGACCAAACGTCCTCGGACGACCTCTCCGGCGCCGACTGAGAAACCGTCGAAGCAACCCCGAGCGGCGTCATCAAAACCGACGAAGGCCCTGCCGAAGATGAGGATGGTGATTCCCACTATTTCCGGGTAATGACATAACTTGTGTTTTCTTGTTTAACATGGATACACTCTTGGTTGACTCGTTCGCTGACCGACTGATTTCTGGAATTGCGGTGCTGCTACTTCTGAGACATCAACCAGACATGAAGATCAAGAAATGGAGGATGCTATCACTTCCAACCCTGGTATGATCTCTGTAGTTTCGCTTTCGGTCAATAGGATCTTCATTTTAACTTTGAATCTTTTCTGTAGCTCCACCTAATATCATCATTGATCTCCCTGATGATGACGATGAGGAGCCACTGAGGCAGAGGAGGAACAGGAAAGCGTCAGCTGGCAAGACTGCTCAGGTTGTATCAGCACCTGAGACGCTAGTTCCGGAGGGGGGCAACGTCACTCGGACAACAGTGTCCTTTGCTGTGCCGCTGACGAGTGCTCGCTCTTCGTCGTCGAGTGCTGATCCGCCTTCCCTTTTCTCCACGCACCACGTCCCAGAGGACCAAGCAGGCGCTGCTAAAGAAGCTATATGCCAGGCGGGGGTCACGATGGAGCAAGGGAAGGCGATCCGAGACGCCAGCCAAGCAGCTTATGATGCAAGTTCATCCCTTCAGAGCAATGTCCAGGTTAGTTAATCACCGCTTGTTCTGTTAGGATATGGTACCTGAAAACTTTTCTTTCTGAAGATCTTAGTATCTGTACACCCACTGGGTGTGTCGATTGAATATCTGGATTGGTGGGGGGACGCTGAGTGCACCCACTGGGTGTAGTCCCCGAGACTATGGTGGACTACTGGCAGTCGACTATAGTCTTTATACTTTGAACTTTTTCTCTTTACTTTCTCCACTCGGTCTGGTCGAATGGAAATATGGAACCAGTGGGGGCACGCTGAGTGCACCCACTGGGTGTAGTCCCCGAGATCGTGGTCGACTGCTGGCAGTCGACTATGGTCTGAAGAACTTTTTTTTTACTGTGGTTGACTGCTGGCAGTTAGCTATGAATTAGGATCATAACCTTTTTATCTCTTTCGGTCGACTGATCAATCTGAGCCGGTAGAACCAATGGGGGCAAGCTGAGTGCACCCACTGGGTGTAGTCCCCGAGACTACTGTTGAATGTTTTGATTCGGCTGTAGTCTTAGAAATGCTACGATTTTTCCCTTAGTCACTCAGAAATGACCTATCTTTGATGTCTGTCGACTGATCTTTCGCAGAAATCTTGCGAGCTCGTGGCTCGTTACACTGAGTTGAAGAACAAGCATATCCAGCTCGAACTTGATCTAAAGCTTATCCAGGAGAACTTCACGAAGGCGAAGGAGGAGGCAAAAGGTATGTTTGGTGAGAACCTTGACGACTGCCCTTATTTTTTGTCCATTCCTGAGTCTGATCTCACTGTCATTTTGCAGATAAACTGAAGGATGCTCTAAAGAAGAAGGACCTTGACCTCGCCGAGGCGCAGAAAGGGGCTTTGGACAAGACGAAACTCGCAGAAGAAAAGCTGGCTTCAATCAGCAAACTTGAAGAGGAGAATACCAATCTGAAAACTGCTCTCGATGCAGCCAACAAAGAGGCTAGCCGACTGAAGAATGACAAGATTGCTCTGAGCAACAAGGCTAGTGAACTGGCGGGAAAGAAGAATGATCTAGAGGTTTTTCTGGGAGGGCTCGCCAGGAAATTATTCCTCATGCTTGAAGGTAATCCCTTATATCCGACTGGCTTGTAATTATGGACTTACCACAAAAAAACAGCTGGCTTATCTTTGGGTTGTGTTTATAGAATTTTGTCAAAACTTGAGGAAGAGACTAGTCGAGTGGAGACAAGCCTGGATCCCATCAACTCTCCCGTGAAGGACGAAGCTACCATGAACATGCTCCGACTGGAGTCTCGTGTTGCCGCTGTGGTCGACTATCTTGCTAGACTGAAGGTTGCAACGTCGCGCATCGACACAACACTCTGGCCGGGGGAAACACTTTAGAATGAACTCGAGTCTCTGATGACTCGACTGAACGAAGTTCCAAGTCGAGTGCAAGAATGGAAGAAGTCTTCTGCCAGGTGTGGTGCTGATGTTGCTCTATCTCTGGTATGTGTTCACTGCAAGGGCGTGCGAGAGGACAAGCTGGCGTCTCTCAAGGTGGCCAATACCAAGAAGCATGACTTCAGATCTTTCATGGAGACCTTCATTGCTGCTGCCACTCGGATTGCTGATGGAATTGACCTGGACGAATTTGTCGCGCCTTCCAGTCCTCCACCGGAGGAGTAAAAGACTTCTATGCTTGATGCCTTAAATTTGCCTCGGAATGCCGAGTGGTTTTTGTAACCGATAAACTTTAACAGGCTTGATGCGTGAGCACTTCTGGATCCGTAGGATGCTATCTGAACTTGGTTTTGCCGTTGAATATGTTTGCATCTGCTTTCGAGTGAACATTGCTCTTCACTCGGTATATATTTTAATGCTTGAGACGCAGCTCTGAGGTGGTAAGTCCGGTCGACCTGCGTCTCGTCACCCTTATAGAGCGGAGTAGATTAAGAACTTAGGCGAGCACTGGGCTGCAGCTAAGCTCCGTAGTGGGAGGTTTGCTCTCCATTCAGTAGGATTTTCAAAAACTTAGGCGAGCACTGGGCTGCAGCTAAGCCCCCCCCCCTCCCCCCCCCCCCGAGTGGGAGGTTTGCTCTCCACTCGATAGGATTTTTAGACACTTAGGCGAGCACTGGGCTGCAGCTAAGCCTCTGAGTCGGAGGTTTGCTCTCCACTCGGTAGGATTTTCAAAAACTTAGGTGAGCACTGGGCTGCAGCTAAGCCTCCGAGTGGGAGGTTTGCTCTCCACTCGGTAGGATTTTCAAAAACTTAGGCAACCACTGGGCTGCAACTAAGCCCCCGAGTGAGAGGTTTGCTCTCCACTCGGTAGGATTTTTTGTGGCATAACTCGGAAGGAGAAGGTAGCAGTCGACCTGCACCTCATCCTCCTTGCGGAGCGCACATTGTATTTGTGGCGTAGCTCGGAAGGAGAAGGTAGCAGTCAACCTGCACCTCGTCCTTCTTGCGGAGCGCACATTGTATTTGTGGCGTAGCTCGGAAGGAGAAGGTAGCAGTCGACCTGCACCTCGTCCTTCTTGCGGAGCGCACATTGTATTTGTGGCGTAGCTCGGAAGGAGAAGGTAGCAGTCGACCTGCACCTCGTCCTCCTTGCGGAGCGCACATTTGTATTAAGTACTTAGGCGAGCACTGGGCTGCAGCTAAGCCCCCGAGTGGGAGGTTTGCTCTCCACTCAGTAGGATTTTCAGATACTTAGGCGAGTACTTGGACTGCAGCTAAGCCTCCGAGTGGGAGGCTGGCTCACCACTCGGTAGGATTTTGTTAAACTTAGGCGAGTACTTTGACTGCAGCTAAGCCTCCGAGTGGGTGGCTGACTCACCACTCGGTAGGATTCTAAAGTACTTAGGCGAAACAGATTCGCAGCTAAGCCCCCGAGTGGGAGACTGGCTCACCACTCGACAAGGATTTTTTTTACAAACTTAGGCGAAACGGATTCGCAGCTAAGCCACCCACTGGGGGACTTCTCATGTAAACAAAAGTAATAACAATCATTGGAAAAATTATAACACTCTTGTCTTTGATAAATAAACTACAGGAGTACTTTTATTACATCTCATCCGAGTGAATACTTAAGTATAAAAGGGGCAGAGCAGCTCCACGTTCCAAGCTCGGGGCTCGTCAATCTGGTGATCGACATTGTAAAGGCGGTAAGCCCGATTGTGGAGAACTTTGGTGACGATGAAGGGACCTTCCCAAGTAGGAGCAAGCTTGTGTGGCTTCTGCTGATCCACTCGGAGAACCAAATCTCCTTCTTGGAAGGCTCGACTCTTCACGTTTCTGGCATGGAAGTGACGTAAGTCCTGCTGATAAATTGTCGATCGGATCATGGCCATCTCTCTTTCTTCTTCTAGAAGGTCGACTGCGTCCTGTCGGGCTTGCTCTGCTTCATTTTTAGTGTAGAGTTCGACTCAGGGTGCGTTGTGAAGCGGGTCACTCGGCAAGACTGCTTCAGCTCCGTAGACCAAGAAGAACGGAGTTCTCCCAGTTGACCGATTAGGTGTGGTCCTTAATCCCCAAAATACTAATGGAAGTTCGTCAACCCATGCACCTGCCGCGTGCTTGAGATCGCGCATCAGTCGGGGTTTCAGCCCTTTGAGAATCAGACCATTTGCTCGTTCGGCTTGTCCATTCGACTGGGGGTGAGCGACTGAAGCATATTCGACTCATATGCCTTGAGATGCGCAAAAGGCTCTGAATTCTTCAGAATCGAAGTTTGACCCATTGTCAGTGATGATGCTATGCGGAACTCCATACCTGAATACCAACTCTCTGATGAAGCTGATAGCGGTGCCAGCATCTAGATTCTTTATAGGCTTAGCTTCAATCCATTTGGTAAACTTGTCGACTGCTACTAGCAAGTGAGTGAAGCCGCTCCTGCCAGTTCTCAGTGGTCCAACCATATCTCACCCCCAAACAGCGAAGGGCCAGACGAGTGGAATGGTTTTCAAGGCTGAGGCGGGTTTGTGCGATAGATTGGAGTAAAACTGACATCCTTCACATTTGTCGACTATCTCCTTTGCCATTTCATTTGCTCTCGGCCAGTAAAATCCCGCTCGGTATGCTTTAGCCACAATGGTCCGAGAGGACGCGTGATGGCCACAGGTCCCCGAGTGGATATCGTCAAGGATTATCCGACCTTCTTCCGGCGTTATACATTTCTGACCGACTACACTAGCACTTTCTCTGTACAACTGTCCTTTTATCACGGTAAAGGCTTTGGATTGGCGGACGATCTGTCGAGCCTCTTCTTCATTCTCTGGGAGCTCTTTCCTTAAGATATATGCGATGTACGGCTCTGTCCAGTCGGGAGTGATGACCAACGCTTCCATGATCAGGTCAACCACCGCTGGAACTTCAACTTCAGTCGGATCTGTGACACTTTTTGCCTGCGGAGATTCTTCGGTAAAAGGATCTTCCTGAACTGATGGAGTATGGATATGTTCCAAAAGCACATTACTGGGAATGGCTTCTCTCTTGGAACCTATCTTCGCCAAATCATCAGCCGCTTGATTTTTCAATCGGGGTATATGATGGATCTCTAACCCCTCAAATCTCTTCTCCAGCTTTCTCACCGCATTGCAGTAACTAGTCATGGCTGGACTTCTGACGTCCCACTCCTTCATCACCTGATTGACCACCAAATCCGAGTCACCGTAAACCATAAGGCGACGGACACCGGGTGAAATGGCCATACGTAACCCATACAAAAGTGCTTTGTATTCTGCTTCATTGTTGGAGGAATCAAAGTGGATCTGGAGCACATATCTGAGCTTATCTCCTCGGGGGGAAACCAATACAACCCCAGCACCAGAACCATTCAGCATCTTAGAACCATCAAATAACATGGTCCAGTGCTCCGAGTGAACTTGGGTCGGTTGTTGCTGTTCAATCCACTCGGCGATGAAATCTGCTACAGCTTGGGACTTAATGGCTTTCTTTGCCTCTAACTTGATATCAAGGGGAAGGAGTTCAATCGCCCATTTTGCCACTTGACCAGTTGCATCTCTGTTGTGTAGAATCTTTGACAATGGAGCGTCGCTTATGACAGTAATGGAATGATCAGAGAAATAATGAGCAACCTTCTTCGTGGTCATGTAAATCCCATATACAAGCTTCTTATAATGAGGGTATCTTTGTTCGATGGGGTCAACACTTCAGAAAGATAATATACTGGGCGCTAAACTTTGAAGGCTTTCCCTTCTTCTTCCCACTCGACCATAAGTACTGTACTGCCGACTTGTCCTGTGGCTGCAATGTAAAGCAACAAAGGCTCTTTACTGATTGGAGCAGCAAGCACCGGTTGGATGGAGAGCAGAGCTTTTAGCTCAGCAACGCTGCATCAGCTTCTGGAGTCCACTCGAACTTGTCTGACTTCTTCATCAGTCGGTAAAGAGGCAATGCCTTTTCACCGAGACGAGAGATGAATCGACTTAACGTGGCCAAGCATACAGTAAGCTTCTGGACATCGTGTACACGCACGGGGCGTTTCATTCGGAGTATAGTGCCAACTTTTTCTGGGTTGGCATCGATTCCTCATTCGGAAACGAGAAAACCGAGTAATTTTCTGCCAGGAACTCCGAATGTGCACTTTGATGGATTAAGCTTGATATCATACCTCCTGAGATTGGCAAATGTTTCAGCGAGGTCAGTCAACTGAAGGAAATATGCCCTAGAGGCAATAATAAAGTTATTATTTATTTCCTTATATCATGATAAATGTTTATTATTCATGCTAGAATTGTATTAACCGGAAACATAATACATGTGTGAATACATAGACAAACATAGTGTCACTAGTATGCCTCTACTTGACTAGCTCGTTGAATCAAAGATGGTTGAGTTTCCTAGCCATAGACATGAGTTGTCATTTGATTAACGGGATCACATCATTAGGAGAATGATGTGATTGACATGACCCATTTCGTTAGCCTAGCACTTGATCGTTTAGTATGTTGCTATTGCTTTCTTCATGACTTATACATGTTCCTGTAGCTATGAGATTATGCAACTCCCGTTTACCGTAGGAACACTTTGGGTGCTACCAAACGTCACAACGTAACTGGGTGATTATAAAGGAGTACTACAGGTGTCTCCAAAGGTACATGTTGGGTTGGCGTATTTCGAGATTAGGATTTGTCACTCCGATTATCGGAGAGGTATCTCTGGGCCCTCTCGGTAATGCACATCACTTAAGCCTTGCAAGCATTGCAACTAATGAGTTAGTTGTGAGATGATGTATTACAGAACGAGTAAAGAGACTTGCCGGTAACGAGATTGAACTAGGTATTGGATACCGACGATCGAATCTCGGGCAAGTAACATACCGATGACAAAGGGAAAAACGTATGTTGTTATGCGGTTTGACCGATAAATATCTTCGTAGAATATGTAGGAGCCAATATGAGCATCCAGGTTCCGCTATTGGTTATTGACCGAGAATAGTTCTAGGTCATGTCTACATAGTTCTCGAACCCGTAGGTTCCGCACGCTTAAGGTTTCGATGACAGTTATATTATGAGTTTATGAGTTTTGATGTACCGAAGGAGTTCGGAGTCCCGGATGAGATCGGGGACATGACAAGGAGTCTCGAAATGGCCGAGACGTAAAGATCGATATATTGGACGACTATATTCGGAGTTCGGAAAGGTTCCGAGTGATTCGGGTATTTTTCGGAGTACGGGAGAGTTACGGGAATTCGCCGGGGAGTATATGGGCCTTATTGGGCTTTAGGGGAAAGAGAGAGGAGAGGTTGGGCGCCCCCCCCAAGGCCTAGTCCGAATTGGACTAGGGGGAGGGGCTGCGCCCCCTCCTTCCTTCTCTTCTCTTCCCCCTTTCCTTGACTCCTACTCCTACTACTTGGAAGGGGGGGAATCCTACTCCCGGTGGGAGTAGGACTCCTCCTTGGCGCGCCCTCCTTGGCCGGCCGCACCTCCCCCTCCCTCCTTTATATACAGGGGCAGGGGGCACCCCATGACACACATGTTGATCTACGGATCGTTCCTTAGCCGTGTGCGGTGCCCCCCTCCACCATATTCCACCTCGGTCACATCATCGCGGAGTTTAGGCGAAGCCCTTCGCTGGTAGAACATCATCATCGTCAACACGCCGTCGTGCTGACGGAACTCATCCCCGACGCTTTGCTGGATCGTAGCCCAGGGATCGTCATCGAGCTGAACGTGTGCTGAACTCGGAGGTGCCGTACGTTCGGTACTTGGATCGGTCGGATCGTGAAGACGTATGACTACATCAACCACGTTATCATAACGCTTCCGCTTACGGTCTACGAGGGTACGTGGACAATACTCTCCCCTCTCGTTGCTATGCCATCACCATGATCTTGCGTGTGCGTACGAATTTTTTTGAAATTACTACGTTCCCCAACAGTGGTATCACAGCCTGGTTTTATGCGTAGATGTCATATGCATGAGTAGAATACAAGTGAGTTGTGGGCGATACAAGTCATACTGCTTACCAGCATGTCATACTTTGGCTCAGCGGTATTGTGAGATGAAGCGGCCTGGACCGACATTACGCGTACGCTTACGCGAGACTGGTTTCACCGTTACAAGCACTCGTGCTTAAAGTTGACTGGCGGGTGTCTGTCTCTCTCACTTTAGTTGAACCGAGTGTGGCTATGCCCGGTCCTTGCGAAGGTTAAAACAACACCAACTTGACGAACTATCGTTGTGGTTTTGATGCGTAGGTAAGAACGGTTCTTGCTCAGCCCGTAGCAGCCACGTAAAACTTGCAACAATAAAGTAGAGGACGTCTAACTTGTTTTTGCAGGGCATGTTGTGATGTGATATGGTCAGGACGTGATGAGATATAAGTTGTTGTATGAGATGATCATGTTTTGTTGAAGTTATTGGCAACTGGCAGAAGTCCTATGGTTGTCTGTTTGTTGCATACGATAGCAATAGTTGCAAGAGGAATAGTTGGCGAGACGACCATGTGACGACACATTGATATAGATCAAGGTGATGAAGATCAAGGTGTCGCGCCAGTGATGATGGTGATCACGACGGTGCTTTGAAGATGGAGATCACAAGCACAAGATGATGATGGCCATATCATATCACTTATATTGATTGCATGTGATGTTTATCCTTTATGCATCTTATCTTGCTTTGATTAACGGTAGCATTTTAAGATGATCTCTCACTAAAATTATCAAGAAGTGTTCTCCCTGAGTATGCACCGTTGCGAAAGTTCTTCGTGCTGAGACACCACGTGATGATCGGGTGTGATAGGCTCTACGTTCAAATACAACGGGTGCAAAACAGTTGCACACGCGGAATACTCAGGTTAAACTTGACGAGCCTAGCATATAACAGATATGGCCTCGGAACACGGAGACCGAAAGGTCAAGCGTGAATCATATAGTAGATATGATCAACATATTGATGTTCACCGTTGAAACTACTCCATCTCACGTGACGATCGGACATGGTGTAGTTGATATGGATCACGTAATCACTTAGATGACTAGAGGGATGTCTATCTAAGTGGGAGTTCTTAAGTAATATGATTAATTGAACTTAAATTTATCATGAACTTAGTCCTGGTAGTATTTTGCAAATTATGTTGTAGATCAATAGCTTGCGTTGTTGCTTTCATATGTTTATTTTGATATGTTCCTAGAGAAAATTGTGTTGAAAGATGTTAGTAGCAATGATGCGGATTGGATCCGTGATCTGAGGTTTATCCTCATTGCTGCACAGAACAATTATGTCCTTAATGCACCGCTAGGTGACAAACCTATTGCAGGAGTAGATGAAGACCTTATGAACGTTTGGCTAGCTCAAAAGGATGACTACTTGATAGTTTAGTGCACCATGCTTAAACGGCTTAGAATCGGGACTTCAAAGACATTTTGAACGTCATGGACCATATGAGATGTTCCAGGAGTTGAAGTTAATATTTCCAGCAAATACCCGAGTTGAGAGATATGAAGTCTCCAACAAGTTCTAAAGCTAAAAGATGGAGGAGAATCACTCAACTAGTGAGCATGTGCTCAGATTGTCTGGGTACTTCAATCGCTTGAATCAAGTGGGAGTTAATCTTCCAGATAAGATAGTGATTGACAGAATTCTCTAGTAACCATCACTAAGTTACTAGAACTTCGTGATGAACTATAGTATGCAAGGGATGACGAAAACGATTCCCGAGCTCTTCATGATGTTGAAATCGACGAAGGTAGAAATCAAGAAAGAGCATCAAGTGTTGATCATTGACAAGACCACTAGTTTCAAGAAAAGGGAAAGAAAGGGAAACTTCAAGTAGAATGGCAAACAAGTTGTCACTCCCGTGAAGAAGACCAAAGCTGGACCAAAGCCTGAAACTGAGTGCTTACACTACAAAGGAAATGGTCACTGGAAGCAGAAATGCCCTGAATATTTGGTGGATAAGAAGGATGGCAAAGTGAACAAGGGTATATTTGATATACAGGTTATTGATGTGTGCCTTACAAGTGTTTATAGTAGCCCCTGAGTATTTGATACTTGTTCGGTTGCTAATATTAGTAACTCAAAACAGGAGTTACAGAATAAACAGAGACTAGTTGAGGGTGAAGTGACGATGAGTGTTGGAAGTAGTTCCAAGATTGATATGATCATCATCGCACACTCGCTATACTTTCGGGATTAGTGTTAAACCTAAATAAATGTTATTTGGCATTTGCGTTGAGCATGAATATGATTTGATCATGTTTATTGCGATACAGTTATTCATTTAAAGTTAGAGAATAAATTGTTATTTTGTTTACGTGAATAAGACCTTCGATGGTCATACACCCAATGAACATAGTTTGTTGGATCTCGATCGTAGTGATACAATTCAAAATATTGATGCCAAAATATGAAAAGTTAATAATGATAGTGCAACTTATTTGTGGCACTGCCGTTTGGGTCATATTGGTGTAAAGCGCATGAAGAAACTCCATAAAGATGGATTTTTGGAATCACTTAGTTATGAATCATTTGATGCTTGCGAACCGTGCCTTTTGGGCAAGATGACTAAAACTCCGTTCCCCGGAACAATGGAATGAGCTACCGACTTATTGGAAATAATACATACCGATGTATGCGATCCAATGAGTGTTGATGCTCGTGGCAAGTATCGTTATTTTCTGACCTTCACAAGATGATTTGAGCAGATATGGGTATATCTACTTGATGAAACATAAATCTGAAATAGTTGAAAGGTTCAAAGAATTTCAGAGTGAAGTGGAAAAATCATCGTAACAAGAAAATAAAGTTTCTATGATCTGATCGCGGAGACGAATATTTGAGTTACGAGTTTGGTCTTCAACTAAAACAATGTGGAATAGTTTCACAGCTCACACCACCTGGAACACCACAACGTTATGGTCTATCTGAACGTCGTAACCACACTTTATTGGATATGGTGCGATCTATGATGTCTCTTACTGATTACCACTATTGTTTTGGAGTTATGCATTAGAGACAGCTGCATTCACGTTAAAAGGGCACCATCTAAATCCGTTGAGACGACACCATATGAACTGTGGTTTAGCAAGAAACCCAAGTTGTCGCTTCTTAAAGTTTGGAGTTGCGATGCTTATATGAAAAAGTTTTTCAACCTGATAAGCTCGAACCCAAATCGGAGAAGTGCGTCTTCATAGAATACCCAAAGGAAACTGTTGGGTAATCCTTCTATCACAGATCCGAAGGCAAAACATTCGTTGCTAAAAATGGATCCTTTCTAGAGAAGGAGTTTCTCTCGAAAGAAGTGAGTGGGAGGAAATTAGAACTTGATGAGGTAACTATACCTTCTCCCGAATTGGAAAATAGTTCATCACTGAAATCAGTTCCAGTGATTCCTACACCAATTAGTGAGGAAGCTAATGATGATGATCATGAAACTTCAGATCAAGTTACTACAGAACCTCGTAGGTCTTCCAGAGTACGGTCCGCACCAGAGTGGTACGGTAATCCTGTTCTGAAAGTCATGTCATAGACCATGATAAACCTAAGAACTATGAGGAAGTGATGATGAGCCCAGATTCCACAAAATGGCTGGAGGCCATGAAATGAGATAGGATCCATGTATGAGAACAAAGTGTGGAATTTGATTGACTTGCTCGATGATCAGCAAGCCATGTTAAATAAATGGATCTTCAAGAGGAAGACGGACACTGATAGTAGTGTTACTATCTACTAAGCTCGACTTGTTGCAAAAGGTTTTCAACAAGTTCAAGGTGTTGAATACGATGAGATTTCCTCACTCGTATCAATGCTTAAGACTGTCTGAATCATGTTAGCAATTGCCACATTTTATGAAATATGGAAAATGGATGTCAAAACTGCATTCCTTAATGGATTTATTAAAGAAGAGTTGCATATGCTGCAACCAGAAGGTTTTGTCAATCCTAAAGATGCTAACAAAGTCTGCAAGCTCAAGCAATCCATCAATGGACTGGTGCAAGCATCTCGGAGTTGGAATATACGCTTTGATGAGTTGATCAAAGGATATGGTTTTATACAGACTTTTGAAAAGGCCTGTATTTACAAGAAAGTGAGTGGGAGCACTACAGCCTTTCTGATAAGTATATGTGAGTGACATATTATTAATTGGAAATGATGTAGAATTTTCTGGAAAGCATAAAGGAGTGTTTGAAAGGAGTTTTTCAAAGAAAGACCTCGGTGAAGCTGCTTACACATTGAGCGTCAAGATCTATATAGATAGATCAAGGCGCTTGATAAGTTTTTTCAATGAGTACATACCTTGATAAATTTTTTTGAAGTAGTTCAAAATGGAACAGTCAAAGAAAGAGTTCTTGCCTGTGTTGCAAGGTGTGAAGTTGAGTAAGACTCAAAACCCGACTATGGCAGAAAATAGAAAGAGAATGAAAAGTCATTCCCTATGCCTTAGTCATAGGTTCTATAAAGTATGCTATGCTGTGTACCAGACCTATTGTATAACTTGCTCTAGTTTGGCAAGGGAGTACAATTTTGATCTAAGGATAGATCACTGGACAGCAGCCAAGAATATCCTTAGTGAGGACTAAGAAAATATTTCTCGATAATGGAAGTGATAAAAGAGCTCGTCGTAAAAGTTACAACGATACAAGCTTTTACACCAATCCAGATGACTCTAAGTCTCAATCTGGATACATATTGAAATTGGGAGCAATTAGCTAGAGTAGCTCCGTGCAGAGCATTGTAGACATAGAATATTTGCAAAATACATACGACTCTGAATGTGACAGACCCGTTGACTAAACTTCTCTCACGTGCGAAACATGATCATACCTTAGTACTCTTTGGGTGTTAATCACATAGCGATGTGAACTAGATTATTGACTCTAGCAAAACCCTTTGGGTGTTGATCACATGACGATGTGAACTATGGGTGTTAATCACATGGTGATGTGAACTATTGGTGTTAAATCACATGGTGAGGTGAACTAGATTATTGACTCTAGTGCAAGTGGGAGACCGAAGGAAATATGCCCTAGAGGCAATAATAAAGTTATTATTTATTTCCTTATATCATGATAAATGTTTATTATTCATGCTAGAATTGTATTAACCGGAAACATAAAACATGTGTGAATACATAGACAAACATAGTGTCACTAGTATGCCTCTACTTGACTAGCTCGTTGAATCAAAGATGGTTGAGTTTACTAGCCATAGACATGAGTTGTCATTTGATTAAAGGGATCACATCATTAGGAGAATGATGTGATTGACATGACCCATTCCGTTAGCCTAGCACTTGATCGTTTAGTATGTTGCTATTGCTTTCTTCATGACTTATACATGTTCCTGTAGCTATGAGATTATGCAACTCCCGTTTACCGTAGGAACACTTTGGGTGCTACCAAACGTCACAACGTAACTGGGTGATTATAAAGGAGTACTACAGGTGTCTCCAAAGGTACATGTTGGGTTGGCGTATTTCGAGATTAGGATTTGTCACTCCGATTATCGGAGAG
This sequence comes from Triticum timopheevii, assembly GCA_963921465.1. NCBI lineage: Eukaryota > Viridiplantae > Streptophyta > Magnoliopsida > Poales > Poaceae > Triticum > Triticum timopheevii. Next base: position 49,133,590 of record OY997272.1, on the reverse strand, counting down.
GTATCTCTGGGCCCTCTCGGTAATGCACATCACTTAAGCCTTGCAAGCATTGCAACTAATGAGTTAGTTGTGAGATGATGTATTACAGAACGAGTAAAGAGACTTGCCGGTAACGAGATTGAACTAGGTATTGGATACCGACGATCGAATCTCGGGCAAGTAACATGCCGATGAAAAAGGGAACAACGTATGTTGTTATGCGGTTAGACCGATAAAGATCTTCGTAGAATATGTAGGAGCCAATATGAGCATCCAGGTTCCGCTATTGGTTATTGACCGATAATAGTTCTAGGTCATGTCTACATAGTTCTCGAACCCGTAGGGTCCGCACGCTTAAGGTTTCGATGACAGTTATATTATGAGTTTATGAGTTTTGATGTACTGAAGGAGTTCGGAGTCCCGGATGAGATCGGGGACATGACGAGGAGTCTCTAAATGGTCGAGACGTAAAGATCGATATATTGGATGACTATATTCGGAGTTCGGAAAGGTTCCAAGTGATTCGGGTATTTTTCGGAGTACCGGAGAGTTACGGGAATTCGCCGGGGAGTATATGGGCCTTATTGGGCTTTAGGGGAAAGAGAGAGGAGAGGTTGGGCGCCCCCCAAGGCCTAGTCTTAATTGGACTAGGGGGAGGGGCTGCGCCCCCTCCTTCCTTCTCTTCTCTTCCCCCTTTCCTTGACTCCTACTCCTACTCCTTGGAAGGGGGGGAATCCTACTCCCGGTGGGAGTAGGACTCCTCCTTGGCATGCCCTCCTTGGCCGGCCCCACCTCCCCCTCCCTCCTTTATATACGGGGGCAGGGGCCACCCCATAACACACAAGTTGATCTACGGATCGTTCCTTAGCCGTGTGCGGTGCCCCCCTCCACCATATTCCACCTCGGTCATATCATCACGGAGTTTAGGCGAAGCCCTGCGCCGGTAGAACATCATCATTGTCAACATGCCGTCGTGGTGACGGAACTCATCCCCGACGCTTTGCTGGATTGGAGCCCAGGGATCATCATCGAGCTGAACGTGTGCTGAACTCGGAGGTGCCGTACGTTCGGTACTTGGATCGGTCAGATCGTGAAGACGTACGACTACATCAACCACGTTGTCATAACGCTTCCGCTTACGGTCTACGAGGGTACGTGGACAATACTCTCCCCTCTCGTTGCTATGCCATCACCATGATCTTGCGTGTGCGTAGGAAATTTTTTAAAATTACTACGTTCCCCAACATCAACAGGTCAAAACCATTCCGTGATTTGACCACAATATCATCCATGTATGCTTCCACATTTTGACTGATTTGAGTGAGCAAACACTTCTGAATCATCCTCATGAACGTGGCTCCGGCATTCTTGAGGCCAAATGGCATGGTGACATAGCAGAAGCACCCGAGTGGAGTGATGAAAGCTGTTTTTATCTCGTCGGGTCCATACAGATAGATCTGATGGTAACCGGAATAAGCGTCTAAGAAAGATAGGTGCTCACATCCCGCAGTCGAGTCGACTATTTGGTCGATGCGGGGGAGAGGAGAATGATCTTTCGGGCAGGCCCGATTGATATGTTTGAAATCAATGCACATGCGAAGTGATTTGTCCTTCTTGGGGACCATGACAACATTGGCGAGCCACTCGGAGTGGTAAATTTCTCGGATAAACTCTGCTGCCAGGAGCTGAGCCACCTCCTCGCCAATGGCCTTTCTCTTCTGGATGGCGGACCGTCGAAGATGTTCTTTGATAGGTTTCACTTTTGAGTCGACTCGTAGACGATGCTCAGCCAGCCCCCTGGGAACACCCGGCATGTCAGCAGGCTTCCATGCGAAGATGTCCTAGTTCTCATGGAGGAACTGGATGAGCGCTTCTTCCTATTTAGAGTCGAGTGTTGTGGAGATATGAGTCGGAGCAGCACTGGGGTCGGTCGGGTGAATGTGAACGGGCTTCGTCTCACCAGACGACTGGAACGCTGACTCTATGGCGGGATTCTTGGCCCGCAATAAATCACTTGGATCTGCATTTTTCTGGTATTCCTGCAGCTCCACTACTGTTATCTGAGCATCGGCGATCTTTGAGCCCTTCTGAAAGCACTCTTCTGCCTTTTTCCGATTGCCAGTGATGGTGATCACACCCTTGGGACCAGACATCTTCAATTTGAGGTACACGTAACATGGTCGAGCCATGAAACGTGCATAAGCTGGCCTGCCTAAAATAGCATGATAAGCACTCTGGAAATCCACAACTTCAAATGTTAACCTTTCTTTGCGGAAATGCTTTGAATCGCCGAAAACAACATCAAGAGCAATTTGACCGAGTGACTCAGCCTTCTTCCCAGGAATGACTCCATGGAAACTCATGTTGCTGGTACCGAGTCTGGACATCGGAATGCTCATTCCCTTCAGCGTCTCCGCATACAATATATTCAGGCTGCTGCCACCATCCATCAAAACCTTAGTCAGTTGAGTGCCATCGACTACTGGGTCGACCATCGGTGGCTGTGTGTGTTGGATGATCAGACTGGTTGAATGTGATGGCGGTCTGAGACCATTTCAGATAACTGGGTGTTGCCGGAGGAACCATATTCACCTCACGGTTTATAACTTTCAATCGACTTTTGCTCTCAACATCAGCAACAATCATCAGGGTGGAATTGACATGGGGGTATCCTCCATCACTGTCCTCTTTGTCCTCAACCTTGTCTGACTCCTTTTCCTTATCTTTGGGTTGTTTCCCCTGAAACTGCTGGATTAAGAGTCGGCACTAGCGAGTGGTATGTTTCGGGTAAATGAAGTTACCCTCCTCGTCTTTCTTCGTGTGGATGTGGCATGGCAAATCCATCAAGTTGTTTCCTTCCTTATCCTTCACCTTCTTGGGGTTCCAAGATCCATTGGGCTTCCCTTTAAACTTGCCCTAAGTCACGGCCAAGGCTTCTCCAGGAGCAGCTGGCTCGGCTTTCCGCTTCTGCTTCCGACTGGAGTTCCCTCCTCCGGTTTCATGAGCAGTCGGCTTGTACATGCCACTCCGGAGCCGATCCTCCTCTTCACCATTGGCATATTTGGTGGCAATCTCCATCATTCGACTCAAAGTCATGTCTCCGGTCCGATCGAACTTCAAACTTAACTCCCTGTTCTTAACGCCTTCCTTGAAGGCACAGACTGCTTGGTGATCAGATACATTCCCCACCGTGTGATGCAATGTGTAATCCCTCAGGGTCTCATTCGACTTGTGCACGCAAACCTGCAGCTCTGTCAACCCTGCTGGTGGCTTGCAAGTTCCTTCAAATGTTCTGAAAAACACTCGGGCAAGATCTTCCCTAGTGTAAATGCTGCTAGGTGCCAACTAATTCAGCCATGCCCTGGCCGAGCCCTCCAACATGAGAGGTAAGTGTTTCATGGCCACCTCATCGTTGCCGCCGCCAATCTGAACAGCCACTAGGTAGTCCTCAAGCCAAGTATCGGGCTTGGACTCACCAATGAACTTACTAACTCCAGTCGCCAGCCTGAAGTTGGGAGGAATCACCGCGGCCCTAATGGCTCTGCTGAAACACTCTGGTCCTGAGACATGAACTCTGCTGCTGGTGGGCACATCTCTGTCATGGCCTTCTCGGTGGGCTCTGTTCCGGTCGACCAAACCTTGCACGATAATGGATCTCGCCTCAAAGCCTGGTTCTCTGGGGTCGACTGGAACCCTTCGCCTAACACTATGATGACGTCTGTCATCTCGCTGTCGAGGAGCGTACGACCCACCCCTTGGGGGGGGGGGGAGTGGGAACTCGACGCCGATCATCGCGATCAAATCTGTCATCATACTGATCACGCCGACCTCCACGTCCCTCACGCCTCGGGGGCGATCTCGGGCTATGGACCGACTGGACTGTATTCGCAGCAACAGATCTGCTGTGAATCCGGTTTCGCGACTGCGATACAGCTGAATTCTGATCTCCTGCTGCCCGGAGCAAATCTCTGATCTGCATCAAGCCTCTGCCAGCCTCTGACTGAGAGGGCTGAATCGACTTTGCTATACGGGCCGCAGCCGCTTGATTCTGAATCGGAGTTCGATATACCTGAGTCGGTGGTGGAAATAGTTGACGTCAACTGGAGTCTGGAACTCGTTGCCGCGCGCGCTCGTCGAGTGCTCGCTGGAGGTTCTCCAGTCGAGTGCGCTCAGCCAAGTTGGCCAAATGCGCGTCCTCCAAGGCACGAGCCTCGGGGGTTTCTCCAACGATTGGAGTATGCAGCGCATCCATGTTCCGGCGGCGAAGATCTTCTCTTTGCAAGGAAGTGAGTGGCTCGGGTTGATAATCCTCGTGGACCTGCGCTGGGTTGCCTCCGCCGTATCCCCCGTCGGCGCGAGGGAAGCCGGGAGGGCTGCGCGGTCCATTGACCATCAGGACTTCCGCCGCTGGATCACTGCTGTCGCACTCGGATGCAGTCTCTATGGAGCCAGTTGACAGGTCGAACAGGACGTAGAGAGATTCGTCGGGCTCGATCGCCGCGACTTGGGGGGTGGCCAACTGGCGGGCCACTTCTTGCCTCACCCACCGCTGAAGTCTCGACCGACCGGAGCGCTTGCGCTGGCGGGAGACGGGGAGGGAGGACGGCACAGGAGTCGACCGATACGAGGCCGACGGTTGCCGCAGGAGGACGCCGCGAACACACGCGCGAAAGTGTGTTGCCCCGCGGACTGGGAGCGCGTCGGTTTCGAGTGGAGCCTCCTGAAGCCAAGCGGAGTCGTCGGCGATGAATGTGAGCGCGCCGAGACGGATCTCGTGGCCCTCAACCAAAACTCCGCCAAAAACCATGATGAAGGTAGTCGGAACGATTGCAACTTCTCCAATAAGTCGCTAAGACACTTGCCCCACGATGGGCGCCAACTGTCGTGGTTCCAAGTCTGACAGTAGAATAGGGTGGTAGGAATGGAGAGGCAAGATCCTAGCTATGGAGTAGTTGTATATGCAAGGTGTTTACGAGTTCAGGCCCTTCTTGGAGGAAGTAACAGCCCTACGTCTCGGAGCCCGGAGGCGGTCGACTGGATTATATATGTATGGATTACAGGGGTGCGACCCCTTTACAGTGAGGAGGGGGGTGGCTTATATAGTGTCTGCCAGACCCCTCCGGCCCTCAGTTATGCAGGGTTTAAAGTACATTAAGGCCTGGCGTTACTGGTAACGCCCTACATAATGTGGTATCATGACCATAAAGACTACTTAATAACAGACCTTTTGGGTGCAGAGTGACCCTAGATCTCCTGGTGGTCGAGTGAGAGGCTTCATGGTCGAGTGTCTTCGTGTCCGTCGAGTGGGATCCTTCTAGGTCGACTGAAAGACAATTTCTTCTAGAGATGCCCTAGGGGAGGGTACTTTGGACAGGTCGATGACCCTACCCTAGGTGCATGGCGTCATCACCGCCGGCGTTGAGCCTCCAACCCGATGGCCCGGCGCGCATGTCGAGAGGCGCCGGGATGTTGGCCTCAAAGAGAAGATAAGCCTCCCACTCGTGAAGGGAGCGGCGGCCGAAGCCGTTCACCGCCGCCCTATCGCTGGGGAACCGCTCGGCCATCTTCTCGGGGAGGAGGTCACGGGAGAGAGGGGCAAGAGTGTCGGCGGCTGTGCGCGGGGAGAGAGGCAGAGAGCTCGGCGGCAGGGCTGTGGGCGGGTGTGGCCAGAGGCGAGGGAGAGACTGCTTTTATAGCCGGACGCTGTATGTACGCGTGGCTTAAGGGGGGGGGGGGGGGCGTTGCCGCGCCGCCCGTGAGGAATTAATGGAATGCTGACCGGCGGCAGCCTTGCCATTGATTCCCCGCGGGAAACTGAGCCGTTGTGACATCCTTAAAAAAACATCTAGATGTGAATTAGACAAACTGTATGTACAAAGGCTCCGAGGAAAACAGAACAGTCAAAAGAGGAAAAAAAATACATCCCTGGATCAAGACGGGGTAGCATTACACCCGAGTAAAAATTATCTATTAGTTGGTATGCAGAGGGTCGTAATTTATGAGGCGAGCGAGGGAGGCCAATGTATGTTTGAGGAAAGGAATCAACGTTTGTTCCCAGGACATTAGCTAAAGACATGAACTCAACTCTTAATTGGTCATTAGCTATTTGGGATCGTTGACGTCGCAGAAGACATAATTGCCCATGATGGCTGACACGTCCTAACTGGCTTCTCATTCCTTTTTTTTCCTGTTGTTGCTATGAAATCTCGGTCCCTCTTTTTAATTCACTAGGACTACTCTGGTACGTAGACAAACTAAAATCTTGCTGGCGCAAAATGCAGCTTGCGTCCAGGTCGAGCCGGCAAAATCGAAGCGTACAACCAACGTTGAGCTCCCCCTACTAAGCGTCGGCCAGATCCGCCGAGTTGCGAGCCGTCAGATCGAGGTAATCTCGTGTCTTAGGGTTGTCCTCATTTTTGCAACAGAGAGCGTGTTGCAAGTTTTTTTTTTGCAACATAAGTCTTGTTGCAAAAAATATGAAAAATGTACAACAAAGGTAGTGTTGCATATTTACTTTTTGTAACAGATGCCTTTTTGCATTATTTTTTGCAGCAGATTGTAGAATTTCTTCTTTGTTTTCACTTTTTTTCAACATCGTTGTTGTTGCAAATTTTTTTACAAGAAAGATGTAGTACCCAGCTAGATACGGGAGAAATAGTGCAGTGCGCCGGAGACGCATCACACGCTGGAGGAGGCGGGCGCCCCGTGCTGGATCAGTCGGCTGTTCCCAAGCTTACCCCAGTAAAACATGGGTAAGACATTTTTTGTTCCACGGTGGTGTCTAGACCAAACCAGTTATTGGTGGCTAGATACCAATATACTGTTTCCTGGAGCAACACACCGTGCATTACTGAGAGATCACCTCTGACTAAGCTTTCGCATCCTGATGTCTCCTATTCTAAAGTTCTCTGCATTTTCAAATATGCATGTGCACATGCATGTATCTACACTGCTACTTGCTAGCTAGCTGGCAACACCTATGTCTATCTCGCCAGCCTTGTTCTTGTTAAGAGCATCCCTAGCAGACCCCTTTATGGCACCGACCCGCAAAATAGCCATCACTTTACGGTTTTGCGCAAAAAAAGTTGTCCGAACAGTCCGACCCTTAATTTTTCTTAGGGGCACGATAAAGCCCCCTCCGACTTGCGAAAACTTAGTTTGCCCCCCCCCCCCCAGCCCCGTTAGTGCACTGTACCTCGCAAAAACGGTTGGCGGGAGGGACATTTGAACGTGTGCATTCCCCACCACCATCCCGCATCCACCCGGCACCGTCGCCGCCCGCCCGCCGTCTGCGATTCCGGCCATTTCCGCCGACGGAATCACGCCACTGGGCCGCACTAGACCCGGGTCAACTGCACCGCTTTGTCGGCGCCCCGGATCCGCCGAGCTGAGCCGCCACCGTGTCGCCGCCGCCCCGGATCGACTGCCGGTGAGTCACGGCCCACCCCGGATTTGCCGAGCCGCCCCCGGGTCGCCACCGCCCAAGATCGACTGCAGCCGGCGAGCCCCCTTTTCTGCCCCTTCTAGATCAACAGCAGTAGATGAATTTCCGTTCATGCGAGCTAGGGTGCGATTTTGTAGATGGATTTGAGCCTCTGTGAGGAACTTTGGCTCGAGGATTCGTCCACCTCCCATGACTCGGACGTAGAGTCGATGCTCGAGCGCCATCGGTAGCAGATGGTGGTGGCGGTCCTAGCCGTGAAGGAGCTTGAGGATCGGAATAGCAAGAGATGGCGAAGATCGACCGTCGGCCATATTTGCATCACTCGCAACAGGGCGCTCGGGAACATGATGTTGGTCCAAGACTACTTCGCGGACAATCCTACGTATCTGCCGCACCTCTTCCGGAGAAGGTATCGAATGCGCCGTTCCCTCTACATAAATATAGTGCAAGCTTACAAAGGCAGATTCTTGATTTTTAACTCAAAGGAGAAATGTCGCGGGCTTGTTGGGTTTTAGCACATATCAAAAAATCTCGGCAACCATGCGGGTGATTGCATATGGCATTCCGGCTAACTATGCTGATGAATATGTTTGTGGTGGCGAAGATACTACAATTGAATCAGTGTGTAGGTTCGTCAAAGTGATCATCCGTGTCTTTGGTCCTGTCTATCTTCATGCACCCAACGAGGAAGACACGAAGTTCATGGCAGCAAATGAGAGGCGAGGTTGGCCTGGCATGCAAGGAAGCATTGATTGCATGCAATGGACTTGGAAAAACTGTCCGAAGGCATGGCACGAGCAGTATTGTGGCAAGTCTCGTGATGCAACAATTGCGCTAGAGGCCGTAGCATCCGATGATTTATGGATTTGGCATTGCTTTTTGGTATGTCGGGTACTCTCAATGATATCAATGTGTTGCAACGGTCTCATTTGTTTGCTCGATTTCTCGTAGTGATGCTCCTTCTTGCAACTACATGGTGAATGGGCATGAGTACACAAAGGGGTACTATCTTGCAGATGGTATTTACCCTTCTTGGTGTACATTTGTCAAGAGCATCAAAAACCCCGCAACTAGGAAGCATATTGAATTTGGGAAGGTACAAGAGGCTTCCCGTAAAGATATTGAAAGAGCTTTTAGGGTTTTGCAATCTAGGTTTGCCATTATTCGTGGTCTTGCTCGTTCATGGGACAAGCGAACCCTGAGCAACATCATGACATGTTGTGTGATTCCTCACAACATGATCGTCAAAGATGAGAGGGACATGAACTTGGAGTTCTTCTACGACAATGTCGGTAGCCGTGTGAAGCCAGCTAGAGACCCTGACCGCATACAACCATTCCTTCAGACATACTGGCAGGTTGAAGACACAGAAACTCACTATTAGCTTCAGTTGGATCTCATTGAGCACCATTAGCAAAGGCATGGGCGGTAAATGGCCATTTTTACATTGATTTCAATTAATTCATGTGTGATTTGTATCCTTGTATCATTTTTTTATTTGGTACAATTCTTGTATTGAATTATTAGTTTAATTTGGTGATTTGAATAATTATTGTGATTTGGATTATTCTTTTATTTTAATATTCACATTTTACCTTATATTAAATTCATAATTCTGTGTAACATGTGATATATGTGTCAAATTCAGTAAAAAGCATGTGTTTCGCAGACTGTAAACGCACTATAAGGGTCCGCGATATAAGGGGTCTGCTAGAGATCTTCTATCAAGTCTAATTCTTATAGTACAGAAGACTAGTGAAACACTTGAAGCAAAGAGGAAAATTTTATTGAAATGTACTACATTGTGGTTTGTTGAGGACATTTATCTACACTGAAACCATTCTAGGACATATATATTACTGTGTGCAAGATATTCATAAATGAGTGATTCTGAGTTTCTTTGTATGGTTTGGAATTCTGACCATTACATATTACTAGTAGACTGCCCGTGCGTTGCCACGGGCTTTTGAAAATTTGTATTGGTTGCATGTCAAATTTTACATAGATAGAAAGATAGGCAAGAACATCTTTTTTTTGGAATAATACGCTTGGAATGTACTTTGATAAAAAAATGTAATTCGACCCTATACACCTGATGCACAAAATAAAGGTGGTACATAAACATTAAACTCTTTATTCTCCACTGCATTACAAATGATAATATCACTTGAATACCTTTTTTAATTCTTAAAATCATTTTTCTCATGAAAGCATGTGCATTGTTATTATCCATTAATTAAAAACAACACATGAAGGATTTTTTCTCCTTTTATACAAATGTTCCAAGATGTTACAACCAGAAACTTCATCACAATATGCGATTGGCCGGCAAACTATTACATAATATGGATTTAGGTGCTTGATGATAAAGAGTTTCCCATGCTTTACATTATAAAGCAGCCATCCGATACAACCAGCTCACTGCACACTGGGGCCTGCAGCACAAACAAGCCCAAAATAAAAACGAGAGAAAAAGAAAGAGAAACAAATCCCGACATGGATAGATCAACGAAACAAAGATGACTAGTAACCGATGCACCCTCCGACGAAGTACCACCGCACTCCTAGCACCTGAACCGTTGCGTACTGAGCAACACCTTCAAGAAGGAATGCGACGACTACAACACTGCTGCCCGGACAAGTCCTAGGGTTTCCCTCAGTACGCAGAGGACAGTGGGGAAGGTGTATACCCAGGTGTCACCACATCGATGCCGGATGAGCCCTAGGGATTTCACCGACCCAAACAACCACCACCACCTCGGACGATCTGAAGTGCACCAACCAACCTGCCGCCCACCAGCCTTTCCCACCACGGTCACTGAACCAACTTCGTCGTCTCCTGAGGCCCCCGACACGAGACCTGGAGGAGGGAAGAGGGTCCCAGGGGCTCAGGGGCATCCGCAACTCAGTCAACAAGAGGGGACAACCTTCGTCGCTGCCACGAAGCCGATCGGACGTGACGGCAGGGGCCTAGCAGGCCCCTACTGGCCCGACCGGGCCCAAATGGGTCTGGGAAACTCGTATTGCCACACTGCAGCACATCGGCCGACAAAAGGCGCCACCACCCACACCCCTCGATGCCTTGCCACGACTACCAGGGAGCCACACCGCCGCGCATCGGACCGTCGGGCCGCCCCAACCCAGATAGGGCCCAAAAGTGCCCAGATCTGGGCGGAGTGGAGGCCGCTTGCCAGCCGCACCACCACGCGCCCCGCAGCCAACAGTCGCGCCGCCGCATCAGGGGAACCCACGACCGCAAATCGCGAGCGGGGAAAGAATGACCGCCTCCGCCCGAGGAGCACCACCGCCATCAGGAGGCCCCTGCGCCCCCAACGCGCGAGCGAGGAAAGAACGGCCCGCCTCCGCTAGCACCGCGTGGGAATGGCCTGGCGGACCACGCCGGCAGCGGCAAGGGAAAAGACGGGGAGGGGATGAAGGAGAGGGGGGATCGGGGATTCGCACGTCGCCCGCGAGAAGGGAGGCGAGTGAGCGAACAGATCGAATCAGTGTAGACGTTTTTCTTAGGTGCTTGAAACCATACAATTTACCATTTAGAAACTAAAAACACATCTTCTAGAACATGCTACTCCTACCTCTCTTGTGATAGGTAGATATATCAATCTTTGATAACATTTATTGTTTAGAATTTTATTGGCATTTATCTTTATTTTTATCGTAATTTTCTAGTTTTGTTTGAGTCATGTAACTTCATATTTGGTGTATCGGCTCAAAAGTATTTTCACATAAAACCCAAGGAAGTGCGTGTGCGTGTGCGTGTGCGTGTGATTCGACATAAATTGCAAATACAAGGGCTACAACTTGCCCAGAAAATATACTCCATATATTCCTAAATTTAAGTCTTTTTAGAGATTGTAATACAAACTACATACTTATGTATATAGACATATTTTAGAAACGAACTACATAGTTATGTATATATACATATTTTAGAAAATGTAGATTCGTTTTGCTCCGTATGTTAGTCCGCATTGGAATATCTAAAAAGACTTGTATTTAAGAACGGAGGGAGTAAGGCACAACTCACAAGTTTACAACACATTTTTCCTGTGTTAGCACAAAAGTCAAAGAATACATGGTAGGATTGAAGAGAGAAGGTCTATAACATTAGTCTTACCGGTTGTTCATAATTCTATTAGCAAGAGGAAGATAGAGAATCGGCACCCCAAATTGTCTTCGTATGTCTTGCTATCCCAAAACCCAGGCCATATGTGAGGAAATGGGGTAAGGATGTCTATGAACAGCACGCCACATCAGGCCGAAAAAGGCACAATTTTCTAAAATATTACTCCCTCTGTAAACTATAATATAAGGGCGTTTAGATCACTACGCTCTTGTATTATTTTACCTCCAAAGATATTGATGGTATGAATTGCTACGAACTTAAATGCTTAATATATACAATCAACCAAAAAGCTACCAGCGTGCTTCTCCATTTTGAGCCAGTCCACCTATTGAGGACTTCTTGATTAAAACCTGCAATCGTTCAAGATAGCCTGCAAAACAGGAGTTTTATGTCAGTAAATAATGTAAAAATAGTAATTTCAGTTGAGTTGAAAGGCTTAAATTGAAAACCAACAAATATATGCAGGCTTATTTCATACTGCTATTTTAGTGAGCACCAATAACCTCCTAGTCAACATCATAATATATCATCCAAAATCATATTAACTATTTTGAGCCAACTTTATACTACTTATGAATATAAATAATATAATTAATTAACAAACATTGGGTTGTAACAAACGTGAAAAACACTTCATGTTTCAAGAAATAAGAATAAGTTGTTTAGTTCATCATCGTTACATGTATAAATGGCGAAAACACGCTATGAATAAGAGAAATAACAAATAAGGATAGAGAGTTGTTAAGTTCATCAAACTGTTTATTTGCTTTAATGTAGAAATAAGGCAACATCCCGTGTAAAAGAATAATTTTATCGACAAATGAATTCCCACCAGTTCTTAAAAAATGGCTATGTGGTTGACTTGGAAGGCATTTCATAACATGTATATTTTTTTTGAGGATGACTACCTAAAAAAGGACCAAACACATCATTTGGTACATTCAGATAGCATCAGCGGACGAAGCTCCTCGGGCACGTCCGCAATTATCAGTGAGTCCTCATGCCGTCTAGCTCTCGCAGCCAAGCTCATGTGCTAGACAGTTTTGTTCCCTTTTGATGGCCTTGGCCTGAACTGAACTGAAGATCCGGCTTGTGTTTTTTATCTCACTGACAACCCAGAAAACAATACGATCGGCTTGATCTGGCTTGTCCCAATTCATTTGCAATCATTTTGATGTCAGTCTCAATGATCAGTGGGCCTTGGTACAGTCTCGATACCGATACCAGACCCATCAGGATAGCTTGCCCCTCTGCCTCTTCAACTGATCTGCATTTATTCATTGATTTACTCGCCGAGAAAACAACATGCCCCGTATGATCCCGTGCGATCGCGCCAGCCTAGGCTTGGCCTGTGCCTGACAAAAAGGTAGCGTCAGTGTTCAGTTTTACAACACCTTCATGCGGCTCTTTCCACTGGGCATTTGGCTCGGCGTTCGGCTGATTCCTAGGTGTGGTGTGTCTGCATAGATGCAGACAGGGACCAACAACTCTTGTTTCCCTGTCCAACAAAAGATAGCAACAAATTCCTGATTTCCTCCTCATACTGCACAAGGAACATCACCGATCTTGAAATGGTTTCTTTGCCATCACTGTGGATACAGTTATCTCGTAGAAACCAGGCTCTCCATAACAACAGTAGATTTTTCTTTCTTATCTCTGAATCATACTTGTCCAGTAGGATTTGTAGCCAGTCTGTTCCAGTGTACCAGAACTCCTTTTCTTCGGGAAGCCTCCACTCTTTCCTCATGGCAAATCTCAACGCCTTACTTTTTGTGCATGATATAACAACATGATATTCATCTTCCTCCCCGTTCCCACATATGTCACACACACTATCTTGAACAATAGTACGCCTGCATAACATGTATATTTTCCTCAACATCAGAATGGATGGTAGGATTACATAAGAGCAGTTTGTCCATTTCAGAGATACAACTTTCTGAAGGAACTGTGTCAATGATTCCCACAAAAAATATAGCGTCTGATACTAGGAAATGTAATAGCACACTAAGTCATAATTCTGAATGCTTAGGAATCTGGAGAGTGTTATTTCTTCGAAAAAATGGACAAAGAAAATGAGCATGGTCCAATGCAGGTTCTGCAACTTCTGTTTTACGTGTGTTTTTATAAATAATTTATCAGAAACACAAAGGAAGACAATATGTTTGAGTAGGTAACAATATGTTTTAGAAGATGATGGATCCTAATATTTAAGCACATAACTGAAATGTTCTGAACCGTGGGAGATGGATCGGAGGTACAGTAGAAGAATGAACAAATAGATTTTATTTCTATTTTCCACAACCTACATGTACAACAACGAGAAGTCCCTCGAGAACCAAGCTTACAACAGTGATTAAGAGGGGAAAGCAATATGGCAATTTAATGTCTCATCGACCCTGCAAGTTGGCAGCATCCCAAGTGATGATCAATTTTAAACATAATCTTTAACTGCAAGAATGACTACACTACAATTCTATTCTTAAAGATATATTCCTAACACGTGAAGAAGAGGGAAAAGCAATATGGCAATTTAATGTCCCATCGACCCTGCAAGTTGGCAGCATCCCAAGTAATGATCAATTTTAAACATAATCTGTAACTACAATAATGTGTACAATACAATTCATCATTTCTTTATTCTAGGCATTTTTTTACTCATTCCGTCCCAGTTAGCATCTCAAACAGTGAATAAGAAATCCTATCAGACACTCCAAGTTTTATGTTACCATCTAATTAAACAATAGTAGTATAGTAATAAACTGTGAACCTGAGAAACGGTTAGGAGCCGGAGAGGTACCTGGAGGGAGGAGGCCGGAGAGTCCTGGAGGTCATCAACATCCGGGTATTATGCGATCGTGGAATTGCTGGTGCCGCGACGACGAGCGACCTTTCCCCATCGCAGAGCCTTCATCCCCACCGCTGGCCTCCTCAGACTGGTTGCGCTAAAAAATACCATGCACCAAATAACTATGTATATTATACAAGGTCAAGGCTGATTCGAGTAAGGTTGTTACCTAGTAGTATGACAATTATAACCACTTGCAAACTCTACAAGCGAGAGACAGTGTTACTTGCAGGAGCCCAAGTGTGAGACTTTTTCAGGTAACTCCATGTATATGTGTGCAGTAATTTGCACAAGAACGTAACATCACTCTATATGCAATATGATTTCAGAGTGAAACATATGATTATTTGCTATTGGACCAACCAAGTGTGGTTTCAACTCCACATGAGAAATACCATGTAGGAACTGAAACATACATCCGAGCATACAAAACCAAAAAGTCAAGCAAGAATTTGATAGGGTATCTAAGGCACGATAACATTCAGTCACGTTGGTATGCAGTGTTGGTAGAGCGAAATGTGTCAATGCATGATAACATGCACATGTCCACCGTCATGACTCCCCGGCTCCTCCTGTCAACCACGCGCCTCTGGCAGCAGCGGCGCCAGCAAGAATACCCTGTGTGGTCATTAGAAATCTGTGGGGTCTCCCTTAACCTATTCAGCAAGCTACCATCGACCTTATTGAAGTCCATAAGACAAAGAGACGAACATCTTGTTCTGCTGAAAAGCAACAATATGCTGGAAGACGGCCGCAACCGTCATGTGCTGGAAAACTCCCAGTTCTAACTTCTAACAATACTAACCTCATTCTCCATGCATAACCAACCTTCATGTACTGTATGTAGTGGTTATTATGCTAATCATTTTTTTTGGATTCACAAAACTCCACATTGTAAAACAATTCTGGACACCTTAGTGCAGGAGTTCAGTTTATAAAACTGGAAGAAATTCTTGAAATTTTCAAAAAAAATTACATTCGAAAGAGTACAGAACCACTCAAAACTCTGTTTTTTGACACAAAAATTCTGGTAGCTCGCCACTGTAAATTGCGTGTGTGATTGAAAAACTATATTTTATGGTAATATATATAGTAAGAGTCGTCGAAACCATCAAAGGAACAGAGGAAACAATAGCAGAAATGAATACAAAAAGAAATCTGATCTATATCACACTCCACTATAAAACAACAGTGCATCATTTAATGATGATATACTAATGAAGTATTTTCACAAAGCATACCTCTCGAGCAACTGGTGAAATTCCAATAGCACAAGCAACTCCATAGATGATATATACTGACACTCGCATCATTTGACATTATGTGTAGTCAGTACGAGTGTATGAAAGTACAAAAGAACAAGCTACGACATTTTAGACTAGAGATTACATCAATTTTCAATTAGCATGGCAATATGGCAAATGCCTAGCAATCTATGATTGTTATTTTCCAGCACAAGATTACAACTTGAAAAAAAACTTACCCTATATCAAGTGCTAGGAGTGTCAATATAAGAGCTCTCTTTCCCTACGTACATCTATAGTGAGATAATTCTTTGATAGGCTAAATAAGTAGCTCCCCCATCCATGTACTACACAACTATCAACTGCCACAAAATGGAAAAAAAGGAGCCACCTAAGAATGATGAGGTAGCACCTCAGGAAATTACAAGGGGTGACTTAATTAAGATCCATAAGGTAAGCCACAAGCCTTGATGTAGAATCTGAACAATAGTGAGCAAAGAATGAGTCAAAAAGATACTCACGGTGAGGTGAAACAGTAAAAGCAAATACAACATGAGAGTTGTAGTTACTAAACAAGGATCAGAGGAAATAGAAAAAAGGTGTTCTTTTTATCAACACCGAAGAACCAAAAAACTTTGTGACTATATTTGTCATCCTGAGTGAGCTTAAAATAGGTATTGTGATCAACGCAAGGTTTTGGTTTATGAAGTAAGTATGGATGGAGAAGGAGATTGTTGGAGAGAGCTTCAGGTACAGCCAGAAATGCACGCATCCAGAGAGTGGTTTTCTGCATATGTAGATTGAGCAGCTAAATGAAAAGGCCTCACAAAATATCAAGAGTCCAGAACATGGATCTGGGGTCAAGCCATTTGAGTACGACATTTTGGAGTTCAGAACTGAAATATGGGGATTCAGATTTACTCAGGGTAGGAGGGTATGTGTGGGCTGTGCTATATCGACATACACCAGATGATGAAAAATCATATGTCTGGAAAAAAATGCACTATAATGTCATCTTAGAATCAATATGGATTCTACCAAAGAATTTAATAAACATGGTCACCAGAAAACTGAACTTTACCTTGCTGGAAGAAAGAGAGACTCGAGGGAACTCAACAGTCAATGAGCTACAGGTCATCTTCTCCACAGGGAAGAGAGGAAGGAGTGCTGCTCGCCGACCTCTCATAATCCTTGCCAACCATCTCACTGTCGCCATCATCCACCAGCATACCACGCCGATTGCGGCACCTCATGTTGTCATGCACACAGCGGCAGACCTAGCAGCATAGATCAAAGAGTATTATATAAAACTGTAGCAATTCATATCTAAACCATTATTTTTCAATCACACACACATATACCCAAATGGAATCGATAACAAACTTACAAAATATAGCTGACACCACTAATGTAGTAGGCTACTCAATGCCACAATAAACAAAACCAATCAACCACGTACTCAAGTAGCATTATTTACAACAATAGTCACTTCAGATTCAAAAGGTGTAGACAGAATGGACAAGCTTAATATCTAGTCTTTCTTGTAGTCTAACCTCACCCGACATTGATGCTAGATAGATGGAATTGCACATATTTAAACTTGGTTCTCCTAGTATCGAAAATCTCCACATGCATCAACTAATTAATCAGTGGCAAAAAGGAGCTTTCGATGCAAGAGAAAGAAATAAAAACCCTGCAGAAAATTGACTGTTGGCAGCAGTGGACGGGAACGACCAACAATAAAACAGCAGAAGCTTGCGTAGTTAGCCTGTGTACCATGACCTGGGTCATCGTAATACCATGACCTAGCTAGTTAATTGTCCGTCGCCGATGCTCCCAAATCCTCACGATACACACAAGGAACATCAGGCCATATGCACTTCTCACGATACGTTGGTCTTTGACCTTCGAGTTCATCAAAGGAAGGTAGTCTGACAAGCAACTTCATCAGATCAAGTTCAGCCTTTCAGGTACCTAATAAGAAACAAAAACAGATTCGTTAGGTGGCAACTTGAATACCAACGATGACTGGATCGGCACCATGGCGCTTGCAGCCGCCTCTCTTCGCCAAAGAGCAAATCCCCGTCGAGAAGGCCGAGCCATGCCGAGCGGGCCATGAGGAGTGGCGAGAAGGGGAGAGATCGAAGGACCGGAGGTAGCGGTGGTTTCCACAGGCAACCTTGTCCTCGGTGGCAGCGGTGGCTCCCCTGTACTCGGCTCGGATCAGAGACGGGGGTGGTTGGAGACGGCGGGCCGATGCGCTCGACGGCAAGATCCGGCAGGTAGCATGTGGTGGAGGGAGGGGTGGGAGGCGGCCGCGCCACGAATGAACGCTCTATTCCTGAATCGTGAAACTTGTAGTAATAAATGAGATAAGAGTACTTGATTATCAATTCTAAAGCTGCCGTCTTGCTCACAACCTTGGATTTCTTGGTGAACTCTATACATCCACTACAAGACAGTGTCTAGTTTCAGTTATCTGAACATGAGCACTGAATTGATTCAGGCAAGATACGATTGTCAAGAAAAAAAAGATAGTAAAGACTGTTCTAAGTTTCTCTCACAGCAGCATGAGGTTCTTAACTTTGCACTTTGCCTGAAGCTGAAACAAAGTTGCAAGATAGGAGTACATTTTTTTTCCTAATCCTGGATATTGATAAACACTGCATGAGATAATCCTGAATCTTACAACTTGTAATGATCAATGAGACAAGAGTACTTGATCCTTAATTTTTAACCTATCATCTTGATCATAACCTTGGATTTCTCGGTGAACTCTATACATCTATCACTTTATATTACCAACAAACACCTAATCCTGACAGTTACTGTAGAAATAATATACAGTAAATGGTAACTGTACGAACACCTAATTCTAAAAGATACAACTTGTAATGATGAATGAGATAAGAGTACTCAATCCTCGTCTTGGTCAAAACCATAGATATCTCAGTGAACTTCATTTGTCTGTCGGTACAGTATGTATTTCCAACAAAGACTACACACAACAGCGTCTAATTCAGTTATCTGAATAATGTCTACTGATTTCATTCAGGCAAGCAACAACCAAAAAAGTTGTGACAACTAAATTCAATCTACAAATTTACATCAAAAGGTTCAAACATTTGTTCAAGGAAATGAATGCAACCTCGGAGTTTAGCAGGAAACGAAATATAACATCACACACTGTGATTCTTTAACATGGTTCTCCTCTCAGTACACGTATATATCAATCAAAAAGGTATTTTGATTGATTCATGTGCCTGCTAACATGCACACTGCTTGCCTACAGAGACAAGATGGGGGTGAGAGAGAAGGAGGGAGAGGGATATGGCTTACCACCAACAGCGGGGAGGAGGAAGAACCTGCAGCAGCAGCAGCTTCTCCTTGGCCGGGCCCCTTCACGCATGCAGAGGAGATTGGAGGGAGCAAACTGACTGCATATATAGACCACACACACGAATCAGATGTGGAGATGAAGAAGGCCAGAAGAAGAGAAGGGATTCATGGCATACCCTTGAGGAAGTTGCCGCTCTTGCTCTCGGAGGAGAGGAAGATGCTGCGGATCCGGAGCTCGGTCACCACGGCCGCCCGCGGGCTAGGGTTTCGGGCGCGAGCAAGGAGGGATGGATGGGTGTGGAGGTGGAAGGAGGAGGGCGTGGTGGTGGCGGCGGTGGTGGTGGGAGGAGGAGGACTCCTCTGCCGCTGCATGGTCGTGGTGGCGCCGATGCGGGAACGCCGGTGCGGACCTGGTCATGGCCGGCGGCTGTGATGTAGGTGGTCGGCGCGGTGAAGTAGGTGGTCGGCATCCGGTGGAGGGAGGCGACCGGCTATGAGGCGCGAGAGGTGGCTGGCGATGGGGGAGGGAGGCAGCCAACGCACCGGCGGCGGCGGATGCTCGTGCAGGAGGGAGGGTGAGATGCGTGAATCGGGTAGGGATCGTGGAGGGGCGTGCGGAGATGGTTTTCCCTGCACTGTAAAACCAGTGGTAGGGGGACGAATAAAGACCGGCGAAAAAAAACCGACAAAAAAAAACCAACAAAAATAGGAGGTGGGAACGGGGGAATTGGGAGGTGGGAGGATAGACGATAAAAAACCAGCGAAAAAAAACCGAAAGACTATTCACCAACTGCTATATTAGGAGTAGAGATATAGATGATTATTATTGTCGTAAAGCTTGATGGAGAATGCTGGGGGGGGGGGGGGGGGGGGGGGGGAGGGGACAAACAGAGGTCAGGGGGCAATGAGACAATTTATGGTTAAACATTGAGTAATGTTTATATTTAAGCTTGACAACTGCATTGATCTTTAAGCTTTTATTTTTAAAATAGAGGGGCCATGGCCGCTTTAGCTCTATGGAAGCTTCACCACTGCTTGTAGAGGTGATGACTAGATTTTTTTTTACCTATATAGCTTCTGAAAGCATTGGCCTTGCGGAACATTTTGCTACCTTGTTTGCAAAAGGCAATTTGTCACAGATATTAGACTTACAAGTTATGAGCGGCTGTGACAACAAAAGTGATGCAATAATTTGAATTTCAGTAAAATGTTTAAAACTAAGAACGGAGGAATGATCAACCATGACACACGTGGAGTTTAGACCGGAAGCTACTCAATCACCTAAGGAACTGGAGGCAAATGATGATGTTGCACTAAATTGTCCATTAGCATGTAGGTAGTATAGCATGGTAGAAGAGTGTCGGCAGGATATCCGCAGTAGTTCTTCTTACACATGAGCCGAGTACAGTTAACCTTTGTAGATCTATGTGCACTCTGTTACGTTAGATAATCCGGGATTCGCTTTTCTCTGATGGCAGCTTTGGTTCTTACCTCTTTTTTTTTCAATCTGGTGTAAACTGGTGTAATCCGGGTTTTTTTTTATGTTGTTGCTATGAAATCTGTGTCCCTCTTTTTAATTCCACTGGACTACTGTTGCATGTAGACAAATCATAATGTTGCTGGCACAAGATGCAGCTTGCGCTCAAAGTCGAACCGGCCAAATCAAAGCGCACAGCCAACGTTGAGCTCAAGAAAATTACAACCCCAGTAAAACATGGGTAAACATTATTTGTTCCTGGATGGTGGCTAGACCAAACTAGTTAATGGTGGCTAGACAGCAAAATACTGCTTGCTGGAGCAACACGCCGTGCATTACTGAGAGATCACCCTGACTAAGCTTTAGCATCCCGATGTCTTCTATTCTAAAGTTCTCTACATTTCCAAATATGCATGTGCACATGCATGTATCTACGCTGCTACTTGCTAGCTAGGTGGGAACACCTATATCTATTTCTCTAGCCTTGTTCTTGCTAACTGGTCTAGTTCTTATAGTAGAAAAGACTAGTGAAACACTTGAAGCGGAGAGGAAAACTTTATTGAAATGTACCATACATTCTGGTTTGTTGAGAACATTTATCTACATTGAAACCATTCTAGCACATATATATTACTTTGTGGAAGATATTAATAAAAGAGTGATTCTGTGATCCTTTGTGCGGTTTGGACTTCTGACCATTCTGCATATCCATATAGATCATTATAATTATTGTTCAACTTGTCGATTGTTTCCTTCAAAAAGTAAACTTCCAAGAAAAGTATTGGTAAATCTGCAAGTGCTGATGTGCTAATAAGCTGCATCGATCTTGTATGAAGTGTTCATACATTTTTTTCAGGGTGTGCAAGACTTACAGCAGATTGCCATTTTTTTTTGAACGTTGGTAGGAGAACTGCCAAATTCGTTGTTCAGAAAGAGCCGATGTCAATGGGTACCCATTACCCGCGTATCCTGCGGGTAAAAACCCTATTAGGGTAAGGGTATGGGACAAAAATATACCCATGGGTACTTAAATGGAAAACCATCATACCGATTGGGTAGAGAGGGTACGTGTATGGGATCGTATAACCCATGCCCGCGTACCCATGTACCCATCTAAAATGTTGACAAGTGTGTTTTCTTTAATATTCCAACGTATTAGTTTTTTTCCCTAATTGCACGAGGTAAAAGCTCTAATGTGCAGTCAAATTATCTCAATATTTTATCGTCATTTTGTGAACTTAAAGTGTATGACTATGTGATGTTATTTATGTGTTGTTGTTTAACATTTTTATGGTGTGTGTCATGGGCATTGTTTTTTTGTTTTTGAGAATGTGTTTTTGTATGTTGTTGTTTAAAATGTGTTGCTATTAATAATTTGTGATTATATGTTGCTTTTTACAACTATTTTGTGCTCAATTTGATGTGTTGTAAATGCGGTTATTTTTACCGGCGGGTATCCACATACCCTATCGGGTGAAGGGCATGGGAAAAAGTTGTACCCTTGATGGGCATGGGTATGGGTGATAGGTAAGTTCTGGGTGGACGGGTAAGGGTATGGGCTGCCTCCACCCGTACCCATACCCTGCGGGTGCCATCCATAGAAAGGGGTATTACAAGAACACCCTCAAAGGAGGAATGCACCGCATAAAGACGAGTGCTAAAAAACAAGAAAGAAAAATAGGACTGCTCGGTTTATTGAGGAAAACCGGGCAAAAACCAAGCAACACTAGTTAGACTAGGTCTAAAGCATCACAACACATACAAAAGCGCTGGAAAGCCAAAACCCCACAACACACCCGGGCGGGCACTCGAGCGCCTTCGCTGCTACCAAAGTGCACACCGACAACCGTCGTCTTGTACCGGGATGCCACGAGGATATCTGCAAACATCGAGGACATCAGAGAGGAAGGATATGTCCGAAAGAGCGATACATATGCTGCTCTGATCCCCCGAGGCAAGTAGACATAGCTCGCCTGGCACAACTTGCATGTGATGGTTGCTCTTGTTGCTCTCACCATTGACCGGACGACTAGCCGCA
The DNA here is from genome assembly GCA_963921465.1 of Triticum timopheevii. Taxonomy (NCBI): domain Eukaryota; kingdom Viridiplantae; phylum Streptophyta; class Magnoliopsida; order Poales; family Poaceae; genus Triticum; species Triticum timopheevii. Next base: position 49,111,077 of record OY997272.1, on the reverse strand, counting down.
AACGGATGCACCACCAAAACCTCCAAGCTGGCCGAAACGTTGCCCGCTCCAGATCCACCACACCACCACTGACCAAGTGCTCCTCACACCAGATTTGACTCTAGGGCAATGCTTCCAACAAAGTAATGACACCACTGGCGCCACCATTACACACGGTTTTAACCGGGAGACAAGAACATAGAGCAAGGAGACGTGTCGGATCCCCTCGATGGCGCCTCCAACAAGGAAAGTCACACCCAAAGGCATCATTCGCCATCTGCCCAAACCGTAGTCGAGCATGACTTTCGTCACGGAACCGAGCACCTATGCTGGGACGACATCTCCAACACACCACCACCATACCGGAGCACCAGATGCTACTTGATGCACCGCACAAAACTGGCCAGAGCACTGCCGGCAGCGCAAGCCCATTGCATCCTGAAGGCTCTACCCAGACCACGCTACCCAGACCACCATCCCGACAAGGAGCAACCACGCAATCCGCTTGCAAACAATCACCGGCCGAGCCACCTCCAGGCCTCCGGCCGCCATAGCGACAAATCCGGCTAGCGAGGCCCATCAGAACCGGCCGCTCCTAGCCAGAGGCCGCCAGCCGAGGGAGCCCGCGTCCCCCAGCAGCACCCCATGACAGCGACACGCGCGTTCGCTCCGCCCCTGGGCCTCCACACTGCAGTGACCGCGCACAACGGCTCCCACGTGCAACCAAGTGCGCGTGCTCACCAGGTGCTGGACGGGCGCGTGGCCAGGCACCTCCACCGCGTCGTCATGGACGCGCATCGCCGGGTATCCGGCACGCGGACCGCAGATCCAGAGGTCGTGGATCTCCATTGCGCGTTCTCCAGCGGCTCCTCTCGACGCGCCGCACCAACAATGTGAAGTGCCCCGCCACCGCCTTCCTCGGAGCCAGCCAGGCTTCAACGGCAGGCACCCTCTGGAGGCAGTGAGACGGGTGCGGGAAGGGGAGAACGGTGGCAGCGTTAAGGTTTGTGCCCCCGTGTCGCCTGAGCAAGACGACACGGGGGTCTGGCAGAGTCTTGTCGCAGTTTTTATGAGGTTGGCAAGTAAACATGATAGCCAACCAAGCACTAGCCAAAATTTGGCATTTGCCAAATGTTGGCATGCCAATTTTTGGTATCAAACCAATTGTGCTCTTAATCTTTTGTTATTACCTGAACCTGAAGGTGACAAACTGGTTTGGACTGGACGACAAGCAAGATTTTATTTTGACAAAGGACAAGATATATGGACTACGAATATTAAAACGCGTATACAATAATGAGGAAACAGTACCATCTGATCTGACATTTTGCACAGAGACAAAGGAAACTGATGATGTTAAAGTAATCCGTGGCCCGCAGTTTTCTGAAGAAAAATGACAGAGAGTAATACAATTGCTTAGGAAGGCATGATCAAGGCGTAGACCCGACATTTTCTGTCTGCTAGCTTCTCAAAGTAACCCTATCATTCGAAATTTATAGAGCTGTGGTATTGCATGTGTTTCATTAATGCCACTAGTCGTGAACCCGTGCATTCGCACGGGCTAGTCTATAGAATACTGATGAATTGATGTTGTTTTGGTTCATTGTTGTTATTTTGACTATTGCATGCTTCAAAATTATTCATTTTTTCAAAGAGATTTTTCTACAATGCCATATTTTATAAGTAAAATTAAATCAACATAATACCCATCGATTTTTATTTCTAGTTTTACTATGACTTTAGATTTTTATTGTATTCATGTTTCATGTGTTTATTGTGCATGTTTAATATGTGCCAGTTTTGTTGGCATACTTCCTTGAAAGTGTAAATTCAGAGAAGACTTGCAAAAAAGGTAATATCTAACTATGCATGACTTCATAAATATTCAGAAGAAATATACCAATCCTTATCTTCAACTTGTGTGACACTGTAAAGTAGTTTTCTAAACAATCTCTCCCGGTTGAAGTACCCTTTGATTTAAAATGCAATTCAGAACATTGATACAACTCCCAAGACATCCCTAAATTTGTGCTTTGCTCATCGATCATAATCCAATATCTTTTTTACTGGTCACAATTGCTCCTTCGTAAGGCATCACATTTAATTGGTACTATATGCACCATTTTAGGGACGCGCTACGCGTCCGCGGGCTGATCTTTTTAAAAGATTGGATGGCCGCGAGCCATCGGATTTGACGCATCGAATGGCCGAGTGTTACCATCACCCATTGCAACACATGCCTTGTTGCGAAAATTTCTTGCAACAAACATCTTGCTGCAGAATTTTCAGCAAAAGACGTTTTGTTACAGTTTTAGAATTTTTCTGCAACAGCCGTCTTGTAACAGAGCCGCGTCAGAGAACTTGTTGCAAGATTATATTTCTACAAAACAAAACCGCATAGCATCACAGTAATTGTTCGCCGCCAAGATTGCAACAAAACCACCGTTGTTGAAATAGGTGTCTGTACTTGTCTTTATGCTGAGGACGCGTGGCACACAATGGAAGTGACAGACGCACGGTGATTGTCAACTGGCTGAGGGAAATCGTTTCCCTTTAGAAAAATGCATAGAAGAAAATCATCAAATACCCTCGCGAAAATGGCATCAACTTAATATGGGGCTAGAAATTAAGGTTTACAAACTACTATTTTTTTTACCGTCAATGTGATGAAGTCAAACCTTTCTTCCACTATGTACCATCTATTTAGATATATTGTACTATTGTTTTTATATAGAGAGTGACCATGATTAAGTTGTTCAGAAACCTCAACAATTAATGTAAAAAAATCGATTAGCCAGTATCGTTCCTTGCTAATAACCTCTACTGTTATGTCTTTCCATGTACGCATGTGCGCTAGACCAAAGCAATTTCAAACTGTGTGGAACGTTATTTTATATTTTTTGTATTTCTACTTACAAAACAAAATAAGTGTTGGAAACTATAGCTTTAAGTTCCCCGAATAACTGATTGTTTCTGGAATTTTTGTTTGAAAACTATATATGACCCAGAAAACACGGTGAAGTTTTTTTTGAAACGAAACATAGTATAGATCTGAATTTTGCATAACACACCTTTTTCAAGAGAATATACTAATTTATTTGTATCTGTTCCAAGAATCATAGAGCCTCCTGTTGGTACGTAGCCATTGTTACTCCTGTTTATATAAGATAAAAGATGAAACAAACAATAATAAGAATACATTAAGACATCCGCCAAACAGCAACTAAACTGCAACAACATGCTTGCAACATCCACCAAACATGCTTGCAATAAGAATACACTGATTGTTTCTTCTCAAAGAGAATAAAAACGTTTGGTCAGAAAAATATTAAGGGCATCATTGGTTCCTTTGGGAAAGATGAACATACAGCTGAACTACAAGTCTACAACAAAGGCATGATTCAGTCCCAGCGGTGAAAGGAATTAAGCTTGAACCAGCATCTTAGTTGCATAGGATTTATTAATTAAAATCCAATCTCTAGAACACGTACCGGCGTAAACATCTATTGTCGTGGTTCTAAGTCTGACAGTAGAATAGGGGGGTAGGAATGGAGAGGCAAGATCCTAGCTATGGAGTAGTTTTACACGCAAGAGGTTTACGAGTTTAGGCCCTTCTCGGAGGAAGTAACAGCCCTACGTCTCGGAGCCCGGAGGCGATCGACTGGATTATGTGTATATGAATTACAGGGGTGCGAACCCTTTACACTGAGGAGGGGGATGGCTTATATAGAGTCCGCCAGACCCCTCCGGCCCTCAGTTATGCAGGGTTTAAGGTACATTAAGATCGGACGTTACTGGTAACGCCACAAATAAAGTGCTATGATGACCATAAAAGCTACTTAATGATAGACCGTTTGCGTGCAGAGTGACTTTAGGTCTCCTGGCAGTCGAGTGGTTGGCTTCATGGTCGAGTGCCTTCGAGTCCGTCGAGTGAAATCCTTCCAGGACGACTGAAAGGTGGTTTCTTCTAGAGATGTCCTTGGGGAGGGTATCTTGGACAGGTCCATGACCCTACCCTAGGTACATGACTTCATCGTTAGCCCCCGAATGGATCGAGGTTTGAGTGGGGAAGGAGTTGAACATACTTCCGACCCATTTTCGTGCTATGAGTGTGTCTTGTTCTGGATCAATGAACTTAGGTGACGGCACCAACTTCTTTTTCAGTCGCCTTGATCCATTCTTTGTATTCGTCGAGTGAATTTCTTTACTTGGAGAACTCCGAACGACAGAGCGGAGAAAATCTTCCGTCTGACGAGTTGCTCTGCAGCCCGTGGATTTAGCGGGATTCGAATTTCGGGAAACGCACGGGGCGAAGGAGGCCGCAGTAATCGGATGGGATAAGGCAGGGACACCTTGATCTCCGCACCACCTTTTTCGCCACGTATCGCGCGCGCGACTGTTGCGGGATTTGACAGGATCGCCCGGGTCTACAAGTCAGTCACTCGGAAGTAACCTCATATAAGGCCCCGGACGGGGGTTTTTGAACAGTGCGCTCTCATTTCCTCCTCTCTTCCTTAGACTTATCTGCCGCATTCGCTTCCGTCACAGTGCCGCTGCTCTGTGTGCGTCTCGCCGGCGACGATGGTGAAAGAGAAGACGGCGGTCCTGGAGCGGGCGAAGAAGGCGGCGGCGAAGGCGAAGGGAAGGGCGACCAGTCGGGGCGGATATTCATCGAGGGCCGGCCTGTCGCAGGGCTGGATCCAGGGCGACTGGATCCGCTCGACGATTCGTTAAGAAGATCTTGGCGACCTGGCCAATGGAGGACTGATCCCCCATGGGTCAGCGCGGCTCCTGGGGAAGGAGTCTGAGCCGCAGCCTCAGGAGGGTGAGGTCGTTCTCTTGGCCACCCATGTCGATCGCGGGTTTTCTTTGCCGCCTCACCCTTTCTTTCGGGGATTTCTGAATTTCTTTGGGAGGCAACTCCACCACTTCACACCCAACACCATCGTGTACCTCGCTGCTTTTGTGTCTTTGTGCGAGAATTTCCTGGGTTGTCGGCCTCATTGGGGTCTTTTCAAGCACATTTTCACCTATCGCTCCCAGACGGTGAAAAAGGCCAATCCGAGTGACGAGAGAACACAAGTGATTCAGATGTGTGGGGGTCTTGGGGTTCAAATGAGGGGGAAAAGTTCTTTTCCGGCCATGATCCTACCCGACTCGGTCCGTGGATGGCAGTCGACCTGGTTCTACTGCAAAGACCAGCCAACGCCGGGGCAGTCGACCGAACTTCCTCCTTTTACCATGGACCGAGTGAGGAAGCCTTCCTCTTTGAAGGTGATCCCGGAGGATAAGGCGCATGTTAAGGTGCTGGTCGAACGTGTTGTCCAGCTTATCCATGACGGGGTGACCCGCATGGACCTCTTGGAGGTCTTCCTCCGACGACGCATCCAGCCGCTTCAAGCTCGAGACCATCCGATGTGGTTGTATTCTGGCACTGAGTACACCACTCGGATCCACCAGGAGGAGGCTGAGGATGCCACACTGGAGAGGTGGCTGGCTGCCATCACAGGGAACAAAGACAACCCCCGAGGAGCCAGGAGGATTCCTCCACTCGACCAATCATACGAAGTAGACAAGGTCCAATTCTGCATCTCTGACTGTGATCCTGCTTTCTTCATTCCGTTTGCTTAAAATCAATCGACTGAGTTTTGTCTTGTTTGTTGTCTTCCAAGCTACCACTGAGATGTACTCGATGCCCAACGGGGCGCTAGAACAGGCCGAGGAGGAGGAGGCGAGCGGAGGCGAAAGTGAGGAGGAGTGGCAATCTGATGGTGAGGGGGAAGAGGATGACGACGGCTCCAGTGAAGAGGAGGAGGAGGAAGTCGATCCTCCTCGCACGGAAAGGCGATCCAAGCTCATCCACGACCCCGCGGTCGAGCGTGGCAAGGCGACTCTGCCTGTTGGGCAGTTGTCGAAGCACCCTCAGACGACCTCTCCAGCGCCGATTGAAAAAGCGCCGAAGCATCCCCGAGCGGTGTCATCAAAGCCGCCGAAGGCTTTGCCCAAGATGAGAATGGTCATTCCCACCATTTCCGGGTAACAGCAGAACTTGCGTTTTCTCGTTTAGCATGGACAGACTCTTGGTCGACTCATTGGCTAACCGACTGGTTCCTGAAATCTGCAGTGCTGCTACCTCCGAGACCTCCGCCAGGAACGAAGACCAGGAAATGGAAGACGCTGCCACCTCCAACCTTGGTATGATCTCTGTAGTTTCTCTTTTGGTCGATTGGATTTTCGTTTTTAACTTTGGACTTTTCCTGAAGCTCCTCCTCATGTCATCGATCTCCCTGATGATGACGACGAGGCGCCGCTGAGGCCGAGGAGAAATAGAAAGGCGCCGGCTGGCAAGACCACTCAGACTGCGTCAGAGCCTGAGACACTAGTTCAGGAGGGTGACAACATCACTCGGACTTCCGTGTCCTTCGCCGTGCCGCTGACGAGTGCTCGACCTTCGTCGTCGACTGCTGACCCGCCTTCCCTTTTCGCCACACACCACGTCCCAGAGGACCAAGCGGGTGCTGCTAAGGAGGCTATACGCCAGGCGGGGATCCGGGAAGCCAGCCAGGCGGCCTATGATGCTAGCTCAGCCCTTCAGAGCAACGTAGAGGTTAGTTGGTGTCCGCCTGTTCTGTTAGGATATGCTATCTGAAGACTTTCTTTCCGAAGATCTTTGTATCTGTACACTCACTTGGTGTGTCGATTGAATTTTTGGATTGGTGGGGGCACGCTCAGTGCACCCACTGGGTGTAGTCCCCGAGAATATGGTGGCCTGCTGGCAGTCGACTGTAGTCTTTATATTTTGAACTTCTTCACTCGGTCTGGTCGGACCATGTCGAATGGAATCTTGGAACCAGTGGGGGCACACTGAGTGCACCCACTGGGTGTAGTCCCCGAGACCATGGTCGACTGCTGGCAGTCGACCAAGGTCTGAAGCACCTATGCTGTTTTTTGGTAGATCATGATGAGACCATGGCTGACTGCTGGTAGTTAGCTATAGTGCTATAGTTTTAGGATCATAACCTTTTTGTCTCTTTCGGTAGACTGATCGAACCGAGTCGGTAGAACCAGTGGGGGCACGCTGAGTGCACCCAGTGGGTGTAGTCCCCGAGACTACTGTTGAATATTTTGATTCGGCTGTAGTCTTAGAAATGCTACGATTTTCCTCTTAGTCACTCGGAAGCAACCTATCTTTGATGTTTGTCGACTGACCTTTCGCAGAAATCTTGCGAGCTTGTGGCTCGCTATGCTGAATTGGAAAACAAACATATCCAGCTCGACCTTGACTTGAAGCTTGTTCAGGAGAACTTCAAGAAGACGAAAGATGAAGCGAAAGGTATGGTTGGTGAGAATCTTGACGACTGTCTTTATCTTTCTGCCCATTCCTGATTCTGATCTCATCGTCACTTTGCAGATAAAATGAAGGAGGCTCTGAAGAAGAAGGACCATGACCTCGTCGAGGTGCAGAAGGCGGCTTTGGACAAAACGAACCTTGCGGAAGAAAAACTGGCTTCAGTTGGTAAACTTGAAGAGGAGAACGCCAATCTGAAAGCTGCTCTCGACGCGGCCAACAAGGAGGTCAGCCATCTGAAGAATGATAAGATAGCTCTGAGTGACAAGGCTAGCAAACTGGCGGGGAAGAAGAACGATTTGGAGGCTTATCTAGGAGGGCTCGCCAAGAATTTATTCATCATGCTTGAAGGTAATCTCTTTTATCCGACGGACTCGTTATCATCGACTCAAAATAGAACTGTTGTCTTAACTTCGAATTGTGTTTACAGAATTCTACCAAAACTTCGAGGAGGAGACCAGTCGAGTGGAGACAAGGTCGGACCCCATTAACTCTCATGTGAAGGATGAAGCCGCCATGAACGTGCTCTGACTGGAGTCTCGTGTTGCTGGAGTTGTTGACTACCTTGCTCGACTGAAGGTTGCAGCATCGCAAATCGACACGACACTCTGGCCGGGAGAGACGCTTCAAAATGACCTCGAGTCTTTAATGACTCGACTGAATGACGTTCCAGGTCGAGTGCGAGAATGGAAGAAGTCTTCTGCCAGGTGTGGTGCTGACGTTGCTCTGTCCCTGGTCCGTGTTCACTGCAAGGATGCGCGAGAGGACAAGCTGGCATCCATCAAAGTGGCCAATACCAAGAAGCACGACTTCCAGTCTTTCATGGAGACCTTCATTGCTGCTGCCACTCGGATTGCGGACGGAATCGACCTGGACCAGTTTGTCGCGCCCTCCAGTCCACCACCTGAGGAGTAAGAAAAACTTCTATGCTTCGCCTTAAATTTGCCTCAGAATGCCGAGTGGTTTTGTAACCGATAAACTTTTACAGGCTTGACGCCTGAGCACTTCTGAATCCGTAGGATGTTATCTGAACTTGGATTATCGTTGAATATGCTTGCATTTGCCTTCGAGCGAACTTTGTTCTTCACTCGGAATATACTTTAATGCTTGAGATGCAGCTCTGAGGTGGAAAGTCCAGTTGACCTGCACTTCATCGCTCTTGCAGGTAGGGATGGAGCACAGATTGCAGTCGACCTGCGTCCTTGCAGATCGGGATGGAGCGCACGTTGTATTTGTGGCGTAGCTCCGAAGAAGAAGGCAGCAGTCGACCTGCACCTCGTCGTCCTTGCAGAGCGCACGTTGTATTTGTTGCATAGCTCTGAAGGAGAAGGTACCAGTTGACATGCATCTCGTCATCCTTTCGGATCGAAATGGATTAAATACTTAGGCGAGTACTGGATTGCAGCTAAGCCCCCGAGTGGGAGGGTTGCTCTCCACTCGGTAGGAGTTTCAAATACTTAGGCGAGTACTGGACTGCAGCTAAGCCCCCTAGTGGGAGGTTTGCTCTGCACTCGGTAGGATTTTTAAATACTTAGGCGAGTACTGGACTGCAGCTAAGCCTCCGAGTGGGAGGATTGCTCTCCACTCGGTAGGATTTTCAAATACTTAGGCGAGTACTGGACTGCAGCTAAGCCTCCGAGTGGGAGGTTCGCTCTCCACTCGGTAGGATTTTCAAATACTTAGGCGAGTACTGGACTGCAGCTAAGCCTCCGAGTGGGAGGTTCGCTCTCCACTCGGTAGGATTTTCAAATACTTAGGCGAGTACTGGACTGCAGCTAAGCCCCCAAGTGGGAGGTTCGCTCTCCACTCGGTAGGATTTTCAAATACTTAGGCGAGTACTGGACTGCAGCTAAGCCTCCGAGTGGGAGGTTCGCTCTCCACTCGGTAGGATTTTCAAATACTTAGGCGAGTACTGGACTACAGCTAAGCCCCCTAGTGGGAGGTTTGCTCTCCACTCGGTAGGATTTTTAAATACTTAGGCGAGTACTGAACCGCAGCTAAGCCCCCGAGTGGAGGGTTTGATCTCCACTCGGTAGGATTTTTAAATACTTAGGCGAGTACTGGACTGCAGCTAAGCCCCCAAGTGGGAGGTCGGCTCACCACTTGGTAGGATTTTTTAAACTTAGGCGAGTACTTGGACTGCAGCTAAGCCCCCGAGTGGGAGGCTGGCTCTCCACTTGGTAGGATTTTTTAAACTTAGGCGAGTACTTGGACTGCAGCTAAGCCCCTGAGTGGGAAGCTGACTCTCCACTCGGTAGGATTTTCAAGTACTTAGGTGAAACGGATTCGCAGCTAAGTCCCTGAGTGGGAGGCTGGCTCACCACTCGGTAGGAATAATTTTTTTACAAGCTTAAGTGAAACGGATTCGTGGCTAAGCCACCCACTGGGGGATTTCTCACGTAAACAAAAGCAACATCAATCACTGGGAAAATCATAACACTCTTGTCTTTGATAAACAAACTACAGAGGTACTTTTTATTACATCTCATCCGAGTGAGTACTTAAGTATAAAAGGGGCGGAGCAGCTCCGCATTCCAAGCTCGTGGCTCATCAATCTGGTGATCGACATTTTAAAGACGGTATGCTCCATTGTGGAGAACTTTGGTGACGATGAAGGAGCCTTCCCAAGTAGGAGCGAGCTTGTGTGGCTTCTGTTGATCCACTCGGAGGACCAAGTCCCCTTCTTGGAAGGCTCGACTCTTCACGTTTCTGGCATGGAATCGACGCAAGTCCTGCTGATAGATAGTCGATCGGATCATGGCCATCCGTCTTTCCTCTTCTAGGTGGTCGACTGCATCCTGTCGAGCTTGTTCTGCTTCATCTTCAGAGTAGAGCTCGACTCGAGGTGCATTGTGAAGCAAGTCACTCAGCAGAACTGCTTTAGCTCCATAGACCAGAAAGAATGGAGTTCGACCAGTCGACCGATTAGTAGTGGTCCTCAATCCCCAAAGAACTGATGGAAGTTCATCGACCCATGCGCCTGCTGCGTGCTTGAGATCACGCATCAACCAGGGTTTCAGTCCTTTGAGAATTAGGCCGTTTGCTCTTTCTGCTTGTCCATTCGACTGGGGGTGAGCGACGGAAGCGTAGTCGACTCGCGTGCCCTGAGAAGTGCAAAAAGCTCTGAATTCGTTGGAATCGAAGTTTGACCCATTATCAGTGATGATGCTGTGCGGAACTCCATATCTGAATATCAACTCTCTGATGAAGCTGATAGCAGTGCCGACATCAAGATTCGTGATAGACTTAGCTTCAATCCACTTAGTGAACTTGTCGACTGCCACCAGTACATGGGTGAAGCCGCTCCTGCCAGTTCTCAGTGGTCCAACCATATCCAATCCCCAAACTGCAAAGGGCCAGACGAGTGGAATGGTCTTCAAGGCTGAGGCGGGTTTGTGTGACATATTGGAATATAACTGACATCCTTCACACTTGTCAACTATCTCCTTCGCCATCTCATTTGCTCTTGGCCAGTAAAACCCCACTCGGTATGCTTTAGCCATAATGGTCCGAGAGGACGCATGATGACCACAGGTCCCCGAGTGGATATCGTCGAGAATTATCTGACCTTCTTCTGGTGTTATACATTTCTGATTGACTCCAGTCGCGCTTTCTCTGTACAACTGTCCTTTTATCACAGTAAAGGCCTTGGATTGACAGACGATCTGTCGAGCCTCTTCTTCATTCTCTGGGAGCTCTTTCATTAGGATATACGCGATGTATGGCACTGTCTAGTCGGGAGTGATGACCAAAACTTCCATGATCAGGTCGACCACAGTTGGGACCTCAACTTCAGTCGGATCCGTGACACTTTTTGGCTACGGGACTTCTTCGGTGAAAGGATCCTCCTGAGCTGATGGTGTGTGGATGTGTTCCAAAAACACATTACCTGGAATGGCTTCTCTCTTGGAACCTATTTTGCCAAATCATTAGCCGCTTGATTTTTCAGTCGGGGTATATGATGAAGCTCTAACCCCTCGAATTTCTTCTCTAGCTTTCTCACTGCATTGCAGTAACCAGTCATGGCCGGACTTCTGACGTCCCACTCCTTCATCACCTGATTAACCACCAAATCTGAGTCGCCATAGACCATGAGGCGGCGGACGCCGAGTGAAATGGCCATACGCAACCCATACAAAAGTGCTTGGTATTCTTCTTCGTTATTGGAGGAATCAAAGTGAATCTGGAGCACATATCTGAGCTTATCTCCTCGGGGGGAAACCAACACTACCCCAGCACCGGAACCATTCAGCATCTTAGAACCATCAAAGAACATGGTCCAGTGCTCCGAGTGAACTTGAGTCGGCAGTTGCTGTTCCATCCACCCGGCGATGAAATCTGCTATTGCTTGGGACTTGATGGCTTTCTTTACCCCAAACTTGATATCCAAGGGAAGGAGTTCAATCGCCCATTTTGCCACTCGACCGGTTGCATCTCTGTTGTGTAGAATCTCTGACAATGGAGCGTCGCTGATGACTGTAATGGAATGGTCAGAGAAGTAATGAGCAACCTTCTTCGTGGTCATATAAATCCCATATACAAGCTTCTAATAATGAGGGTATCTTTGCTTTGATGGCGTCAAAACTTCAGAAAGATAATACATTGGGCGCTGAACTTTAAAGGCTTTTCCTTCTTCATCCCGCTCGACCGTAAGTACTGTACTGACGACTTGTCCTGTGGCTGCAATGTAAAGCAGTAAAGGCTCTTTGCTGATTGGGGCAGCAAGCACCGGCTGGGTGGAGAGCAGGGCTTTTAGCTCTGCAAACGCTGCATCAGCTTCGGGAGTCCACTCGAACTTGTCTGACTTCTTCATCAGTCGGTAAAGAGGCAATGCCTTTTCACCGAGACGAGAGATGAATCGACTTAAAGCGGCCAAGCATCCAGTAAGCTTCTGGACATCGTGCACACGCACAGGGCGTTTCATTCGGAGTATAGTACCGACTTTTTCTGGGTTGACGTCGATTCCTCGTTCGGAAACGAGAAAACCGAGTAACTTTCCGCCAGGAACTCCGAATGTGCACTTTGATGGATTAAGCTTGATATCATACCTCCTAAGGTTGGTAAATGTCTCAGCAAGGTCAGTCAGCAGGTCGGAACCTTTCCGTGACTTGACCACTATATCATCCATGTATGCTTCCACATTCCGACTGATTTGAGTGAGAAGACACTTCTGAATCATCCTCATGAACGTGGCTCCGGCATTCTTGAGGCCGAATGGCATGGTGACATAACAGAAACACCCGAATGGAGTGATGAAAGCTGTTTTGATCTCGTCGGGTCCATACAGACGGATCTGATGGTAACCGGAATAGGCGTCTACAAAAGACAGGCGCTCACATCCCGCGGTCGAGTCGACTATTTGGTCGATGCGGGGGAGAGGAAAATGATCTTTCGGGCAGGCCCGATTGATATGTTTGAAGTCGATGCACATGCGAAGTGACTTTTCCTTCTTGGGGACCATGACAACATTGGCGAGCCACTCGGAGTGGTAAATCTCTCGGATAAACTCCGCTGCTAAGAGCCAAGCCACCTCCTCACCAATGGCTTTTCTTTTCTGGACGGCGGACCGTCGAAGATGCTCTTTGACAGGTTTCACCTTTGAGTCGGCTCGTAGACGATGGTCATCCAGCCCCCTGGGAATACCCGGCATGTCAGAAGGCTTCCATGTGAAGATGTCCCAGTTCTCACGGAGGAACTGGATGAGCGCTTCTTCCTATTTGGAGTCGAGTGGTGTAGAGATATGAGTCGGAGCAGCACTGGGGTCGGTCGGGTGAATGTGAATCGGTTTTGTTTCACCGGACGACTGAAAAGCTGATTCCGTAGCGGGCTTCTTGGCTCTCAACAAATCACGCGGGTCTGCAATTTTCTGGTATTCCTGCAGGTCCACCACTGCCATCTGAGCATCGGCGATCTTTGAGCCTTTCTGAAGCACTCTTCCACCTTCTTCCAATTTCCAGTATTAGTGATCACACCTTTGGGACCAGGCATCTTCAATTTGAGGTACACATAACATGGTCGAGCCATGAAACATGCATAAGCTGGCCTGCCCAAAATAGCGTGATAAGCACTCTGGAAATCCACAACTTCAAACGTCAACTTTTCTTTGCGGTAATTCTTGGAATTACCGAAAACCACATCAAGAGCAATTTGGCCGAGTGACTCAGCCTTCTTTCTAGGAATGACTCCATGGAAACTCATGTTGCTGGTACTGAGTCTAGACATCGGAATGCCCATCCCTTTCAACGTCTCTGCATACAATATATTCATGCCACTACCACCATCCATCAAAACTTTAGTTAGTCGAGTGCCTTCGACGACTGGGTCGACCACCAAATCTTGCCTCCCAGGGGTGGCTATGTGCGTCGGATGATCGGACTGGTCGAATGTGATGGCAGTCTGAGACCATTTCAGATAACCGGGTGTCGCCGGAGCAACCATATTCACTTCTCAGTTGATAACTTTCAATCGACTTTTGCTTTCAACATCAGCAAAAATCATTAGGGTGGAATTGAGCTGGGGATATCCATCATCACTATCTTCTTTGTCTTCAACTTTGTCCGACTCCTTTTCCTTATCTTTGGGTTGTTTCCCCTGGAATTGCTGGATCAAGAGCCGACACTGTCGAGTGGTATGTTTCGGGTAAATGAATTTACCCTCCTCATCTTTCTTTGTGTTGATGTGGCACGACAAATCCATCACATCATTCCCTTCCTTGTCCTTCACCTTCTTAGGGTTCCAAGACCCTTTGGGCTTCCCTTTGAACTTTCCTTGAGTCACTGCCAAGGCTTCTCCAGGAGCAGCTGGCTCGGCTTTCCGCTTTTGCTTCCGACTGGAGTTCCCTCCTCCGGTTTCGTGGGCGACTGACTTGTGCTTGCCACTCCTGAGCCGATCCTCTTCTTCACCATTGGCATACTTGGTGGCAATCTCCATCATCCGACTCAGAGACATGTCTCCGGTTCGATTGAATTTCAGATTTAACTCTCTGTATTTAACGCCTTCCTTGAAGGCATAGACTGCCTGGTGATCAGATACATTCTCTACCGTGTGATGCAACATGATCCATCTCTGGATTAAATCCCTTAGAGTTTCATTTGACTTCTGCACACAAGATTGTAGCTCTGTCAAACCTGCTGGTCGCTTGCAAGTTCCTTCAAATGTTCTGACAAACACTCAGGCAAGATCTTCCCAAGTGTAAATGCTGCTGGGTGCTAACTGATTCAACCATGCTCTGGCCGAGCCATCCAACATAAGAGGCAGGTGTTTCGTGGCCACCTCATCGTTGCCGCCGCTAATATGAACAACCACTCGGTAGTCTTCAAGCCAAGTATCAGGCTTGGACTCACCAGTGAACTTACTGACTCCAGTCGACAACCTGAAGTTGGGAGGAATCACCGCAGCCCTGATGGCTTTGCTGAAACACTCTGGTCCTGAGACGTGTACTCTGCTGCTGGTGGGTACATCCCTATCATGACCTTCTCGGTGAGCTCTGTTCCTGTCGATCAAATCTTGAACGATAATGGATCTCGCATTAAAGCCTGGTTCCCTGGGGTCGACTGGAATCCTTCGCCCAACACTGTGTTGACGTCTGTCATCCTACTATCGAGGCGCATACGATCCACCCCTTGGGGGAGGGGTGGGCACTCAACGTCGATCATTGCGATCGAGTCGGTGATCATACTGCTCACGGTTCTTGTACTGATCACGCCGGTCTCCACATTCCTCACGCTTCGGGGGCGATCTTGGTCTATGGGCCGACTGGACTGTATTCGCAGCGACGGATCTACTGTGAATCCTATTCCGTGACTGTGATACAGCTGAATTTTGATCTCCTGCTGCCCGGAGTAATGCTCTCATCTGTAACAAGCCTATGCCAGCCTCTGACTGGGAAGGCTGAATCGACTCTGCTATACGGGTTGCAGCTGCTAGATTCTGAATCGGAGTTTGATATACCTGAGTCAGTGGTGGAAAGAGTTGACGTCGACTGGTTTCTAGAACCCGTTGCCGCGCACGCTCGTCGAGTGCTCGCTGGAGGTTCTCCAGTCGAGTGCGCTCAGCCAAGTTGGCCAGGCGCGCGTCCTCTAAGGCACGAGCCTCGGGGGTTTCTCCAACGATAGGAGTGTGCAACGCATCCATGTTCCGACGGCGAAGTTCTTCCCTCTACAGCGAAGTGAGGGGCTCGAGGAGATACTCTTCGTGGACCTGCGCCGGATCGCCTCCGCCGTCGCCTCCGTCGGCGCGGGGAAAACCGGGAGGACTGCACAGTCCATTGACCATCAGAACCTCCGCCGCTGGATCACTGCTGTCGCACTCGGATGCAGTCTCTGCGGAGCCAGTCGATAGGTCGAACAGGCCGTAGAGAGATTCGTCAGGCTCGATCGCCGCAACTTGGGGGGTGGCCGACTGGCGAGCCACCGCGTTCCTCACCCACCGCTCAAGCCTCGACTGACCGGAACGCTTGCGCCGGCAGGAAACAGGGAGGGAGGATGACACAGGGGCCGACCGATACTGGGTCGACGGTTGACGCAGGAGGACGCCGCGGACGCACGCGCGAAAGTGCGTCGCCCCACGGACAGGGAGCGCGTCGATGTCGAGCGGAGCCTCCTGAAGCCAAGCGGAGCCGTCGGCGATGAACGTGAGCGCGCCGAGACGAATCTCGCGGCCCTCAACCAAAACTCCGCCTGAAACCATGATGAAGGAAATCGGAAAAATCACAACTTCTCCAATAAGTCGCTAAGACACCTGCCCCACGGTGGGCGCCAACTGTCGTGGTTCTAAGTCTGACAGTAGAATAGGGGGTAGGAATGGAGAGGCAAGATCCTAGCTATGGAGTAGTTGTACACGCAAGAGGTTTACGAGTTCAGACCCTTTTCGGAGGAAGTAACAGCCCTACGTCTCGGAGCCCGGAGGCGGTCGACTGGATTATGTGTATATGAATTACAGGGGTGTGAACCCTTTACAACGAGGAGGGGGTGGCTTATATAGAGTCCGCCAGACCCCTCCGGCCCTCAGTTATGCAGGGTTTAAGGTACATCAAGATCGGACGTTACTGGTAACGCCACAAATAAAGTGCTATGATGACCATAAAAGCTACTTAATGGCAGACCGTTTGCGTGCAGAGTGACTTTAGGTCTCCTGACAGTCGAATGGTTGGCTTCATGGTCGAGTGCCTTCGAGTCCGTCGAGTGAAATCCTTCCAGGTCGACTGAAAGGTGGTTTCTTCAAGAGATGTCCTTGGGGAGGGTATTTTGGACAGGTCCATGACTCTACCCTAGGTACATGGCTTCTTCATCTATCGCTTCGTCAGCTCTCATCCGTCCATTGTCCCTCTCCCTTCATGTACAATTTCCGTTGTCATGCACTCCTACAGTCCTGGTTCCCATCTTTAATCTGCATGCGTTGCCGCTGATGGCCGTTCTGTTGGGTCACTGGACACAGCCGGTTAGCTCCCACCAAAGACATGGAAAGCATGATCTGGCCAACTTGTCCTGGCATAACAGGCCCGCGTCCCCATTGGGACTTGGCACGACAATATATCCTAGTTCTTCACTTCTTCTACAGCAGTAGCATGCTATCCGAACCACCACCTGCGAATCATCTACCAGCACTAAAACAAACCATTTCATAATGCAAACATATTCCGTTGAGGATGGAAAATAAAACCTGTTAAGCTACCTATGTGATCCAGCGTCCTCAAAAAGCATCTTGGCTTTACGTGTGGTGTACTTATATGAAAAATAAGAGATCTGTGGTGTTATTGCTAGAGAAAAACCAAGCAGGATATTCACGGAATTTAGTGGGGGTAGACAACCGAGGATGAACTCGGTGACTTTGGAGCCCATGCGTTCACACGGTCTAGGTCTCAATATTACATCAGAATCTATGTTATTGACAACAATAATGTGTTTTGTCACTTGTGTGCAAACTCGGACCAGCCATCTAATAAAACCTTTAAAATTGAAAAGATGGGGATTTATGGGCGAGTATATTTGTGCAAATGAGTTTGTCAGATGCACAAATTCAACAAAGAGAATAATGCACTAATTCCTGTCAAGAGAATGCATGAAAAGAAGAATATATTAACATGAGAAGTCTTCGTGTTAATTGAAAAAAATTAACATGAGAAGTCCTCGTGTTAATTCAAAAAAAATTACATGAGAACTGAAACATCTTGAGTAACGATGTTTGACTAATCTAAATTCTCAAAGCACTTTTCTTTCTCCACTGGGAACTAGTACAATGCCCGTGCGTTGCTACGGGTTTTTTAGCATTAATCTAATCATACGTAAATTTATGATGCGGAGGAGACGTATCAGACAACGCCCATCAGATTCAAAAACAAAGCGCCGAGGTAAATTTACATTGCACATTTACGTCAATTGGTCAACATGCTTGCCTTGACTCCAGGAATGCCTCCGGCTGATGGAGGTCGCCAGGTAGGGTTACGCTAATAGAAATATTTTGATTAGAAATCGATAGAAACTTTATGAAAAATAACGCCTAGCTTGGAGCCTTGCACTTGCAAAGCCAGAGATGTGGTCCACGTCCATGGGCGAGGAAGGGAATTGTAGGAAAAATTGGATACACTTATATTAGTATTTCAGGTCTGCCCAATACATAGTGTTCCTGATATTTTGGATATTTTACGCCAAGTTTCTTACTAAACACAACAGGCCTTTCGCAATCTAAGAGGCTTCTTTGGTTTTGGGTGGTTCAACAAGAGGTATTGCTTCAACATGCTGTTTCCCAGTCGAAGCTCTCTTCTTCCGACTGTCCTAGATAGGGGCAAGAATATGTTGAGAGATAAGAATAAATGCTAGTAGTAAATAGGACAAAATCGTAGTTAATCCAACAAGTTTCTTGGCAAAATTTCTGATCACAAAAACGGAAAATTCATGTTGTGTGATTACAGCGGCAGTACACATAGGAGTGAGTCCATTCTGAAGCATCTGCCCAATACGGGGGCAAGATGTGAAGTTACATCAATATACTTGCAAACATAAGACAGAGCACAGACTTCATATCTTTGTTATCGGCTAGAGCTTCAGCTCCGATCCCTAAGTTAATATTCACATCTTCTCAGTAACAATGCAGTTATGCCCAACTTCTGGTCACACAAGGATCATGGACTGATTACAGGTCACGATTACAACATGAGCACAAGAGCAAGCATAGACATGCCAAACGACAGAATATGCGTTGACTGAATAACCTGCACGGAAGGCATTAGCACTACATTAATGTCCCTAAAATCTACACCAAAAATGTAGCAAAAATCCTGACAATTACTCTCTCCGTCCTATAATGTAAGACATTTTTTGACACTACACCAGTGTCAAAAAATGTCTTACATTATGGGACGAAGGGAGTAGAATATATTGCAAAACAGAATGCCAAAGACAGTTCAATATATATTACCAATGCAACTCAGTTATCAACAAAATGAGCTAACTAATTTAACTGGGCAAAAATGGATTTGATTGTGGTAACCAGTTAGAACACAAGGTAACAGTGTCTCACGTGCTTGAGGCTGGTGCGGGGTAGGTTGGACCTAGCGAAGGACTGGATCCATCGGTGTGATTTATGCGGCCATATCTATCTGCAAGGGCGAATAGCGCGATGGTCATCGAAGAAGCATTAGAGCAAAAAGTCCTCGTGAACCTTTGGTTCTGTGGAGGGCAGGTAAAAGGAAAATTTTGTTCCAAAATTATTTGATAACAAGTTAAGTTCGAATGTGAAATTTGAGATTACAACAGTACAAAAATAACTATGAAATGCTGAGGATCATCTCCCTTTAGAAATGTCATCAATTAAGAATGCTAAAAAGATCATCACAAATTACCTGAAGGCCTTATCTCTGTTGTAAAGAGATGATTGTGGTTGCTTCGGCTATAAGGTTGCAACATTTTTGACCGCAGTGGGGTTCCCCCGCTCCCCTCCCGCCGCCGCCGCCCCTCCCGCCGCCACCGGCCGTCGGCCCCGCCCCCAGCCTCCGCCTCCCTTCCGCCCTACCTCCCCTCCGTCTAGGCCGCCTCGCGCCGCCTCCCCGGGAGGTGGCCGGGGCGGAGCTCACGCCCCTCGCCCGCGGGACCCCGCTTTCCCCATCTCCCCCCGCCGCCGTCGGCGGGCGCCCCCGGCGCTGGCCCGGGTGGTGCCGGCGGCGGCGGGCCTTCTAGTCCCCGCGTGCACGTGCTCCCTTCCTGGGGCAGGGAGGCGGCGGCGGTGCAGCCCGGCTTGGCTGCGGTCCGGCGGCCCTACGGTGGCGGCCGGCGGCCGGCGTGGTGACGGCGCCGCTCCTTGGCGGCGGGGCGGCGTGGTGGTGCCGGGTGGCCATCGACGCGCCCCCGGCCCAGATCCGGGCACGTCGGGCCCCATCTGGGCCCCTGGGGGCCGGCCCCCCGGCAGGGTCTCGTTGTCTGCGGCGCGGTGAGGAGGAGGAGCGGCTCGGACTTGGGGCGTCGGCGCCGATGGCGTGCCGGCAGCAGCGCGAAGGAGGGAGCTTTACGGGCCCACGAGGGTTCGGCGGGGCCTGTGGGCCTACGGGCCTGGTGTGCTCCTGCTATTGCGTCCGGACGGCTACTGTCGCTGACGGTGGAGGTGGGGCCCTCCCGCGTGCCGATGGTGCTGATGCCCTAGTCCCGGCTCTGATTCTTCGTCGTGCTGTCCTCACTTCGTGGTGCCGTGGTGAGATGGCATGGAGGCCTCATGACCGCGTTGGCGTAGGGTGGTGGTTGGTTTGCTGGCGGGATCCGGAGCGCCCGAGGTGCGGGTTGGGATCGGGGGAAACCCCTGTCGGCGTGGCCGACCCCGGCGCGGTGGCGCCTGTGGGTGCCGCCTGACCTTCCGGGAGGGCGTCGGGGGCTACTCTTCCTCTTGCCTCGTCATGTACCGGGGGAAACCCTTGGCAGCAGCGTCGTCATCATCGCTATCCTTCTTGGAGGTGTTGATTGGTGCCGGCGCTTCGGAGTCTTGGAGCCTAGTGGATGAGCCCGGTGGGCCTAGCGATCGCGAGGCTTCTTCGTTTTTGTTGATCCGCCGTTATCGGCATTTGTTTCTTTTGCTCTTTCTCTGTTGTTTCTTTTGGGCGTGACTGTGCTACTTCCGCCCCAGCACCTATCCCTGTATGATTCGGTTGGTTGCTTTGTATACAAAGCGGGGGAAAACCCTTTTTCGGTAAAGAGATGATTGTAGGGGCACTTATACAAAGACAATGTCTTCTCCTCAAAGTGCACGGCCGACGCGGAATTTGCTGCCTTCAGCCTGTCCTAATTTTGCCATGCACCCCATGTCTGATTATCCACAAGAGCGCTGACAAACAACGAATAAGCTCGACCATGAAACAGAGAGACAATAAATTTACGAGGAAGGTAATTTTCTGTTATTGGCAAAACATTTGATAATTGATTAAACCCAACACCAACCACTACTTTGTCGCGCATCTACTGCCCAAATCGCAGCTTCTCTTATAGATCATAAGCGTGTGTGTGTGTGTGTGTGCGCGCGCGCGTGCGTGTGTGCGTGTAGGTGCGTGTGGGTGCGTGTGTGCGCGTGCGTGCGTGTGCATGTGTGTGTGTGTGTGTGTGTGTGTGTGTGTGTGTGTGTGTGTGTGTGTGTGTGTGTGGGCGCGCGCGCGCGTGCGTGTGTGTGTGTGGTATCTCTAAATCGAATAAACCTCCAAGTATGCAATTCATGAGCACAAAACAGAAATTATAGTTCAGTATCTCTAAAAAATGAAGCGGGAGGAGAGAAATCATGACTCACCTCACCCAACAACAAGGTGGAAACTGCAACCCAAGAAAAAGATGCCCTTCCCTCTCTTGGTGAAGAGCATGCATGCCTCCAGGAGGTGCCGACCTCAATCTCCTTCCTTCCTTGGATGTGCTATCTAATTACAAATTCCAGAAAAAAAATACAAATCATCTAAAGGGGATTACTTTCCAGTAGTCAGGGGCGCAAAATGCAGCCATGACACACCTATTATACACATGCATTCACCTTTAAGAGTGACTAATCAGTAATCACTAAAAGGGAGTAGGAAATAAACAAAATACTCGTATTACTGTTAAGAGGTGAATAAAACATATCATTTTTTAGGCTTTTGCAACCAGTGGCAAGAAACAAATACATGTGCATCCTACTGCTGATTCCTCACAATAATAACCTGCTTGATCAACACTGGTACAAAAATAAATATTATATAAACGAACTAATCTTGAAAAATGGTAGTTGGATTAAGAATCAATTAATTTGAAGAGACCAAGAATATTTGTGGAGATGGAAAAATGACTCCTCGTTGCCGTTCCAGCAAATAGGCTGTGAGCAAGTTAGTCTGCTACGGAATAAAAGAAATTACAGAGCTAACCAACGTGCAAGATTGATTTCTATAAAACAGGTTCACTTATATGCAATGGCATATGAGTGGTGGCAGGGTTATCTCACCACGGAAAAGGATTCTGAATCCCATCTCGCCGCAGAGTCCACACACCACAGCTCGCTGCAAAGGCTATCTCGGCGCCTGCCTCGAAGACATGAGCAGGGGCGCTTGAGCGGCCGGCATGGAGTTGACGAGCACGTGCTCGGAGGCTTGTTCTCCTCTCCGGGATCAGTCTGGACAAGGAGTAGCGTGAACCTCAGAGGAAGATCCCATTGTTGGTCGGGCTCAGGGAGCTTTTCGAGGAGCGGAAGTAATGGAGCAGCAGTTATAATGATTGGTCCCCACCGTCCACCACCTCTTCATCCGACTTGCAGGTGGGCCGAGATCGTGGTACGATGGTGGCCGAAGCTTAACGCCACGAAGCCTACCTTCCAACCATCATGTGGTCGCGCCCACCCGCCGCCGCTCACTGGTCTGCCGTGAACAACTGCCTTCCACACGTACAAGCAAGCAGCAGGCAGCCAGTCACCGTCGAAACCGCCGCTCTTCATGCGTGATTAGAATATGAACGGAAGAGACCTAGGAGTGGGCTAAAAGAAAAGGAAAATTTTATCGGTGCGAAAAGAAAAATTACCTCGCTGCCTTTGCCGTGGAGCAACAATGTGGCATGCTGGAGCGATCGGTATAATATCACACAAAATCTTACTTGAAAACAACATCTCTGGTAAAATCTCCACATCATTGACCTCATCGGGTTTCAAGTATATCTTTCTCTCCTGGCATATACTCTGTATTAAATTAAGATGAATGAGCATCAACCACTCTAGTCTCAAGTAAAAGAATGAAACATTACTTCTGAAAGAACTACAAAAGAACGGTGTGCAGGAGCTTACTTCAAAACAACATCTCTGGTACAATCTCCACTGAAATAGCCATCTATTGAGTTTCCTTGATGACCCCTAGCAAGAATCAGTGCAAGATTGTTGGCCACTAAAAAATTAGGTACGCGACATTCAAGTAGAGACCGAAAAGTATCAAAACACCTAGCAGAAGTCATGCAACCTTCAACCATGATAAAGGAACACCCTTTAACTAAGACCGCATTTAATGGACTAAAATTATTGATAATAGCTAGGTCTTACCATAAGCGATCTGCTGTCAAATATTTTGCACTCTTATGTTGTCAATTATCAAGATAAAACGTCTCTAGACAGTCATTTCTACAAAACACACCAAGTGACATTACAAAGAGCACCGCAAGTGATGCTCCAACGGGTAGCCAATGGATAAACCTACACCTGCCAGGGCACCTTGGGTGCTAGCTAGTCTTGCTTCAGAAAAGGTAATGGTTTCAAGAATCGAGCGAATGGATCATCCAAGGCTGAGAGCATTTTCTTTGCTGCGGCATCTGAAAGAAAATGTGGGATAAGAAAATTCAATCAGACAGCGTAAGAACTGTAAAAACACAACATCTCTCAGTTCTGCACAGAATCAATGCTTTATATATCTAAGTGGTTCGTTATGTTTCTGACAAAATTTCAGATTCAACCAAAGCAAATACAACACATATTACTGCATTTGATCCAATTATCAAATTCAGTCGTATTTTCTAAATATGAAGACTTGCAAAAGTGTGAGCCGTTGAGGCAGCTGATAAATTATATGATTCGTTATATGATAAATTAAGTGAATTTTTGTATGAATCACTGTGATTCTACCTACCATTCTATTAGTATTGTGATTTCCTTTATCCATTGAACTCACACCTCACGTGGACTTAGGGTCGAGGAACGTGAGAAACGAAATCCCAGACCAACAGTACAATCATGTGCCTTTTAATTCCTACAACAATTATCCGATTTGCAAGAGAATAGTTTCTCCTCAGATCACACAACTCCTGTATAATAACAGAACCATATTTATCAATCTTCAAGTCGATGACCTGAAGCAAATTAGTGGTAGCAGTGACAATGAGTTTTGATCAAGGAATATATGTCTATATACTTGAAGCAAACAAAACACAAATATATCCAGTTTAAGGAGTTTAGCTATCACCTCATTAATTTGACCTCAACTTCTTTGGTGCTATAGCACATGTTTTTGCCAACAAGTGTTGTGAGGTGAATGTATTGATATCAAGTACTTTTAGTGCCATGGATAATCGTTAATGGCCAACAATCTGGTGCAAAAACAACTTAACAAAATGTTTAGATCATACTTTTATATAGGAATTATTAAGAGGGCTATTACTATGTACTACCTGTGTATTGTGTAAAAAAATGTTCAGATCATTTTACCTTTAAGGCTGCTGTAATCTGCTCTAATCTGCTATACACTCTGATAGTTTCGAATATAGTTCAGTAGGCATAAGCCCGCCGTAGTTCCCTGTCAAGAAAAAAAGTGTGTTGGCAATGGAATCTTATCAAAACTGTAAAGTAAAACACACACCACTGAAGAAATCAATCTTTAAGAAAGAAAAAGATAGTACCTTAGTCAGTACAGCTATCACTGAAAAGTAGTTCCCAAGTATAAGTGATGGCCAAGCCTCATTTATTTACAACGGGCCATCATATTGACAAGTAGCGGAAAATATAAATCAAGTCGTTGCCGACTCTGTATGGAGAAAATATCAGATATAGCCTACTCTTATTGATTTGGAGTATCCCATATTAAGTGTAAGCGCCATTTGCTGAAGGACTATTTGCAGAACAGAAGATTTCAATACTATGGGAATATTATATTGCATAGCTGACCATCTAATTATTCGGAAATCTATAATTCTAGAAGCACAATCAATTCAAGAATATTAACACCGTGCCGAATGCTGAAAACTTTTGTTGGCCAATGACCACCAACATGTTTTCAGAAAATTGTGACACAAGCAGTATATGCAAATACAATGGTAGTTTTTCGACCTGCTATGTGAATGACACACAAGTTCATACCATTTTACTAAGCTGACAATGTTCACATAGTTCAGGCATCAAGACCGAATGGTAAAGTAACTGAAACAAAGACAAACTGAAAGGCTTCACAAAGTTCTGTTGTCAGTTTTGAACAGGAAATGATAGACAAAGAAGCTTGGAGCCTTTTGAGCCGACTAAAATTACTTAAATACTTCACCATAAGGTCCATAAGAACTTGAAATCAGGTAAATGTGGATTTGTTTTTTTTAGATGGCAGATGTGAAATTTAGTGGGAAAGAGAGCACTTAATGATAAACCAAATCATGTACATGTGAGGCCAGGCACAACACTTTCTGTAACATATCCCCACTATCTAGATTATCATACTACAAGCATTTCACAAATTGTTAAACAACCATACAAAGGAACAGAGATATGCCCCCGCACACGGTACACTCCCCTTGAGAAAACTATAAAAGGGTCTTTCCGTCCTATGTGTTGACTCGCTTAAACTAATCAGCATTAGATGAGAATTAGATGGACTACAGGTAATCAAGCTAATTGCTTCGGAATTCAACTATGCGACGTGTGGTTGGATCACACATACTGTACCTTGTGGATATGTCAAGCGAATCATCAACTAAACATACAACAAACAGAACAGCACAATTCATCTACCCACCAAAGTGACAGACATTGATCACCGAGATTGAAAAATCATCAGAGATACACACTAAAAGGGACAACAAAAACAAGCACCAATTGGCATACATATTTGACGCACCTCTTCCTTTGAACTGCATGTATGTGGCGCACACGACGCCCACCGGAAGTTTGGCGAAGTTCCTATAGACAGAGGGGAAGCAAAGAGTAAGCCCAATTTGAGCGTTTTCAAGAGGAAATTCATCCTTTATTACTTTTTCTGATGGAGCGAGACTCAAAAGAACAAAATCTTGCACTCAGTGTATCAGGAGGTAGTGCGTGGATGCCATCTGCGGTGACCAACGCATCCACCACCCGAAGCGCCGCGCCTGGAGCGCGCCCATGTAGGCGGCCGCATCAGCCCGCATCCCCGCTGGCGTCGAGCGCGAGGGAGACGGCGAGCTCGCCCCCGCCCTCCTCCGCCAGAGAGAGCTCGCCGGCGGCGGAGGCGAGGAGCTGCTGGTCCTGGGCGGTCTTGCCGGAGAGCAGGAGGAACGTGGTGGCGGCTGGGGCTCCGCCGCTGCTGCTATGCTCGACTGCGGGAGCGGGAGCGGTGACCTGGCGCGCACATCGGTGGGGAGGCTGGCCAGCGGCGGCGGCGGCTCCAATCGGTCCTCGGCGGCGGCGGTCGGATCTCGGCGGCGGCTCGTATTGGAGTAGAGATGGGATCGAGAGGAGTCGGCAATGAAGGATGGGATCGATGGAGCGTTTTTTCTGCCGGGTGTGGGGTTTTTTTGGCCTGCGTGGGGTGGGGTGGGGGAGAGGACGAAAAAAAACCGGACGAAAAATGGTGGGACGAAAATAAAAACCGGAACGCAACCTCCAACTGAGACATTAGGAGTAGAGATAGCACAGGCTGCACATGCAATTGCCTTTGGAATTTCTCTCCAGACTTCATCACGCTGGTCTCCATCGCTGACATACAGAATCAAAATCACACATGAAAGTTGATCAATCTGCTAATCTGTATGTTGGGCGCCATGAGTGATCTGGCTCTCCAACCTTGATGGGGAGCCTAGTTGATGCCATGCCGCAGATGGGAATAGCATAGGCTGCAGATGTGGTTGCTGTTGGAATTCCTCCATCACGGCTCCTCTCCATTGCTGACGTACAGAAGATTATCTGGCTCCTCCACCCTGATGAGGAGGCTCGTTGAGGTTGTTAGGTTGAATTCAAGGTAGACCAAGGTCCATGACGCATGCCGTGCAAATCAACTGCGGGGAGTACCGTGAAGAGGAAGGAACGTGTAGTGTAGGAGATAGAGATTTCCTTTTATTTTTTAGAAAGAGATATAGATTGCTTTAATTAGGAAAGCAATAAACGATGGAGTAGTATTAGGATCGTGTGCTTTTTTATTTAAGGAAAGGATCGTGTGTTTGGCAGAATGATTTCTTTTTATTTTTAAATAGAGATATAGTTGCTTTAATTAGGAAAGTAAGAAACGATGGAGTTGTATTAGGATCGTTTGTTTTTTTAGGAAAGGATCGCGTGATTAATGGAATCTATTTTAACAACCGAGCATGAATGTGGGCCTTGGAGCAATCTTTTTCCACGACCATCTCTCCACCGTAATAACAGGGCATCTTTTTTTTTTACAAAACTTGTATGAGTTAATCTAGACCTAATAACATGGTCCCATTAGATGTACGTCTCCTATTTGCAGAGTAACTCGGGAATTAATAGGTGTCATTTTTTTCCTTGAGAGCAATAGATAAATAGATAGATTAGATCTACACCGTAATAACTCGGTTCCATCAGATTAATGGCTCTTAATTACTAATTAGCGTGGGAATTTCTAGGGAGTCTAGGATTAGTAGATGTATAGATGTATAGATGTATAGATAGATAGATGTATAGATGTATAGATGTTGGCCCTGTCCGGGCTGCCAAGTACAGTACTTCACAGCGACACGCTGACAAACTCGACTAAGTTCCTTTACATCGAGATGCACCGTAGCACACGAAGCTGGCTTCCAATGACTTGGTCACGTGCTAGAACACGTAAAAACTAACTGCCTCGGCCTATCAAGTCGAGCTACTATCCGGCTGACTCGCAAACGCACGCACACAAACACGCTAGATCAATTGGATTGCCACAGGTACGTCTCGTACCTGTTCTTTCTTTATTGCTTCACAACTCAGCGGTTGATGGATACACGAGTATATATAACACGAGAATAGCAAGGTAAGTAAGCACTCCAGGAAGGCCGGGAAGTGAAAATCTCCCCATTTTTTAGGAGCCATTTTTTAAGGGAGGATCTGGCGTTGGCGACCCCTTAGGTCAGCGGCACTGTTTCAGCCGCCGCCGGCCACTCCGGCCGGGCCGCCCCTACACGTTTCTTCGCCATGTCCAAGGCAGATCGCGCTGCCGCGCGCGTGGATCTTCGGAATGATCGCCTAATAGCCCGATGGGCGGCTACTTTTCGGGCGAGTCTGATCTCGTCAAGGATACCAACACACACTGGATCGGTGTCTCTTTCTCCATCTGGTCGTCTTGCTCTCTCTGATGAAGAGGGAATTGTCGTCGATGCACGACTGCTCAGGGAAGACGAATCTGTGTCGATTGGTGATATCATTTCGTTCCCCTGTTATGAAGCCATTGTTGGTGAGCATAAGCGGATGAGGAGGCCGCCCCAGGCGACTCAGGTGGTGACTATGGCGTCCACCGCGGCTGCGTCGCTGGTGGCAGACTCCGGTGCGGGGCGCGTCGGCGGAAGATTCTGGGCCCTCGCTGATCCCGATGAGGATGACGACGACGATGCCGGTGACTCGCCGGAGTACTCGCCGACGCCTTCGTCGATTATCTGTGAGGCATTCGATCCAGGGTACTCGGAAGATGAGGTTGCGGCGATCGTGGATGGGGTGGTGCCACTCGACGATCCGGCGCGGCAAGGGCTTCGATCGGAAGACAGACACGAGATTCTTCGGCGCGTTGTACACCGACGAACCTCGGCGGCGGCGAGCCGGCCGTGGAAGGGACCTATTCCGAAGGTGTGTCTTCCTAAACCTGTTCTTTCCGATTTCATCACTGATAATTCATGGAAGATAGTAAGGAGAAAGAAGGCTCGGCGGTCGTCGGCGGCCACGGTGCCGGCGCCGGCGATCGACCGCAGCGCTCAGATCCGAGATCACAGGATCGCTCGTTTGAATGACTTGCTGGGCCGTGAGTTGGGTCGTTTGGTGGGTGGGCCGGTTCTGAGTGAACCGGCCAAGTTAGATGTTGGGCTTCTGGACGCTGGGTATGAGGCCCGGTCTGATCCACAGCCAACAACTACACACCCATGCACACGTACGGTTCGAGCTAGGGTTCGGCACGGTGGCGGACGACCGCGCTTTGTTGATCGTGGCGGAGGACGGGCTGCTCGAATACCTCCCCCCCTGGCGATGGCGGGACGTGGGGTTTTTCCGGGCGCGGTCACTGGGGTTCCTCCGGGCGCGGCGGGCCGAGGAGGGCCTTCGCAGGCGCCGGCTGCTGGTCGCAGCGGCGGCGGCGCCCCTGCGGGCACAGGTGGCGGCGGCGCCGGCGTGCCGCTAGCTGCCGGCCGTGGTGGCACGCCTCCACCCCTGCGAGCGGATCCTGCTGCGGGGCGTGTTGCTGGCGGCCAACGGGCAGTAGTGGGCGGGGCCAAGATCACTACAGCGGGCCGCGGTGTGGCTGCTCCGGCTGGGTTCCGCCCGACCGTGCCGGTGATCACAGCGGCGGGGTGTGGTGGTCCTAGGCCGACGGTGCCGACGACTGGAGTTGCAGCGGGCCGAGGTGCACCGGCACGGCCGCCTCTGGGTGCCCATGGCCTGCCCCCTGTGGTGCTTGTGGGAGCTAGACCGCCGCACTTTGTGGCTAGGCAAGTCAGCGATGCGGCGACGCCGGTGCTGCAGCAGGCTCAGCCACCTCCGGTTCCGGCTAAGGTGGATGTTCGAGCAGTACCTCGAGGACAGTGGGGTGACGACGGTTACAATGCATATGGTGATGGACAGCACCGGGGATCCTCGTCTACGGGTGGCGGACGGGGATATGCCTGGCAGAGTGATGGTTTGGCTGAGAGGCCTTTCTTGGGGCCGTCTGGTGGTTTTGTCGAAGGGGCGACTGGGCCAGCTAATCGTAACCGAGGCGGGTTCCGCGGCTATCGTGGCCGAGGAGGCCGAGGGGGTCGGTACCGTCCAAGACAACATCATACTACGGTTGAGACGGTAGTCGATGCTATTGCTGAGGAGACAGACTTGGCTTGCCAGGCGATGGATGTAGTGACGGAACCGGCCGCTGTAGAGGTTCCGGTCGACGCCGAGACTCAGGCTATGTCGGCGGACGGCTCTGACAGATCTGAGGTCGACAGGGCTGCAAAGTTTGCTAAGAAAAAGGAAAGAATGCTTTGTTATAGATGTGGCGATAAGGGTCATTTTATTGCTGAGTGTGTGGCTGTTCTTTGTGATTCTTGTGGTAAGCCTGCACACGAGTCTGGAGTGTGTCCGATGGTGCGGGAGCAGAGACCGAGCCTCATGACATATGGTGTCTTTTGTTCTGAACTCACATTTTTTGAGTCGCCGACTGAGAGGGAGGTTCCTCAGGAGGAGCACAGTACGACAACTGGGATAGTGAAAGTGACTAGAGGGCAAGTGTCCGAGGCTCAGATTATTCAGCGTCTCCGGGAGCTGGCACCAGGTGACTTCCATTGGGAGCTTGTCAGGCTAGAGACCAACAGTTTCAGGGTTCAGTTCCCAACTGTGGAGGACCTACAGAGGTTGCTGAGCTTTGGGATGTGTAAGGTCCTAGGTACAGAGGCCATACTTGAGTTCCAGGAGTGGAAGCTGGTTGAGCCCCAGGGTACACCCCTTATCCAGGCCTGGTTGCGCTTTTCGGGGGCTCCGTCTGAGTTACTGCGGGACGCCAGGGTGGTTGCTAGTCTCGGTATTATGGTGGGTAAGACTGAGCGAGTCGATATGGATTTTACTCGAGCTCATGGGATTGCTCGCCTGTTGGTCAGTATTCTGGACATCGACTATGTGCCCGACATGGTTAAGTGGGCTTTTCGAGGGCAGGTATACACTCTTGAGATTTAGTTTGAGGATGATAGCCTCTTCGCCGAGGCTCCAGCTGCCACTGGTGATGACATGAGTGAAGGTGACGATGATACAGCTGGTAAGGAAAAAATGGCCGATGATTCTGTGAGTGAGATGGCCAAGAGGCCGGAGCCGACGAGTAAGGCAGCAGGAGGAGGGATGGCGCCTGGAGCGTCTGTGCCGTCGACCACTTTGCGATTTGGTTCCTTTAGTCCTGCGTCCGCTCCTCCTAGACTGTGGAGTGAGCGGGTGGAGTCTATTGAGGAGTTTGAGTATTCTTTACCGGCGTTGGATTTTGAGGTTGCGGGTGTGGAGGTTTCGGGTGGGGGAGCGAGGTTGGATATTGACTCGACTACTTCCGCGTGTGGTGACGTGGCTGTGGTGCAGGCGGGGGGTCCGATCGCATCTGGGGGTCCGGATCAGGGTTCTTTGGAGCCCCCCCCTCAGTCTCCAGTTGGGGAGCCGGGCCTGATGGCCCCATCTCCTCTCACGCCTTTGGTTGGGCGATCACTGCAGGCGGATGCGCAGGTTCGGCGGGAGGGCGTGGGGCAGGTGGCCTCAACGCTCCCGTCTGCCTCGGTGACCGAGGGGGGCGCCCCGGTCGGGACTGCGGCGTGCACTCCGGACAGGCGGTCCGGGGTGGATGGGGGGAGGGGGCAGGTGGCCTTCGCCTCCCCAGTGCTGGACTCGGCGCTCTCACCTGGTAATGGCGACCGGGTGGATGTTCGGGGAGTGACAGGCGGTCGCTCTCCGGATAAATTCTCGCGGGAGGAGGTCATTATGTTTGGCGGGATCCCGGACCAGGCAGCTGAGGGTCGACGTATGAGTTGTCGGCTTCAGAGCCATCCGGAGGTGGACGACATGCAGCAGCGCTGTGCCGTGAGGGCGGCCAAGCTTCGTGAAGTCCAAGTCACTACTGGTATGTCCGTTAATACTTCCAATACTATTATGCATTTCTCGCATGATCAAATTATGGATAAGGCACAACAATTAGGAATTTCACTTGGTAGAGATGAGGGTGAAGTTACTAATTCTGTTAACGATTTGCTAGATCTAGAAGCCGAGAGGGCTTTAGAAGTAATTCGTAACTTAGCTGCGGTCAAACCTATGAATGACTCTGAGATTGATGCCTTGGGAGTTCGAGTACTTGATAATTTTTGTGATGATCTAGCACCGCCCCTCCAGGAGCCGGAGGAGGAGGATGAGAATATTGGGATGGAAGTAGATAATCCATCGGTTACGGGCACTTTGGACCGGGAGGGCACGACCAGCCCTAAGCGCAAGTGGAAGCGCAAAACTTACCCGATGTCCGCAGTCCGTAGGAGTGCTAGGATTCGCACGGCTAAAAAATTTCATGATGACATATGAGAGGGATCTTTTGGAATAGGAGAGGTCTTAAGGACTTGGCTAAAAGGAGGTTCCTTGCGGAGGCATCTATTGAGCATAGTTTGGACTTTATTGCCCTGTCGGAAACGGGTCGAGCAAATTTCTCACCTCAATTTCTCAATACATTGTCGGGAGGGATTGAGTTTGACTGGCATTGTCTGCCGCCGAGAGGCAGGTCGGGGGGAATCTTACTGGGTGTTAGATGTGACTCTCTTGAAGTTCGAAGTGTGGTCATGGGGGATTTTGCTGTTAAGTTCAGGGTGCGGTCCAAACAGGATGGTTTTGACTGGGCTTTGGTGGCCGTGTACGGGGCAACGCAGGCCGAGTTCAAACCAGATTTCCTGGCAGACCTTGTTAGAGTCTGTGGGTCTGAGCAGCTACCAATTCTGGTTGGGGGTGATTTCAACATAATTAGAAGATGCGATGAAAAGAATAATGACAATTTCGATGGGAGATGGTCATTTATGTTTAATACCATTATTGAAAGCTTAGATTTGAGAGAAATTGAGCTTTCAGGTAGGAAGTTCACATGGGCTAATGCGATGCCAAATCCAACGTACGAGAAGTTGGATCGGGTTCTGGCTAGTGTTGCTTGGGAACAGAAGTTCCCCGTGGTAACTGTTCAGGCGCTCTCTCTCGGGATCTCTGATCACACGCCTTTGTTGCTCGATTCTGGTGGGGCTACCTACTCGGGTAACAAAAATGTTTTCTCTTTCGAGATGGCGTGGTTTGAAAGAGAAGGATTTTTGGATCTTGTTGCCAGAGAATGGGCTAAAGATGTAGGAGGTAGAAGTGCCATTGAGCGGTGGCAGAACAAGATTAGGCATCTCCGTAGCTTCCTTCGTGGGTGGGCTAAACATCTAGGTGGAGTGTATAAGGTCGAGAAGGAACGACTCCTTTCACTTATACAAACCTTAGATGTAAAAGCAGAAACTACGATTCTGTTACCCACTGAGCTTCATATTAAGCATGAGGCTGAGATGAGGCTGAAGGAATTGCTCCGTGAGGAAGAATTAAAGTGGGCATTGCGGGCAAAGGTGAGAAAAGTTGTCCAGGGGGATGCGAACACCCAGTTCTTCCACATGATTGCCAATGGCAAGCACAGGAAGAAGAGGATCTTCCAGCTGGAGCAAGATGAGGGTACAAAATAGTTGGCCAGGACAACCTGAAAACATACATTACTGAATATTACAAAAGGTTGTTTGGACCACCTGAGGAGAGCTGTGTATCCCTGGATGAGTCTAGGATTAGCGAAATCCCTCAACTTTCTTCTGTGGAGAACGATGTGTTAACTGCCCCTTTCTCGGAAAAGGAAGTGTTCGAGGCTATTGCCAAGATGAAATGCAATAAGGCTCCGGGGCCGGATGGTTTCCCGGCTGAGTTTTACAAGAAGTGTTGGCATATTATCAAAGGGGACCTGATGCCGATGTTCCATGATTTGTTCTCGGGACACTTGCAGCTGTTCCAACTTAATTTTGGAACGATAACGTTGTTGCCTAAGAAAACAGATGCCGTGAGAATTGAACAATTTCGGCCTATCTGCCTACTCAACGTCAGTTTCAAAATCTTTACCAAGGTTGGCACGATCAGGCTTACTCAGATAGCGCACGCTGTAGTTCAACCTTCGCAAACGGCTTTCATGCCGGATAGGAACATCCTCGAGGGGGTTGTGGTCCTACATGAAACGCTTCATGAAATTCATACGAAAAAACTAGATGGGGTTATTTTCAAAGTGGATTTCGAGAAGGCCTATGATAAAGTCAAATGGCCGTTCCTCCAGCAAGCTTTACGAATGAAGGGATTTGATGAGCGCTGGAGACAACAAGTGGAAACGTGCACGCAAAAAGGCAGTGTTGGCATTAAAGTCAATGATGACATAGGCCACTATTTCCGAACGCACAAGGGTCTGAGACAGGGCGATCCTATGTCGCCTATTCTGTTCAATATTGTGGTTGATATGTTAGCGATCCTGATTGGGAGGGCGAAAGAGGCCGGTCAGGTGGAGGGAGTGGTGCCTCATCTGGTTGATGGTGGTTTATCCATCCTGCAATACGCTGATGATACAATTATTTTTATGGAACATGATTTGGCCAAAGCGAGGAACATGAAGCTAGTATTATGCCTTTTTGAACAATTGTCTGGGCTGAAGATTAATTTCCATAAAAGTGAGTTGTTCTGTTTTGGTAGAGCGAAAGACGAACAGGAAGCTTATACACAATTGTTCGGGTGTGAGAGTGGGTCTCTTCCTTTCACTTATCTCGGTATTCCAATACACCATCGTAAGTTAACGAATGCTGAGTGGAAGTGCATCGAGGATAGATTTGAGAAGAAACAAAGCTGTTGGAAAGGAAAACTCATGTCTTATGGAGGCCGGTTGATTCTGATTAACTCGGTGCTCACGAATTTACCTATGTTTCTGCTATCTTTCTTCGAAGTACCAGTTGGGGTGAGGAAAAGACTAGACTTTTATCGTTCTCGCTTCTTCTGGCAGAGTGATGAGTCTAAGAGGAAGTACAGATTGGCCAAATGGGATATTATTTGCAGACCAAAGGACCAAGGAGGACTTGGTATTGAAAATCTTGAAGTCAAAAATAAATGCCTCCTGAGTAAGTGGCTGTTTAAGTTGTCTTCTGAGACAGAGGCAACTTGGGCGCAGATTTTACGTAGTAAATATCTGTACTCAAAGACTTTATCCCAAGTCACTATGAGACCTACAGATTCGCCGTTCTGGAAAGGGCTAATGAGGGTTAAAGCCGCTTTTTTTAACAGAACGAAATGTATTGTTGGTAATGGAGATGACACGCTATTCTGGGAGGATACGTGGCTGGGTGACACGCCTTTGGCTTCACAATGTCCAACACTATATCGTATTGTTCAGCGTAGGGATGCTCTTGTTGCCACAGTAATGCAGTCTATTCCCCTCAACATACAGTTTAGGAGAGTGCTTGTTGGACCTAGATGGGAAGCATGGCTTCACTTGGTCCGTAGGCTGATGGATGTGCAGCTAAACCCTCAGCCCGACCAGTTGTGTTGGAAACTAACTAAAACTGGGGTGTTCACGGTCAAGTCGATGTATATTGATATTATTAATTCATCCGTGATACCTACGTCCAAGGAAGTCTGGAACGTTAAGGTTCCTTTGAAGATTAAAGTGTTTATGTGGTTTGTGCATAAACTAGTTATTCTTACAAAGGACAATCTAGTTAAGCGCAACTGGACAGGATCTACTAGGTGTAGCTTCTGTGATCGGGATGAGACTATCAAGCATTTATTTTTTGATTGCCCGTTGGCACAAGGGTTGTGGCGCACCGTGCAAATTGCCTTCAATATTACTCCACCGAGATCGGTAAACACGTTATTTGGGGCGTGGCTGCTTGGGATGGAGCCCGAAACAGCCAGACACATTCGTGTAGGAGTATGTGCGTTATTATGGGCAATTTGGAATTGCAGGAATGATTTGGTTTTTAACAGGACAACAAATACTCATTTTTTGCAGGTGTTGTTCCGGGCTACGGCACTGATCCGTACTTGGTCCTTACTCACTCCGACGGAGGCCAGGGAGCGTTTGGTTACTGGATCTGTCCGGTGGGAGACGGTAGCGCGGGATATCTTCAACCGGTTTGGATGGCGATCATGTAATAGGATAGGCATCTAGTTTACCTACCTGATATTATGCCAGCCGGTTTGTGGCTTATCTCATTTCTGCCTTACAGTCGATGCTCTATGTGAGCTATAGGCTGCCTTTATTCCTTTGTTTGTAAGACTTCTGTTCAGAACCTCTTTATTTGGTTAATAAGAAAGGCCGTATGCATCGATCTGATGCAGAGGCCGGGGAATACCCCTTTTCTAAAAAAAATAAAAAAAATATAACACTAAAGCTAACTAGCACTGGTCCTACTCGGTGACGACTTAGTCCCACGCGTACACATGTATTTAACCGAACAGGACACAAGTGCACTTCGTGTTTAACTCTTACAGCCCACACTGACTAATAATTGCTCAAAGAAGTTACGAGGACCAGGTAGTTGAGGCATGAGAATTGGAAGGCTAACTCGTGAAACATTTTAATAATAGGGCGGTGAGGGATGAGAATTATGAGGGAATTGTTTTACGGAGAAGAACTTGATACTTTGTCATAACTTATTTTATCATCACTGTGAGCAACTCCAACAGTTTTCCTATCTCTAAAATAACCGCCGTTTATGGGAAGTTGGGGCCAAGAAACCTCCTCAACATTTTTCGTAAACTGGCCTTATCTTTAGGGAATACCGTAAAGTAGGTCTTTTCTCCCCGCTGATTTACGAAAGAGGACCTTCCCATATCTTTTTGGAGGAAAAAAAAACCCACCATGAAACATTCATGTGCAGCCCGCCGGTACGCAGCCACTCCACCGGATACTCGCCGGAGCGCCGCCGCCCATGCCAAAACGCTGCCGCAGCGCCACCGCCCGTGCCGGAAGAACGCTTCCCGTGTCGCCCCGCCGCCGCTGCCGTGCCGCCCACCGCCGCCGCGCCGTGCAACCATGACACTACCGCCTCTGCCCGCGGCCACACCACAACGTCTTGCCCCTCGCTGGTGGCCACCACACGCCGGTGTCACCGCCCATCGCCATCAGAGGACACCACTGGCACGCGGGTTCCTTGTAGGAGAATACAAAATTAGCTTGTTTTATTTAGTAAAAAGTAAATCAAAAAAATATTTAGAGGAAGAAATTTAAGGGAACTGACAAAAGTTGCTTCCAGACAACTTCCCCTAAAAGTGACGGGAAGCCAAAAAAAACTGGTTTTAGAGGACTTTTTAGAGGAACTTCCCCTTGTCATGCCCTCTTTCTCTCTTTATTTCTTTTTCTATTTCCCCTCCCGCTGTTACAAAACTCACGCACCTGCCTCTACTTATATATCCCAGCGCCCGACCCAAACATCCTATACCTACTTGTACATCAACTCCTAATATCACACGGACATTGACTCAAATCCTAAACCGGACTCTCCTAATCTAATCACCGGCAAGCTTGATCACAAGCCTAACATGACTCCAACTCCAACTTCATACGTAAAATACCTGGTACTTCTACTTAGATACACGGCTAGTTACTACTGCTAGCAGGACTCTTTGCTTAACATGACCACTTTGCAAACTAAACTTTAAACTTGTTTGGATTAACCTAACATTCACCCCCTAATCCAAACATCCGACATTTTACTCGACGAGACACGCAGACGATCGCCTCTTCATCTTGTCCTGCCGATTGCCTCCGGTGACGCGACTTACCGGACCACAACTTCTCTGTTCTTGCAACGATGGCCACCACCTCCGCCATATTTTGCTTCTTATGCCGACTTGCAGACTGAAAACAACGATTACCTGGACTACCAGCCACGCTACCACATCTTAGCATGCTACATGCCGACTAAACGCATAGCCTCATATAGGAACTCAACTAAACTGGTGCACATCCTCTTCACGTTGATCTTCCTCTTCTCATCGATTAATTGCACACGGGGAGTCACATCTCATCACCCGCCATGTCTTCAATCTCATCGCTTTGTTGTTGGTGACACAACTTACCAAATGCCGCTTTTCATCCGATAGCATCACAACTCGCCATATACGGGCAACTCAACTTCACTGTATATGAACTTGTAGGAACTCCACGACCATGAACGGAAACGCAAGGCACAATTTCCTTTTTCCATCCGCACTCGCTCACAATTCTCCTCCGCTAGTGACCCATCTCAACTACAGCAGAAGATTCACACACTCGAGCTCTTGGACGCACTTTACAAGAACTCATGTGCACACCTTGATGACAGCTCGCAACTTTGTCGCATCTTCACCTTGCATCCTCCAACGATGATCTCGATGATTTGCTCGGTGTTGCAACTTCAGCACCTTTATAGCCATCAACGATCGCCAACTCCTTGTCGCCGACAGCCTGTCACCCTCCTCCAGGTAGTTCCATCGAACAACCATCACCCGTTGCCTCGCTTGCGACAGCGTCCTCGCTGCCTTCTCTTCGTCGCTCCGCAGAACGACTACCGCTCGATTATCCACATCACTGCACCACCCAGCAACTATATCGCCCGTTCCTTCTTGTCACTACACCAGCGACAGTATCGCCCGCTCCTCTTTGTCGCTACAACAACGACTCTATTGCCCGCCCCGAGGCGCTAGCAAGGTCGCCACCCCGGGACAAGCGCAGCTTTACTCGAACCTTGCTCTGATACCAATCGTTGGAAATTCGCCCACATGATCGATCACATAAAATCACGACGAACACACACGCACAAAATATTAATAGCCAAGGGCCCTTGTCGTGCCCTCTTTCTCTCTTTGTTTCTTTTTCTATTTTCCCTCCCGCTGTTACAAAACTCACGCACCTGCCTCTACTTATATATCCCAGCGGCCGACCCAAACATCCTATACCTACTCGTACATCAACTCCTAACATCACACGGACATTGACTCAAGTCCTAAACCGGACTCTCCTAATCTAATCACCGGCAAGCTTGATCACAAGCCTAACATGACTCCAACTCCAACTTCTATACGTAAAATACCTGGTACTTCTACTTGGATACACGTCTAGTTACTACTGCTAGCCGGACTTGTTGCTTAACATGACCACTTTGCAAACTAAACTTTAAACTTGTTTGGGTTAACCTAACAATGTGGCCATTGTGTTGATCAACAAAACGAGAGATTACATCATGGCTACTCACATGAACCTGTAGTCTAGGGCCGGGATGGACTACTCATAACTCATATTGGGGTAGTGATGATCGAAGTTGATGAAGACAAGGATGAATCCCCCCCTCCATCTGCGACCAGATCAGGGCTGAAACGAGGATGACATCAAAATGGAAGGTGTGGCAGAGAAAAAATAATCTATAAATATGAGAGAGGATAGAAGGGGTATATAAGGATTGCGGCTAGGGGAGATCACATGGGTTGCGCTAGGGCTCCTAGACACCCAGCGCCCTAGGGCGCATATGCAGTGCATTTGGGCCATGTGTTGCCCTTGCCCTGCCTCTTGGCTGCAATGCTCTATCGGACATCCTAAGTGCCTCTAGATTTTTCAGATTTTCTGAGGTTTGTAATTTTTTTCTTGAAAGATACAAACAATAGAAAAGAAGAACGGACACCACACTGAAGTAATAAGTTAGTTTCAGAATTTTTTCAAAAACATTGCATAAATGATGGATAATAGACATTAAACATACAAAAAAATTACATACCTTGGAGAAGTATAAGTCAGCCAATAGCCATACACGCATATACTGGACTAATTATCCTCTAGTTTTCACCTGAAACTGATGACGACAAACTGGTTTGGAACAATGCCGGCATATGCAGACTTCTAATATTAAAAATATGTATAATAAAAACGAAATAAGACCATCTGATTTGACTTTTGGTATACAAAGAAGAAGGTGCTAACCTTAAGGAATGTGAAGTCAACGGTGCTAGCTGTTTTCTAAAGAATAGTACACTTGTAGAGAGAATGGTCATAATCTTGGCAGAGCTAGAGAAGTTAATATTTTTTTATAAAGCTCATGAACTTGGTGGTTGTGGTGCATGGTACCATCTATAGAGGGTTCTTGTTAGACCTCCATGTTGTAGCCATTAAGACACAAAAATGGTTGACCGAAGGGAGATTCTGGGTGTATTAACGCGGCTGCTCTTATGTCACAAATCAACCATATGAATTTATCAAAATCGTTTGGTTGCGGCTTTGAAGGAGAGGTCCTATTATTGGTCGATGAGTTCATATACAATACAACTCTGTATGATCATCTTCATGAGGAAGGACCAAGATCAATGTCATAGTATGATAGGCTATACATAGCAACTGAAATTGCGAAATATCTAGCCTATATCCACTCAACAACTTCAGTACCTATCATTCATAGAGATGTCAAGCCTGCTAACATAATGTTAGATGATACACTAATAAAAAATATAGCAGACTTTAGACCTTGAAGATTCATTCCACTGGACAGTCAGGGCTACCAAGTGGTACAAGGTACACTAGTCTACCAACATAGTCCCACACGAAGAGAAGTAATGTCTATAGGTTTGGTGTTATGCTTATAAACTACTCCCTCCGTTCGGAATTACTTGTCTCGGAAATGGATGTATCTAGAACTAGAATACGTCTAGATACATCCATTTCTACGACAAGTAATTCCGAACGGAGGGAGTAGGGTGTAGCTTAATGGAGAATGACTAGAGGGGCAAATAGAGGTCAGTGGGCCAATGATAAAATTTATATTTAAACATGGAATTACATTTGATATTTAAGCTTGACAAATACATAGATTAATCATTTATATATTCTAGAATAGGGGGCCATGAACCCCTTTGGCGTAAGAAAGCTTCACCTCTTATGATGACTAGAAAGAAGATATTTACCTATATAGCTTCTGAAGACAGTGGTCTTGCAGAACATGTGGCTATCGTGTTCGCAGAAGGCATTTGTCATGAATATTAGATCCACAAGTTACGAGGGTGGAGTTGTGTACAGTTAAGAGCAGAGGTACGTGGAGTTCAGACTGGAGGCTACTCACACTCACCTAAGGAATTTGGGGTGAATGCTGATATTGCAGTAAATTCTTCATTAGCATGCAGGCAGTATAGCATGCAAGAAGAGTACATGTTGTTAACAGGATATCCACGTAGTTTTGGAGATTTCTGTGCACTCGGTTGCCTTAGATGGTACATGCACACATTCCTTTCTAATATTTTTCTATAATAGTTGCTTTGGTTCTAATCCTTCTTTCTGTATTCAGTGTAATGTCATGGTCAGATTTGCAAGCGAGTGTGGCTGTTCTACACCCACGCACATTGCACCCCCGGTGCACCCACGATCAAAAACCTAGCAAAATATTTCGAAAAATTCTGATTATGAGGAAATTTTTTAGGCTTTTGAAAAATTTGGGGGCGAAATGACATCCGAGGGAATCCGTACGTAAATAACAAAGTTTGTGCTGAAAACATGTGAACAGTAACGTATGTGCACAAAATCATATGTATTTCGTTCTGTTTGGAGATCATTTGATGTTTTTCTGTGACCAAACTTTGCAAAGTGCACCCACACAGTGAACAGTCAAATCGAAAAATATAGTAATAAAAAAAACTGAAACTTGGGGGATGTGATTATGAGCCAATATTTTAGGAGCTTGCAAAGTTTGGTCACAGAAAAACATCAAATGATCTCCATACAAAACAAAATATAAATGATGTTGTGCACCCATGTTACTGTTCACACGTTTTCAGCACAAACTTTGTTATTTTCATAAAGATTTCCTCGGATATTATTTCGCCCCCAAATTTTGCAAGAACCTAAAACATTTGCTCATAATCATATCCACAATGTTTCAGAACTTTTTGAAATGTTTTGCTATGTTTTTGATCGTGGGTGCACCAGGGGTGCAATGTGCGTGGGTGTAGAACAGCCACACTCATAGTTTTTTGAGGTACTTAACTTAAGTTTCCCTTTGAATTGACTGATTGTCAACAAAATAGATAAAAATAATATTTCAAATTGATCAAAAGATGTGGAAACACAAGATTCTACAAAGAGAGCTCACACACGATGTCAGTAATGAAAGCGGAGGGGAATGAAGGGTAAAGAGAAGATATCGCTTTAGTAAATGGCGTGTAAGGAGGCATGATGATTGCATGTGAGGGAAGGTGAAGCGGACATGATCGGTTTACGGCTATATGAATGGAGACCACATGCCATGATGTTCGGCACACAACTCTTAATTAGATAAATTGTTTGATTACTTTATTTAATTTTTGTGCCATGGCAACACACGGGTATTCATCTAGGCAGGAGGAGCTCAAGTGAGCAAGAAAATATGAGAAAAAGGATTAGTTTACTCATAATTCACAAAAAAATTCTTCTTTATCAAAATCTTGTAATTGCTCTATGTGTGAATCTGTCTTATGTTAACAACTACGTGATTTTGTGCTTAAAATTCTAAGTGTGGGCGTGAACTGGATGAGGTATAAACAAAGGTGGAGAACATTGTTTGGGAATATGAAGATACTGGGGTGCAGAAGAAGACGAGTGTTCGACTTAATGGTAGAAAAAAATCGACTACATTTCATTAAAAAATGATGAAGGATGTATGCATGTAAATTCTAAAGGCATGCATCTGTTGTTAGTCCAATATTTGTGTCCCGACGGGCAGTTAACTATTTTACCTAATGATCACTCCTTGAAAATCGCCTTAACTGTCCCATCTTTATTGAGTTACCAAATGAACTATATTTTGTTTGGTAAGTCAAATAAGTGATTACAATATAAAATCACGCACTGGATTTACATATTTACGCAATCTTGTAATATGGACAGAAAAATTATGGGCTAATGTACTAGAATATTTATACCCCGTAGCAACGCACGGGCAAATACCTAGTGATAATGGTAGTTTTCCTACTTCTTGTAGCTAAACAATACTTGCTCCTGTTTTCCTTTCCATTAAACACTACTAGATCTAATTCATACATATTTAGTTTTCATGATTGTTGGTGGGATGCATCCTAGTAAAGCCCCATATAATTCCATATAAAAAATAATTTTAAACCTGATAATTCCATACCCAAGGATGCTTAAAGAGATCATAACCAGTAGTCATTATTTTTTGAGAAAACTCCGCCTGGAATCTTGTATCTACTTGCTAGCCTGAATTATCTGAACGTTAAAGTTCATATTTTTTGTGATTGGACAAAGATGCTGTATATGCATTGCATGATGAGGAACAGATTTGTCCGTTCCACCCTGAAAGGTTGGAGCAAGACTAAATCTTGCCATTTGGGATCGTCAACGTTCCAGTAGATACAATTGCGGATGATGGCTGACATGTCCTAGCTAGCTTCTCATTTTTTTTCCTTTTTTTTGCAACAAAATTTGTGTCACTCTTTCTAATTCCACGGTATGTAGACAAATCAAAATGTTGCCGGCACAAAATGAACCTCTGCACT
Organism: Triticum timopheevii; assembly: GCA_963921465.1. Taxonomy (NCBI): domain Eukaryota; kingdom Viridiplantae; phylum Streptophyta; class Magnoliopsida; order Poales; family Poaceae; genus Triticum; species Triticum timopheevii. The sequence goes on along the minus strand of OY997272.1, from coordinate 49,068,335 downwards.
GAAGGTTGAACAGAGCAAATTGAAGCGCTCACCCAACATTGAACTCCTAGAAATTGTAACCCCAGTAGAAACATGGGTAGACGACTCCGGAAGGTGGCTAGATCAAACCAGTAGATGGTGGCTAGACAAAAATATAATGCTTGCTGGAGCAACACACCGTGCATTACAGAACTGACACATGTGACTATGCTTTCACATCGTGATGTCTCCTATTGTAAAGTTCTCTACATTTTTAAATGTGCATATAGATGCATCTCCGATGCTACTTGCTACCTAGACGGCAGTGTTTTTGTCTATTTCTCCAGCCATGTTTCTGCTAAACTAGTCACAAGTTCCTATAGTAGAGAAGACTAGTGAAACACTTGAAGCAGAGAGGAAGAAAATATTGAAATCTTATACTTACTAATTGAAGGGACCTTTCAAGTCTTCTCATTAATCCACACCATTAACATTAATTACACTGTTGGATTGTAGAATATATGTTCAGGATTAAAGGAAAACATACGTCACATAAATGGTCTGGACGTGCCATAAAAAAGGCATATGGCACGTCCAATGTTTGTGCAACAAAAGAAAAAAAAAGCATCCATGAGTTTCCTGAAAAGAAAAGGCAAGTCTGCACCCATAAAGTGTCTAATCCGATTCTTCTAAAGAAAAGAGTCCAATCCAACGTATTGGGGGGGGGGGGGGGGAGGAGGAAACTCCACGCTGTTGCTGAGCGCCCGCAAAAGCCAAGCCTGTGAATAAAATATTCTGCCGATTAAACTATAGGTGGACTCCTGTACATAATCCTTGCCTCCTCCCCCTTTCAATCGTGATCCCTGTGGCTGGTGGCGCTGATTTTTCTCTTTCAAGTCAAAGTGTGCCCGGCTTTACTATTCATGTTCCTCTCCAACCTTTGAATCTGACTTCTTAGGCTCTCCTAATCGTGTTCATCTCCAACCTTTAAATCTCACTTGCCAACTACAACAACAATCATGTATATTAAGCCTGGCCCATTGAATCATAATTTCCATGTAGAAAAGCCATCATGTATATAAGCCTGACTCAATCCCATGATGCTGATTTACCAGGTATGATCAAATCAAGCAATTTAGCATGTATATTCCAGTACATGATTTTATCCCATGATATGTTGATTTGGCAGGTACGATCCACTAAAACATGCATGTCCGGATCTACTGATTGTGTTGCTATTTGACCTTTAAATCTCAGTTTTCCATGTTCTGAATATTATAGTACTCCTACCTTTTTTTATCTCAGATGGTCGATTTAGTAGAAGGAGTTGTATTGGCTATTTGGAGCCAAGTGTCGCAAGAGAGGGCTTTGCAGTTATATTTTCCTTTTTATCCCACATTTCAATCTAACATCTAACATACATCTAATATATTTTTCTATATGCTAGCACAGAAAATAAATGTCTCATGTTTTATAGATACAATATACTTTTTGAAGAAAGGTTGGCGCGGGAGTTTGTCAACTATATATGTGGAGTTCCTGCAAAAAAATAATATAGATGTGGAGTTGGTCAAAACTGGCAGCTAGATGAGGCACGCCGGAAGGAAAGACTTGGGTTGAGTAAAGACTCAAGACTAATGCATATAGTTGTGGAGATGAAGAACCTAGGAAATCAGATTAGCTATTGGTTGAATGTTTTTTGAGGAATCATATTACAATTTTGATTTCTTGAGCTGGCGACATTCGACCACTTAAATTATAATTCAGTTTCCTTGGCGAGTTATGTTGGTGCAGTGAGCATAGGGGAAACCTGCCAATGTACCCGATAATGTGTAGTTCATCACATCATTTTTCCCATATAGTGTATACGAGCAAACACCTATTGTTCGGTGTCCTACAAAAAAATAAACGTAAGCATTCAAAATATTCAATGTGTTCATGATATCGAAAAGCAAAGGACATCCATGTGATCTCGGAAAATTCATATATATCCCGTATCTCCACGAGTATTTTGTCGAATTTAAATTACAGTCAAAATTTGTACTGCTTTGCTTACTGCTCCTAATAAACAATATACACAAGGGAGCATGCCGTTCTTCTACAAGGAAAGGCTGATCTACTTCATAACTAATTGGTTAGGAAGTGGAAGAGTGTGTTTGCCCGACCAAGTTGAATCATTTTTTATGGATCGACTCATTTCATGAATCTACGGCGTGTACTGGCCGGCTCGACGAGCTCCTCCTAAATGCCACCAGGCTATGGCTAAATTCCGACGTCTGCAGGTGCAATGTAGGGCTGTCCTGCAAGTTTAGTCTAGATTCTAAATCAGCTCGAGGCATTGATTATAGTTATTATGCATGCACATAATACTATTGTTTTGACATCTATACTACTTTTCCATGCATGTGATTCATGAATTACATGGATCCACATGATTCTTGGCATGTGCGGATTGTCAATACATATTATATGCAGGTGTATTACATCTACGCATGGCTTTATTTTGCCTTATAAGTAAGAGAAAATTGTAGCTATCAAAATATCTTCAAAATACCACCTAATTACTACAGTAACAATACAAAATCTGGATGTGTCATTCACCACAAATATCTCATGTAAACACATGATTTTATAAGGGATATTTATTTGTGTAGAATGGATAGTAAGTATTAAAAATTAGGAACAATCATAAAACAAATCCTTTAAGAATATTTTGGTACGAAAAACTTAATTCTGAATAATCTGTTATGAAGTTCCCAGCCACGTTAATAATAAAAGTAATTCTGTAATAATTTATTGCTTAAGAAAACAACATCAAATCTGAATAATCTATGGCTCTTAAGGAATGAGAATTTCCACAAAAAGGCATGAGAAAATAGTTAATTCTCTGCTCCCCATTGTTCCCAAAGGGGACGTTTGCTTAAATGTGATGCACATATAGGATCTAATCTACGAAGTGTTCTATGATCAAATATACAGTGCTTCTGTGGCAAAAAGGAAGATGTATGGTTTTTCAGTACGTGAAAGAAAGGAAGATATATACTACAATAGGGCAATTATTCTTATACCTTTTAGAAACTAATAGGTCATGTACATGATACATGTAACATGTTTTGAATTTTAACCATGTTGTCCATCAATATAATAAGAATCCATAACAACGTATTTATATTACTATTCAATATTTTTAATTCGTAACAACATTTTGACATATTTAATTAAAAGTGCTAGCCCGTGCAGATGCACGGGTTGACGACTAGTGTACACTAATCTACACTGAACTATTCTTGACGCACAAAAAAAACATTCCAGGACATTTTATTGTGTAGAAGATATTCATCAATGAGTGATTCTGAGATTTTTTTTATGGTTTGGAAATGTGACCATTCTGCATATTGTATACCAGATCATTATTATTGTTCAACCTGTCAGTTACTTCCTTCAAGAATTATACTTCCTAAAAAGGTTTTGGTAATCTGCAAGTGCTGATGTGCTAATCCGCTGCATCAATCTTGTATAAAGTGGATCAAACTTGGTAAATGTGGCAAATCACTAACCCGATCAAATTCATCTAATCATATATACTATATTCCTAAATCTTTGATCCCCACTAACTCTAAAGCTCTCAATATGCAACTACGCCAACCTATCATGTCATCATGCATGGAAATAGACCCACATTAACATGCAATTTTTTAAACATGCACTGTAAACCTCTCTAGTGGCACTCTTCATAAGCTTGGGAGCCCAACTAGTGACAAGCTTCTCTATGTTTTTACTATATGATCAATAGACCGACCCAGAGCAGTAGGCAGCCCCAAATATTTCTCTGTCAGTGCTTTCGTTTGAATATCGACCTCCTCATGAAAGCCCACCTTATCTTCATCGGAACAGTTGGCACTAAATAAAAGTGGCCACACACGCACTGAAAATGGAACAGACTCCACACATGCCATCACCTTTTCTATCCACTGTTCGGAGAACCCTAGCTTATGCATAACCTGTCCCAGATACGGCCATTCAATCCGGCCATATGCCTTTGCCATGTCTAGCTTGACCACACAAGCACTTCCTTTACATTTCTTCTTTTTCAAATAGTGGATAGTTTCATGTGCAATCAGAACATTTTTTGCAACTAACCGACCAGGTATGAATGCAACTTGTTCCTCGGCAATGATTTCATCTAGGATTGACCCAAGCCGCAGTGCCGAAACCTTTGACACAATTTTGTACAAAACATTACTAAAGTGCAATCGGCATGTACTAACCCAACTCTGGTGCTTTAACCTTGGGAATCAGAAGAAACACAAATATTGTTCACTTCATTAGGCATCATTCCTCCTTCCAAGAAAGCCCGGACTACTCTACAAGTAACTTCTTTCAAAATATTCTAGTGTCAAATATAAGTTCAGCAGTAAATCCATCCAGACCGGATGATTTGTTACGGTGCATGCTCAATTTCCATATTCGTCACTGTAGCACATAGACGTTCATTCATGTTATATGTCACCTTTGATGGAACTGTCAATTGTATCACATATAGGTGTAGTGTGATCTATGATTCTTCTTTACTTTTGAAAAACTAACAAATGCGATGTTTTTATTCTAGCAAATGAATGGCTTGGCTTCGCTCACATGTTGGTATTCCTGGAGTGGGTGGAGTTGGACTTTAAAGCCCACTTTGCTCACCAGTTGGGCTTCTCATAGTTGCAAGCTACACCGGCACCGTACAATCACCACAATCCTATATAACTAAATAGATGACCCCCCCCCCCCCCCCCCAACTCTAATTATCTTAACAAGAAACTATGCCAACTCAGATTGTTCATAAGCTTGGAGCCCAACTAATGACAAGTTTCTTTATGTTAGTTACTATATGATCGAAATGTTCCCCCATAGACCTACGCAAAGCAGTAGGTAGCACCAAAATTTCTCTGTGAGTGCTTCTGTTTGAATATCGACCCCCTCATGAAAGGCTACCTAATCTTCATCTAAATAATTGATACTAAAGAAAAGTGGCCATTCATACGTACTAAAAATGAAACAGTCTCAACACACGCCATCACCCTTCCTATCCGCTGTTCCGTGAACCACAGCTTATGCATAACCTCCCTCAGATACGCTGATTCAATCTGATCATAAGCCTTTGCCATGTCTAGCTTGACGACACAAGCACTTCATTTAACTTCTTTTTCAAATAGTGGATAGATTCATATGTAGTTGGAACATTGTCTGCAATTAACCCACAAGCTATGAATGAACTTTGTTCCTCGGTGATTTCATCTAGGATGGGCCTAAGCCGCAGCCCCAATACTTTTGACATAATTGCATTTCAAAACATTACAAAGCTTCAAAGCTTCAAAGCCCCCACTTTGCACACAAGTTTTTTTCTCTCTCGTGCGTTGCTGCAATTCTTCACCGGCCAATCACGACAAGCCTCTCTTGCACCACCCGGCGGTGCGCGTTGCCCTCACGCGGACACCGCTACGCCCTCGCTTGCGCCATGCTCCGCCTATGATGTTGCGTCCTCGCCCACCTTCTATTCTCTCCCACCACCTGTCACAGATCCCCTTTCCGCTGTCTCCTCTCCACCGCCGCACCCCCGTTTCCCCACAAACCGGATTCGCGGTCGAGGAGTACCTAGTCGACGCCTGCAGCCTCACCCGATCATAGGCGCTGAAGGCCTCCACGAAGCTCTCACACCTCAGATCCCCATCCAAGCTAGATGTTGTTCTCGCCTTCCTCGCCCGCCTCGGCCTCTCCATTGCCGCCGTCACAAGGGACCGGCAACTCCTTTGCGCCGGCATGGAGAGGACCATGTCCCCAATCGTAGTCGGTCTCACCGGCCTCGGTCTGCCACATTCTGAGATCGCGTGCCTCGCCTTGCTCTCCGCGAACCATTTCCGCTGCAATTCCGTCATCTCCAAGGTGCAGTACTACATGGGCCTCTCTGGCTCCTTCTAGAAATTCCTCTAAGCGTTCAAGGGTAACAACAGTCTCCTCTCTCACATCCTCGAGAGGGTGGTCAAGCCAAATGTGGTCTTACTACAGGAGGGCATGCTAGGTGCTTCCAATATTGGGAAGGTGTGTAGCACTGTACCAAAGATGCTCATCGCCAGTGCGGAACAAATACGGCGGTGCTGGCGTTCGCTAAATGTCATGGTGTGCCTCGTGGCTCCGTGATGTTCCAGGAAATTCTGTTGTCTGTCAAATTCCTCAGTGAGGAGAAGATTTCCACCAAAGTGAAGTACTTTGAATAACACCTTCAGCTGGTCGGATGCTGAGGTGGGCATTGCTTTGTCCAAGGGTCCATCTGTGCTGGGGAGGGTCACATAACATGTTGCAGCGCAAATCCGAGTTCCTTCTCTCTGAGTTGGGGTTGTAGCTGGCCTACATTGCTCATCGACCGACAATGCTCACTTATAACCTGGATGGCCGGCTCAGACCCTGGTACTATGTTGTGAAATTTCATAAGGAAAATGGATTGCTAGCGCACAACCATGGCTACTATACAACACTACTTTGGAGAGAGAAGGTATTTATGGAGAAGTACATATGCCCTCACATGGAAGCTGCACCACACCTTGCTGAAGACTACACTGCCACCTACTGAGGGGAAGTGCCGACAAGATTCAGGTTTACATGGCCCAACAACGAGCTATGAAAATTGGTAAACTGTGACGGTGCGGCAAAGTTTTCATTCTCCATAGTAAGCTGGTAATTCCTATTTTGGTGTACTTTGCTTAACTAGATGCTGTTTTTCTGCCGTGTTAGATGCATAATCTGATTGAACTGATGATTTGGTTCCTGATTGCTGATATCTTATCATCTAGTTGGGAAGAAACCATGGATTGGTTATGAACTTGTTCATCCTGATGCCATGTTATTTAGCACACATATTAGAGCTAAGAAAGTGTGGGAACATGCCATTCTGTAATGCATTAGTATCTCTATCCTGGCTTACATTGCCTATCGCCTGGCACTCTATTATAGACGGCCCGACCGACTGGAATTTTTGTTCTGTGTTCTAAAGCTTCTTAAGGCAATTGATTTTTTTTTCAAATCCTTACTGCACCACAAACATTTGTTTCAGTGTTGTTGCCTAACTAGATGTTGGTCTCTGGTATTTTATGTATCTCGCATGCTAGTATGGTCACTGCTAACACTTGATCCAGTAATTAGATTCACGAGTACTGGTATGTCCATGTCATCATAAAATGTCGCATGCTAGTTGTTTGAAGAGATTAAATGTTTTGAAAGACATTCATGCTTTGCTAGTTTGGGTCAGTTTTTTTTTTCCTTTTTTCTCTCCTGTATTTCTGAGTGGTCTATTGGCTGATACGTTCAGTTCTAGGCACAACTGATTTCAAAACTGAACGATACAGTTGTATATTTTCTCTATACGGCCTACAATCTAGCTATCCAAATACTATGGTTGGCTAAAATCAAGCCTCCTCAGGTTTGCACGAGTCAGGGCTTACATGTGTCTAAATGTATGTTCTTATATCATGATCACAAAGTTTTTTTGTAGCTCGTCCTACATGGTTAGAACTTTTACCTCTGCTTAGAGTGGTATCAAATCTGCCTAGATTGATCCCAGGTGTCACAACATTACAGGCTATGCTTTATGCAAACCAGAGTTAGGCATTAACAGATGCAAGTTGGCTTTCACTAGATGGTATCTATTTTTCAGCTTTCTAAAACTATATCAAGCTTGTACTGCTGACTTTTGTGCCAAAACTTATTATACCAAATGTGATACTGAACTACATGTATTACTAGTTATATAGATATTGACTGCCCCGAGAACAGATCGCTGAGTCTATCTGCATATTTAATACTCCCTCCGTCCGATAATATAAACATGTTTTTGACTCCTACATTAGTGTCAAAAACGCTTTTGTATTATATGGGTCGGAGGGAGTAGTTCCCAGAGTTTGTTGACTTCTTAACTCCTGTTTTCATGTATGTACGAATGTGCTTCTTAAATCAATATTTTTTAATGATATTTGTTAGCTTATGAGATGACAAAATAATATATCTTACTTCTTGTCCTCTGCAAAATCCAGTTTCTTCATATATTGTTGTTGATTGATCCACGGTGGTGCTCCGTTGATTCAATAGGTAATCACACAGTTGAGCTATTAAGTGTCAAGATATATGATCTAGGCAACCATTTACATTTTAGTCATAGGCCATTGTGGTTGTCCTGCAAGGTAATCCTCCACTGGTATATTATCAATTCAGCATTCTCATTATCTGTGGAATTTTCGAAATTCTTGGGAATGCACATGCACATCCTCATGACAGTTTTATTATGTATAATTCTAAGCATGTGCAGTGTATGCCTTCAGCTTTTGAAATGCCGAGTGCTTGATCAAGTTTTGCTAGTGTAGCGCGCTTGATCAAGTTCTAGCTAGGGTGCCATCGTCCTCTGCATGAGTTTCAGCATGTCTGCTAGGTCCAGCCTGTTTGTATTCCTGTTTTCATCCGTTACTAATAAGGATTCAGAACATTTAAAACAATCCCAGCCTGTATCTTCTCTTGTGTTTTTTTTCTTGAATACGCATAAGCTAGCTAGCATTGCATTGATAGAAGGAGTGGGAAGAGGTATAAGGATACCATCATGGGACACATACACAAGCTGGTCGCTAGAGCAGAACACGGGATGCTCAGCCCGAAGGAAAACGAAGGCCTACCTCTCGGAAGCATATTCATTCATTTGGCTCTTGCCCTACCCCAGAGGCGCGCATCTTCCTGGATAGACTGTATCGGGGGTGATGCAGAGGGCTGCAGCAAGTCGAAGACATAGCTTTTGCGGTGTTTGTGGATCCACCAGGCAGTGAGCTGGATGGAGGAAAGATCTCGCTAAGTTCTGCAGGAGCTTTTGAGAAAGAGTACGCCCATCAGTCCGCGAACGCCCGTGTCTGGACAGGATTTTGTGCCAAATCTGCCACTAGAAGGGGCAGTCAGTGAGTAGGTGTTGCATGTCCTCGAAAGCCAGATCACGGAGGATGGTCGTGTCGTGCCAGTCGTTCGGCGGTCCACAACAGAGAATTCTTTTTCAATTTTTCCTTGCCTCTTATTTTCTCAAGTTAGTAGAAGGGGAAAACTTGGCTATGACCCAAATCAAAGGTAGACAAAAAGGGACGCAGGCATATATGTTGTATGACAACATGAATGAAAAAAAAACCTCGACTGTCACCCAAATGAAAAACCACTAGCTTTTAAGTCTTTGTAGTATGATCTTAGACAACACCCCGAATCTACTTGTGTTTCCTGGCATTGCAGTCTACTTGCTGGGATGTGCCTTGTCAGGGACTCCCATGTTTTATCATTATTCTTTTCCCCTCTGACCTGTATGTTTTTTGTCTCGGTTTCCCACATAATTGGGTCAATTTGTTTAGGTTTTTCATCGGCCTTTCCTGTAAACTAGCTCATGGTTTTTGACCCAGTGTCCCTCATGACCTGGTTTAGTTTCTGTTGAACTCAGATCAATATTTAGATGTCCCCCCTCCCCCCCCCCCCCCCCCCCAGCCCAGCTTATTGGTTAAATGGCTAGCGTATCCTAGGGGAATTTCTCTGGAAGTCGACAGCGAGGGAGGTGTTTGATAAGATTTTTAGTACAAAGAAGAAGCCCACTAGTACGATGATGAGACTACAGGACTTGTTCCATCGCAATATCTACCCTACGGAATATTTTACTAGACATACACTTTTAGCTATTCAGAAGAAAAACATCAAATGACTATCCAGAAAAATATATAATAACCTCATTAATCACCAAATCTGAAGATACATGTAGCAATGTGGGTTGGAACATACTAGTGCTGGCAAACATCCTATCAGGAGACTAAATGAAATGTCATATGCATCATTGTGCACATCAGAAATTATGTTCTATGGATATTGGGAGTAATTGGCCCAATTGAAAATAGAAACAAGAATCCATGTCCTGGTGTCTTCCTTGACTTCTGAATACACCAATATAAGATAAATCATTCAGAATGCTTCTTGGGACAAGGCTGCAATTTCATCAATGAATTTAGTTGGGAGGCACGCTACCCGACCTATTTTTGAATCTAGAGTAATATGTGGAGCTAGAGCCAGAGAAGCCTTCTGATCATCCAAAACCAGGAAGATTATTCCCGGACCATGCGCATGACATTCTATGCCACAAATGACCAGGAGCAGAACCGCTAGGTGGCCTCAAGTGTTGTGAACCTACAATAACATAGTCAGTCTCAAGCCATTCGCTAAACATCCAATGTTGCAGGTCAGGAGAAATACCGTTGTTGTTTCCATGGCTGTTAAGGGCCTGAAATATTCTAGTGCAAAATTGGGTGCACAAGGAGGAAGCTGATGAAAGATGTCTTGACATATGGTGCATGAGGAGGATGTCGAGGATGTAATCGTTGACCTGATAGTCCAAGAGGAGGACGCCGAGCATGGAAGTCGTGACCTATTAGTCCAGGAGGAGGATACAAACAATATGAGCCTTGATCTGCTAGAACCAGAGGAAGCCGGAAATATATATAGATAATACAAGCTTACCGCATATCACTTTTTGTGATTCCACATCAGTGCCCTAGATTTCGTGTATTTTCGCAATACTTACCTCTCCCTTGCTTTTGTTTACTGGTGATTTTTGCTCCCGTACAACAAAACCGATTAATGAGTCTTGGTTTGTATCTATTGTTGACGCGTCTTTCCATAAACCATATGTTGCAAGGACTGTTATTATGTCCTTGTGTCCAGGACATACATGAATATATGAACCATCTTTTGTTGTTACTAAACGAATTCTTTTGTTCACTTTTAACATCTTTGCAACCTGCATCAGTGTCATAAATAGCTTGAACATACTATTCTGAATGTCCATACCTTCTAAAGACTATAAATGAAAAATCAAGTGTCAATCTTACCTGCTTCATTCCCTCTAAGCCATTTTTCGAACACTCAACATTCAACAACAGGGAAATCACCTAATACGATATTGGTTGCCAGTAAAAATCAGTTCATGCTTATTTCTATGATGTTTCAGTAACTACTAAAACTTATGATGAAAGCAAACTGACGCTACAAAAGACATAGGTATCTAGGTATATCAAATACAATTTCAAACTCACTTTAGCACAAAAGTAAATAATCCTAAAAGGGGAGATGTCAAATCATAAGAACAAGGATGAATGTTCTATAATGTAGGAAAGTGATCTTACCACTATTGAACAGTTTTGAGAGTGACGAAGATCCTTAAGGTGATTTTTAAAATCCCCCCATTTCACTCTTCATTTGATCTCTATTGTTTTCAGACAGACAATATCTTGAATTTTTCCCCACTGCAAAGAGTACACATGGAATTCCTATAATCGGAAACAATTAACATGATACGAACGTCCACCATTCAAAACAACTAAATCTTTGTTTCTCAATCTAAAATATTTGATCCTACTTTATGACTGTAGTGGAAAATAAGTAAATATATTATGTACATCACATTGTCATTAAATCTAGTCAATCCAAGACATGCATGTGTTGTCGTACAAAGACAAATTATATTAATTCTAACTTGAAAAAAGCAATCAATTATGCTTCAGACCTTCAGTAATAAGTGATAAAAATGTGATCTTGTATGTAGGCAAAGATATTTTTAGGTGGGTAAAGGTCTTATCAAATGAGGTCTTGCGTGTAGGTCCGAGTCATGTGGTGTAGAGGTACCTCATCTGAGAGTGCAGAATTCTGTTCTACTGATGAAATTCCTAACAAAAATAACATCCCTTGGATGAACTTCATCTTGCAAGCTCATTACTCTAACATGTCTGCCCCACAACACTTTGGTTGGCATTGCCCTTTTGGTCGAGACATTGTATGTCTCCATGGAACCAATTTTATTCTTTGGCTAAATGTGATTTTAGGAGATGTGACACTGTTTGGTTTTGTCAGGGCACATGGTCTGATCATCCTATGCAATCTAAATCAACCCAATTGCATTCTTTTACTATTGACGAGGAGAACACCATTCAGAAGGCCTTAACCTGTGAATCTATATATGATATGTTTCGTCCCTATCATCCATGGCATATGCCCAATGCAATAACCCTGTCATTATTCTTGATAAATTAAGCTATCTTGATGATGATGGCTCCTAGAAATTCACTATGGGCAAGGTTCTTTTTTTACAGTAAATTTTTTTACAAGACTATAACCAATCATGATCCTTCTCCCACCCCTATGTCATGGATATGGAAGCCATATTGTGAACATAAACATAGGCTCTTTTCTGGCTTTTACTTGACACTATCTATTACAGAGATATTCTAAGGAAGGACTGCAACACGCTTACTTTTATATGTGACTTTAGCCAAAACTTTTGGTAGATGTTGAACCAAGAGTGGAATTTAGCCATGCAAGTCATGTCTACGTTAGAAGAAAGTAAAACCAGGAACAAAAACAAAGGCTTCTTTGGGACGGTTTCTTGTATGCTAGAGCTAATGGAATCACAATAGCATGATCATATTTGATGGTAACACACTTACCATTCATGAATGTTTTAGCATATTCAAATAATACTTTGCTAATGATACATATAGAGCAAAACATACACTCAAAGAGGGAATGCAAGAGTTCTTACATACTTTATAAGGTAGCTCTGGCTACCCTCCCTCCATTGTACATTTTCCACCAAAATAATTTCTAGAAGCGTAGTAGGATCTTTCCACTATTTCCCTCTCAAAAATGATACAAGGAATATTTGAGCAGGAAAAGGAAAATAGAATTGAACAAAAGTCCACATATACATACGGAAATATATGCTATTTGATGACCAGTACAAAAAATCTTTAATATATATGCAAACTCATGTTACATACAAAAAGAAAAGAATCATATGTAGTGGAGATGTTGGAACACTGAAATGTTGCAGTCCCGAAATAATTACCATCTTAATACCCTCTATAATTCATAAAATAGACGAAATACCCGTTTTGTTGGAGTTTGACATGTTTGGACCTCATTGGCCCCTCGATATCAAAGTCTTTTTGGACAATATGCCCCACTAATTAGTACCAATAGAAAATGTATGTGCTTTCCCTGTACAATTATGAAAAGTGGGGCCGAAAGGACCAAGATCATTTCACGTCCCACTCTTCAACTTCAAGGCTTCTACACCTATTATGTAAGGAAATGGAGATATGACTGGATTGAGTAGTAAAATAGTTACATAACTTAGAAACACGGTGCAAACTTCTACCAATCAATAAACTAGTAAGGATATATGTTGGGTTGAGTGCATGTGTGGGGTGTGTGTATGGGTTTGGCCCAAGGACCCACCCTTGTGTATATCTACTCATACCTGTAGTTTATAGCTAGAGAGCAAGAGAGTGTAACAGATTTCCCCGCAACAAACAATATGGTATGGTTCCTGTAAAAAAGACATGGTATGACACCTAGGCTACGACTAAAGCCATTGCTAGCGGTGAGAGGAAAGCTGGTGCTTGTAGTCGTAGTTGTGGGCGAAGAGAGGTTTTGGTGCTAGTGGAGCTTCTGGAGTGAGGGGGAAATTTCATGGGAGAAGCTGCAGCAGAGGCATAGCCTTTAGTAGAGAGGAACTGGTATGGAGCAGGGGACAACCTCTGGTGGTGGTGCACTAGAGCAGAGAGAATAGGTGCTTGTGGCCAGGTGTTGGAAATATTCCCTAGAGGCAATAATAAAAGTATTATTATATTTCCTTGTTCATGATAATTGTCTTTTATTCATGCTATAACTGTATTATCCGGAAATCGTAATACACGTGTGAATACATAGACAACAATATGTCCCTAGTGAGCCTCTAGTTGACTAGCTCATTGTGATCAACAGATAGTCATGGTTTCCTGGCTACGGACATTGGATGTCGTTGATAACGGGATCACATCATTAGGAGAATGATGTGATGGACAAGACCCAATCCTAAGCCTAGCACTAAGATCGTGTAGTTCGTTTGCTAGAGCTTTTCCAATGTCAAGTATCTCTTCCTTAGACCATGAGATTGTGCAACTCCCGGATACCGTAGGAATGCTTTGGGTGTACCAAACGTCACAACGTAACTGGGTGGCTATAAAGGTGCATTACAGGTATCTCCGAAAGTATCTGTTGGGTTGGCACGAATCGAGACTGGGATTTGTCACTCCGTGTAAACAGAGAGGTATCTCTGGGCCCACTCGGTAGGACATCATCATATGCGCAATGTGAACAAGGAGTTGATCACGGGATGATGTGTTACGGAACGAGTAAAGAGACTTGCCGGTAACGAGATTGAACAAGGTATAAGGATACCGACGATCGAATCTCGGGCAAGTACAATACCGCTAGACAAAGGGAATTGTATACGGGATTGATTAAGTCCTTGACATCGTGGTTCATCCGATGAGATCATCGTGGAACATGTGGGAGCCATCATGGGTATCCAGATCCCGCTGTTGGTTATTGACCGGAGAACGTCTCGGTCATGTCTGCATGTCTCCCGAACCCGTAGGGTCTACACACTTAAGGTTCGATGACGCTAGGGTTATATAGGAAGCTTGTATGTGGTTACCGAATGTTGTTCGGAGTCCCGGATGAGATCCCGGACGTCACGAGGAGTTCCGGAATGGTCCGGAGGTAAAGATTTATATATGGGAAGTCCTATTTTGGCCACTGGAAAATGTTCGGGATATTTCGGTATTGTACCGGGAAGGTTCTAGAAGGTTCTGGAGTGGGGCCCACCTGCATGGGGGGACCCACATGAACGTGGGTAGTGGGGGCAAGGCCCCACACCCCTGGTCAAGGCGCACCAAGATCCCCCCTTAGAAGGAATAAGATCATATCCCGAAGGGATAAGATCAAGATCCCTAAAAAGGGGGGATAACAATCGGTGGGGAAGGGAATGATGGGATTTCTTTCCTCCCACCTTGACCAACGCCCCAATGGACTTGGAGGGCAAGAAACCAGCCCCTCCACCCCTATATATAGTGGGGAGGCGCATGGGAGCTACACATGAAGTTCTGGCGCAGCCCTCCCCCTCTCCCAAGTCCTCCTCCTCTCCCGCGGTGCTTGGCAAAGCCCTGCAGGATTGCCACGCTCCTCCACCACCACCATGCCGTTGTGCTGCTGCTGGATGGAGTCTTCCTCAACCTCTCCCTCTCTCCTTGCTGGATCAAGGCTTGGGAGACGTCACCGGGCTGTACGTGTGTTGAACGCGGAGGTGCCGTGCGTTCGGCACTTGATCATCGGTGATTTGAATCACGACGAGTACGACTCCATCAACTCCGTTCACTTGAACGCTTCCGCTTAGCGATCTACAAGGGTATGTAGATGCACTCTCCTTTCTACTCGTTGCTGGTCTCTCCATAGATAGATCTTGGTGATACGTAGGAAATTTTTTGAATTTCTGCTACGTTCCCCAACAGTGGCATCATGAGCCAGGTTTATTGCGTATATTCTTTGCACGAGTAGAGCACAAAGTAGTTGTGGGCGTTGATTTTGTTCAATATGCTTACCGTTACTAGTCCAATCTTGTTTCGACGGTATTGTGGGATGAAGCGGCCCGGACCGACCTTATACGTACTCTTACGTGAGACAGGTTCCACCGATTGACATGCACTTGGTGCATAAGGTGGCTAGCGGGTGCCAGTCTCTCCCACTTTAGTCGGAACGGATTCGATGAAAAGGGTCCTTATGAATGGTAAATAGCAATTGGCATATCACGTTGTGGTTTTGCGTAGGTAAGAAACGTTCTTGCTAGAAACCCATAGCAGCCACGGAAAACATGCAACAACAATTAGAGGACGTCTAACTTGTTTTTGCAGGGTATGCTATGTGATGTGATATGGTCAACAAGAATGTGATGAATGATATGTGATGTATGAGATTGATCATGTTCTTGTAATAGGAATCACGACTTGCATGTCAATGAGTATGACAACCGGCAGGAGCCATAGGAGTTGTCTTAAATTTATTGTATGACCTGCGTGTCATTAAACGACGCCATGTAATTACTTTACTTTATTGCTAACCGGTAGCCATAGTAGTAGAAGTAATAGTTGGCGAGACAACTTCATGAAGACACGATGATGGAGATCATGATGATGGAGATCATGGTGTCATGCCGGTGACGATGATGATCATGGAGCCCCGAAGATGGAGATCAAAAGGAGCAAAATAATATTGGCCATATCATGTCACTATTTGATTGCATGTGATGTTTATCATGTTTATGCATCTTGTTTACTTAGAACGACGGTAGTAAATAAGATGATCCCTTACAACAATTTCAAGAAGTGTTCTCCCCTAACTGTGCACCGTTGCTACAGTTCATCGCTTCTAAGCACCACGTGATGATCGGGTGTGATGGATTCTTACGTTCACATACAACGGGTGTAAGACAGTTTTACACAGCGAAAACACTTAGGGTTAACTTGACGAGCCTAGCATGTACAGACATGGCCTCGGAACACGGAGACCGAAAGGTCGAGCATGAGTCGTATAGTAGATACGATCAACATGAAGATGTTCACCGATGATGACTAGTCCGTCTCACGTGATGATCGGACACGGCCTAGTTGACTCGGATCATGTAATCACTTAGATGACCAGAGGGATGTCTATCTAAGTGGGAGTTCATAAGATGAACTTAATTATCCTGAACATAGTCAAAAGACCTTTTGCAAATTATGTCGTAGCTCACGCTTTAGTTCCACTGTTTAGATATGTTCCTAGAGAAAATATAGTTGAAAGTTGATAGTAGCAATTATGCGGACAGTAAGAAGCTTAATGCACCGCTCAGTGTGCTGAACCCCAAACGTCGTTTGTGGATGTTACGAACATCAGACATACACATTTTGGTAACTACGTGATAGTTCAGTGAAACGGTTTAGAGTTGAGGCACCAAAGACGTTTTTCGAAATGTCGCGGAACATATGAGATGTTTCGAGGGCTGAAATTGGGATTTCAGGCTCGTGCCCACGTCAAGAGGTATAAGACCTCCGACGATTTTCTTAGCCTGCAAACTAACGGAGAAAAGCTCAATCGTTGAGCTTGTGCTCAGATTGTCTGAGTGCAACAATCACTTGAATCGAGTGGGAGTTGATCTTCCATATGAGATAGTGATGTTTCTCCAAAGTCATAGCCACCAAGCTGCTAGAGCTTTGTGATGAACTATAACATATCAGGGATAGATATAATGATCCTTGAGGTATTCACAATGTTTGACACCGCGAAAGTAGAAATCAAGAAGGAGGATCAATTGTTGATGGTTGGTGAAACCACTAGTTTCAAGAAGGGCAAGGGCTAGAAGGGATACTTCATGAAACGGCAAATCAGCTGCTGCTCTAGTGAAGAAACCCAAGGTTGAACCCAAACCCGAGACTAAGTGCTTCTGTAATAAGGGGAACAACCACTGGAGCAGAATTACCCTAGATACTTGGTAGATGAGAAGGCTGGCAAGGTCGATAGAAGTATATTGGATATACATTATGTTGATGTGTACTTTACTAGTATTCCTAGTAGCACCAGGGTATTAGATACCGGTTCGGTTGCTAAGTGTTAGTAACTCGAAATAAAGGCTACGGAATAAACGGAGACTAGCTAAAGGTGAGCTGACGATATGTGTTGGAAGTGTTTCCTATGTTGATATGATCAAGCATCGCACGCTCCCTCTACCATCGAGATTGGTGTTTGCGTTGAGCATAGACATGATTGGATTATGTCTATCGCAATACGGTTATTCATTTAAGGAGAATAATGGTTACTCTGTTTATTTGAATAATACCTTGAATGGTCTTGCACCTAAAATGAATGGTTTATTGAGTCTCGATCGTAGTGATACACATGTTCATGCCAAAAGATAGTAATGATAGTACCACCTACTTGTGGCACTGCCACGTAAGTCATATCGGTATAAAATGCATGAAGAAGCTCCATGTTGATGGATCTTTGGGCTCACTCGTTTTTGAAAAGTTTGAGACATGCGAACCATGTCTATTGGTGTATATGCATGAAGAAACTCCATGCAAATGGACCGTTTGAACTCACTTGATCTTGAATCACTTGAGACATGCAAATCATACCACATGGGCAAGATGACTGAAATCCTCGGTTTCAGTAAAATGGAACAAGATAGAAACTTGTTGGAAGTAACACATTTTGATGTGTGCAGTCCAATGAGTGCTGAGGAATGCAGTGAATATCGTTATGTTCTTACTTCACAGATGATTCGAGTAGATGTTGAGAATATTTACTTGATGAAACACAAGTCTGAATTATTGAATGGTTCAAGTAATTTCAGAGTGAAGTAGAAGATCATCGTGACAAGAGGATGAAATGTCTATGATATGATCATAGAGATGAGTATCTGAGTTACAAGCTTTGGCACACAATTATGACATTGTGGAAATTGTTTCACAATTAATACCGCCTGGAACACCATAGTTTGATGGTGTGTCCAAACATCATAACTGCACCCTATTGGATATGATGCATACCATGATGTCTCTTATCGAGTTACCACTATCGTTCATGGGTTAGGCATTAGAGACAACCACATTCACTTTAAATAGGGCACCACGTAATTCCGTTGAGATGACACCGTATGAATTATGGTTTAGAGAAACCTAAGTTGTCGTTTCTTAAAGGTTTGGGGCTGCGATGCTTATGTGAAAAAGTTTCAAGATTGATAAGCTCGAACCCAAAGCGGATAAAATGCATCTTCATAGGACACCCAAAATAGTTGGGTATACCTCCTAATTCAGATCCGAAAGCAATATGGATTGTTTCTTGAATCGGGTCCTTTCTCGAGAAAAGGTTTGTCTCGAAAAGTTGAGTGGGAGGATGGTGGAGACTTGATATGGTTATTGAACCATCACTTCAACTAGTGTGTATCAGGGCACAGGAAGTTGTTCCCGTGGCACCTACACCAATTGAAGTAGAAGCTTATGATAGTGATCATGAAGTTTCGGATCAAGTCACCGCCGTACCTCGTAGGGTGACAAGGATACGTACTACTTCAGAGTGGTGCAGTAATCCTGTCTTGAAGGTCATGTTGCTAGACAACAATGAACCTATGAGCTATGGAGAAGTGATGGTGGGCCCAAATTCCGACAAATGGTTAGAAGCCATGAAATCCGAGATAGGATCCATGTATCAGAACAAAGCATGGACTTTGGTGGACTTGCCCAAAGATCGGCAAGCCATTGAGATAAATGGATCTTTAAGAAGAAGACGGACGTGGATGGTAATGTCACCATCTATGAAGCTCGACTTGTGGCGAAGAGTTTTTCACAAGTTCAAGGAGTTGACTGCGATGAGATTTTCTCATCTGTAGCGATGCTTAAGTCCGTCGGATTCATGTTAGCATTAGCTGCATTTATGAAATCTGGCAGATGGATGACAAAATGAGTTTCCTTACCAGTCTTCGTATGGAAAGGTTGTATGTGATACAAATCAGAAAGTTTTTGTCGATCCTAAGGATGCTAAAAGGTATGCTAGCTCCAGCGATCCTTCCATGGACTGGAGTAAGCATCTCGGAGTTGGAATGTGCGCTTTGATAAGATGATCAAAGATTTTGGGTTTATACAAAGTTTATGAGAAACTTGTATTTCCAAAGAAGTGAGTGGGAGCACTATAGAATTTCTGATGAGTATATGTTGTTGACATATTGATGATCAGAAATGATGTAGAATTTCTAGAAAGCATATAGGGTTATTTGAAAACTGTTTTTCAATGGAAAACCTGGATTAGGCTACTTGAACAATAAGCATCAAGATCTATAAGATAGATCAAAATGCTTAATAGTACTTTCAAATGAGCACGTACCTTGACATGATCTTGAAGGTGTTCAAGATGGATCAGTCAAAGAAGGAATTCTTGCCTGAGATGTAAGGTATGAAGTTAAGACTTAAAATCTCGACCACGGCAGAATAGAGAGAAAGGACGAAGGTCGTCCCCTATGCTTTTATCATAGGCTCTCTACAGTATGCTATGCTGTGTACCGCACCTGTAGTGTGCCTTGCCATGAGTCAGTCAAGGGGTACAAGAGTGATCCAAGAATGGATCACAGGACAGCGGTCAAAGTTATCCTTAGTAACTAGTGGACTAAGGAATTTTCTCGATTATGGAGGTGATAAAGAGTTCGACGTAAAGAGTTATGTCGATGCAAGCTTAACACCTATCCGGATAGCTCTGAGTAGAAATACCGGATACGTATAATGGAGCAACTTTTAGTATAGCTCCAAGTAGAACATTTATTTGGAATAGCTCCAAATAGAGCGTGGTAGCTACATCTAGGAGATCACATAGAGATTTGTAAAGCACACACGGATCTAAAAGGTTCAGACCCATTGACTATAACCTCTCTCACAAGCATAACATGATCAAACCCAGAACTCATCGAGTGTTAATCACATGGTAAATGTGAACTAGATTATTGACTCTAGTAAACTCTTTGGGTGTAAGTCACATGGGGATGTGACCTTGAGTGTTAATCACATATCGATGTGAACTAGATTATTGACTCTAGTGCAAGTGGGAGACTGTTGGAAATATGCCCTAGAGGCAATAATAAAAGTATTATTATATTTCCTTGTTCATGATAATTGTCTTTTATTCATGCTATAACTGTATTATCCGGAAATCGTAATACACGTGTGAATACATAGACCACAATATGTCCCTAGTGAGCCTCTAGTTGACTAGCTCGTTGTGATCAACAGATAGTCATGGTTTCCTGGCTATGGACATTGGATGTCGTTGATAACGGGATCACATCACTAGGAGAATGATGTGATGGACAAGAACCAATCCTAAGCCTAGCACTAAGATCGTGTAGTTCGTTTGCTAGAGCTTTTCCAAAGTCAAGTATCTCTTCCTTAGACCATGAGATTGTGCAACTCCCGGATACCGTAGGAATGCTTTGGGGGTACCAAACATCACAACGTAACTGGGTGGCTATAAAGGTGCATTACAGGTATCTCCGAAAGTATCTGTTGGGTTGGCACGAATCGAGACTGGGATTTGTCACTCCGTGTAAACGGAGAGGTATCTCTGGGCCCACTCGGTAGGACATCATCATATGCGCAATGTGACCAAGGAGTTGATCACGGGATGATGTGTTACGGAACGAGTAAAGAGACTTGCCGGTAACGAGATTGAACAAGGTATAAGGATACCGACGATCGAATCTCGGGCAAGTACAATACCGCTAGACAAAGGGAATTGTATACGGGATTGATTAAGTCCTTGACATCGTGGTTCATCCGATGAGATCATCGTGGAACATGTGGGAGCCATCATGGGTATCCAGATCCCGCTGTTGGTTATTGACCGGAGAACGTCTCGGTCATGTCTGCATGTCTTCCGAACCCGTAGGGTCTACACACTTAAGGTTCGATGACGCTAGGGTTATATAGGAAGCTTGTATGTGGTTACCAAATGTTGTTCGGAGTCCCGGATGAGATCCCGGACGTCACGAGGAGTTCCGGAATGGTCCGGAGGTAAAGATTTATATATGGGAAGTCCTATTTTGGCCACTGGAAAATGTTCGGGATTTTTCGGTATTGTACCGGGAAGGTTCTAGAAGGTTTTGGAGTGGGGCCCACCTGCATGGGGGGACCCACATGAACGTGGGTAGTGGGGGCAAGGCCCCACACCCCTGGTCAAGGCGCACCAAGATCCCCCCTTAGAAGGAATAAGATCATATCCCGAAGGGATAAGATCAAGATCCCTAAAAAGGGGGGATAACAATCGGTGGGGAAGGGAATGATGGGATTTCTTTCCTCCCACCTTGGCCAATGCCCCAATGGACTTAGAGGGCAAGAAACCAGCCCCTCCACCCCTATATATAGTGGGGAGGCGCATGGGAGCTACACACGAAGTTCTGGCGCAGCCCTCCCCCTCTCCCAAGTCCTCCTCCTCTCCCGCGGTGCTTGGCGAAGCCCTGCAGGATTGCCACGCTCCTCCACCACCACCATGCCGTTGTGCTGCTGCTGGATGGAGTCTTCCTCAACCTCTCCCTCTCTCCTTGCTGGATCAAGGCTTGGGAGACGTCACCGGGCTGTACGTGTGTTGAACGCGGAGGTGCCGTGCGTTCGGCACTTGATCATCGGTGATTTGAATCACGACGAGTACGACTCCATCAACCCCGTTCACTTGAACGCTTCCGCTTAGTGATCTACAAGGGTATGTAGATGCACTCTCCTTCCCTTCATTTCTAGTCTCTCCATAGATAGATCTTGGTGACACGTAGGAAAATTTTGAATTTCTGCTACGTTCCCCAACACCAGGAGTGCGGGGCAGCTCAGATAATCGGCATTGAATCTTTTGGCGTGCAACCCGGAACCGGGGCCCCTCCTCATGGCTCGTGCAAGAATTGTAGGTGGGGTGCTGGCAGTAGCAGCAAGAGACGGATATGTGGCTGGCTGCTCGAAATAAAAGACGACAGTCGATAGTGCATGCAAGTAAAAGGACCTGCAGGTCTGCGGTGTTGGTTTGTGGTGGTGAAAGGAGAGATGGGTGAGGTATGCGCAGATAGTAACAACTGGAGGTAGCGGTGTTGTTGTAGCGATTAATATAGCAAAGAAGTAGAGAGGAGTTGTATTGCCCGAATCTGTTTTTGGGCTGCTAATGCTGCTGTCTTATAGTGGAGTGAAGGAGAAGTTTTTTTGCTGGTTGCTGAAAGAAGGCAAATGAGAACTTCTTGTAGGAGGGGTGGCGGGTGTTTGTGGTAGGGAGGAGCGTGATGGATTTATAGCCTTGGTGTGCTAGTTGCATTGAACCTGGTTGTTAATTGTTCTTGCTGAAGTAAAATAAAAGAGAATATCTGGTAGGGAAGAAGAGAGGAGGCATAGTTCCTTGCTCTTGGTGCTGAGACTGGACAATGGGGGAAATTCAAAAATTGAGAAGCTAATTCAAAACCCTAAGAAAACTCATAGAATCTCCAACCATAGCCCTATAATTGGGTGCAAAAAAGTAGTTGGAGTAAAATTCGAGGCACCAAAAAGTGAATTTAGGGCACCAGAAAAAGTTCATCTCCAACAACAGCCTAAAATTGGTGCCCTAAAATACACCTTGGCTGTCGTCTCGTGGGTGTCCTATTTTAGGGAAGTTGTTGGAGCAGCGTTTCTGGCACAAAGCGATATAAAATAACCATTTTATTGAGGTCCTGCATGGTCCCCTATTTGGAGAAAATTTTGCGGCTGCAGCTGAAGTGTTGTATATTTGCAGCATATGGCCGCTTGCCGCCGCCGTTGTAGGATAAGGCTTTGCCGGAAATGTCGTAGAAATGTTTGTGCCTCTACGCGTACTATCCTGTGTGCTACCTAGCAAGGAGGCTGTCGGAGGTGTCGAGGAGGCTCTATGCAGGAGGAATTGAGTGCGTTTTCGCTGGAATCAACGATTCCGTTGCAGTGGAGGTACTAGGAGGAGATGAAGGAGACAGACTGCGAGGCTTGCAAGCCTCACCTCATGGAAGGGGCCCATGGTGAGTGTGACGGAGACGTGCTAGCATATATTCCTTCCATGGTCGTGCCCCGTGGCACGGTACCACCAGTTCTATTACATCAGGGCGCCGTCATCTCGCTCAGATCACTCCCAGTGGTTGTGCCCTATCAAGGAGGAGGTTATAGGCCGCCATCGCGTCTGTCGCACGAGCCTCTTGCCACGGAGATCAAGCTGGATAGAACCGACGACGAGGTGGACTGGTGGCATTCATTAATGGTTTTTAAATTTCATGATCTACTTTTGATTTGTCATTGAAGATTTTAAAATTCAATTAACAGTTCACGATTGGCTCTAGATCCATCCTACATGTGCTTGAGTAAGCATGATGCAGAGTGTTTTATTCTCCAGATATAATAGTTGATTAGGTTGCGTCTCACAGTGCTTGTTCTGTTGCTGGAGGATATTGAAAAGAGGGAGGGGTCCCTAGAGAATGATGAGCCAGTCTCTCACACGTGGGGTCAATGGTGTTCGATTTATGAGTTATGCATTCTCTCTTCAGAAACAAAGAAACAAAGCCATTGAGATGATACATGCTTCCAGCATTAGTGAATTCATTGTGGACCAATTGGTAGAACAAATCATTGTAAGTGGCACAACATACAAGTTGATGCTTATAATTCAAAAAAGTTCTAAATGGCTCTATCCCTTTGTGCGTATATGACTACAGGGCATATTGCTTCTTCAGTCTCATTTGAGTATACTAGCAAAAGGGCCCGTGCATTGCAACAGGAGAAAAGTTTATGTGTATTTGATTATGTGCAAAAGACATCTATTGTTCATGAAAATTGTGCATGCAAAAGGTCTCCTTTGTTGCAATGGATATTATTAAAAAATTAAGATTTTGTGTGGTATTCAATAGTTTACCTCGTTGTGCACAATCCGCTTCTGCCTGTGAAACTGCTGGCATGCAATGCTGATCCTTAAAAAACATAAAATGATATGATTTAGATATACATGTGACATTGTCCTATAAAGTATTATTGATCAAATGTATGCCACTTTCATATATTGCAGAAGCAATTGATAAAATAAGTTACTGGATTTTGATCAAAATCTACTGCCTTTGCTTTCCAAGAAAAGAACTTCCTTTGAAATGCATAATTAGCACTCACATGATGCTCAATATGAGCAAATCTTTGTATAAATCTTTGCAAAGCCAAATCCCTAAAGTTACTCATCAAGATGCACGATGCAATTTCAAAGATGGAAATGAAATATAATTTTGTAGCACTTGCTTAACAAAAAATAATCGGCCGCCCCAACAGGTTTTTGGAGCTGTTATGAAACTGGGTTCCTTGTATGTCTTGCATATTACATAACAGGGGTCCTGCTAGTTGCGTATCTGCCTCTTGGTAAACAAATGGAACTGATATAGCACCATCCTTTTTAGGCCCTGATTACCCGTGTGCACATTATTGGCATAAATGTTCTAGCAAAAGAGCTCGTTTGTTGCAACAGGTATAAAATAAATTCCACGGTCCACGTGATATTTGAGAGTTTATCTGTTGTGGTGAAATAATGAGCTATATCTCTCAATCCATTAGATTCTTCCTCGTCTTATCATGAATTCATATTCTATGCTTGCCCACTTTGAATATAAGATGACCGGTTAGACAGTAAATATTTTACAATGTTTGGTGCTCTTTTGTTCATACACTGTCGTCAGCAGTAGGAGCGCAACGACACCATCATCAGGGCTCAAGAAGGATCAAGATTGAGGCACGTAGAGTTGCGGGAGAGTTGGTAAGGGGGAGTAGCCACATGAAGGTGGGGCATGGAAGGACCGAGGAAATGGTAGTCGTAGCCATCACCACACGCTTCTCTCTCTCTCTCTCTCTCTCTCTCTCTCTCTCTCTCTCTCTCTCTCTCTCTCTCTCTCTCTCTCTCTAGCCGGCATGTGAGGCGAAATAGGACGCGGCCCCTTCTTCACCCAGTTCGAGCAACATGCACCGTTGTCGTACTCTCGCAACTCTTCATCCTAGCTCTCTCGTCTATAGCTCACCAACGGCACCGGTAACATCTAGAGTGGAGGAATGTATTGATGACCAGCTAGTCTACAAGAGAGCTTCCAATATCGTTTCCTTTAAGAAATATTTCTATCTAATATTTCAGTCACACGTATTTTAATTAATGTAACTACCAATGCATTCGTAAGATATGCTAGGCATGAACATTCAGCCCTGGTCGTACAAACAAATACGTAGTAGCCAAGAGTAGTCCATCCAGCAGCTTTTCATCGACAAAAAAGCAGTAGCCATGGGCAAGTGCGTGCCTTATCTTATCCAGAAGCTGGCCATCACGCGGCCTCTTCTCCATCCAGCGCCTACGGCCTGCCCCGCGCATCCGTCGGCGAGCCCATCTCCTCCGCAGAACAAGGTTGTCAGAATAGTGATTCTGAATCGGATCGGAGCTCCGATGATAAGATCGCAAATCGTAGAATCTTCACTATCAGGATCGTAGAAACGTAGATTCTATGAACTAAAATCGTAGAATCATAGGGGTTAGTTTGGATCGTAAAGTCATAGAATCGTATAACAGAATCGCGATTCTGACAACCTTGCCGCAGAATGTTCCAGATGTACCCCCAAGAGACAACAACATTTTAGTGTGAATAATTATTTCTGAGTTACAACATCATCCATGATGTTCGAATTAATGTGGTTGTACATCATACATATATACATTTTACCTATATATTTGCTAGTTTTACTATACTAGAAAGCTAAATACTGTTTTTAGGGACAGATCCGAACAATTGCAGATCCATTCGGTGCACATCTTGCGGTCACGGTTCATCTCGGCAGTTTTAATTCATGCAACGATCGCGGTATCGTGGGCGTGGAAGTGGGCTGCTGCTTTGACGTTGACCATGATAACTGTCAAGAAAATCAACGCGATCGCAGCTTCGCAGGTGGTGGGCGGGAAGGGTCAGTGCAAGATTTTTTAACCGTATGCATGCAAAAATAAAGGTGCGCGTGGGCAGGATTCGAACCTGGGATCTGCTGCATGAACCCTGGCTCATTAACCAACTCACATAGGCACTGCTATAGCTCAGATATAGAAGAATAATGTTTTTGTACTGTGGGTGCACTATTGACTATTTCTTTTGTTTCCCTAAAGGACCGTGCTCGCTACAATCTCTAGTTAGATGGCATGCAAAAGATCTAATAACCTTCATGTATAAACAACATGGTAATTTTGACCCAGAGAAAAAGTTAGTAAAACAATTGACACCCAAAAAAGTTGTTGAAAGATACCCGGTAACCTTTGTGTATAGCATCGTAATGTACACACCGAACAACTGATCACTTACATAAAAAAACCATGGTAATTTTGGCTCAGGGGAAAATGTTGTTGAAAACATCCCCCGATAAATTTTGTATAAATAATTTGGTAATATATGGATCACATGCATGATAACATACATACAAACACCACAGTAACTTTGACTCGAAGAAATAAAAGTTGTTCAAAACATATTCTGATAACTTTTGTGTAAATAGTGTGGTAATATACATGTCACATACCTGATAACTTACGCACGAACACCTCAGTAACTTCGACCGGGCGAATAAATTGTTGAAAACATACCCCGGTAACTTATATGCAATTATCATGATAAGTTACGCACTGCAAAGTTGATAACTCACATACAAACATCAGGGTTACCTTTGACCTGAAAATAATAGTTGTTGAAAATATTTGTCGGATAACTTATGCCTAAATAGCTTGGTAATAAATGAACAAAATATATGATAATTTACGCTCAAATACCCCAGTAATTTTCACGCGGGAAAAGTGTGTTCAAAACATACCCCGTAACTCATGTGTAAATAACATTGTAACATAGACACCACAAGCGTGATAAACTATGTACAAATATTGCGTTAACTTTTATCACGAGAATAAAAAGGTTGTTGAAAATTGATAGCATGATAATACGCACCACAGATCCAAAGTTTTTAATATACACCCCCAATATTTCTGTATAATTACGATGGTAATAGATGCACCGGAGACCCGATCGATAACTTAGGTCCAAGCACTGCAGTAACTTTTACCGAGATGAGGAGTTGTTGGAAAACATATCGCTGGTAACTTTTGTGTAAACGAATGCAATATATGTAACATGGATGTGATAACTTAGGTACAACCACTGCGTTAACTTTTTATCTGTCGGAAAAGTTGTTGAATACACGCCCTCGATAACTTCTGTATAAATAGGATGATAACAGACACACTGCAGACTTGATAACTTAGGTACAATCATCAGATAACTTTGATCGGGAAAAAATGTTGTTCAAAACATAACCACGGTAACTTCTTTGTCAATATCATGATAATATATGCACCGTGTACCTGATAACTTAGGCAAAATCACGGTAACTTTAACCCGGAGAAAAATGTTGTTAAAACTATAACCTGGTATTCTATGTGTAAATAACATGATAGTATACACAACACATACATGATAACGTATGTACAAAGACGTCGGTATATTTTTGATGGGTGTGTGTGTGTGTGTGTGTGGGGGGGGGGGGGGGGGTTGTTGAAAAATACATCTCCAAGTAACTTACTAAAACACACACGTGCGCGCGTGCACACACACACACACCGTAAACTTGATAACCCATGTACGAACACCGTGGGTAAGTTTTGAACGTGGTAGAGAGATTGTTAAAAAACATAACCCCGATGACTTTCTCTGCAAATAATGTTATAATATACACTACACATGGGTGGTAACTTACTTATACTGTTTATAAGTTTTCAAAATAAAAAAACTAGTATGACATATTTTTTTGACATATAGTGCATGCAAGCATGTGCATGTGACGAGAAGGTTGGACATACCATTTTTCATGCCTGGTAATTTATATATAAAAAATGATAACTTATGCATCGCTCGCATGATAACTTACATCACACACGCGTGGTAATTTTTTACCCGAAAAAAATATCATCGAAACATACCAACATGGGATCTAGATCCGAAGGTCTCGACGAGACAAAACTTTTATGTGAAAACAGGTTTTCCATCGGAGCAATGGTTTAAGCTACAAAACATTTTGAATTTTGAATTTCGGGTGAATCTTAGATGACGTCATCACTTCTTTCTTATATGCATGCATGCAATTACTATAAAAAAATAGTCCGCTCTCTTAGTGCATGCATATTTTTTTATTGAATAAATAAATAAATAGGCAGACATGCATCGAGGGAGACTCGTTCGTATTTATTTACTAAACTCCGGCTGATCAGAAGTTAGCTCAGTCCCTTTGCTATATGGTGGCACAAAATTACGCTTGAGCGCAAAATCCTTATTCTGCCGTATGGTGCACCCAATCAACCAGAAAACATGCCGGCCGTATGGTGCACCCAGTCATCCAGAAGACATACGTCCATCCTCGTGCTCCTCTATAGATTTGGTCGTAATAGACTATGCGACATTTAGCAAAAAGTGTTAACTTCATTACTATAGATGCATGGTCATATATTGATATTAATAGCCCATGTGATATGTACTAAAAAGTGTTAACTTCAGTACTCAGATGCATGACCATACATTGATAGTAATGTTTCATGTAACGTATAGTAAAACTTATTGACTTCTTTATTGTGAAAGCCCGTGCAAACTATCGGCCGCAAAGACCTATGTAACATGTAGTAGAAAATAATAATCTTTTTACTACATATGCAGGTGCTATTCAGTACTCCGGCGTACCTGCACACAACCTAACAAACTCACGGACTAAATTTTTTATTCATTCTGTAACATGCTTGCTGTTATGTAGTAAAAGAATACTAGATACGTTTACTACCTAATCTGGCAATAAACTTGATGATAAAACACTTTAAATTTTGTAGTAAATGTGGTAATACCTTTTACAACTTAATTCTGGGTTTAGGTTTGATCGTAATACACTTGGTTTCCAGTAGTAAAACTGACGGATCTTTTTACCACCAGTTACTACAGGAGGGAGGTTTGCATACGGGGTCGATCTGGTTGGCTACTTCGTTACCGTGGGATGGCCGGATGATAGAATAAATTATTTGAAATATGAAAAATGAGATGACAGTGCATTAGAAATATAATGTGTTGTTTTACATTCATGTAAATCATGTTACCTTATGTATATAATCCTCCTGCAACATTTTATTTTGCAGATAAATGTATAGGCCCTAGTTACCTATACAACTTCCCCAAGAAGCATCTACGAGCTGATGTTGTGGTCGAGGCTACATATTTTCTGATATTTTATTTTACTGCCGGAGATACAAGCTAAAGGTGGAGAAGAATCTGTGCACGGGCCTCATGTTCTACGATGAATTGTTTGTGGGAGTGAGCAGTGTGCATTCAACAGTAACAATAAATGATTGTGCCTTTCAAAAAAGCATCAAATAAATAGCGTGTTAAGAGAAAGAGGGGTGGCCTCCTCCAGATGCTATGCATGCTATAGCGTGCTATTTGCAAATGGTGTTTTAAAGTAATGTCACATATAGCCTAAAATTAAAGGATTTTAACAACAATAAATGATTGTGCCTTTCAAAAAAGCATCAAAGAAATAGCGTGTTAAGAGAAATAGGGGTGGCCTCCTCCAAATGCTATGCACGCTATAGCGTGCTATTTACAAATGGTGTTTCAAAGTAATGCCACGTATAGCCTAAAATTAAAGGATTTTAACAAGAATAAATGATATACTTCAATAATAAAGTGCAAAAAAGATTTAATGTAGCCTAACATCAACAACCCATGAGGCAACAACATAGCAAAGATCAATCAATCGGGTACTAGGTGTTAATTAAGATGGATAACTTGTAACATAATCAGAAACTAAGATCTAGCAAACATCATGATCCAACACATACATCACGGGCTTGCGAGCCCATAGGACTTGCCTAGTGTCTCACTTGTCAGCGGTGCAGTTGGCTGCGACATCTGCTACTGCAAACGGGGAACATTGGAGAATAGAGGAAAACCAACAAGGAACGGAAGAAGACGGGCCAAACATGGGGAAGAAGAAGCCGCCGCCGCCGGCGCACAGGACCGCGTGGTTGGATGGAGAATAAAGTAGAGATCTGGGGACTAGAAGCGCTTGGTCGGATGGGGGACGGGCTATTTTTCCTATTTTGG
This sequence comes from Triticum timopheevii, assembly GCA_963921465.1. Classification (NCBI taxonomy): domain Eukaryota; kingdom Viridiplantae; phylum Streptophyta; class Magnoliopsida; order Poales; family Poaceae; genus Triticum; species Triticum timopheevii. Next base: position 49,037,734 of record OY997272.1, on the reverse strand, counting down.
CTAGGTCATACTTGTGTCCTTGGGCTAATGGGCTGCCAAAAAAACAGCACACTACAAGCTATACCATTTTAGCCCAATATAGCATGCTATTCCGTGAATAACCCCGTCATAAGAAAAAATGCCAAACTGTAGTGTGGCATGTCCTCGTATGCTATAGTGCACTAGTAGTAAAGAAATTGCTCACTATTTTTTCATTGAAGAAAGACATGATCGTCGGGTCTGAAAGATGGAAACATTATGTGGTATTTAGTTCTCTAAAATCACAAAAATGCATTGACTATTTATTTTGGACATGAAAATACTAGAGAAAAGATTACAAACTATACTTGAGATTTAAGGAGTAAGTTGTGGTTGGCATTAGCACTGTGACTATTATTTAGAGAGGGGGATCAGTGCCAAACTACTATAAAACAAGGAACCCAAGGATCGAAGGTAATTAGTGTTGTCGCTTTCCAATCACTTATGTATGTTTGTGAGTTTCACTGTACTAGCATAGTGGCCCGCCCGATGTGCGGGCTAGAATTTTATAAAGTTGTACCATGAACACATATTATTTTATTTGTCTAAGGAAACTTGCATCCAAATGTGATGACATTCTCAAATATGCGCCTTTGGCGAACATAATTTTGTCTTAGGCATGTTTGATGCACATTATCCGTTGTTAACTTATTATGAAATTACAATGTCGTATTTGGTTACTATTATTCTCATTGTAAAAAATGTGTGTTTTCCATATATTCTACCTTTTTTGTGTTATATACTAATTAAACAAACATGAAATGATACAACTTTTTTAATTGTGTTTTGAATCTTTTCTGTGAATATGATTTTTAATACATAAATTCTTGGTAAAACGATGTCAATTATATTCTGAGATATTAGTTATATTTTGCATGGGCATCGATTCTCAAGAGACGGTTTTGGTAGGATAAATTCACTCATCCTATTAAAGTGGACTTGACACACTTGAAATTTGCTTCAATTAATTTGGCATTGACCATTTTCATGAATTGTTTTTATCAGTAATGACAATTCTAGAAATAGTTAATGATTTATAGTGAATGAATGAACCATACTGAGAATTCTTTCAAGAAGATTAGTTATGTTTTGTACACGACAATTAGCAAGAGCTCAACTGTGAAAGTGAACATATACTTGACTCGATGTGAAATATTAAAGTAACAAATAACTAAATTTGGGCAAAACATGATAAACATGTAGAAAAACGATGGACATCAATAGGGATTGCTTTTCTAATGTCCAATCTTAGTTGGCCTTTAGATAAATTTGTCCATGTTGGTGGTTCGTTCCATGGTTCTCTAGGGGGCAGGGACCAACCACGGGAAAGCTTGATAGTTTCTTCGTACTTGATCACATTCTTTGATGGTTTCATGCTCACATAAGGTTCTTCAATGGTTTTAGTGTTACTATTCAATAGATTATTTTTGTCAAGCAAAGAATAACCACATTATTGAATTCTTGTAAATAGTTACATAATAAATAATTTTTTCACTATGCATTTTTTCTTTGTTTTGTCCCTAGTAATACTAACATTATTGAATTATTTCTACTTCGCTTGTTTATAGGGGAAATGCCATCTTTTGTTATGAAATAATGAGATGCTATGTTCCTATATAAATATTTATTACTTAAAATACTTCAAGAAATATGTTTTGGTAAAACTTGTTGAGAAGATATTCTCTGGAAGACATATATTTGAAACATATTTCATAAAAAAATGATTTAAAAGGAAAATATTTATGTAAAAGCAGCTAGTCATACTTAGACCTAGACATCATTTAGATTGTAATCAGAAAGAAACCAAGAGACCCCTTTGTTCTGATTAGACAATGGAGAAACATATCTCGTTTTGTTGGAGATTGACATGTTTTGACCTTATTGGCCTCTCGCTATCAAATTCTTTTTGGACAATGTGCCCCACTAATTAGTACCAATATAAAATGTATGTGCTTACCCTATACTATTATGAAAAGTGGTGCCTCAAGGACCAAGATCATCTCATGTCCAACACTTCAACTTCAAGGCTTCAACCCCTATTATGTAAGGAAACGGAGATTTGACCAGATTGAGTAATAAAAGAGTTACATAACTTAGAAACACAGTGAAAAGTTCTACCAATCAACATCCTAGTAAGGATATATGTTGGGTTGAGTGCATGTGTGGTGTGTGTGTATGGGTTTGTCCCAAAGGCCCACCCTTGTGTATATCTATTCATACATGTAGGTTATAGCTAGAGAGCAAGAGAGTGTTACAGAATTTCCCCCAAGAAACAACACGGTATGGTCCCTATAAAAACATGGTATGACACCCAGGTTACAACTAAAGCCATTGCTAGCGGCGAGTCGAAAGCTGGTGCTCGTAGTCATAGTGTGGGTTAAGAGAGGTTCTGGTGCTAGTGGAGATTCTGTACTGAGGGTAAAATTTCATGGGAGAAGCTGCAACAGAGCCGTAGCCTTTAGCAGAGCAGAACTGGTCTGGAGCAGGAGGGAGAACCTCTGGTGGTAGTCGTGGACTAGAGCATACACAAGAGGTGCTTGTGGTCAGGAGCGCGGGGCAGCGCAGCAAATCAGCATTGAAGCTTTTGGCGTGCAACCAGGGACCAAGGCCCCTCCTTGTGGATCGTGCTGGAATTGTAGGTAGTGTGTGCTTGGGGTAGCAGCAAGAGGCCGATGTGTGGCTGGTTGGCCGCTCGAAATCAAAAGCTCATCTGAGACAACGGTGGATAGTGCGTGCAAGTAAAATGACATGTAGGTCTGCGGTGGTGAAAGGAGAGATTTGTGAGGTATGTACGAATACTATCAGCTAGAGGTAGCGGTGTTGGTGTAGTTAGTACTATAGCAAAGAAGTAGAGAAGAGCTGTGTTTCCTGAATCTATTTTTCCGCCGCTAATGCTGCTGTCTTATTGTGGATCGGAGGATAATTTTTTTTGCTGGTTGTTGAAAGAAGGCAAATGCATGAAAACTTCTTGTAGGAGGTGTGGCTGGTGTTTGTGGTAGGGAGCAACATGGTGGATTTAGGGCCTTGGTGTGCTAGTTGCGTTGAACCTAGTTGTTAATTGTTCTTCCTCAAGTAAGCTAAAAAGAGAATATATGGTAGGGAAGAAGATAGGATGCATATTTCCTTGCTCTTGGTGTTTTCTAGCGAGAATGGCAATGGGGGGAATTCAAAAATTGCGAAGCTAATTCAAAAACCCTAAAAAATGATAGAATCCCCAACCATAACCCTATAACAAGGCGCAAAAACGCAACAACAACAACAACAACAACAACAAAGCCTTTAGTCCCAAACAAGTTGGTGTAGGCTAGAGGTGAAACCCATAAGATCTCGCAAACAACTCATGGCTCTGGCACATGGATACCAAGCTTCCACGCACCCCTGTCCATAGCTAGCTCTTTGTCGATACTCCAATCCTTCAGGTCTCTCTTAACGGACTCCTCCCATGTCAAATTCGGTCGACCCCGCCCTCTCTTGACATTCTCCGCACGCTTTAGCCGTCCGCTATGCACTGGAGCTTCTGGAGGCCTGCGCTGAATATGCCCGAACCATCTCAGACGATGTTGGACAAGTTTCTCCTCAATTGGTGCTACCCCAACTCTATCTCGTATATCATCATTCTGGACTCGATCCTTCCTCGTGTGGCCACACATCCATCTCAACATATGCATCTCCGCCACACCTAACTATTGAACATGTCGCCTTTTAGTCGGGCAACACTCCTTGCCATACAACATTGCAGGTCGAACCGCCGTCCTATAGAACTTGCCTGTTAGCTTTTGTGGCACTCTCTTGTCACAGAGAATGCCAGAAACTTGGCGCCACTTCATACATCTGGCTTTGATTCGATGGTTCACATCTTCATCAATACCCCCATCCTCCTGCAACATTGACCCCAAATACCGAAAGGTGTCCTTCCGAGGTACCACCTGGCCATCAAGGCTAACCTCCTCCTCCTCACACCTAGTAGTACTGATACGGCACTTTAATCTGCATGCGTTGCCGCTGATGGCCGTTCTGTTGGGTCACTGGACACAGCCGGTTAGCTCCCACCAAAGACATGGAAAGCATGATCTGGCCAACTTGTCCTGGCATAACAGGCCCGCGTCCCCATTGGGACTTGGCACGACAATATATCCTAGTTCTTCACTTCTTCTACAGCAGTAGCATGCTATCCGAACCACCACCTGCGAATCATCTACCAGCACTAAAACAAACCATTTCATAATGCAAACATATTCCGTTGAGGATGGAAAATAAAACCTGTTAAGCTACCTATGTGATCCAGCGTCCTCAAAAAGCATCTTGGCTTTACGTGTGGTGTACTTATATGAAAAATAAGAGATCTGTGGTGTTATTGCTAGAGAAAAACCAAGCAGGATATTCACGGAATTTAGTGGGGGTAGACAACCGAGGATGAACTCGGTGACTTTGGAGCCCATGCGTTCACACGGTCTAGGTCTCAATATTACATCAGAATCTATGTTATTGACAACAATAATGTGTTTTGTCACTTGTGTGCAAACTCGGACCAGCCATCTAATAAAACCTTTAAAATTGAAAAGATGGGGATTTATGGGCGAGTATATTTGTGCAAATGAGTTTGTCAGATGCACAAATTCAACAAAGAGAATAATGCACTAATTCCTGTCAAGAGAATGCATGAAAAGAAGAATATATTAACATGAGAAGTCGTCGTGTTAATTGAAAAAAATTAACATGAGAAGTCCTCGTGTTAATTCAAAAAAAATTACATGAGAACTGAAACATGTACCATCTTGAGTAACGATGTTTGACTAATCTAAATTCTCAAAGCACTTTTCTTTCTCCACTGGGAACTAGTACAATGCCCGTGCGTTGCTACGGGTCTTTTAGCATTGATCTAATCATATGTAAATTTATGATGCGGAGGAGACGTATCAGACAACGCCCATCAGATTCAAAAACAAAGCGCCGAGGTAAATTTACATTGCACATTTACGTCAATTGGTCAACATGCTTGCCTTGACTCCAGGAATGCCTCCGGCTGATGGAGGTCGCCAGGTAGGGTTACGCTAATAGAAATATTTTGATTAGAAATCGATAGAAACTTTATGAAAAATAACGCCTAGCTTGGAGCCTTGCACTTGCAAAGCCAGAGACGTGGTCCACGTCCATGGGCGAGGAAGGGAATTGTAGGAAAAATTGGATACACTTATATTAGTATTTCAGGTCTGCCCAATACATAGTGTTCCTGATATTTTGGATATTTTACGCCAAGTTTCTTACTAAACACAACAGGCCTTTCGCAATCTAAGAGGCTTCTTTGGTTTTGGGTGGTTCAACAAGAGGTATTGCTTCAACACGCTGTTTCCCAGTCGAAGCTCTCTTCTTCTGACTGTCCTAGATAGGGGCAAGAATATGTTGAGAGATAAGAATAAATGCTAGTAGTAAATAGGACAAAATCGTAGTTAATCCAACAAGTTTCTTGGCAAAATTTCTGATCACAAAAACGGAAAATTCATGTTGTGTGATTACAGCGGCAGTACACATAGGAGTGACTCCATTCTGAAGCATCTGCCCAATACGGGGGCAAGATGTGAAGTTACATCAATATACTTGCAAACATAAGACAGAGCACAGACTTCATATCTTTGCTATCGGCTAGAGCTTCAGCTCCGATCCCTAAGTTAATATTCACATCTTCTCAGTAACAATGCAGTTATGCCCAACTTCTGGTCACACAAGGATCATGGACTGATTACAGGTCACGATTACAACATGAGCACAAGAGCAAGCATACACATGCCAAACGACAGAATATGCGTTGACTGAATAACCTGCACGGAAGGCATTAGCACTACATTAATGTCCCTAAAATCTACACCAAAAATGTAGCAAAAATCCTGACAATTACTCTCTCCGTCCTATAATGTAAGACGTTTTTTGACACTACACTAGTGTCAAAAAACTTCTTACATTATGGGACGAAGGGAGTAGAATATATTGCAAAACAGAATGCCAAAGACAGTTCAGTATATATTACCAATGCAACTCAGTTATCAACAAAATGAGCTAACTAATTTAACTGGGAAAAAATGGATTTGATTGTGGTAACCAGTTAGAACACAAGGTAACAGCGTTTCACGTGCTTGAGGCTGGTGCGGGGTAGGTTGGACCTAGCGAAGGACTGGATCCATCGGTGTGATTTATGCGGCCATATCTATCTGCAAGGGCGAACAGTGCGATGGTCATCGAAGAAGCATTAGAGCAAAAAGTCCTCGTGAACCTTTGGTTCTGTGGAGGGCAGGTAAAAGGAAAATTTTGTTCCAAAATTATTTGGTAACAAGTTAAGTTCGAATGTGAAATTTGAGATTACAACAGTACAAAAAATAACTATGAAATGCTGAGGATCATCTCCCTTTAGAAATGTCATCAATTAAGAATGCTAAAAAGATCATCACAAATTACCTGAAGGCCTTATCTCTGCTGTAAAGAGATGATTGTGGTTGCTTCGGTTATAAGGTTGCAACATTTTTGACTGCAGTGGGGTTCCCCCGCACCCCTCCCGCCGCCGCCGCCCCTCCCGCCGCCGCCGGCCGTTGGCCCCGCCCCCAGCCTCCGCCCCCCTTCCGCCCTACCTCCCCTCCATCTAGGCCGCCTCCCGCCGCCTCCCCGGGAGGTGGCCGGGGCGGAGCTCACGCCCCTCGCCCGCGGGACCCCGCTTTCCCCATCTCCCCCCGCCGCCGTCAGCGGGCGCCCCCGGCGCTGGCCCGGGTGGTGCCGGCGGCGGCGGGCCTTCTAGTCCCGCGCGCACGTGCTCCCTTCCTGGGGCAGGGAGGCGGCGGCGGTGCAGCCCGGCTTGGCTGCGGTCCGGCGGCCCTGCGGTGGCGGCCGGCGGCCGGCGTGGTGACGGCGCCGCTCCTTGGCGGCGGGGCGGCGTGGTGGTTCCGGGTGGCCGTCGACGCGCCCCCGGCCCAGATCCGGGGACGTCGGGCCCCATCTGGGCCCCTGGGGGCCGGCCCCCTGGCAGGGTCTCGTTGTCTGCGGCGCGGTGAGGAGGAGGAGCGGCTCGGACTTGGGGCGTCGGCGCCGATGGCGTGCCGGCAGCAGCGCGAAGGCGGGAGCTTTACGGGCCCACGAGGGTTCGGCCGGGCCTGTGGGCCTACGGGCCTGGTGTGCTCTTGCTATTGCGTCCGGACGGCTACTGTCGCTGACGGTGGAGGTGGGGCCCTCCCGCGTGCCGATGGTGCTGATGCCCTAGTCCCGGCTCTGATTCTTCGTCGTGCTGTCCTCACTTCGCGGTGCCGTGGTGAGATGGTGTGGAGGCCTCATGACCGCGTTGGCGTAGGGTGGTGGTTGGTTTGGTGGCGGGATCCGGAGCGCCCGAGGTGCGGGTTGGGATCGGGGGAAACCCCTGTCGGCGTGGCCGACCCCGGCGCGGTGGCGCCTGTGGGTGCCGCCTGACCTTCCGGGAGGGCGTCGGGGGCTACTCTTCCTCTCGCCTCGTCGTGTACCGGGGGAAACCTTTGGCAGCAGCGTCGTCATCGTCGCGATCCTTCTTGGAGGTGTTGATTGGTGCCGGCGCTTCGGAGTCTTGGAGCCTAGTGTATGAGCCCGGTGGGCCTAGCGATCCCGAGGCTTCTTCGTTTTTGTTGATCCGCCGTTGTCGGCATTTTTTTCTTTTGCTCTTTCTCTGTTGTTTCTTTTGGGCGTGACTGTGCTACTTCCGCCCCAGCACCTATCCCTGTATGATTCGGTTGGTTGCTTTGTATACAAAGCGGGGGGAAACCCTTTTTCGGTAAAGAGATGATTGTAGGGGCACTTATACAAAGACAATGTCTTCTCCTCAAAGTGCACGGCCGACGCGGAATTTGCTGCCTTCAGCCTGTCCTAATTTTGCCATGCACCCCATGTCTGATTATCCACAAGAGCGCTGACAGACAACAAATAAGCTCGACCATGAAACAGAGAGACAATAAATTTACGAGGAAGGTAATTTTCTGTTATTGGCAAAACATTTGATAATTGATTAAACCCAACACCAACCACTACTTTGTCGCGCATCTACTGCCCAAATCGCAGCTTCTCTTATAGATCATAAGCGTGTGTGTGTGTGTGTGTGTGTGCGCGCGCGCGGCGCGCGTGTGCATGTAGGTGCGTGTGGGTGCGTGTGTGCGCGTGCGTGCGTGTGCATGTGTGTGTGTGTGCGCGCGCGCGCGCGTGCGGGTGCGTGTGGGTGCATGTGTGCGCGTGCATGCGTGTGCATGTGTGTGTGTGTGTGTGTGTGTGTGTGTGTGTGTGCGTGTGTGTGTGTGTGGTATCTCTAAATCGAATAAACCTCCAAGTATGCAATTCATGAGCACAAAACAGAAATTATAGTTCAGTATCTCTAAAAAATGAAGCGGGAGGAGAGAAATCATGACTCACCTCACCCAACAACAAGGTGGAAACTGCAACCCAAGAAAAAGATGCCCTTCCCTCTCTCGGTGAAGAGCATGCATGCCTCCAGGAGGTGCCGACCTCAATCTCCTTCCTTCCTTGGATGTGCTATCTAATTACAAATTCCAGAAAAAAAATACAAATCATCCAAAGGGGATTACTTTCCAGTAGTCAGGGGCCGCAAAATGCAGCCATGACACACCTATTATACACATGCATTCACCTTTAAGAGTGACTAATCAGTAATCACTAAAAGGGAGTAGGAAATAAACAAAATACTCGTATTACTGTTAAGAGGTGAATAAAACATATCATTTTTTAGGCTTTTGCAACCAGTGGCAAGAAACAAATACATGTGCATCCTACTGCTGATTCCTCACAATAATAACCTGCTTGATCAACACTGTTACAAAAATAAATATTATATAAACGAACTAATCTTGAAAAATGGTAGTTGGATTAAGAAGAAATTAATTTGAAGAGACCAAGAATATTTGTGGAGATGGAAAAATGACTCCTCGTTGCCGTTCCAGCAAATAGGCTGTGAGCAACTTAGTCTGCTACGGAATAAAAGAAATTACAGAGCTAACCAACGTGCAAGATTGATTTCTATAAAACAGGTTCACTTATATGCAATGGCATATGAGTGGTGGCAGGGTTATCTCACCACGGAAAAGGATTCTGAATCCCATCTCGCCGCAGAGTCCACACACCACAGCTCGCTGCAAAGGCTATCTCGGCGCCTGCCTCGAAGACATGAGCAGGGGCGCTTGGAGCGGCCGGCATGGAGTTGACGAGCACGTGCTCGGAGGCTTGTTCTCCTCTCCGGGATCAGTCTGGACAAGGAGTAGCGTGAACCTCAGAGGAAGATCCCATTGTTGGTCGGGCTCAGGGAGCTTTTCGAGGAGCGGAAGTAATGGAGCAGCAGTTATAATGATTGGTCCCCACCGTCCACCACCTCTTCATCCAACTTGCAGGTGGGCCGAGATCGTGGTACGATGGTGGCCGAAGCTGAACGCCACGAAGCCTACCTTCCAACCATCATGTGGTCGCGCCCACCCGCCACCGCTCACTGGTCTGCCGTGAACAACTGCCTTCCACACGTACAAGCAAGCAGCAGGCAGCCAGTCGCCGTCGAAACCGCCGCTCTTCATGCGTGATTAGAATATGAACGGAAGAGACCTAGGAGTGGGCTAAAAGAAAAGGAAAATTTTATCGGTGCGAAAAGAAAAATTACCTCGCTGCCTTTGCCGTGGAGCAACAATGTGGCGTGCTGGAGCGATCGGTATAATATCACACAAAATCTTACTTGAAAACAACATCTCTGGTAAAATCTCCACATCATTGACCTCATCGGGTTTCAAGTATATCTTTCTCTCCTGGCATATACTCTGTATTAAATTAAGATGAATGAGCATCAACCACTCTAGTCTCAAGTAAAAGAATGAAACATTACTTCTGAAAGAACTACAAAAGAATGGTGTGCAGGAGCTTACTTCAAAACAACATCTCTGGTATAATCTCCACTGAAATAGCCATCTATTGAGTTTCCTTGATGACCCCTAGCAAGAATCAGTGCAAGATTGTTGGCCACTAAAAAATTAGGTACGCGACATTCAAGTAGAGACCGAAAAGTATCAAAACACCTAGCAGAAGTCATGCAACCTTCAACCATGATAAAGGAACACCCTTTAACTAAGACCGCATTTAATGGACTAAAATTATTGATAATAGCTAGGTCTTACCATAAGCGATCTGCTGTCAAATATTTTGCACTCTTATGTTGTCAATTATCAAGATAAAACGTCTCTAGACAGTCATTTCTACAAAACACACCAAGTGACATTACAAAGAGCACCGCAAGTGATGCTCCAACGGGTAGCCAATGGATAAACCTACACCTGCCAGGGCACCTTGGGTGCTAGCTAGTCTTGCTTCAGAAAAGGTAATGGTTTCAAGAATCGAGCGAATGGATCATCCAAGGCTGAGAGCATTTTCTTTGCTGCGGCATCTGAAAGAAAATGTGGGATAAGAAAATTCAATCAGACAGCGTAAGAACTGTAAAAACACAACATCTCTCAGTTCTGCACAGAATCAATGCTTTATATATCTAAGTGGTTCGTTATGTTTCTGACAAAATTTCAGATTCAACCAAAGCAAGTACAACACATATTACTGCATTTGATCCAATTATCAAATTCAGTCGTATTTTCTAAATATGAAGACTTGCAAAAGTGTGAGCCGTTGAGGCAGCTGATAAATTATATGATTCGTTATATGATAAATTAAGTGAATTTTTGTATGAATCACCGTGATTCTACCTACCATTCTATTAGTAACGTGATTTCCTTTATCCATTGAACTCACACCTCACGTGGACATTAGGGTCGAGGAACGTGAGAAACGAAATCCCAGAACAACAGTACAATCATGTGCCTTTTAATTCCTACAACAATTATCCGATTTGCAAGAGAATAGTTTCTCCTCAGATCACACAACTCCTGTATAATAACAGAACCATATTTATCAATCTTCAAGTCGATGACCTGAAGCAAATTAGTGGTAGCAGTGACAATGAGTTTTGATCAAGGAATATATGTCTATATACTTGAAGCAAACAAAACACAAATATATCCAGTTTAAGGAGTTTAGCTATCACCTCATTAATTTGACCTCAACTTCTTTGGTGCTATAGCACATGTTTTTGCCAACAAGTGTTGTGAGGTGAATGTATTGATATCAAGTACTTTTAGTGCCATGGATAATCGTTAATGGCCAACAATCTGGTGCAAAAACAACTCAACAAAATGTTTAGATCATACTTTTATATAGGAATTATTAAGAGGGCTATTACTATGTACTACCTGTGTATTGTGTAAAAAAAATGTTCAGATCATTTTACCTTTAAGGCTGCTGTAATCTGCTCTAATCTGCTATACACTCTGATAGTTTCGAATATAGTTCAGTAGGCATAAGCCCACCGTAGTTCCCTGTCAAGAAAAAAAGTGTGTTGGCAATGGAATCTTATCAAAACTGTAAAGTAAAACACACACCACTGAAGAAATCAATCTTTAAGCAAGAAAAAAATAGTACCTTAGTCAATACAACTATCACTGAAAAGTAGTTCCCAAGTATAAGTGATGGCCAGGCCTCATTTATTTACAACGGGCCATCATATTGACAAGTAGCGGAAAATATAAATCAAGTCGTTGCCGACTCTGTATGGAGAAAATATCAGATATAGCCTACTCTTATTGATTTGGAGTATCCCATATTAAGTGTAAGCGCCATTTGCTGAAGGACTATTTGCAGAACAGAAGATTTCAATACTATGGGAATATTATATTGCATAGCTGACCATCTAATTATTCGGAAATCTATAATTCTAGAAGCACAATCAATTCAAGAATATTAACACCGTGCCGAATGCTGAAAACTTTTGTTGACCAATGACCACCAACATGTTTTCAGAAAATTGTGCCACAAGCAGTATATGCAAATACAATGGTAGTTTTTCGACCTGCTATGTGAATGTCACACAAGTTCATACCATTTTACTAAGCTGACAATGTTCACATAGTTCAGGCATCAAGACCGAATGGTAAAGTAACTGAAACAAAGACAAACTGAAAGGCTTCACAAAGTTCTGTTGTCAGTTTTGAACAGGAAATGATAGACAAAGAAGCTTGGAGCCTTTTGAGCCGACTAAAATTACTTAAATACTTCACCATAAGGTCCATAAGAACTTGAAATCAGGTAAATGTGGATTTGTTTTTTTTAGATGGCAGATGTGAAATTTAGTGGGAAAGAGAGCACTTAATGATAAACCAAATCATGTACATGTGAGGCCAGGCACAACACTTTCTGTAACATATCCCCACTATCTAGATTATCATACTACAAGCATTTCACAAATTGTTAAACAACCATACAAAGGAACAGAGATATGCCCCCGCACACGGTACACTCCCCTTGAGAAAACTATAAAAGGGTCTTTCCGTCCTATGTGTTGACTCGCTTAAACTAATCAGCATTAGATGAGAATTAGATGGACTACAGGTAATCAAGCTAATTGCTTCGGAATTCATCTATGCGACGTGTGGTTGGATCACACATACTGTACCTTGTGGATATGTCAAGCGAATCATCAACTAAACATACAACAAACAGAACAGCACAATTCATCTACCCACCAAAGTGACAGACATTGATCACCGAGATTGAAAAATCATCAGAGATACACACTAAAAGGGACAACAAAAACAAGCACCAATTGGCATACATATTTGACGCACCTCTTCCTTTGAACTGCATGTATGTGGCGCACACGACGCCCACCGGAAGTTTGGCGAAGTTCCTATAGACAGAGGGGAAGCAAAGAGTAAGCCCAATTTGAGCGTTTTCAAGAGGAAATTCATCCTTTATTACTTTTTCTGATGGAGCGAGACTCAAAAGAACAAAATCTTGCACTCAGTGTATCAGGAGGTAGTGCGTGGATGCCATCTGCGGTGACCAACGCATCCACCACCCGAAGCGCCGCGCCTGGAGCGCGCCCATGTAGGCGGCCGCATCAGCCCGCATCCCCGCTGGCGTCGAGCGCGAGGGAGACGGCGAGCTCGCCCCCGCCCTCCTCCGCCAGAGAGAGCTCGCCGGCGGCGGAGGCGAGGAGCTGCTGGTCCTGGGCGGTCTTGCCGGAGAGCAGGAGGAACGTGGTGGCGGCTGGGGCTCCGCCGCTGCTGCTATGCTCGACTGCGGGAGCGGGAGCGGTGACCTGGCGCGCACATCGGTGGGGAGGCTGGCCAGCGGCGGCGGCGGCTCCAATCGGTCCTCGGCGGCGGCGGTCGGATCTCGGCGGCGGCTCGTATTGGAGTAGAGATGGGATCGAGAGGAGTCGGCAATGAAGGATGGGATCGATGGAGCGTTTTTTCTGCCGGGTGTGGGGTTTTTTTGGCCTGCGTGGGGTGGGGTGGGGGAGAGGACGAAAAAAAACCGGACGAAAAATTCTGGGACGAAAATAAAAACCGGAACGCAACCTCCAACTGAGACATTAGGAGTAGAGATAGCACAGGCTGCACATGCAATTGCCTTTGGAATTTCTCTCCAGACTTCATCACGCTGGTCTCCATCGCTGACATACAGAATCAAAATCACACATGAAAGTTGATCAATCTGCTAATCTGTATGTTGGGCGCCATGAGTGATCTGGCTCTCCAACCCTGATGGGGAGCCTAGTTGATGCCATGCCGCAGATGGGAATAGCATAGGCTGCAGATGTGGTTGCTGTTGGAATTCCTCCATCACGGCTCCTCTCCATTGATGACGTACAGAAGATTATCTGGCTCCTCCACCCTGATGAGGAGGCTCGTTGAGGTTGTTAGGTTGAATTCAAGGTAGACCAAGGTCCATGACGCATGCCGTGCAAATCAACTGCGGGGAGTACCGTGAAGAGGAAGGAACGTGTAGTGTAGGAGATAGAGATTTCCTTTTATTTTTTAGAAAGAGATATAGATTGCTTTAATTAGGAAAGCAATAAACGATGGAGTAGTATTAGGATCGTGTGCTTTTTTATTTAAGGAAAGGATCGTGTGTTTGGCAGAATGATTTCTTTTTATTTTTAGATAGAGATATAGTTGCTTTAATTAGGAAAGTAAGAAACGATGGAGTAGTATTAGGATCGTTTGTTTTTTTAGGAAAGGATCGCGTGATTAATGGAATCTATTTTTACAACCGAGCATGAATGTGGGCCTTGGAGCAATCTTTTTCCACGACCATCTCTCCACCGTAATAACAGGGCATCTTTTTTTTTTTACAAAACTTGTATGAGTTAATCTAGACCTAATAACATGGTCCCATTAGATGTACGTCTCCTATTTGCAGAGTAACTTGGGAATTAATAGGTGTCATTTTTTTTTCATTGAGAGCAATAGATAAATAAATAGATTAGATCTACACCGTAATAACTCGGTCCCATCAGATTAATGGCTCTTAATTACTAATTAGCGTGGGAATTTCTAGGGAGTCTAGGATTAGTAGATGTATAGATGTATAGATGTATAGATGTATAGATGTATAGATAGATAGATGTATAGATGTATAGATGTTGGCCCTATCCGGCTGACTCGCAAACGCACGCACACAAACACGCTAGATCAATTGTATTGCCACAGGTACGTCTCGTACCTGTTCTTTCTTTATTGCTTCACAACTCAGCGGTTGATGGATACACGAGTATATATAACACCAAAGCTAACTAGCACTGGTCCTACTCGGTGACGACTTAGTCCCACACGTACACATGTATTTAACCGAACAGGACACAAGTGCACTTCGTGTTTAACTCTTACAGCCCACACTGACTAATAATTGCTCAAAGAAGTTACGAGGACCAGGTAGTTGAGGCATGAGAATTGGAAGGCTAACTCGTGAAACATTTTAATAATAGGGCGGTGAGGGATGAGAATTACGAGGGAATTGTTTTACGGAGAAGAACTTGATACTTTGTCATAACTTATTTTATCATCACTGTGAGCAACTCCAACAGTTTTCCTATCTCTAAAATAACCGCCGTTTATGGAAAGTTGGGGCCAAGAAACCTCCTCAACATTTTTCGTAAACTGGCCTTATCTTTAGGGAATACCGTAAAGTAGGTCTTTTCTCCCCGCTGATTTACGGGAAGATGACCTTCCCATATCTTTTTGGAGGAAAAAAAAACCCGCCATGAAACATTCATGTGCAGCCCGCCGGTACGGAGCCACTCCACCGGATACTCGCCGGAGCGCCGCCGCCCATGCCAAAACGCTGCCGCAGCGCCACCGCCCGTGCCGGAAGAACGCTTCCCGTGTCGCCCCGCCGCCGCTGCCGTGCCGCCCACCGCCGCCGCGCCGTGCAACCATGACACTACCGCCTCTGCCCGCGGCCACACCACAACGTCTTGCCCCTCGCTGGTGGCCACCACACGCCCGTGTCACCGCCCATCGCCATCGGAGGACACCACTGGCACGCGGGTTCCTTGTAGGAGAATACAAAATTAGCTTGTTTTATTTAGTAAAAAGTAAATCAAAAAAATATTTAGAGGAAGAAATTTAAGGGAACTGACAAAAGTTGCTCCCAGACAACTTCCCCTAAAAGTGACGGGAAGCCAAAAAAAACTGGTTTTAGAGGACTTTTTAGAGGAACTTCCCCTTGTCATGCCCTCTTTCTCTCTTTATTTCTTTTTCTATTTCCCCTCCCGCTGTTACAAAACTCACGCACCTGCCTCTACTTATATATCCCAGCGCCCGACCCAAACATCCTATACCTACTTGTACATCAACTCCTAATATCACACGGACATTGACTCAAGTCCTAAACGGACTCTCCTAATCTAATCACCGGCAAGCTTGATCACAAGCCTAACATGACTCCAACTCCAACTTCTATACGTAAAATACCTGGTACTTCTACTTAGATACACGGCTAGTTACTACTGCTAGCAGGACTCTTTGCTTAACATGACCACTTTGCAAACTAAACTTTAAACTTGTTTGGATTAACCTAACATTCACCCCCTAATCCAAACATCCGACATTTTACTCGACGAGACACGCAGACGATCGCCTCTTCATCTTGTCCTGCCGATTTCCTCCGGTGACGCGACTTACCGGACCACAACTTCTCTGTTCTTGCAACGATGGCCACCACCTCCGCCATATTTTGCTTCTTATGCCGACTTGCAGACTGAAAACAACGATTACCTGGACTACCAGCCACGCTACCACATCTTAGCATGCTACATGCCGACTAAACGCATAGCCTCATATAGGAACTCAACTAAACTGGTGCACGTCCTCTTCACGTTGATCTTCCTCTTCTCATCGATTAATTGCACACGGGGAGTCACATCTCATCACCCGCCATGTCTTCAATCTCATCGCTTTGTTGTTGGTGACACAACTTACCAAATGCCGCTTTTCATCCGATAGCATCACAACTCGCCATATATGGGCAACTCAACTTCACCGTATATGAACTTGTAGGAACTCCACGACCATGAACGGAAACGCAAGGCACAATTTCCTTTTTCCATCCGCACTCGCTCACAATTCTCCTCCGCTAGTGACGCATCTCAACTACAGCAGAAGATTCACACACTCGAGCTCTTGGACGCACTTTACAAGAACTCATGTGCACACCTTGATGACAGCTCACAACTTTGTCGCATCTTCACCTTGCATCCTCCAACGATGATCTCGATGATTTGCTCGGTGTCGCAACTTCAGCACCTTTATAACCATCAACGATCGCCAACTCCTTGTCGCCGACAGCCTGTCACCCTCCTCCAGGTAGTTCCATCGAACAACCATCACCCGTTGCCTCGCTTGCGACAGCGTCCTCGCTGCCTTCTCTTCGTCGCTCCGCAGAACGACTACCGCTCGATTATCCACGTCACTGCACCACCCAGCAACTATATCGCCCGTTCCTTCTTGTCACTACACCAGCGACAGTATCGCCCGCTCCTCTTTGTCGCTACAACAACGACTCTATTGCCCGCCCCGAGGCGCTAGCAAGGTCGCCACCCCGGGACAAGCGCAGCTTTACTCGAACCTTGCTCTGATACCAATTGTTGGAAATTCGCCCACATGATCGATCACATAAAATCACGACGAACACACACGCACAAAATATTAATAGCCAAGGGCCCTTGTCGTGCCCTCTTTCTCTCTTTGTTTCTTTTTCTATTTTCCCTCCCGCTGTTACAAAACTCACGCACCTGCCTCTACTTATATATCCCAGCGGCCGACCCAAACATCCTATACCTACTCGTACATCAACTCCTAACATCACACGGACATTGACTCAAGTCCTAAACCGGACTCTCCTAATCTAATCACCGGCAAGCTTGATCACAAGCCTAACATGACTCCAACTCCAACTTCTATACGTAAAATACCTGGTACTTCTACTTGGATACACGTCTAGTTACTACTGCTAGCCGGACTCGTTGCTTAACATGACCACTTTGCAAACTAAACTTTAAACTTGTTTGGGTTAACCTAACAATGTGGCCATTGTGTTGATCAACAAAACGAGAGATTACATCATGGCTACTCACATGAACCCGTAGTCTAGGGCCGGGATGGACTACTCATAACTCATATTGGGGTAGTGATGATCGAAGTTGATGAAGACAAGGATGAATCCCCCCCTCCATCTGCGACCAGATGAGGGTTGAAACGAGGATGACATCAAAATGGAAGGTGTGGCAGAGAAAAAATAATCTATAAATATGAGAGAGGATAGAAGGGGTATATAAGGATTGCGGCTAGGGGAGATCACATGGGTTGCGCTAGGGCTCCTAGACACCCAGCGCCCTAGGGCGCATATGCAGTGCATTTGGGCCATGTGTTGCCCTTGCCCTGCCTCTTGGCTGCAATGCTCTATCGGACATCCTAAGTGCCTCTAGATTTTTCAGATTTTCTGAGGTTTGTAATTTTTTTCTTGAAAGATACAAACAATAGAAAAGAAGAACGGACACCACACTGAAGTAATAAGTTAGTTTCAGAATTTTTTCAAAAACATTGCATAAATGATGGATAATAGACATTAAACATACAAAAAAATTACATACCTTGGAGAAGTATGAGTCAGCCAATGGCCATACACGCATATACTGGACTAATTATCCTCTAGTTTTCACCTGAAACTGATGACGACAAACTGGTTTGGAACAATGCCGGCATATGCAGACTTCTAATGTTAAAAATATGTATAATAAAAACGAAATAAGACCATCTGATTTGACTTTTGGTATACAAAGAAGAAGGTGCTAACCTTAAGGAATGTGAAGTCAACGGTGCTAGCTGTTTTCTAAAGAATAGTACACTTGTAGAGAGAATGGTCATAATCTTGGCAGAGCTAGAGAAGTTAATATTTTTTTATAAAGCTCATGAACTTGGTGGTTGTGGTGCATGGTACCATCTATAGAGGGTTCTTGTTAGACCTCCATGTTGTAGCCATTAAGACACAAAAATGGTTGACCGAAGGGAGATTCTGGGTGTATTAACGCGGCTGCTCTTATGTCACAAATCAACCATATGAATTTATCAAAATCGTTTGGTTGCGGCTTTGAAGGAGAGGTCCTATTATTGGTCGATGAGTTCATATACAATACAACTCTGTATGATCATCTTCATGAGGAAGGACCAAGATCAATGTCATAGTATGATAGGCTATACATAGCAACTGAAATTGCGAAATATCTAGCCTATATCCACTCAACAACTTCAGTACCTATCATTCATAGAGATGTCAAGCCTGCTAACATAATGTTAGATGATACACTAATAAAAAATATAGCAGACTTTAGACCTTGAAGATTCATTCCACTGGACAGTCAGGGCTACCAAGTGGTACAAGGTACACTAGTCTACCAACATAGTCCCACACGAAGAGAAGTAATGTCTATAGGTTTGGTGTTATGCTTATAAACTACTCCCTCCGTTCGGAATTACTTGTCTCGGAAATGGATGTATCTAGATACATCCATTTCTACGACAAGTAATTCCGAACGGAGGGAGTAGGGTGTAGCTTAATGGAGAATGACTAGAGGGGCAAATAGAGGTCAGTGGGCCAATGATAAAATTTATATTTAAACATGGAATAACATTTGATATTTAAGCTTGACAAATACATAGATTAATCATTTATATATTCTAGAATAGGGGGCCATGAACCCCTTTGGCGTAAGAAAGCTTCACCTCTTATGATGACTAGAAAGAAGATATTTACCTATATAGCTTCTGAAGACAGTGGTCTTGCAGAACATGTGGCTATCGTGTTCGCAGAAGGCATTTGTCATGAATATTAGATCCACAAGTTACGAGGGTGGAGTTGTGTACAGTTAAGAGCAGAGGTACGTGGAGTTCAGACTGGAGGCTACTCACACTCACCTAAGGAATTTGGGGTGAATGCTGATATTGCAGTAAATTCTTCATTAGCATGCAGGCAGTATAGCATGCAAGAAGAGTACATGTTGTTAACAGGATATCCACGTAGTTTTGGAGATTTCTGTGCACTCGGTTGCCTTAGATGGTACATGCACACATTCCTTTCTAATATTTTTCTATAATAGTTGCTTTGGTTCTAATCGTTCTTTCTGTATTCAGTGTAATGTCATGGTCAGATTTGCAAGCGAGTGTGGCTGTTCTACACCCACGCACATTGCACCCCCGGTGCACCCACGATCAAAAACCTAGCAAAATATTTCGAAAAATTCTGATTATGAGGAATTTTTTTAGGCTTTTGAAAAATTTGGGGGCGAAATGACATCCGAGGGAATCTGTACGTAAATAACAAAGTTTGTGCTGAAAACATGTGAACAGTAACATATGTGCACAAAATCATATGTATTTCGTTCTGTTTGGAGATCATTTGATGTTTTTCTGTGACCAAACTTTGCAAAGTGCACCCACACAGTGAACAGTCAAATCGAAAAATATAGTAATAAAAAAAACTGAAACTTGGGGGATGTGATTATGAGCCAATATTTTAGGAGCTTGCAAAGTTTGGTCACAGAAAAACATCAAATGATCTCCATACAAAACAAAATATAAATGATGTTGTGCACCCATGTTACTGTTCACACGTTTTCAGCACAAACTTTGTTATTTTCATAAAGATTTCCTCGGATATTATTTCGCCCCCAAATTTTGCAAGAACCTAAAACATTTGCTCATAATCATATCCACAATGTTTCAGAACTTTTTGAAATGTTTTGCTATGTTTTTGATCGTGGGTGCACCAGGGGTGCAATGTGCGTGGGTGTAGAACAGCCACACTCATGGTCTTTAGAGGTACTTAACTTAAGTTTCCCTTTGAATTGACTGATTGTCAACAAAATAGATAAAAATAATATTTCAAATTGATCAAAAGATGTGGAAACACAAGATTCTACAAAGAGAGCTCACACACGATGTCAGTAATGAAAGCGGAGGGGAATGAAGGGTAAAGAGAAGATATCGCTTTAGTAAATGGCGTGTAAGGAGGCATGATGATTGCATGTGAGGGAAGGTGAAGCGGACATGATCGGTTTACGGCTATATGAATGGAGACCACATGCCATGATGTTCGGCACACAACTCTTAATTAGATAAATTGTTTGATTACTTTATTTAATTTTTGTGCCATGGCAACACACGGGTATTCATCTAGGCAGGAGGAGCTCAAGTGAGCAAGAAAATATGAGAAAAAGGATTAGTTTACTCATAATTCACAAAAAAATTCTTCTTTATCAAAATCTTGTAATTGCTCTATGTGTGAATCTGTCTTATGTTAACAACTACGTGATTTTGTGCTTAAATTTCTAAGTGTGGGCGTGAACTGGATGAGGTATAAACAAAGGTGGCGAACATTGTTTGGGAATATGAAGATACTCGGGTGCAGAAGAAGACGAGTGTTCGACTTAATGGTAGAAAAAAATCGACTACATTTCATTAAAAAATGATGAAGGATGTATGCATGTAAATTCTAAAGGCATGCATCTGTTGTTAGTCCAATATTTGTGTCCCGACGGGCAGTTAACTATTTTACCTAATGATCACTCCTTGAAAATCGCCTTAACTGTCCCATCTTTATTGAGTTACCAAATGAACTATATTTTGTTTGGTAAGTCAAATAAGTGATTACAATATAAAATCACGCACTGGATTTACATATTTACGCAATCTTGTAATATGGACAGAAAAATTATGGGCTAATGTACTAGAATATTTATACCCCGTAGCAACGCACGGGCAAATACCTAGTGATAATGGTAGTTTTCCTACTTCTTGTAGCTAAACAATACTTGCTCCTGTTTTCCTTTCCATTAAACACTACTAGATCTAATTCATACATATTTAGTTTTCATGATTGTTGGTGGGATGCATCCTAGTAAAGCCCCATATAATTCCATATAAAAAATAATTTTAAACCTGATAATTCCATACCCAAGGATGCTTAAAGAGATCATAACCAATAGTCATTATTTTTTGAGAAAACTCCGCCTGGAATCTTGTATCTACTTGCTAGCCTGAATTATCTGAACGTTAAAGTTCATATTTTTTGTGATTGGACAAAGATGTTGTATATGCATTGCATGATGAGGAACAGATTTGTCCGTTCCTCCCTGAAAGGTTGGAGCAAGACTAAATCTTGCCATTTGGGATCGTCAACGTTCCAGTAGATACAATTGCGGATGATGGCTGACATGTCCTAGCTAGCTTCTCATTTTTTTTCCTTTTTTTTTGCAACAAAATTTGTGTCACTCTTTCTAATTCCACGGTATGTAGACAAATCAAAATGTTGCCGGCACAAAATGCAACTCTGCACTGAAGGTTGAACAGAGCAAATTGAAGCGCTCACCCAACATTGAACTCCTAGAAATTGTAACCCCAGTAGAAACATGGGTAGACGACTCCGGAAGGTGGCTAGATCAAACCAGTAGATGGTGGCTAGACAAAAATATACTGCTTGCTGGAGCAACACACCGTGCATTACAGAACTGACACATGTGACTATGCTTTCACATCGTGATGTCTCCTATTCTAAAGTTCTCTACATTTTTAAATGTGCATATAGATGCATCTCCGATGCTACTTGCTACCTAGATGGCAGTGTTTTTGTCTATTTCTCCAGCCATGTTTCTGCTAAACTAGTCACAAGTTCCTATAGTAGAGAAGACTAGTGAAACACTTGAAGCAGAGAGGAAGAAAATATTGAAATCTTATACTTACTAATTGAAGGCACCTTTCAAGTCTTCTCATTAATCCACATCATTAACATTAATTACACTGTTGGATTGTAGAATATATGTTCAGGATTAAAGAAAAACATACGTCACATAAATGGTCTGGACGTGCCATAAAAAAGGCATATGGCACGTCCAATGTTTGTGCAACAAAAGAAAAAAAAAGCATCCATGAGTTTCCTGAAAAGAAAAGGCAAGTCTGCACCCATAAAGTGTCTAATCCGATTCTTCTAAAGAAAAGAGTCCAATCCAACGTATTGGGGGGGGGGGGGGGGGGGGGGAGGAAACTCCACGCTGTTGCTGAGCGCCCGCATAAGCCAAGCCTGTGAATAAAATATTCTGCCGATTAAACTATAGGTGGACTCCTGTACATAATCCTTTCCTCCTCCCCCTTTCAATCGTGATCCCTGTGGCTGGTGGCGCTGATTTTTCTCTTTCAAGTCAAAGTGTGCCCGGCTTTACTATTCATGTTCCTCTCCAACCTTTGAATCTGACTTCTTAGGCTCTCCTAATCGTGTTCATCTCCAACCTTTAAATCTCACTTGCCAACTACAACAACAATCATGTATATTAAGCCTGGCCCATTGAATCATAATTTCCATGTAGAAAAGCCATCATGTATATAAACCTGACTCAATCCCATGATGCTGATTTACCAGGTATGATCAAATCAAGCAATTTAGCATGTATATTCCAGTACATGATTTTATCCCATGATATGTTGATTTGGCAGGTACGATCCACTAAAACATGCATGTCCGGATCTACTGATTGTGTTGCTATTTCACCTTTAAATCTCAGTTTTCCATGTTCTGAATATTATAGTACTCCTACCTTTTTTTTATCTCAGATGGTCGATTTAGTAGAAGGAGTTGTATTGGCTATTTGGAGCCAAGTGTCGCAAGAGAGGGCTTTGCAGTTATATTTTCCTTTTTATCCCACATTTCAATCTAACATCTAACATACATCTAATATATTTTTCTATATGCTAGCACAGAAAATAAATCTCTCATGTTTTATAGATACAATATACTTTTTGAAGAAAGGTTGGCGCGGGAGTTTGTCAACTATATATGTGGAGTTCCCGCAAAAAAATAATATAGATGTGGAGTTGGTCAAAACTGGCGGCTAGATGAGGCACGCCGGAAGGAAAGACTTGGGTTGAGTAAAGACTCAAGACTAATGCATATAGTTGTGGAGATGAAGAACCTAGGAAATCAGATTAGCTATTGGTTGAATGTTTTTTGAGGAATCATATTACAATTTTGATTTCTTGAGCTGGCGACATTCGGCCACTTAAATTATAATTCAGTTTCCTTGGCGAGTTATGTTGGTGCAGTGAGCATAGGGGAAACCTGCCAATGTACCCGATAATGTGTAGTTCATCACATCATTTTTCCCATATAGTGTATAGGAGCAAACACCTATTGTTCGGTGTCCTACAAAAAAATAAACGTAAGCATTCAAAATATTCAATGTGTTCATGATATCGAAAAGCAAAGGACATCCATGTGATCTCGGAAAATTCATATATATCCCGTATCTCCACGAGTATTTTGTCGAATTTAAATTACAGTCAAAATTTGTACTGCTTTGCTTACTGCTCCTAATAAACGATATACACAAGGGAGCATGCCGTTCTTCTACAAGGAAAGGCTGATCTACTTCATAACTAATTGGTTAGGAAGTGGAAGAGTGTGTTTGCCCGACCAAGTTGAATCATTTTTTATGGATCGACTCATTTCATGAATCTACGGCGTGTACTGGCCGGCTCGACGAGCTCCTCCTAAATGCCACCAGGCTATGGCTAAATTCCGACGTCAGCAGGTGCAATGTAGGGCTGTCCTGCAAGTTTAGTCTAGATTCTAAATCAGCTCGAGGCATTGATTATAGTTATTATGCATGCACATAATACTATTGTTTTGACATCTATACTACTTTTCCATGCATGTGATTCATGAATTACATGGATCCACATGATTCTTGGCATGTGCGGATTGTCAATACATATTATATGCAGGTGTATTACATCTACGCATGGCTTTATTTTGCCTTATAAGTAAGAGAAAATTGTAGCTATCAAAATATCTTCAAAATACCACCTAATTACTACAGTAACAATACAAAATCTGGATGTGTCATTCACCACAAATATCTCATGTAAACACATGATTTTATAAGGGATATTTATTTGTGTAGAATGGATAGTAAGTATTAAAAATTAGGAACAATCATAAAACAAATCCTTTAAGAATATTTTGGTACGAAAAACTTAATTCCGAATAATCTGTTATGAAGTTCCCAGCCACGTTAATAATAAAAGTAATTCTGTAATAATTTATTGCTTAAGAAAACAACATCAAATCTGAATAATCTATGGCTCTTAAGGAATGAGAATTTCCACAAAAAGGCATGAGAAAATAGTTAATTCTCTGCTCCCCATTGTTCCCAAAGGGGACGTTTGCTTAAATGTGATGCACATATAGGATCTAATCTACGAAGTGTTCTAAGATCAAATATACAGTGCTTCTGTGGCAAAAAGGAAGATGTATGGTTTTTCAGTACGTGAAAGAAAGGAAGATATATACTACAATAGGGCAATTATTCTTATACCTTTTAGAAACTAATAGGTCATGTACATGATACATGTAACATGTTTTGAATTTTAACCATGTTGTCCATCAATATAATAAGAATCCATAACAACGTATTTATATTACTATTCAATATTTTTAATTCGTAACAACATTTTGACATATTTAATTAAAAGTGCTAGCCCGTGCAGATGCACGGGTTGACGACTAGTGTACACTAATCTACATTGAACTATTCTTGACACACAAAAAAAACATTCCAGGACATTTTATTGTGTAGAAGATATTCATCAATGAGTGATTCTGAGATTTTTTTTATGGTTTGGACATGTGACCATTCTGCATATTGTATACCAGATCATTATTATTGTTCAACCTGTCAGTTACTTCCTTCAAGAATTATACTTCCTAAAAAGGTTTTGGTAATCTGCAAGTGCTGATGTGCTAATCCGCTGCATCAATCTTGTCTAAAGTGGATCAAACTTGGTAAATGTGGCAAATCACTAACCCGATCAAATTCATCTAATCATATATACTATATTCCTAAATCTTTGATCCCCACTAACTCTAAAGCTCTCAATATGCAACTACGCCAACCTATCATGTCATCATGCATGGAAATAGACCCACATTAACATGCAATTTTTTAAACATGCACTGTAAACCTCTCTAGTGGCACTCTTCATAAGCTCGGGAGCCCAACTAGTGACAAGCTTCTCTATGTTTTTACTATATGATCAATAGACCGACCCAGAGCAGTAGGCAGCCCCAAATATTTCTCTGTCAGTGCTTTCGTTTGAATATCGACCTCCTCATGAAAGCCCACCTTATCTTCATCGGAACAGTTGGCACTAAATAAAAGTGGCCACACACGCACTGAAAATGGAACAGACTCCACACATGCCATCACCCTTTCTATCCACTGTTCCGAGAACCCTAGCTTATGCATAACCTGTCCCAGATACGGCCATTCAATCCGGCCATATGCCTTTGCCATGTCTAGCTTGACCACACAAGCACTTCCTTTACATTTCTTCTTTTTCAAATAGTGGATAGTTTCATGTGCAATCAGAACATTTTTTGCAACTAACCGACCAGGTATGAATGCAACTTGTTCCTCGGCAATGATTTCATCTAGGATTGACCCAAGCCGCAGTGCCGAAACCTTTGACACAATTTTGTACAAAACATTACTAAAGTGCAATCGGCATGTACTAACCCAACTCTGGTGCTTTAACCTTGGGAATCAGAAGAAACACAAATATTGTTCACTTCATTAGGCATCATTCCTCCTTCGAAGAAAGCCCGGACTACTCTACAAGTAACTTCTTTCGAAATATTCTAGTGTCAAATATAAGTTCAGCAGT
Organism: Triticum timopheevii; assembly: GCA_963921465.1. Lineage (NCBI taxonomy): Eukaryota > Viridiplantae > Streptophyta > Magnoliopsida > Poales > Poaceae > Triticum > Triticum timopheevii. The sequence continues at coordinate 49,011,572 of OY997272.1, read as the reverse complement.
AAATCCATCCAGACCGGATGATTTGTTACGGTGCATGCTCAATTTCCATATTCGTCACTGTAGCACATAGACGTTCATTCATGTTATATGTTACCTTTGATGGGACTGTCAATTGTATCACATATAGGTGTAGTGTGATCTATGATTCTTCTTTACTTTTGAAAAACTAACAAATGCGATGTTTTTATTCTAGCAAATGAATGGCTTGGCTTCGCTCACATGTTGGTATTCCTGGAGCAGGTGGAGTTGGACTTTAAAGCCCACTTTGCTCACCAGTTGGGCTTCTCATAGTTGCAAGCTACACCGGCACCGTACAATCACCACAATCCTATATAACTAAATAGATGACCCCCCCCCCCCCCCCCCCGCCCCCCAACTCTAATTATCTTAACAAGAAACTATGCCAACTCAGATTGTTCATAAGCTTGGAGCCCAACTAATGACAAGTTTCTTTATGTTAGTTACTATATGATCGAAATGTTCCCCCATAGACCTACGCAAAGCAGTAGGTAGCACCAAAATTTCTCTGTGAGTGCTTCTGTTTGAATACCGACCCCCTCATGAAAGGCTACCTAATCTTCATCTAAATAATTGATACTAAAGAAAAGTGGCCATTCACACGTACTAAAAATGAAACAGTCTCAACACACGCCATCACCCTTCCTATCCGCTGTTCCGTGAACCACAGCTTATGCATAACCTCCCTCAGATACGATGATTCAATCTGATCATAAGCCTTTGCCATGTCTAGCTTGACGACACAAGCACTTCCTTTAACTTATTTTTCAAATAGTGGATAGATTCACATGTAGTTGGAACATTGTCTGCAATTAACCCACAAGCTATGAATGAACTTTGTTCCTCGGTGATTTCATCTAGGATGGGCCTAAGCCGCAGCCCCAATACTTTTGACATAATTGCATTTCAAAACATTACAAAGCTTCAAAGCTTCAAAGCCCCCACTTTGCACACAAGTTTTTCTCTCTCTCGTGCGTTGCTGCAATTCTTCACCGGCCAATCACGACAAGCCTCTCTTGCACCACCCGGCGGTGCGCGTTGCCCTCACGCGGGCACCGCTACGCCCTCGCTTGCGCCATGCTCCGCCTATGATGTTGCGTCCTCGCCCACCTTCTATTCTCTCCCACCACCTGTCACAGATCCCCTTTCCGCTGTCTCCTCTCCACCGCCGCACCCCCGTTTCCCCACAAACCGGATTCGCGGTCGAGGAGTACCTAGTCGACGCCTGCAGCCTCACCCGATCATAGGCGCTGAAGGCCTCCACGAAGCTCTCACACCTCAGATCCCCATCCAAGCTAGATGTTGTTCTCGCCTTCCTCGCCCGCCTCGGCCTCTCCATTGCCGCCGTCACAAGGGACCGGCAACTCCTTTGCGCCGGCATGGAGAGGACCATGTCCCCAATCGTAGTCGGTCTCACCGGTCTCGGTCTGTCACATTCTGAGATCGCGTGCCTCGCCTTGCTCTCCGCGAACCATTTCCGCTGCAATTCCGTCATCTCCAAGGTGCAGTACTACATGGGCCTCTCTGGCTCCTTCTAGAAATTCCTCTAAGCGTTCAAGGGTAACAACAGTCTCCTCTCTCACATCCTCGAGAGGGTGGTCAAGCCAAATGTGGTCTTACTACAGGAGGGCACGCTAGGTGCTTCCAATATTGGGAAGGTGTGTACCACTGTACCAAAGATGCTCATCGCCAGTGCGGAACAAATACAGCGGTGCTGGCGTTCGCTAAATGTCATGGTGTGCCTCGTGGCTCCGTGATGTTCCAGGAAATTCTGTTGTCTGTCAAATTCCTCAGTGAGGAGAAGATTTCCACCAAAGTGAAGTACTTTGAATAACACCTTCAGCTGGTCGGATGCTGAGGTGGGCATTGCTTTGTCCAAGGGTCCATCTGTGCTGGGGAGGGTCACATAACGTGTTGCAGCGCAAATCCGAGTTCCTTCTCTCTGAGTTGGGGTTGTAGCTGGCCTACATTGCTCATCGACCGACAATGCTCACTTATAACCTGGATGGCCGGCTCAGACCCTGGTACTATGTTGTGAAATTTCATAAGGAAAATGGATTGCTAGCGCACAACCATGGCTACTATACAACACTACTTTGGAGAGAGAAGGTATTTATGGAGAAGTACATATGCCCTCACATGGAAGCTGCACCACACCTTGCTGAAGACTACACTGCCACCTACTGAGGGGAAGTGCCGACAAGATTCAGGTTTACATGGCCCAACAACGAGCTATGAAAATTGGTAAACTGTGACGGTGCGGCAAAGTTTTCATTCTCCATAGTAAGCTGGTAATTCCTATTTTGGTGTACTTTGCTTAACTAGATGCTGTTTTTCTGCCGTGTTAGATGCATAATCTGATTGAACTGATGATTTGGTTCCTGATTGCTGATATCTTATCATCTAGTTGGGAAGAAACCATGGATTGGTTATGAACTTGTTCATCCTGATGCCATGTTATTTAGCACACATATTAGAGCTAAGAAAGTGTGGGAACATGCCATTCTGTAATGCATTAGTATCTCTATCCTGGCTTACATTGCCTATCGCCTGGCACTCTATTATAGACGGCCCGACCGACTGGAATTTTTGTTCTGTGTTCTAAAGCTTCTTAAGGCAATTGATTTTTTTTTCAAATCCTTACTGCACCACAAACATTTGTTTCAGTGTTGTTGCCTAACTAGATGTTGGTCTCTGGTATTTTATGTATCTCGCATGCTAGTATGGTCACTGCTAACACTTGATCCAGTAATTAGATTCACGAGTACTGGTATGTCCATGTCATCATAAAATGTCGCATGCTAGTTGTTTGAAGAGATTAAATGTTTTGAAAGACATTCATGCTTTGCTAGTTTGGGTCAGTTTTTTTTTCCTTTTTTCTCTCCTGTATTTCTGAGTGGTCTATTGGCTGATACGTTCAGTTCTAGGCACAACTGATTTCAAAACTGAACGATACAGTTGTATATTTTCTCTATACGGCCTACAATCTAGCTATCCAAATACTATGGTTGGATAAAATCAAGCCTCCTCAGGTTTGCACGAGTCAGGGCTTACATGTGTCTAAATGTATGTTCTTATATCATGATCACAAAGTTTTTTTGTAGCTCGTCCTACATGGTTAGAACTTTTACCTCTGCTTAGAGTGGTATCAAATCTGCCTAGATTGATCCCAGGTGTCACAACATTACAGGCTATGCTTTATGCAAACCAGAGTTAGGCATTAACAGATGCAAGTTGGCTTTCACTAGATGGTATCTAGTTTTCAGCTTTCTAAAACTATATCAAGCTTGTACTGCTGACTTTTGTGCCAAAACTTATTATACCAAATGTGATACTGAACTACATAGATATTGACTGCCCCGAGAACAGATCGCTGAGTCTATCTGCATATTTAATACTCCCTCCGTCCGATAATATAAACATGTTTTTGACTCCTACATTAGTGTCAAAAACGCTTTTGTATTATATGGGTCGGAGGGAGTAGTTCCCAGAGTTTGTTGACTTCTTAACTCCTGTTTTCATGTATGTACGAATGTGCTTCTTAAATCAATATTTTTTAATGATATTTGTTAGCTTATGAGATGACAAAATAATATATCTTACTTCTTGTCCTCTGCAAAATCCAGTTTCTTCATATATTGTTGTTGATTGATCCATGGTGGTGCTCCGTTGATTCAATAGGTAATCACACAGTTGAGCTATTAAGTGTCAAGATATATGATCTAGGCAACCATTTACATTTTAGTCATAGGCCATTGTGGTTGTCCTGCAAGGTAATCCTCCACTGGTATATTATCAATTCAGCATTCTCATTATCTGTGGACTTTTCGAAATTCTTGGGAATGCACATGCACATCCTCATGGCAGTTTTCTTATGTATAATTCTAAGCATGTGCAGTGTATGCCTTCAGCTTTTGAAATGCCGAGTGCTTGATCAAGTTTTGCTAGTGTAGCGCGCTTGATCAAGTTCTAGCTAGGGTGCCATCGTCCTCTGCATGAGTTTCAGCATGTCTGCTAGGTCCAGCCTGTTTGTATTCCTGTTTTCATCCGTTACTAATAAGGATTCAGAACATTTAAAACAATCCCAGCCTGTATCTTCTCTTGTGTTTTTTTTTCTTGAATACGCATAAGCTAGCTAGCATTGCATTGATAGAAGGAGTGGGAAGAGGTATAAGGATACCATCATGGGACACGTACACAAGCTGGTCGCTAGAGCAGAACACGGGATGCTCAGCCCGAAGGAAAACAAAGGCCTACCTCTCGGAGGCATATTCATTCATTTGGCTCTTACCCTACCCCAGAGGCGCGCATCTTCCTGGATAGACTGTATCGGGGGTGATGCAGAGGGCTGCAGCGAGTCGAAGACATAGCTTTTGCGGTGTTTGTGGATCCACCAGGCAGTGAGCTGGATGGAGGAAAGATCTCGCTAAGTTCTGCAGGAGCTTTTGAGAAAGAGTACGCCCATCAGTCCGCGAACGCCCGCGTCTGGACAGGATTTTGTGCCAAATCTGCCACTAGAAGGGGCAGTCAGTGAGTAGGTGTTGCATGTCCTCGAAAGCCAGATCACGGAGGATGGTCGTGTCGTGTCAGTCGTTCGGCGGTCCACAACAGAGAATTCTTTTTCAATTTTTCCTTGCCTCTTATTTTCTCAAGTTAGTAGAAGGGGAAAACTTGGCTATGACCCAAATCAAAGGTAGACAAAAAGGGACGCAAGCATATATGTTGTATGACAACATGAATGAAAAAAAAACCTCGACTGTCACCCAAATGAAAAACCACTAGCTTTTAAGTCTTTGTATTATGATCTTAGACAACACCCCGAATCTACTTGTGTTTCCTGGTATTGCAGTCTACTTGCTGGGATGTGCCTTGTCAGGGACTCCCATGTTTTATCATTATTCTTTTCCCCTCTGACCTGTATGTTTTTTGTCTCGGTTTCCCACATAATTGGGTCAATTTGTTTAGGTTTTTTATCGGCCTTTCCTTGTAAACTAGCTCATGGTTTTTTACCCAGTGTCCCTCATGACCTGGTTCAGTTTCTGTTGAACTCAGATCAATATTTAGATGTCCCCCCTCCCCCCCCCCCCCCCAGCCCAGCTTATTGGTTAAATGGCTAGCGTATCCTAGGGGAATTTCTCTGGAAGTCGACAGCGAGGGAGGTGTTTGATAAGATTTTTAGTACAAAGAAGAAGCCCACTAGTACGATGATGAGACTACAGGACTTGTTCCATCGCAATATCTACCCTACGGAATATTTTACTAGACATACACTTTTAGCTATTCAGAAGAAAAACATCAAATGACTATCCAGAAAAATATATAATAACCTCATTAATCACCAAATCTGAAGATACATGTAGCAATGTGGGTTGGAACATACTAGTGCTGGCAAACATCCTATCAGGAGACTAAATGAAATGTCATATGCATCATTGTGCACATCAGAAATTATGTTCTATGGATATTGGGAGTAATTGGCCCAATTGGAAATAGAAACAAGAATCCATGTCCTGGTGTCTTCCTTGTACTTCTGAATACACCAATATAAGATAAATCATTCAGAATGCTTCTTGGGACAAGGCTGCAATTTCATCAATGAATTTAGTTGGGAGGCATGCTACCCGACCTATTTTTGAATCTAGAGTAATATGTGGAGCTAGAGCCAGAGAAGCCTTCTGATCATCCAAAACCAAGAAGATTATTCCCGGACCATGCGCATGACATTCTATGCCACAAATGACCAGGAGCAGAACCGCTAGGTGGCCTCAAGTGTTGTGAACCTACAATAACATAGTCAGTCTCAAGCCATTCGCTAAACATCCAATGTTGCAGGTCAGGAGAAATACCGTTGTTGTTTCCATGGCTGTTAAGGGCCTGAAATATTCTAGTGCAAAATTGGGTGCACAAGGAGGAAGCTGATGAAAGATGTCTTGACATCTGGTGCATGAGGAGGATGTCGAGGATGTAATCCTTGACCTGATAGTCCAAGAGGAGGACGCCGAGCATGGAAGTCGTGACCTATTAGTCCAGGAGGAGGATACAAACAATATGAGCCTTGATCTGCTGGAACCAGAGGACGCCGGAAATATATATAGATAATACAAGCTTACCGCATATCACTTTTTGTGATTCCACATCAGTGCCCTAGATTTCGTGTATTTTCGCAATACTTACCTCTCCCTTGCTTTTGTTTACTGGTGATTTTTGGTCCCGTACAACAAAACCGATTAATGAGTCTTGGTTTGTATCTATTGTTGACGCGTCTTTCCATAAACCATATGTTGCAAGGACTGTTATTATGTCCTTGTGTCCAGGACATACATGAATATATGAACCATCTTTTGTTGTTACTAAACGAATTCTTTTGTTCACTTTTAACATCTTTGCAACCTGCATCAGTGTCATAAATAGCTTGAACATACTATTCTGAATGTCCATACCTTCTAAAGACTATAAATGAAAAATCAAGTGTCAATCTTACCTGCTTCATTCCCTCTAAGCCATTTTTCGAACACTCAACATTCAACAACAGGGAAATCACCTAATACGATATTGGTTGCCAGTAAAAATCAGTTCATGCTTATTTCTATGATGTTTCAGTAACTACTAAAACTTATGATGAAAGCAAACTGACGCTACAAAAGACATAGTTATCTAGGTATATCAAATACAATTTCAAACTCACTTTAGCACAAAAGTAAATAATCCTAAAAGGGGAGATGTCAAATCATAAGAACAAGGATGAATGTTCTATAATGTAGGAAAGTGATCTTACCACTATTGAACAGTTTTGAGAGTGACGAAGATCCTTAAGGTGATTTTTAAAATCCCCCCATTTCACTCTTCATTTGATCTCTATTGTTTTCAGACAGACAATATCTTGAATTTTTCCCCACTGCAAAGAGTACACATGGAATTCCTATAGTCAGAAACAATTAACATGATACGAACGTCCACCATTCAAAACAACTAAATCTTTGTTTCTCAATCTAAAATATTTGATCCTACTTTATGACTATAGTGGAAAATAAGTAAATATATTATGTACATCACATTGTCATTAAATCTAGTCAATCCAAGACATGGATGTGTTGTCGTACAAAGACAAATTATATTAATTCTAACTTGAAAAAAGCAATCAATTATGCTTCAGACCTTCAGTAATAAGTGATAAAAATGTGATCTTGTATGTAGGCAAAGATATTTTTAGGTGGGTAAAGGTCTTATCAAATGAGGTCTTGCGTGTAGGTCCGAGTCATGTGGTGTAGAGGTACCTCATCTGAGAGTGCAGAATTCTGCTCTACTGATGAAGTTCCTAACAAAAATAACATCCCTTGGATGAACTTCATCTTGCAAGCTCATTACTCTAACATGTCTGCCCCACAACACTTTGGTTGGCATTGCCCTTTTGGTCGAGACATTGTATGTCTCCATGGAACCAATTTTATTCTTTGGCTAAATGTGATTTTAGGAGATGTGACACTGTTTGGTTTTGTCAGGGCACATGGTCTGATCATCCTATGCAATCTAAATCAACCCAATTGCATTCTTTTACTATTGACGAGGAGAACACCATTCAGAAGGACTTAACCTGTGAATCTATATATGATATGTTTCGTCCCTATCATCCATGGCATATGCCCAATGCAATAACCCTGTCATTATTCTTGATAAATTAAGCTATCTTGATGATGATGGCTCCTAGAAATTCACTATGGGCAAGGTTCTTTTTTTACAGTAAATTTTTTTACAAGACTATAACTAATCATGATCCTTCTCCCACCCCTATGTCATGGATATGGAAGCCATATTGTGAACATAAACATAGGCTCTTTTCTGGCTTTTACTTGACACTATCTATAACAGAGATATTCTAAGGAAGGACTGCAACACGCTTACTTTTATATGTGACTTTAGCCAAAACTTTTGGTAGATGTTGAACCAAGAGTGGAATTTAGCCATGCAAGTCATGTCTACGTTAGAAGAAAGTAAAACCAGGAACAAAAACAAAGGCTTCTTTGGGACGGTTTCTTGTATGCTAGAGCTAATGGAATCACAATAGCATGATCATATTTGATGGTAACACACTTACCATTCATGAATGTTTTAGCATATTCAAATAATACTTTGCTAATGATACATATAGAGCAAAACATACACTCAAAGAGGGAATGCAAGAGTTCTTACATACTTTATAAGGTAGCTCTGGCTACCCTCCCTCCATTGTACATTTTCCACCAAAATAATTTCTAGAAGCGTAGTAGGATCTTTCCACTATTTCCCTCTCAAAAATGATACAAGGAATATTTGAGCAGGAAAAGGAAAATAGAATTGAACAAAAGTCCACATATACATACGGAAATATACACTATTTGATGACCAGTACAAAAAATCTTTAATATATATGCAAACTCATGTTACATACAAAAAGAAAAGAATCATATGTAGTGGAGATGTTGGAACACTGAAATGTTGCAGTCCCGAAATAATTACCATCTTAATACCCTCTATAATTCATAAAATAGACGAAATACCCGTTTTGTTGGAGTTTGACATGTTTGGACCTCATTGGCCCCTCGATATCAAAGTCTTTTTGGACAATATGCCCCACTAATTAGTACCAATAGAAAATGTATGTGCTTTCCCTGTACAATTATGAAAAGTGGGGCCGAAAGGACCAAGATCATTTCACGTCCTACTCTTCAACTTCAAGGCTTCTACACCTATTATGTAAGGAAATGGAGATATGACTGGATTGAGTAGTAAAACAGTTACATAAATTAGAAACACGGTGCAAACTTCTACCAATCAATAACCTAGTAAGGATATATGTTGGGTTGAGTGCATGTGTGGGGTGTGTGTATGGGTTTGGCCCAAGGACCCACCCTTGTGTATATCTACTCATACCTGTAGTTTATAGCTAGAGAGCAAGAGAGTGTAACAGATTTCCCCGCAAGAAACAATATGTTATGGTTCCTGTAAAAAAGACATGGTATGACACCTAGGCTACGACTAAAGCCATTGCTAGCGGTGAGAGGAAAGCTGGTGCTTGTAGTCGTAGTTGTGGGCGAAGAGAGGTTTTGGTGCTAGTGGAGCTTCTGGAGTGAGGGGGAAATTTCATGGGAGAAGCTGCAGCAGAGGCATAGCCTTTAGTAGAGAGGAACTGGTATGGAGCAGGGGACAACCTCTGGTGGTGGTGGACTAGAGCAGAGAGAATAGGTGCTTGTGGCCAGGAGTGCGGGGCAGCTCAGATAATCGGCATTGAATCTTTTGGCGTGCAACCAGGAACCGGGGCCCCTCCTCATGGCTCGTGCAGGAATTGTAGGTGGGGTGCTGGCAGTAGCAGCAAGAGACGGATATGTGGCTGGCTGGCTGCTCGAAATAAAAGACGACAGTCGATAGTGCATGCAAGTAAAAGGACCTGCAGGTCTGCGGTGTTGATTTGTGGTGGTGAAAGGAGAGATGGGTGAGGTATGCACAGATAGTAACAACTGGAGGTAGCGGTGTTGTTGTAGCGAGTAATATAGCAAAGAAGTAGAGAAGAGTTGTATTGCCCGAATCTGTTTTTGGGCTGCTAATGCTGCTGTCTTATAGTGGAGTGAAGGAGAAGTTTTTTTGCTGGTTGCTGAAAGAAGGCAAATGAGAACTTCTTGTAGGAGGGGTGGCGGGTGTTTGAGGTAGGGAGGAGCGTGATGGATTTATAGCCTTGGTGTGCTAGTTGCATTGAACCTGGTTGTTAATTGTTCTTGCTGAAGTAAAATAAAAGAGAATATCTGGTAGGGAAGAAGAGAGGAGGCATAGTTCCTTGCTCTTGGTGCTGAGACTGGACAATGGGGGAAATTCAAAAATTGAGAAGCTAATTCAAAACCCTAAGAAAACTCATAGAATCTCCAACCATAGCCCTATAATTGGGTGCAAAAAAGTAGTTGGAGTAAAATTCGAGGCACCAAAAAGTGAATTTAGGGCACCAGAAAAAGTTCATCTCCAACAACAGCCTAAAATTGGTGCCCTAAAATACACCTTGGCTGTCGTCTCGTGGGTGTCCTATTTTAGGGAAGTTGTTGGAGCAGCGTTTCTGGCACAAAGCGATATAAAATAACCATTTTATTGAGGTCCTGCATGGTCCCCTATTTGGAGAAAATTTTGCGGCTGCAGCTGAAGTGTTGTATATTTGCAGCATATGGCCGCTTGCTACCGCCGTTGTAGGATAAGGCTTTGCCGGAAATGTCGTAGAAATGTTTGTGCCTCTACGCGTACTATCCTGTGTGCTACCTGGCAAGGAGGCTGTCGGAGGTGTCGAGGAGGCTCTATGCAGGAGGAATTGAGTGCGTTTTCGCTGGAATCAACGATTCCGTTGCAGTGGAGGTACTAGGAGGAGATGAAGGAGACAGACTGCGAGGCTTGCAAGCCTCACCTCATGGAAGGGGTCCATGGTGAGTGTGACGGAGACGTGCTAGCATATATTCCTTCCATGGTCGTGCCTTGTGGCACGGTACCACCAGTTCTATTACATCAGGGCGCCATCATCTCGCTCAGATCACTCCCAGTGGTTGTGCCCTATCAAGAAGGAGGAGGTTATAGGCCGCCATCGCGTCTGTCGCACGAGCCTCTTGCCACGGAGATCAAGCTGGATAGAACCGACGACGAGGTGGACTGATGGCATTCATTAATGGTTTTTAAATTTCATGATCTACTTTTGATCTGTCATTGAAGATTTTAAAATTCAATTAACAGTTCACGATTGGCTCTAGATCCATCCTACATGTGCTTGAGTAAGCATGATGCAGAGTGTTTTATTCTCCAGACATAATAGTTGATTAGGTTGCGTCTCACGGTGCTTGTTCTGTTGCTGGAGGATATTGAAAAGAGGGAGGGGTCCCTAGAGAATGATGAGCCAGTCTCTCACACATGGGGTCAATGGTGTTCGATTTATGAGTTATGAATTCTCTCTTCAGAAACAAAGAAACAAAGCCATTGAGATGATACATGCTTCCAGCATTAGTGAATTCATTGTGGACCAATTGGTAGAACAAATCATTGTAAGTGGCACAACATACAAGTTGATGCTTATAATTCAAAAAAGTTCTAAATGGCTCTATCCCTTTGTGCGTATATGACTACAGGGCATATTGCTTCTTCAGTCTCATTTGAGTATACTAGCAAAAGGGCCCGTGCGTTGCAACGGGAGAAAAGTTTATGTGTATTTGATTATGTGCAAAAGACATCTATTGTTCATGAAAATTGTGCATGCAAAAGGTCTCTTTTGTTGCAATGGATATTATAAAAAAATTAAGATTTTGTGTGGTATTCAATAGTTTACCTCGTTGTGCACAATCCGCTTCTGCCTCCCTTATCCTTCCTTTGGTGTGAAACTGCTGGCATGCAATGCTGATCCTTAAAAAACATAAAATGATATGATTTAGATATACATGTGACATTGTCCTATAAAGTTTTCACCAGATTATTGATCAAATGTATGCCACTTTCATATATTGCAGAAGCAATTGATAAAATAAGTTACTGGATTTTGATCAAAATCTACTGCCTTTGCTTTCCAAGAAAAGAACTTCCTTTGAAATGCATAATTAGCACTCACATGATGCTCAATATGAGCAAATCTTTGTATAAATCTTTGCAAAGCCAAATCACTAAAGTTACTCATCAAGATGCACGATGCAATTTCAAAGATGGAAATGAAATATAATTTTGTAGCACTTGCTTAACAAAAAATAATCGGCCACCCCAACAGGTTTTTGGAGCTGTTATGAAACTGGGTTCCTTGTATGTCTTGCATATTACATAACAGGGGTCCTGCTAGTTGCGTATCTGCCTCTTGGTAAACAAATGGAACTGATATAGCACCATCCTTTTTAGGCCCTGATTACCTGTGTGCACATTATTGGCATAAATGTTCTAGCAAAAGAGCTCGTTTGTTGCAACAGGTATAAAATAAATTCCACGGTTCGCGTGATATTTGAGAGTTTATCTGTTGTGGTGAAATAATGAGCTATATCTCTCAATCCATTAGATTCTTCCTCGTCTTATCATGAATTCATATTCTATGCTTGCCCACTTTGAATATAAGATGACCGGTTAGACAGTAAAGATTTTACAATGTTTGGTGCTCTTTTGTTCATACACTGTCGTCAGCAGTAGGAGCGCAACGACACCATCATCAGGGCTCAAGAAGGATCAAGATTGAGGCACGCAGAGTTGCGGGAGAGTTGGTAAGGGGGAGTAGCCACATGAAGGTGGGGCATGGAAGGACCGAGGAAATGGTAGTCGTAGCCATCACCACACGCTTCTCTCTCTCTCTCTCTCTCTCTCTCTCTCTCTCTCTCTCTAGCCGGCATGTGAGGCGAAATAGGACGCGGCCCCTTCTTCACCCAGTTCGAGCAACATGCACCGTTGTCGTACTCTCGCAACTCTTCATCCTAGCTCTCTCGTCTATAGCTCACCAACGGCACCGGTAACATCTAGAGTGGAGGAATGTATTGATGACCAGCTAGTCTACAAGAGAGCTTCCAATATCGTTTCCTTTAAGAAATATTTCTATCTAATATTTCAGTCACACATATTTTAATTAATGTAACTACCAATGCATTCGTAAGATACGCTAGGCATGAACATTCAGCACTGGTCGTACAAACAAATACGTAGTAGCCAAGAGTAGTCCATCCAGCAGCTTTTCATCGACAAAAAAGCAGTAGCCATGGGCAAGTGCGTGCCTTATCTTATCCAGAAGCTGGCCATCACGCGGCCTCTTCTCCATCCAGCGCCTACGGCCTGCCCCGCGCATCCGTCGGCGAGCCCATCTCCTCCGCAGAATGTTCCAGATGTAGCCCCAAGAGACAACAACATTTTAGTGTGAATAATTATTTCTGAGTTACAACATCATCCATGATGTTCGAATTAATGTGGTTGTACATCATACATATATACATTTTACCTATATATTTGCTAGTTTTACTATACTAGAAAGCTAAATACTGTTTTTAGGGACAGATTCGAACGATTGCAGATCCGTTCGGTGCACATCTTGCGGTCACGGTTCATCTCGGCAGTTTTAATTCATGCGACGATCGCGGTATCGTGGGCGTGGAAGTGGGCTGCTGCTTTGACGTTGACCATGATAACTGTCAAGAAAATCAACGCGATCGCAGCTTCGCAGGTGGTGGGCGGGAAGGGTCAGTGCAAGATTTTTTTAACCGTATGCATGCAAAAATAAAGGTGCGCGTGGGCAGGATTCGAACCTGGGATCTGCTGCATGAACCCTGGCTCATTAACCAACTCACATAGGCACTGCTATAGCTCAGATATAGAAGAATAATGTTTTTGTACTGTGGGTGCACTATTGACTATTTCTTTTATTTCCCTAAAGGACCGTGCTCGCTACAATCTCTAGTTAGATGGCATGCAAAAGATCTAATAACCTTCATGTATAAACAACATGGTAATTTTGACCCAGAGAAAAAGTTATTAAAACAATTGACACCCAAAAAAGTTGTTGAAAGATACCCGGTAACCTTTGTGTATAGCATCGTAATGTACACACCGAACAACTGATCACTTACATAAAAAACCATGGTAATTTTGGCTCAGGGGAAAATGTTGTTGAAAACATCCCCCGATAAATTTTGTATAAATAATATGGTAATATATGGATCACATGCATGATAACATACATACAAACACCACAGTAACTTTGACTCAAAGAAATAAAAGTTGTTCAAAACATATTCTAATAACTTTTGTGTAAATAGTGTGGTAATATACATGTCACATACCTGATAACTTACGCACAAACACCTCAGTAACTTCGACCGGGCGAATAAATTGTTGAAAACATACCCCGGTAACTTATATGCAGTTATCATGATAAGTTACGCACTGCAAAGTTGATAACTCACATACAAACATCAGGGTTACCTTTGACCTGAAAATAATAGTTGTTGAAAATATTTGTCGGATAACTTATGCCTAAATAGCTTGGTAATAAATGAACAAAATATATGATAATTTACGCTCAAATACCCCGGTAATTTTCACGCGGGAAAAGTGTGTTCAAAACATACCCCGTAACTCATGTGTAAATAACATTGTAACATAGACACCACAAGCATGATAAACTATGTACAAATATTGCGTTAACTTTTATCACGAGAATAAAAAGGTTGTTGAAAATTGATAGCATGATAATACGCACCACAGATCCAAAGTTTTTAATATACACCCCCAATATTTCTGTATAATTACGATGGTAATAGATGCACCGGAGACCCGATCGATAACTTAGGTCCAAGCACCGCAGTAACTTTGACAGAGATGAGGAGTTGTTGGAAAACATATCGCTGGTAACTTTTGTGTAAACGAATGCAATATATGTAACATGGATGTGATAACTTAGGTACAACCACTGCGTTAACTTTTTATCTGTCGGAAAAGTTGTTGAATACACGCCCTCGATAACTTCTGTATAAATAGGATGATAACAGACACACTGCAGACTTGATAACTTAGGTACAATCATCAGATAACTTTGATCAGGAAAAAATGTTGTTCAAAACATAACCACGGTAACTTCTTTGTCAATATCATGATAATATATGCACCGTGTACCTGATAACTTAGGCAAAATCACGGTAACTTTAACCCGGAGAAAAATGTTGTTAAAACTATAACCTGGTAATCTATGTGTAAATAACATGATAGTATACACAACACATACATGATAACGTATGTACAAAGACGTCGGTATATTTTTTATGGGTGTGTGTGTGTGTGTGTGTGGGGGGGGGGGGGGGGTTGTTGAAAAATACATCTCCAAGTAACTTACTAAAACACACACGTGCGCGCGTGCACACACACACACACCGTAAACTTGATAACCCATGTACGAACACCGTGGGTAAGTTTTGAACGTGGTAGAGAGATTGTTAAAAAACATAACCCCGATGACTTTCTCTGCAAATAATGTGATAATATACACTACACATGGGTGGTAACTTACTTATACTGTTTATAAGTTTTCAAAATAAAAAAACTAGGATGACATATTTTTTTGACATATAGTGCATGCAAGCATGTGCATGTGACGGGAAGGTTGGAGATACCATTTTTCATGCCTGGTAATTTATATATAAAAAATGATAACTTATGCATCGCTCGCATGATAACTTACATCACACACGCGTGGTAATTTTTTACCCGAAAAAAATATCATCGAAACATACCAACATGGGATCTAGTTCCGAAGGTCTCGACGAGACAAAACTTTTATGTGAAAACAGGTTTTCCATCGGAGCAATGGTTTAAGCTACAAAACATTTTGAATTTTGAATTTCGGGTGAATCTTAGATGACGTCATCACTTCTTTCTTATATGCATGCATGCAATTACTATAAAAAAATAGTCCGCTCTCTTAGTGCATGCATATTTTTTTATTGAATAAATAAATAAATAGGCAGACATGCATCGAGGGAGACTCGTTCGTATTTATTTACTAAACTCCGGCTGATCAGAAGTTAGCTCAGTCCCTTTGCTATATGGTGGCACTAAATTACGCTTGAGCGCAAAATCCTTATTCTGCCGTATGATGCACCCAATCAACCAGAAAACATGCCGGCCGTATGGTGCACCCAGTCATCCAGAAGACATACGTCCATCCTCGTGCTCCTCTATAGATTTGGTCGTAATAGACTATGCGACATTTAGCAAAAAGTGTTAACTTCATTACTATAGATGCATGGTCATATATTGATATTAATAGCCCATGTGATATGTACTAAAAAGTGTTAACTTCAGTACTCAGATGCATGACCATACATTGATAGTAATGTTTCATGTAACGTATAGTAAAACTTATTGACTTCTTTATTGTGAAAGCCCGTGCAAACTATCGGCCGCAAAGACCTATGTAACATGTAGTAGAAAATAATAATCTTTTTACTACATATGCAGGTGCTATTCAGTACTCCGGCGTACCTGCACACAACCTAACAAACTCACGGACTAAATTTTTTATTCATTCTGTAACATGCTTGCTGTTATGTAGTAAAAGAATACTAGATACGTTTACTACCTAATCTGGCAATAAACTTGATGATAAAACACTTTAAATTTTGTAGTAAATGTGGTAATACCTTTTACAACTTAATTCTGGGTTTAGGTTTGATCGTAATACACTTGGTTTCCAGTAGTAAAACTGACGGATCTTTTTTCCACCAGTTACTACAGGAGGGAGGTTTGCATACGGGGTCGATCTGGTTGGCTACTTCGTTACCGTGGGATGGCCGGATGATAGAATAAATTATTTGAAATATGAAAAATGAGACGACAGTGCATTAGAAATATAATGTGTTGTTTTACATTCATGTAAATCATGTTACCTTATGTATATAATCCTCCTGCAACATTTTATTTTGCAGATAAATGTATAGGCCCTAGTTACCTATACAACTTCCCCAAGAAGCATCTACGAGCTGATGTTGTGGTCGAGGCTACATATTTTTTGATATTTTATTTTACTGCTGGAGATACAAGCTAAAGGTGGAGAAGAATCTGTGCACGGGCCTCATGTTCTACGATGAATTGTTTGTGGGAGTGAGCAGTGTGCATTCAACAGTAACAATAAATGATTGTGCCTTTCAAAAAAGCATCAAAGAAATAGCGTGTTAAGAGAAAGAGGGGTGGCCTCCTCCAGATGCTATGCATGCTATAGCGTGCTATTTGCAAATGGTGTTTCAAAGTAATGCCACATATAGCCTAAAATTAAAGGATTTTAACAACAATAAATGATTGTGCCTTTCAAAAAAGCGTCAAAGAAATAGCGTGTTAAGAGAAATAGGGGTGGCCTCCTCCAAATGCTATGCACGCTATAGCGTGCTATTTACAAATGGTGTTTCAAAGTAATGCCACGTATAGCCTAAAATTAAAGGATTTTAACAAGAATAAATGATATACTTCAATAATAAAGTGCAAAAAAGATTTAATGTAGCCTAACATCAACAACCCATGAGGCAACAACATAGCAAAGATCAATCAATCGGGTACTAGGTGTTAATTAAGATGGATAACTTGTAACATAATCAGAAACTAAGATCTAGCAAACATCATGATCCAACACATACATCACGGGCTTGCGAGCCCAAAGGACTTGCCTAGTGTCTCACTTGTCAGCGGTGCAGTTGGCTGCGACATCTGCTACTGCAAACGGGGGAACGTTGGAGAACAGAGGAAAACCAACAAGGAACGGAAGAAGACGGGCCAAACATGGGGAAGAAGAAGCCGCCGCCGCCGGCGCACAGGACCGCGTGGTTGGATGGAGAATAAAGTAGAGATCTGGGGACTAGAAGCGCTTGGTCGGATGGGGGACAGGCTATTTTTCCTATTTTGGCTAGGTCAGACTTGTGTCCTTGGGCTAATGGGCTGCCAAAAAAACAGCACACTACAAGGTATACCATTTTAGCCCAATATAGCATGCTATTCCCTGAATAACCCCGTCATAAGAAAAAATGCCAAACTATAGTGTGGCATGTCCTCGTATGCTATAGTGCACTAGTAGTAAAGAAATTGCTCACTATTTTTTCATTGAAGAAAGACATGATCGTCGGGTCTGAAAGATGGAAACATTATGTGGTATTTAGTTCTCTAAAATCACAAAAATGCATTCACTATTTATTTTGGACATGAAAATACTAGAGAAAAAATTACAAACTATACTTGAGATTTAAGGAGTAAGTTGTGGTTGGCATTAGCACTGTGACTATTAT
This sequence comes from Triticum timopheevii, assembly GCA_963921465.1. Taxonomy (NCBI): domain Eukaryota; kingdom Viridiplantae; phylum Streptophyta; class Magnoliopsida; order Poales; family Poaceae; genus Triticum; species Triticum timopheevii. The sequence continues at coordinate 48,993,783 of OY997272.1, read as the reverse complement.
TTAGAGAGAGGGATCAGTGCCAAACTACTATAAAACAAGGAACCCAAGGATCGAAGGTAATTAGTGTTGTCGCTTTCCAATCACTTATGTATGTTTGTGAGTTTCATTGTACTAGCATAGTGGCCCGCCCGATGTGCGGGCTAGAATTTTATAAAGTTGTACCATGAACACATATTATTTTATTTGTCTAAGGAAACTTGCATCCAAATGTGATGACATTCTCAAATATGCGCCTTTGGCGAACATAATTTTGTCTTAGGCATGTTTGATGCACATTATCCGTTGTTAACTTATTATGAAATTACAGTGTCGTATTTGGTTACTATTATTCTCATTGTAAAAAATGTGTGTTTTCCATATATTCTACCTTTTTTGTGTTATATACTAATTAAACAAACATGAAATGATACAACTTTTTTAATTGTGTTTTGAATCTTTTCTATGAATATGATTTTTAATACATAAATTCTTGGTAAAACGATGTCAATTATATTCTGAGATATTAGTTATATTTTGCATGGGCATCGATTCTCAAGAGACGGTTTTGGTAGGATAAATTCACTCATCCTATTAAAGTGGACTTGACACACTTGAAATTTGCTTCAATTAATTTGGCATTGACCATTTTCATGAATTGTTTTTATCAGTAACGACAATTCTAGAAATAGTTAATGATTTATAGTGAATGAATGAACCATACTGAGAATTCTTTCAAGAAGATTAGTTATGTTTTGTACACGACAATTAGCAACAGCTCAACTGTGAAAGTGAACATATACATGACTCGATGTGAAATATTAAAGTAACAAATAACTAAATTTGGCTAAAACATGATAAACATGTAGAAAAACGATGGACATCAATAGGGATTGCTTTTCTAATGTCCAATCTTAGTTGGGCTTTAGATAAATTTGTCCATGTTGGTGGTTCGCTCCATGGTTCTCTAGGGTGCAGGGACCAACCACGGGAAAGCTTGATAGTTTCTTCGTACTTGATCACATTCTTTGATGGTTTCATGCTCACATAAGGTTCTTCAATGGTTTTAGTGTTACTATTCAATAGATTATTTTTGTCAAGCAAAGAATAACCACATCATTGAATTCTTGTAAATAGTTACATAATAAATAATTTTTTCACTCTGCATTTTTTCTTTGTTTTGTCCCTAGTAATACTAACATTATTGAATTATTTCTACTTCGCTTGTTTCTAGGGGAAATGCCATCTTTTGTTATGAAATAATGAGATGCTATGTTCCTATATAAGTATTTATTACTTAAAATACTTCAAGAAATATGTTTTGGTAAAACTTGTTGAGAAGATATTCTCTGGAAGACATATATTTGAAACATATTTCATAAAAAAATGATTTAAAAGGAAAATATTTATGTAAAAGCAGCTAGTCATACTTAGACCTAGACATCATTTAGATTGTAATCAGAAAGAAACCAAGAGACCCCTTTGTTCTGATTAGACAATGGAGAAACATATCTCGTTTTGTTGGAGATTGACATGTTTTGACCTTATTGGCCTCTCGCTATCAAATTCTTTTTGGACAATGTGCCCCACTAATTAGTACCAATAGAAAATGTATGTGCTTAGCCTATACTATTATGAAAAGTGGTGCCTCAAGGACCAAGATCATCTCACGTCCAACACTTCAACTTCAAGGCTTCAACCCCTATTATGTAAGGAAACGGAGATTTGACCAGATTGAGTAATAAAAGAGTTACATAACTTAGAAACACAGTGAAAAGTTCTACCAATCAACATCCTAGTAAGGATATATGTTGGGTTGAGTGCATGTGTGGTGTGTGTGTATGGGTTTGGCCCAAAGGCCCACCCTTGTGTATATCTATTCATACATGTAGGTTATAGCTAGAGAGCAAGAGAGTGTTACAGAATTTCCCCCAAGAAACAACACGGTATGGTCCCTGTAAAAACATTGTATGACACCCAGGTTACAACTAAAGCCATTGCTAGCGGCGAGTGGAAAGCTGGTGCTCGTAGTCATAGTGTGGGTTAAGAGAGGTTCTGGTGCTAGTGGAGATTCTATACTGAGGGTAAAATTTTATGGGAGAAGCTGCAACAGAGCCGTAGCCTTTAGCAGAGCAGAACTGGTCTGGAGCAGGAGGGAGAACCTCTGGTGGTAGTCGTGGACTAGAGCATACAGAAGAGGTGCTTGTGGTCAGGAGCGCGGGGCAGCGCAGCAAATCAGCATTGAAGCTTTTGGCGTGCAACCAGGGACCGAGGCCCCTCCTTGTGGATCGTGCTGGAATTGTAGGTAGTGTGTGCTTGGGGTAGCAGCAAGAGGCGGATGTGTGGCTGGTTGGCCGCTCGAAATCAAAAGCTCATCTGAGACAACGGTGGATAGTGCGTGCAAGTAAAATGACATGCAGGTCTGCGGTGGTGAAAGGAGAGATTTGTGAGGTATGTACGAATACTATCAGCTAGAGGTAGCGGTGTTGGTGTAGTTAGTACTATAGCAAAGAAGTAGAGAAGAGCTGTGTTTCCTGAATCTATTTTTCCGCCGCTAATGCTGCTGTCTTATTGTGGATCGGAGGATAATTTTTTTTGCTGGTTGTTGAAAGAAGGCAAATGCATGAAAACTTCTTGTAGGAGGTGTGGCTGGTGTTTGTGGTAGGGAGCAACATGGTGGATTTAGGGCCTTGGTGTGCTAGTTGCATTGAACCTAGTTGTTAATTGTTCTTCCTCAAGTAAGCTAAAAGGAGAATATATGGTAGGGAAGAAGAGAGGATGCATATTTCCTTGCTCTTGGTGTTTTCTAGCAAGAATGGCAATGGGGGGAATTCAAAATTTGCGAAGCTAATTCAAAAACCCTAAAAAATGATAGAATCCCCAACCATAACCCTATAACAAGGCGCAAAAACGCAACAACAACAACAACAACAACAAAAAAGCCTTTAGTCCCAAACAAGTTGGTGTAGGCTAGAGGTAAAACCCATAAGATCTCGCAAACAACTCATGGCTCTGGCACATGGATACCAAGCTTCCACGCACCCCTGTCCATAGCTAGCTCTTTGTCGATACTCCAATCCTTCAGGTCTCTCTTAACGGACTCCTCCCATGTCAAATTCGGTCGAACCCACCCTCTCTTGACATTCTCCGCACGCTTTAGCCGTCCGCTATGCACTGGAGCTTCTGGAGGCCTGCGCTGAATATGCCCGAACCATCTCAGACGATGTTGGACAAGTTTCTCCTCAATTGGTGCTACCCCAACTCTATCTCGTATATCATCATTCCGGACTCGATCCTTCCTCGTGTGGCCACACATCCATCTCAACATACGCATCTCCGCCACACCTAACTGTTGAACATGTCGCCTTTTAGTCGCCCAACACTCCGTGCCATACAACATTGCAGGTCGAACCGCCGTCCTGTAGAACTTGCCTTTTAGCTTTTGTGGCACTCTCTTGTCACAGAGAATGCCAGAAACTTGGCGCCACTTCATACATCTGGCTTTGATTCGATGGTTCACATCTTCATCAATACCCCCATCCTCCTGCAACATTGACCACAAATACCGAAAGGTGTCCTTCCGAGGTACCACGTGGCCATCAAGGCTAACCTCCTCCTCCTCACACCTAGTAGTACTGATACCGCACATCACGTACTCGGTTTTAGTTCTACTAAGCCTAAACCCTTTCGAGGCAATTGGATTAAAATCCGAGGCACCAAAAAGTGAATTTAAGGGCAACAGAAATGTTCAACAGCCAAAATTTGGTGCCCTAAAATACCCCGCGGTTGTCATTTTGTGGGTTTTCTATTTTAGGGAAGTTGTTGGAGCAGTGTTTCTGGCACAAAGTGACATAAAACAACCACTTTATTGAGGTCCTGGATGATCCCCCGTTTGTAGCAAATTTTGCGGCAGCAACCTAAGTGTTGTATATTTGCAGCATATGGCCGATTGTCGCCACCTTTATAGGGTAAGGCTTCGCCGAAAGTGTCATAGAAAGGTTAGCACCTCTACACAGACTATCGTGTGGGCTGCCTGTCTAGGAGGTTGTCGGACTTGTTGTGGAGGCTCTATGAAGGAGGAATCGAGTGGGGTTTCGCCGGAATCAACGACTCCGTTGCGATGGAGGTACTCGCAGGAGATGAAGGAGACAGACTGGGAATCTTGCAAGCCTCACCTCATGGAAGGGGTCCACGGTGAGTGTGCCGGAGACGTGCTAGCGTAGTTCCACATCAGGGCGCCATCATCTCACTCAGACTGCGCCCAGTGGTTGTGCCCAATCAAGGAGGAGGTTATAGGCCACCATCGCAAGTGTGGCACATGCCTCTTGCCACGGAGGTTAAGGTTGATAGAACAAACGACAGTGGACTGGTGGAGTTCATTGATGGTTTTTAAATTTCATGACCTTCTTTTGATCTGTCATTGACGATTTTAGAATTCAATTAAATGTTCACGATTGTCTCTTGATCCATCCTACATGTGCTAGAGTAAGCACGATGTGGTGTGTTTTATTCTCCAGATCTAGTAGTTGATTTGGTTGCGTCTCAAGTGTTTGTTCTGTCGCTACAACATATTGAAAAGAGGGAGGGTTCCCTAAAGAATGATGGGCCAGTCTTTCGTAGGTGGGGTCAATGGTGTTCGATTTACGAGTTGTGAATTCTTTCTTCAGAAACAAAGAAACAAAGCCATTCAGATGAATCGTGCTCCCATCATTAGTGAATTCATTGTGGACTAATTGGTAGAACAGATCATTGTAAGTGGCACATACAAGTTGATGCTTATAATTCAAACATTTTCTAAATGGCTCTATCCCTTCAGTCTCATTTGAATATATAAGGCATGCATGCAATTTTAATAATACTCTCTTTTTTCTCTGATTTCGTCGTTGTCTTTTGAGACTGAATATTTTTCACTCATACCCAAGACACAAATAGAAGGAAGCCATATTATTTTAGAAGCAACTATTGTGGCTAATAGTTCATTGGGAATTTTTTTTGCTCAATGCTCCATGATATTTAAGCTAGTATTTAACAAATTGAAAGATGTTCGAAACATTCTCTTTCACTGGTGTTGTTCAATGAAGGTGAGCCATGCGGTGCCCAAGAGCATCGCCTTGGGAATGACCATCATACATATTGTGATAGGGTGGACACCGCGCTCACTATCGGTGAGGGTGGAAAGAAGGATAAGAAGTGACATGGGTAGGGCGCCATATTGAAATAGAGGATGTAGCCCCGTGGGAGTCTTGAGCCATGGTTACTGGGCTAGGGGTAGTTTTTTTCTCCCGTTGCAACGCACAAGAATGTTTGCTAGTACAATTAAATCACATAAGCTTGTGGTATCCAGTAGTATATTGTCTAACTAAGGGTTATGACTGAAGTAATATAATTTAGCGTGTAACAAGATGGTAATGATAGATACTTATCACCAATCTTAGGGGAGTGTTTTTTTAGAAGTTGAGGGGGGTGTTGGGTTGAGTCTATATGTGGGGTGTGTGTACGGGTTTGGACGAAATTAAAGACCCATGCTTTTGTATATCCACTCATATTTGTAGGCTATAGCTAGAGATCAAGAGAGTGTTCCAGATGTTCCCACAAGACACACCAACATTTTAGTGTGAACAATATCATCTGAGTTACACCGTCATCCATGATGTTCGAATTAATGTGGTTGTAAATCATATATATTTGCTAGTTTTACAATATGGTGGCAAAATCCTTATTCTGCACTCCGACCGTATTGTGCACCCAATCAACGAGAAAACATGAGCGCATCCTCGTGCTCCTTTACACATTTGGTCGTAATAGCCTATTTGGCATGTAGTAAAAAGTGTTAACGTCATTACTATAGATGCATGATCATTTATTGATAGTGATAGCCCATGTGACATGTAGTAAAGAGTGTTAACTTCGTTAGTCAGATGCATGTCCATAAATTGGTAGTAATGTCTCATGTAACATATAGTAAAACTTATTGATTTCTTTACTGTGAAACCTTGTGCGAACTATCGGTCGTAAAGTCATATGTAACATGTAGTAAAAAATAATAATATTTTTACTACATATGCAGGTGCTACTAAGTGCTCTAGCTTACGTGCAGACAGCCTAACAAATCCATGGACTAATTTTTTTATTCGTTCCATAATATGCTTGGTTGTTCCGTAGTAAAAAAAACTTGATTCGTTTACTACTTAATCTGCGTTTGCGTTTTGCGTTTAGTAGCAAATATTGTAGCCACTTTTACAACTTAATTCTGGGTTTATGTTTGATCGTAATACACTTAGTTTCCAGTAGTAAAACTGATGTATATTTTTACCACCAGTTACTACAGGAGGAAGGTTTGCATTCTGGGGGATCTGGTTGGCTGCCTAGTTACCATGGGATGGCCCGAGGGTAGAATAAAATATTTTCCCTCATGCACATATATATATATATATATATATATATATATATATAGGTATTTTAATACTTAAAACCATTTCAAGTAATTCAAAGCAACATGGAAAATGGGATATCTAAGGAAAATATGTCCTAAGGAAAAATCCCTATTTAAACATAGCATTAGTGGTTTTTGCATCGAGGAATTATGAGAAAACATTGATTACGACCAATATATGATGTATCAAATGTTGTAGAGGAATTAGTTGTTCTAAAAATTATCATCCGTTTAATAATGGGCCATAACAAAAGAAGAGTGGAACTAGAAGCCATGTAGTAATAAAGTCAAAAGGTTAATTTTGGATGACACAAACTTAATGTTCATTGTGGTTCAGATATTATTTTATCTGCCAATATTGGCATTTGTCCTAACTCATCAAAATACACCTACACTAGAGCAAAGAAACAATTTGGTAAGCCAAAACAACAATCGTTTTACATGGTTGTTCGTTATGAAAACAAAATCTGCTACTTTTCTAAAGACACGACAATGAAGACATTACACTAAATCAATGATAAGAATGATGTCAAAGAATATGCTTGAAAGCATAACCATGTGCCTCATGTTCTACGATGTATTGTTTGTGGGAGTGAGCAGTGTGCATTCAATAGTAACAATAAATGATTGTGCCTTTCAAAAAAGCAGCAAAAAAATAGCAGGTTATGAGAAATAGGGGTGGCCACCTCCAGATGCTATACACGCTATAGTGTGCTATTCACAAATAGTGTTTTAAAGTAATGCCATGTCTAGCCTAAAATTAAAGGATTTTAACAAGAATAAATGATATATTTCAGTAATAAAGTACTAAAAAACCTTTAATGTGGCCTAACATCAACAACCCATGAGGCAACAACACGACAAAAATATACAAATTTAGAATCAGGTGCCTTCGGGATCTCCATTTCTAAAAAATAACCTCTCATTGCTGGATATTGAAGTACTCCATGTAGCTAGCTATTTCACAAAGCGACATTCAATCAATCGAGTGCTAGGAGTTAAGATGGATAACTTGTAACATAATCGAAAGATAAGATCTAGCAAACATCATGATCCAACACATACATCACGGATCTGCGAGCCCAAAGAACGTGCCTGGTGCCTCACTTGTTAGCGGCGCAGCTGGCTGCGACATGAGCCGCCACAAACGGGAAAGATCGGCGGAGAACAGAGGAAGTCCAGTGAGGAATGGAAGTAGACGGACCGAACAGTTGGAAGAAGAAGCCGCCTCCGCCGACGCACAGGACCACATGGTTGGGTGGAGAATAAAGTAGAGAGCTGTGGACTGGAAGCGCTTGATTGGATAGTGGATTCTCTATTTTTCCTATCTGGGCTAGGTCAGACTTGTGTCCTTGGGCTAACGGGTTGCCAAAAAACACTACAAGCTATACCGTTTTAGCGCAATATAGTGTGTTATTTCACGAATAGCCCCATCATAAGAAAAAATGCCAAACTTTAGTGTGGCCTCTCCTCATATGCTATAGCACGCTACTAGTAAAGAAATTGCGCACTATTTTTTCATTTAAAAAAGACATGATCATCATGTCCGAAAGATGGAAATAGTATCCGGTAGTTAGTTCTCTAAAAGCACCAAAATGCATTGACTATTTTTGCTGGACATGAAAATACTCTAGAAAAGATTGTAACCTATACTTGAGATTTAAGGAGTAAGTTTTGGTTGACATTAGCATTGTGACTATTATTCAGAGAGAGGGATGAGTGCCAAACTATAAAACAAGGAACCCATGGATCGAACGTAATTAGTGTTGTCGCTTTCTAATTACTTACGTATGTTTGTGTTTTCACTGTACTAGCATAGTGTCCTATTCGATGTGTGGGCTCGAATTTTATAAAGTTGTATCATGAACACATATTATTTAATTTGTCTAAGGAAAGTTGCATCCCAATTTGATCACATTTTCAAATATGCGCCTTCAGCGAACATACTTTTGTCTTAGGCATGTTTGACGCACGGGGATCATCATTATCCGTTGTTAAGTTAATATAAAATTACAATGTTGTATTAGGTTACTATTATTCTCATTGTGGAAAATGTTTGTTTTCCATATATTTTTACCTTACTTTTAGGTTATATACTAATTAAACAAACTTCAAATGATAAAACATTTTTTTAATTGTGGTTTGAATCTTTTCTGTGCATATGAGTTTTATTACATAAAATTCTTGGTAAAACGTTGTCAATTATATTCTGAGGTATTAGTTATATTTTGCATGGGCTTCGATTCTCAAGAGATAGTTTTGGTAGGATAAATTCACTCATATACTATTGAAAGTGTACTTTACACAGTTGAAATTTGCTTCAATTAATTTGGCATTAACCATATTTGTGAATTTTTGTAATCAGTAACGACAATTCTAGAAATAGTTATTGATTTATAGAGAATGAATGAAACGTACTAAGAATTCTTTCAGGAAGATTAGTGATGTTTTGTACATGACAATTAGCAACATCTCAACTATGAAAGTGAAAGTCTACTTGACTCGGTGTGAATATTAAACTAACACTTAACTCAATCTAGCTTAAAATTAGTAACATGTAGAAAAAGGATGGACATGAATATGGGTTGCTTGCCTAATGTCCAATATTAGTTAGCCTTTAGATAAAATTTTCCATGTTGGTGGTTCACTCTATGGTTCTCTAGGGGGAAGGGACCAAACATGGGAAATCTATGATAGTTTCTTGATGCTCTATCACATTCTTTGATGGTTTCACACTCCTCACATAAGCTTCTTCAATGGTTTTAGTGTTACTATTCAATAGATTCTTTTTGTCGAGAAAATAATAACAACATCATTGAATTCCTGTAAATAGTTAGATAATAAAGGAAGTATATTGTTTACTATGCCTTTTTTCCTTTGTTTTCTCCCTAGTAATACTTACATTATTGAATCCTTTCTATTTCACTTGTTTGTTGGGGAGATGCCATCTTTTGTTATGAAATGATAAGATGTTAAGGTCCTATATAAATATTTATTAGTTACACTACTTCAAGAAATATGGTTTGGTAAAAGTTGTTGAGAAGATGTTCTCTGGAGGACATATATTCAAAATATATTTCATAAAAATAGAGTTAAAAGGAATATATATAGTAGCAGCTAGTCGTACTTAGAATGTAATTAGAAAGAAAGCAAGAGACCCCTTTGTTGTGATTAGACAATGGAGAAACATGTCTCGTTTTGTTGGAGTTTGAAATGTTTTGACCTCTTTGGCCTCTCGCTATCAAATTATTTTTGGACAATGTGCCCCACTAATTAGTACCAATATAAAATGTAAGTGCTTTCCCTATACTATTATGAAAAGTGTTGCGTCAAGGACCAAGATCATCTCACGTCGTACACTTCAACTTCAAGGCTTCAACACCTATTATGTAAGGAAATGGAGATTTGACTGGATTTAGTAGTAAAACAGTTACATAACTTAGAAGCTCGGTGCAAACTTCTACCGATCAACATCCTAGTAAGGATATATGTTGGGTTGAGTGTATGTGTGGTGTGTGTATGGGTTTGGCCCAAAGGCCCACCCATGTGTATATCTACTCATACATGTAGGCTATAGCTAGAGAGCAAGAGAGTGTTATAGATTTCCCCCCAAGAAACAACATTCTATGGTCCCTTTTAAAAAAACATGGTATGAGACCCAGGTTACAACTAAAGCCATTGTTAGTGGAAAGAGGAAAGTTGGTTCTTATAGTCGTAGTTGTGGGTGAAGAGAGGTTCTGGTGCTAGTGGAGCTTCTGGAGTGAGGGAAAATATTCATGGGAAAGCTGCAACAGAGTCGTAGCCTTTAGTATAGAGGAACTGGCCTAGAGAAAGAGGGAGAACCTCTGGTGGTGGTGGTGGACTAAAGAAGAGAGAGGAGGTTCTTGTGGTCAGGAGTGCGGGGTAGCGCAGCAAATAAGCATTGAAGCTTTTGGTGTGCAACCAGGGACCGAGGCCCCTCCTTGTGGCTCATGCAGGAATTGTAGGTCGTGTGTGCTAGGGGTAGCAGTAAGAGGTGGATGTGTGGCTGGCTAGTTGCTCAAAATCAAAAGCTCATCCGAGAGACGGTCGATAGTGCATGCAAGTAAAATGACATGCAGGTCTGCGGTGGTGAAAGGAGAAATTTGTGACGTATGTATGGATACTATCAGCTAAGATAGCGGTGTTGCTGTAGTAAGTACTGTAGCAAAAAAGTAGAGATGAGATGTGTTGCCTGAATCTGTTTTAGGGACGCTAATGCTGCTATCTTATAGTGGAGTGAAGGATAAGTTCTTTTGCTGGTTGCTGAAAGAAGGCAAATGGGAACTTCTTGTAGGAGGTGTGGCTGGTATTTGTGGTGGGGTGCAACGTGGTGGATTTAGGGCCTTGGTGTGCTAGTTGAATTGAACCTAGTTGTTAATTCATCTTGCTCAAGTAAGATAAAAGAGAATATCTGGTAGGGAAGAAGAGAGGAGGCATAGTTCATTGCTCTTAGTGTTTTATAGTGAGACTGGACAATGGGGGAAATTCAAAAATTGAGAACCTATTCAAAAACCCTAAAAAATCATAGAATCCTCAACCACAACCCTATAATAGGGCACAAAAAAGCAATTGGATTAAAATTTTGAGGCACCCAAAAGTGAATTTAAGGGCAACACAAAATGCTTATCTCCAACAACAGCCTAAAATTGGTGCCTTAAAACATGGCGGTTGTCATTTTGTGGGTTTTCTATTTTAGGGAAGTTCTTAGAGGAGTGTTTGTGGCACAAAATGATATAAAAGAACCACTTTATTGAGGTCCTGCATGGTCGCCCGTTTGGTGCAAATATAGAGGCAGCAACCGAAGTGTTGTATATTCGCAGCATATGGCCGCTTGTCGCCTCTGTTATAGGGCAAGGCTTCGCCGGAAGTGTCATAGTAATCTTATCACTTGTACCCATATTATTGTGTGTGCTGCCTAGCCAGGAGGTTGTTGGAGGTGTTGAGGAGGCTCTATGTAGGAGGAATCGAGTGGGATTTCATCGGACCCAACGATTCCGTTGCGGTGGAGGTACTGGCAGGAGATGAAGGAGACAGACTGGGAAGCTTCCAAGCCTCACCTCATGGAAGGGGTCCACGGTGAGTGTGCTGGAGACGTGCTAGCGTAATTCCACATCAGGGCGCCATCATCTCGCTCAGACCAGTCCTAGTGGTTGTGCCCTAAGAAGGAGGATGTTATAGGCCACTATCGCGTGTGTGGCACGAGCCTCTTGCCACCGAGGTTAAGGTTGATAGAACCAACGACGAGGTGGACTTGTGGAGTTCATTCATTGTTTTTATATTTCTTGATCTGTTATTGATGATTTTAGAATTCAATGAAAACTTCACCATTGGCTCTTAATCCATCCTACATGTGCTTGAGTAAGCACGATTCAATGTGTTTTATTCTCCAGATCTAATAGTTGATTTGGTTGCATCTTACAGTGTTTGTTTTGTTGCTAGAGGATATTGAAAAGAGGGAGGGTTCTCTACGGAATGATGAGCCAGTCTTTCATAGGTGGGCTCGGTGGTGTTCGATTTACGAGTTATGAATTCTCTCTTCAGAAACAAAGAAACAAAGCCATTCAGATAAAACATGCTCCCAACATTAGTGAATTCATTGTGGACTAATTGGTAGAATATATTATTGTAAGTGGCACAACATACAAGTTGATGCTTATAATTCAAACATTTTCCAAATGGCTCTATCCCTTTGTGCGTATATGACTAAAGGGCATAGTGCTTCTTCAGTCTCATTTGGCATGCATGAAACTTAGTAATACTCTCTTTTTTTGCTCTTATTTCTTCATTGTCTTTTGAGACCGAATATTTTTCACTAATGCTCAAGATACACATAGAAGGAAGCCACATCTATTTAGAAGAAACTACTGTGGCTAATAGTTCAACGGGCAATTTTTTTGCTCAGTGCTCCATGATATTTAAGCTAGTATTTTAACAAATTGAAAGATGTTCCAAACATTCTATTTCACTGGTGCCATTCAATGAAGGTGAGCCATGCGGTGCCCAAGATCATCGCCTTGGGAATGACCATCATATATATTGTGATAGGGTGGACACCATGCTCACTATCAGTGAGGGTGGAATGAAGGAGAAGAAGTGACATGGGTAGGGCGCCATATTGAAATAGAGGATGTAGCCTCGTGGGAGTCTTGAGCCATGCTTACTGGGCTAGGGGCACATTTTTTCTCCGGTTGCAACGCACAAGAATGTATGCTAGTACAATTAAATACATAAGCTTGGGGAATCACGTAGTATATTGTCTAATTAAGAGTTAGGAATCAAGTAATATAATTTAGCGTGTAACAAGATTGTAATGATAGATACTTATCACCCATCTGAAGGGAGTGTTTTTTTTTGAGAAGTTGAGGGGTAGTGTTGGGTTGAGTCTATGTGTTGGGTGTGTGTACGGGTTTGGACGAAATTAAAGACCCACGCGTATGTATATCCACTCATACTTGTAGGCTATAGCTAGATATCAAGAGAATGTTCCGGATGATCTCACAAGAGACAACAACATTTTAGTGTGAAAATGTCATCTGAGTTACACCGTCGTCATCCATGATGTTCGAATTAATGTGGTTGTAAATCATATATATATATATATATATATATATATATATATATATATATATATATATATATATATTTGCTAGTTTTACCATATTGTGGCGCAAATCTGCACATGAGCACAAAATCCTTATTCTGCACCTTGACCATATTGTGCACCCAATCAACCAGAAAACATTTGGTCGTAATAGACTATGCGGCATTTAGTAAAAAGTGTCAACTTCATTACTATAGATGCATGGTCATATATTGATAATGATAGCTCGTGTGACATGTAGTAATAATTGTTAACTTCATTACTCAGATGCATATTCATAAATTGGTAGTAATGTCTCATGTAACATATAGTAAAACTTATTGATTTCTTTGCTGTGAAATCCTGTGCGATCTATCGGTCGTAAATTCATATGTAACATGTAGTAAAACATAATAATCTTTTCACTACATATGTAGGTGCTACTCAGTGCTCGTACGTGTGGACAGCCTAACAAACCCATGGACTAATTTTTTAATTCATTCTGTAATATGCCTATTGTTCTGTAGTAAAAAAAATATGATTCGTTTACTACTTAATCAGGCATTAAACTAGAAGGTAAAACACTTTGCATTTTGTAGTAAATGTGGTAGCCGCTTTTACAACTTAATTCTGGGTTTATGTTTGATTTTAATACACTTAGTTTCTAGTAGTAAAACTGATGAATATTTTTACCACAAGTTACTACAGGAGGGAGGTTTGCATTCTGGGTGGATCTGGTTGGCTGCTTCATTACCGTGGGAAGGCCGGAGGGTAGAATAAATTATTAGCCCTCAAGCATAGTTTAGCGACGTACCTAATACCTAAAACCATTTCAAGTAATTCAAAGCAACCTGGAAAATGGGATATCTGAGGAAAATGTGGCCTAGCGAAAAAAAAATCCTTATTTAGAAATAGCATTAGTTGTTTTTGCACCGAAGAATTATGAGAAACAAGTATTACGACCATTATATGATGTATCAAATGTTGCATAGGAACTAATTGTTCTAAAAATCACCATCAGTTTAATAATGGGCCATAACAAGAGAAGAGTGGAACTAGAAGCCATGAAGTAATAAATTCAAAAGGTTAATTTTGGTTGACACAAAGTTAATGTTCTGTTTGGATCAGATATTATTTTATCTTTCAATATTGAAATTTGTCCTAACTCATCAAAATACACCCACATTAGAGCAAAGCAACAATTTGGTAAGCCAAAACAACAATCAATTTTACATGGTTGTGTGTTATCAAAAAAAATCTGCTACTTTTCTGAAGACACGACAATGAAGATATTATACTAAATCAATGATAAGAATGATGTCAAAGAATATCACTTGAAAGCATAACCATGGCCCATCGGCCTCATGTTCTATGATTAATTGTTTGTGGGAGTGAGAAGTGTGCATTCAGTAGTAACAATAAATGATTGTGCCTTTCAAAAAAGCAACAAAAAAAAGCATGTTAAGAGAAATAGGGGTGGCCTCCTCCAGATGCTATACATGCTATAGTGTGCTCATTACAAATGTTGTTTCAAAGTAATTCCATGTATAGCCTAAAATTAAAGGATTTTAACAAGATTAAATGATATATTTCAATAATAAATTACTAAAAAAACTTTAATGTGGCCTAACATCAACAACCCATGAGGCAACAACACGGCAAAAATATACAAATTTAGAATCAGGTGCCTCTGGGATTTCCATTGCTAAAGAATAACCTCTCATTGCCGGATATTTAAGTATTCCATGTAGCTGGCTATCTGACAAAGCGACGATCAGTCAACTGAGTGCTAGGAGTTAAGATGGATAACTTGTAGCATAATCGAAAACTAATATCTAGCAAACATCATGATCCAACACATACATCACGAACCTGTGAGCCCAAAGAACTTGCCTGGTGCCTCACTTGTTAGCGGCGCTGCTGATTGCAACATCGTGCCGCTGCAAACGGGGGAAGACCGGCGACGAATAGAGGAAGATCAGTGAGGAACGGAAGTAGACGTACCGAACAGGAGGAAGAAGAAAGCTGCCTCTGTCGACGCACAAGACCGCGTGGTTGGGTGGAGAATAAATTAGAGAGTCGGGGATTGTAACCGCTTGGTTGGATAGGGGATTATCTATTTTTCCTATTTGGGCTAGGTCATACTGGTGTCCTTGGGCTAATGGGCTGCCAAAAAACACGGTACAAGCTATACCGTTTTAGCGCAATATATCGTGCTATTTCGTGAATAGCCCTATCATAGGAAAAGATGCCAAACTTCAGTGTGGCCTCTCCTCGTATGCTATAGCGCGCTACTAGTAAAGAAATAGCGCAATAAATTTTTCACTAAAAAAAGACATGATAGTCATGTCGGAAAGATGGAAATAGTATGTGGTCTTTAGTTCTCTAAAAGCACCAAAAATGCATTGACTATTTTTGTTGGACATGAAAATACTCTAGAAAGGATTGTAACCTATACTAGAGATTTAAGGAGTAAGTTGTGGTTGACATTAGCATTGTGACTATTATGCAGAGAGGGGGATCGGTGCCAAACTACTATAAAACAAGTAACGGATCGAAGGTAATTAGTGTTGGCACTTTCCAATGACTTATGTATGTTTGTGCTTTTCACAGTACTAGCATAGTGGCCCGCCTGTATGTGTGGGCTAGAATTTTATGAAGTTGTATCATGAACACATATTATTTAATTTGTCTAAGGAAACTTTCATCCAAATGTGATCACATTTTCAAATATGCGCCTTTGGCGAACATAGTTTTGTCATAGGCATGTTTGACACATGGGGATCATCATTATCCATTGTTAACTTATTATGAAATTACAATGTTGTATTAGGTTACTATTATTCTCATTGTAAAAAATGTGTATTTTCCATATATTTTTACCTTATTTTTGTGTAATATACTAATTAAACGAACTTGAACTGATAAAAGTTTTTTAATTGTGTTTTGAATCTTTTTATGTGCATATGATTTTTAGTACATAAAAGTCATGGTAAAGTGATGTCAATTATAATCTGAGATATTAGTTATATTTTGCATGGGCATCGATTCTCAAGAGGCGGCTTTGGTAGGATAAATTGACCCATATACTATTGAAAGTGGACTTAACACACTTGAAGTTTGCTTCAATTAATTTGGCATTGACCATTTTTGTAATTTTTTTGTCAGTATCGACAATTCTAGAAATAGTTAATGATTTATAGTGAATGAATGAAACATACTAAGAATTCTTTGAAGGAGATTAGTTATGTTTTGTACATGACAATTAGCAATAGCTCAAGTGTGAAAGTGAACATCTACTTGACTCGATGTGAAATATTAAACTAACGCATAACTCAATCTAGCTAAAACATGAGTGACTATCCTAAAAAATAGATAATAACCTCATCAGTCACGGAATGTGAAGATACATGTAGCAATGAACGTTGGAACATAGTTATGCCTGGCAAACATGCATGCTATCATGAGATTATGAAATGTCATATGCATCATTGTACACATCAGGAATTATGTTCTATTCATATTGGGATTAATTGGCCCGATTGGAAATAGAAACAAGAACCCATGTCATGGTGTCTTCCTTGTAATTCTGAATACAACAGTCTAAGATAAATCATTCAGAATGTTTCTTGGGACAAGGCTGCAATTTCATCAATGACTTTAGTTGGAAGGCGTGCTACCTGGCCCATTTTTGAATCTAGAGTAATATGTGGAGCTATAGCCAGAGAAGCCTTTTGATCTCTAAAAACTAGGATGATTATTCTTGGACCTTGGTCACGACATTCTATGCCACAAATGACCAGGAGCAAAACTGCTAGGTTGCCTCAAGTGTTGTGAACCTGTAGTAGCATAGTCAGTCTCAAGCCATCGCTAAACATCCAATGTTGCTGGCCAGGAGAAATACCGCTGTTGTTTCCATGGTCTGTTAAGGGCTTGAAATATTCTAGTATAAAATTGGGAGCACGATGGGTAATGAAGCCTTGACCTCTTGAACTAGGAGGAAGCTGATGAAAGATGTATTGACATTTTGGTGCATGAGGAATGAGCAGGATGTCGAGGATGTAATCCTTCACCTGGTGGTTCAAGAGGAGGATGCCGAGCATGGAAGTCATGACCTAGTAGGCCAGGCGGAGGATACAGACAATATGTGTCTTGCTCTGCTATTACCAGAGGAGGACACCGAAAATATAGGCCATCATTTACTGCTGTTTGAAGAGGATGAATATGGTATGATTTTTGATATGAAAAAAGAGAAGGATGACGTCCATGATCACCAAGTACTAGAGGAGGACATCGCAAGAATAAGACTTCCATGCATGTGTACTAATAGATAATACAAGCTTTCCGCATATCACTTCTTGTGATTCCACATGAGTGCCCCCAATTTCTTGTATTTTCACAATACTTACCTCTCCATTGCTTGTGTTTACTCGTGACTTTTGGTCTCGTACAACAAAACCAATTAATGAATCTTTGTTTGTATTGAATGTTGACGCACCTTTTCGGAAACCATATTTTGCAAGGACTATTATTATGAACTTGTGTCCAGGACATACATAAATATATGAACCATCTTATGTTGTTGCTAAACCAATTCTTTTGTTCACTTTTAACATCTTTTCAAGCTGCATCAGTGTCATAAATAGCTTAAACATAATATTCTGAATGTCCATACCTTCTAAAGACTATAAATGAAAAATCAAGTGTCAATCTTACCTGCTTCATTCCCTCTAAGCCATTTCTCGAAGACTCAACATTCAACAACAGGTAAATCACCTAATACGATATTGGTAGCAAGTAAAAATCAGTTCATACTTATTTCTGTGATGTTTAAGTAATTATTAAAACTTATGATGAAAGCAAACTGACACTACAAAAGACATAGTTATCTAGGTACATAACATACAATTTCAAACTCATTTCAGCACAAAAGTAAAATAATCCTAAAAGGGGAGATGTCAAATGATAAGAACATGGATGAATGCTCTATAATGTAAGAAAGTGATCTTACCATTTTTGAACAATTTTGATAGTGATGAAGATCTTTAAGGAGATTTTTCAAATCCCCACATTTCACTCTTCCTTTGATCTCTATGGTTTTCAGACAGACAATATCTTGAATTTTTCCCCACTGCAAAGAGTACACATGGAATTGCTATAATCAGAAACAACATGATTCGAACTTCCACCATTCAAAACACCTAAATATTTGTTTCACAAGGTAAAATATTTGGTCCTACTTTATGATTGCAGTGGAAAATAATAATGTACATCACATCACATTATCTATAAATCTGGTCAATCCAAGATATGCATGTGTTGCCATACAAAGACAAATTATATTAATTCTAACTTGAAAAAAGCAATCAATTATGCTTCAGACCTTCAGTAAGAAAGTGATAAAAATGTGATCTTGTATGTAGGAAAAGATATTGTTAGGTGGGTAAAGGTCTTACCAAATGAGTTCTTGCGTGTAGGTCCGAGTCATGTGGTGTAGAGGTACTTCATTTGAGAGTGCAGAATTCTGCTCTACTGATGAAGTTCCTAACAAAAAGAACATACCTTGGATGAACTTCATCTTGCAAGCTCATTACTGTAACATGTATGCCCCACAACACTATGGTTGGCATTGCTACTTTTGGTGGATAGAATGTATGTCTCCATAGAACCAATTTTAGTCTTTGGCTAAAAATGTGATTTTGGAAGATGTGACACTGTTTGGTTTTGCTAGCACACATGGTCTGATCATCCTATGCAATGTAAATCCACCCAATTACATTATTTTACTATTGACAAGGAGAACACCATTCAGAAGGCCTTAACCTATGAATCTATATATGATATGTTTTGTCCCTATCATCCATGGCATACGCCTAATGCAATAACCTTGTTATTATTCTTGATAAATTAAGCTATTTTCATGATGATGGCTCCTAGAAATTCACTATGGGCAAGGTTATTTTTTTACAGTAATTTTTTTCCAAGACTATAACCAATCATGATGCTTCTCCCACCCCTATGTCATGGATATCAAAGCCATATTGTGAACATAAACATAGGCTCTTTTCTGGCTTTTACTTGACACGATCTATAACAGAGATATTCTAAGGAAGGACTGCAACACGCTTACTTTTGTATGTGACTTTAGCCAAAACTTTTGGTGGATGTTGAAACAAGAGTGGAATTTAGGCATGCAAGTCGTGTCTACATTAGAAGAAAGAAAAACCAAGAACAAGAACAAAGGCTTCTTTGGGACGGTTTCTTGTATGCTAGAGCCAATGGAATCACAATAGCATGATCATATTTAATGGTAGCACACCTAGCATTCGTGAATGTTTTAGCCTCCCTCCATTGTACATTTTCCACCAGAATAATTTATAGAAGCATAGTAGGATCTTTCCACTATTTCCCTCTCAAAAATGATACAAGGAATATTTGAGCAGGAAAAGGAAAATAGACTTGAACAAAAGTTCACATATACATATGGAAATGTACACTATTTGACCACCAGTACAAAAAATCTATAATACATATGCAAACTCATGTTACATACAAAAAGAACAAAATCACATGTAGTGGAGATGTTGTAACAATGAAATGTTTCAATCCCGAAATAATTACCAGGTTAATACCCTCTATAATTCATACAATAGATGAAATACCCGTTTTGTTGGAGCTTGGCAAGTTTGGACCTCATTGGCCTCTCGAAATCAAAGTCTTTTTGGACAATATGACCCACTAATTAGTTCCAATAGAAAATGTATGTGCTTTCCCTGTACAATTATGAAAAGTGGTGCCGAAAGGACCAAGATCATCTCACGTCCTACACTTTAACTTGAAGTCTTCAACACCTATCATGTAAGGAAATGGAGATATGACTGGATTGAGTAGTAAAACAGTTACATAACCTAGAAACACGATGCAAACTTCTACCAATCAAAAACCTAGTAAGGATATATGTTGGTTGAGTGCATGTGTGGGGTGTGTGTATGGGTTTGGCCCAAGGACCCACCCTTGGGTATATCTACTCATACATGTAGTTTATAGCTAGAGAGCAAGAGAGTGTAACAGATTTCCCCGCAAGAAACAATATGCTATGGTTCCTGTAAAAAAGACATGGTATGACACCTAGCTTACAACTAAAGCCATTGCTAGGGGTGAGAGGAAAGCTGGTGCTTGTAGTCGTAGTTGTGGGTGAAGAGACGTTCTGGTGCTAGTGGAGGTTCTGGAGTGAGGGCGAAATTTCATGGGAGAAGCTGCATCAGAGGCGTGGCCTTTAGCAGAGAGGAACTAGTCTGGAGCAAGGGACAACCTCCGGTGGTGGTGGACTAGAGCAGAGAGAAGAGGTGCTTGTGGCCAGGAGCGCGGGCGGCACAGAAAATCAGCATTGAAGCTTTTTGCGTGAACCAGGAACCGGGGACCCTCCTCGTGGCTCGTGCATGAATTGTAGGTCATGGGTGCTGGCGGTAGCAGGAAGAGTCGGATATGTGGTTGGCTGGCTGCTCGAAATCAATAGCTGATCCGAGACAATGGTTGATAGTGCGTGCAAGTAAAAGGACCTGCAGGTCTGCGGTGTTGGTTTGTGGTGGTGAAGGAGATATGGGCGAGGTGTGCACAGATAGTATCTACTGGAGGTAGCGGTTGTTGAAGCGAGTACTATAGCAAGGAAGTAGAGAAGAGTTGTGTTGCGCGAATCTGTTTTTCGGCGGCTAATGCTGCTGTCTTATAGTGGAGTGAAGGAGAAGTTTTTTTGCTGGTTGCTGAAAGAAGGCAAATGATAACTTCTTGTAGGAGGGGTGGTCGGTGTTTGAGGTAGGGAGGAGTGTAATGGATTTATAGGCTTGGTGTGCTAGTTGCATTGAACCTGGTTGTTAATTGTTCTTGCTAAAGTAAGCTAAAAAAAGAATGTCTAGTAGGGAAGAAGAGAGGAGGCATAGTTCCTTGCTCTTGGTACTTTCTAGTGAGACTGGACAATGGGGGAAATTCAAAAATTGAGAAGCTAATTCAAAAACCCTAAGAAAACTCATAGAATCTCCAACCATAGCCCTGTAATAGGGTGCCAAAAAGGAGTTGGAGTAAAATTCGAGGCACCAAAAAGTGAATTTTAGGGCACCAGAATATGTTCATCTGCAATAACAGCCTTAAATTGGTGCCCTAAAATACACCTTGGTTGTCGTACTGTGGGTGTCCTATTTTAGGGAAGTTGTTGGAGCAGCGTTTCTAGCACAAAGCGATATAAAATAACCATTTTATTGAGGTCCTGCATGGTGCCCTTTTTGGAGCAAATTTTGCGGGTGCAGCCGAAGTATTGTATATTTGCAGCATATGGCCGCTTGCCGCCATCGTTGTATGGTAAGGCTTTGTCGGAAGTGTTGTAGAAAGGTTAGCGCCTCTACGTGTACTATCGTGTCTGCTACCTGGCCAGGAGGCTGTCGGAGGTGTTGAGGAGGCTCTATGCAGGAGGAATCGAGTGGGGTTTCGCCGGAATCAACGATTCCATTGCGGTAGAGGTACTAGTAGAAGATGTAGGAGACAGACTGTGAAGGTTGCAAGCCTCACCTCATGGAAGGGGTCCATGGTGAGTGTGCTGGAGACGTGCTAGCGTATATTACTTCCATGGTTGTGCCCCGTGGCACGATAGCACCCGTACTATTAGTGGGGCATAATCTCACTCAAATCGCTCCCGGTGGTTGTGCCCTATCAAGAAGGAGGAGGTTATAGGACGCCATCGCGTCTGTTGCACGAGCCTCTTGCCACGAAGGTCAAGGTGGATAGAACGAACGACGAGGTGGACTGGTGGCGTTCATTGATGGTTTTTAAATTTCATGATCTGCTTTTGATCTGTCATTGAAGATTACAAAATTCAATTAAAAGTTCATGGTTGGCTCCGTATCCATCCTACATGTGCTTGAGTAAACACGATGCATAGTGTTTTATTCTCCAGATCTAATAGTTGATTAGGTTGCATCTCATAGTGCTTGTTGTGTCACTCAAGGATATTGAAAAGAGGGAGGGGTCCCTAAAGAATGATGAGCCAGTGTTTCGCAGGTGGGGTCAATGGTTTTCGATTTATGAGTTATGAATTCTCTTTTCAGAAACAAGGAAACAAAGCCATTGAGATGATACATGCTCCCAGCATTAGTGAATTCATTGTGGACCAATTGGTAGAACAGATAATTATAAGTGGCACAACATACAAGCTGATGCTTATAATTCAAAAAAGTTCTAAATGGCTCTATCCCTTTGTGCATATATGACTAAAGGGCAAATTGCTTCTTCAGTCTCATTTGAGTATATAAGGCGTGCATGCGATTTTAATAATACTCCCTTTTTTGCTCTCATTTATTTGTTGTCTTTTGAGACAGAATATTTTCACTCATACCCAAGACATAAATAGAAGGAAGCCACATCAATTTAGAAGCAATTATTGTGGCTAATAGTTCAATGGGCAATTTTTTTGCTTAGTGCTCCATGATATTTAAGCTAGTATTTTAACAAATTGAAAGATGTTCCCAACATTCTCTTTCACTTTTGCGGTTCAATGAAGGTGAGCCATGCGGTGGCCGAGATCATCGCCTTGGGATTGACCATTACACATACTATGCTAGGGTGGACACCACGCTCTCTATAAGTGAGGGTGGAAATAAGGATAAGCAGTGACACGGGTATGGCGCCATATTAAAATAGGGGATGTAGACCCGTGGGAGTCTTGAGCCATGCTTTAATTACTCGACTAGGGGCAGGCTTTTTTATCTCGTTGCAACAGACATGAATGTTTGCTAGTAGAATTAAATCACATAAGCTTGGGGAATTATGCAGTAGATTGTCTGACTAAGGGTTAGGACTCAATATAATTTAGCTTGTAATATGATGGTAATGATAGATACTTATCACCCATGTCAGGGTGGGGGGTAGAAGTTGAGAGGGACTGTTGTGTTGAGTCTATGTGTGGGGTGTGTGTATGGGTTTGGTTGAAATTATAGCCCCACGCTTATGTATATCCACTCATACTTGTAGCCTGTTGCTGTAGATCAAGAGAATGTTCCAGATGTACCCCCAAGAGACAACAACATTTTAGTGTGAATAATGTCATCTGAGTTACCCCATCATCCATGATATTCAAATTAATGTGGTTGTAAATCAAACATATATACATTTAACCTATATATTTGCTAGTTTTACTATATGGTGGCGCTAAACTTCACTTGAGCGCAAAATCCTTATTCTGCAATCCGGCCGTATGGTGCACCCAATCAACTAGAAAACATGCCGGCCGTATGGTGCACCCAGTCATCCAGAAAACATGTGCCCATACTCGTGCTCCTCTATACATTTGGTCGTAATAGCCTATGCGGCATTTAGTAAAAAGTGTTAACTTCATTACTATAGATGTATGATCATATATTAATATTAATAGCCCGTGTGATATGTACTAAAAAGTGTTAACTTCATTACTCAGATGCATGATCACATATTGATAGTAATGTATAATGTAACATATAGTGAAACTTATTGATTTCTTTACTGTGAAAGCCCGTGCGAACTATCAGTCATAAATACCTATGTAACATGTAGTAGAAAATAATAATGTTTTTAGTACATATGTAGCTGCTATTCAGTGCTCTGGCGTACGTGCAGACAACCTAACAAACCCATGGACTAATTTTTTTATTCATTCCGTAATATGCTTGCGGTTATGTAGTAAAAAAATACTAGATACGTTTACTACTTAATCTGGCATTAAACTTGATGATAAAACTGTTTGCATTTTGTAGTAAATGTGGTAAACACTTTTACAACTTAATTCTAGGTTTAGGTTTGATTGTGATACACTTGGTTTCCATTAGTAAAACCGATGGATCTTTCTACCTCTAGTTACTACAGGAGGGAGGTTTGCATGCGGGGTGGATCTGGTTGGCTACTTCGTTACCGTGGGATGGCCGGATGATAGAATAAATTATTTGAAATATGAAAAATGAGATGAAAGTGCATTACAAATATAATGTGTTGTTTTACGTTCATGTAAATCATGTTACCTTATGTATATAATCCTCCTTCAACATTTTATTTTGCAGATAAATGCATAAGCCCTAGTTACCTATACAAGTTCCCCAAGAAGCATCTACGAGTTGATGTTGTGGTCCAGGCTACATATTTTCTGATATTTTATTTTACTACCGGAGATACAAGCTAAAGGTGGCAAAAAATTTGTGCACGGGCCTCGTAGGAGTGAGCAGTGTGCATTCAGCAGTAACATCAAATGATTGTGCCTTTCAAAAAAGCAACAAAAAATATCATGTTAAGAGAAATAGGGGTGGCCTCCTCCAGATGCTACGCACGCTATAGCGTGCTATTTACAAATGGTGTTTCAAAGTAATGGCATGTATAGCCTAGCATTAAAGGATTTTACCAAGAATAAATGATATACTTCAATAATAAAGTGCTAAAAAAAGCTTTAATGTGGCTTAACATCAACAACTCATGAGGCAACAACATAGCAAAAATATACAAATTTAGAATCAGGTGCTGCTGGGATCTCCATTGCTGAAGAATAAACTCTCATTGCCAGATACTCAAGTACTCCATGTATCTAGCTATTTAATAAATCGACGATCAATCAATCGAGTACTAGGTGTTAAGATGGATAACTTGTAACATAATCGGAAACTAAGATCTAGCAAACATCATGATCCAACACATACATCATGGACTTGCGAGCCCAAAGGACTTTCCTAGTGCCTCAATTGTCAGCGGTGCAGCTGGCTGCGATATCTGCTGCCGCAAACGGGGGAACGGTGGAGAACAGAGGAAGACTAGCAAGGAACGGAAGCAGACGGGCCGAACAGGAGGAAGAAGAAGCCGCCGCCGCTGGCGCACAGGACCGTGTGGTTGGATGGAGAATAAAGTAGAGATTTGGGGACTAGAAGCGCTTGGTCGGATGGGGGACGGGATATTTTTCCTATTTGGGCTAGGTCAGACTTGTGTCCACACTACAAGCTATACCGTTTTAGTATTTCTCAAAAAAAGCTATACCATTTTAGCCCAATATAGCGTGTTATTCCGTGAATAACCCCATCATAAGAAAAAAAATGCCAAAGTATAGTGTGGCCTGTCCTCATATGCTATAGCGCCACCTAGTAGTAAAGAAATTGCTCACTAATTTTTCATTGAAAAAAGACATGATCGTCAGGTCTGAAAGATGGAAACAATATGTCGTATTTAGTTCTCTAAAATCACCATAAATGCATTGACTATTTATTTTGGACATAAAAATACTAGAGAAAAGATTACAACCTGTACTTGAGATTTAAGGAGTAAGTTGTGGTTGGCATTAGCATTGTGACTATTATTTAGAGAGAGGGATCAGTGCCAAACTTCTATAAAACAAGGAACCCAAGGATCGAAGGTAATTAGTGTTGTCGCTTTCCAATTACTTATGTATGTTTGTGCGTTGGCTAGCACAGTTTTGTCTTAGGCGTGTTTATGCACGGGGATCATCATTATCCGTTGTTAACTTATTATGAAATTACAATGTCGTATTAGGTTACTATTATTCTCATTGTAAAAAATGTGTGTTGTCCTTATATTTTTACCTTATTTTTGTGTTATATACTAATTAAACAAACATGAAATGGTACACCTTTTTTTAATTGTGTTTTGAATCTTTTTCTGTGCATATGATTTTTAATACATAAATTCTTGGTAAAACAATGTCAATTATATTCTGAGATATTAGTTACATTCTGCATGGGCATCGATTCTCAAGAGACGGTTTTGGTAGGATAAATTCACTCGTGCTATTGAAAGTGGACTTGACACACTTGAAATTTCTTCAATTAATTTGGCGTTGTCCATTTTTCGTGAATATTTTTTATCAGTAACGACAATTCTTGAAATAGTTAATGATTTAGAGTGAATGAATGAACCATGCCGAGAATTCTTTCAAGAAGATTAATTATGTTTTGTACATGACAATTAGCAAGAGCTCAACTGTGGAAATGAATATCCACTTGACTCGATGTGAAATATTAAACTAACACATAACTAAATCTGGCTAAAACATGATAAACATGTAGAAACGATGAACATCAACAGGGGTTGCTTTTCTAATGTCCAATCTTAGTTGGCCTTTAGATAAATTTTCCCATGTTGGTCGTTCGCTCTATGGTTCTCTAGGGGGCAAGGAACAACCATGGGAAAGCTTGATAGTTTCTTCGTACTCGATCACAATTTTTGATGGTTTCATGCTCACATAGGGGTCTTCAATGGTTTTAGTGTTACTATTCAATAGATTCTTTTTGTCGAGCAAAGAATAACCACATCATTGAATTCTTGTAAATAGATAGATAATAAAGGGAATAATTTTTTTACTATGCATTTTTCTTTGTTTTCTCCCTAGTAATACTAACATTATTGAATTATTTCTATTTTGCTTGTTTGTAGTGGAAATGCCATATTTTATTATGAAATAGTAAGATGTTATGTTCCTATATAAATATTTATTATTTAAATACTTCAAGAAATATGTTTTGTTAAAACTTGTTGATAAGATGTTCTCGGGAGAAAATATATTTGAAACATATTTCATAAAAAATAGATTTAAAAGGAAAATATATACGTAATAGCAGCTAGTCATACTTAGACCTAGACATCATTTAGATTGTAATCAGAAAGAAACCAAGAGACCGCTTTGTTGTGATTGGACAATGGAGAAACATCTCTCGTTTTGTTGGAGATTGACATGTTTAAACCTTATTGGCCTCTCGCTATCAAATTCTTTTTGGACAATGTGCCCCACTAATTAGTACCAATAGAAAATGTATGTGCTTTCCCTATACTATTATGAAAAGTGATGCCTCAAGGACCAAGATCATCTCACGTCCTACACTTCAACTTCAAGGCTTCAACACCTATGATGCAAGGAAATGGAGATTTGACTAGATTGAGTAGTAAAACAGTTACATAACTTAGAAACACAGTGAAAACTTCTACCAACCAACATCCTAGTAAGGATATATGTTGGGTTGAGTGTATGTGTGGTGTGTGTGTGTGGGTTTGGCCCAAAGGCCCACCCTTTTGTATAGCTACTCATACCTGTAGGTTATAGCTAGAGAGCAAGAGAGTGTTACAGAATTTCCCCCAAGAAACAACACTGTATGGTTCCTGTAAAAACATGGTATGACACCCAGGTTACAACTAAAGCCATTGCTTGCAGCGAGTGGAAAGTTGGTGCTCGTAGTCGTAGTTGTGGGTGAAAAGAGGTTCTGCTGCTAGTGGAGATTCTGGAGTGAGGGTAAAATTTCATGGGAGAAGCTGCACCAGAGCCGTAGCCTTTAGCAGAGCGGAACTGGTTTGGAGCAGAAGGGAGAACCTCTGGTAGTAGTCGTGGACTAGAGCAGAGAGAAGAGGTGCTTGTGGTCAGGAGCGCGGGCAGCACAGCTATTCGGCTTTGAAGCTTTTGGCATGCAACCAGGGACCGAGGCCCCTCCTTGGGGATCGTGTAGGAATTGTAGCTCGCGTGTGCTTGGGGTAGCAGCAAGAGGCGGATGTGTGGCTGGCTAGCCGCTCGAAATCAAAACCTTATCCGAGATGATGGTCGATAGTGCGTGCAAGTAAACTGACATGTATGTCTGCGGTGGTGAAAGGAGAGACTTGCGAGGTATCTACGGATACTATCAGCTAAAGGTAGCGGTGTTGGTGTAGTAAGTACTGTTGCAAAGAAGTAGAGAAGAGCTAAGTTGCCTGAATCTATTTTTAGGCCGCTAATGCTGCTGTCTTATTGTGGATCGAAGGATACGTTTTTTGCTGGTTGTTGAAAGAAGGCAAATGCATGAGAACTTCTTGTAAGAGGTGTGGCTGGTGTTTCTGGTAGGGAGCAAAATGGTGGATTCAGGGCCTTGGTGTGCTAGTTGTGTTGAACCTAATTGTTAATTGTTCTTGCTCAAGTAAGCTAAAAAGAGAATATCTAGTAGGTAAGAAGAGAGGATGCATACTTCCTTGCTCTTGGTGTTTTCTAGTGAGAATGGACAATTGGGGGAATTCAAAAAATGAGAAGCTAATTCAAAAACCCTAAAAAATGATAAAACCCCAACCATAGCCCTATAACAGGGCGCAAAAATGCAATTGGATTAAAATTCGAGGCACCAAAAAGTGAATTTAAGGGCAACGGAAAATGGTCATCTCCAATAAAAGCCTAAAATTGGTGCCCTAAAATACACCGCGGTTGTCATTTTGTGGGCTTTCTATTTCAGTGAAGTTGTTGGAGGAGTGTTTCTGGCACAAAGTGACATAAACAACCACTTTATTGAGGTCCTGGATGGTCCCTCATTTGGAGCAAATTTTACGGCAGCAACCAAAGTGTTGTATATTTGCAGCATATGGCCTGTTATCGCCTCCTTTATAGGGCAAGGCTTCGCCGAAAGAGTCATAGAAAGGTTAGCACCTCTACACATAATATTGTGTGTGCTGCCTGTCCAGGAGGTTGTCGAGGGTGTTGAGGAGGCTCTATGCAGGTGGAATCGAGTCGGGTTTTGCCGGAATCAACAATTCCGTTGCGATGGAGGTATTTGAAGGAGATGAAGGAGACAGATTGGGAAGCTTGCAAGCCTCACCTCATGGAAGGGGTCCACGGTAAGTGTGCCGGAGACATGCTAGCGTATTTCCACATCAGGGCGCCATCATCTCGCTCATACTGCTCCCAGTGGTTGTGCCCTATCAAGAAGGAGGAGGTTATAGGCCACCATCGCAAGTGTGGAACAGGCCTCTTGTCGTCGAGGTTAAGGTTGATAGAACCAACGACGAGGTGGACTAGTGGAGTTCATTGATGGTTTTAAATTTCATGACCTGCTTTTGATCTGTCATTGATGATTTTAGAATTCAATTAAATGTTCACGATTGGCTCTTGATCCATCCTACATGTGCTAGAGTAAGTACGATGCGGTGTGTTTTATTCTCTAGATCTAATAGTTGATTTGGTTGTGTCTCAAGTGTTTGGTCTACCGCTAGAGGATATTGAAAGGAGGAGGGTTCCCTAGAGAATGATGAGCCAGTCTTTTGTAGGTGGGGTCAATGTGTTCGATTTAAGAGTTGTGAATTCTTTCTTTAGAAACAAAGAAACAAAGCCATTCTGATGAAACATGCTCCCAACATTAGTGAATTCATTGTGGACTAATTGGTAGAACAAATCATTGTAAGTGGCACAACATAGAAGTTGATGCTTATAGTGCAAACATTTTCTAAATGGCTCTATCCCTTTGTGCGTATATGACTAAATTAAAGGGCATATTGCACCTTTAGTCGAGTATATAAGGCGTGCATGCAATTTTAATAATACTCTCTTTTTTGCTGTTATTTCTTCATTGTCTTTTGAGAGTGAATATTTTTCACTCATACCCAAGACACAAATAGAAGGAAGCCACATCATTATAGAAGCAACTATTGTGGCTAATAGTTCAATGGGCATTTTTTTGCGTAATGCTCCATGATATTTAAGCTAGTATTTAACAAATTGAAAGATGTTCCAAAGATTCTCTTTCACTGGTGTTGTTCAATGAAGGTGAGCCATGCGGTTCCCGAGATCATCGCCTTGCGAATGACCATCATACATATTGTGATAGGGTGGACACCACACTCACTATCAGTGAGGGTGGAAAGAAGGATAAGAAGTGACATGGGTAGGGTGCTATATTGAAATAGATGATTTAGCCCCGCGGGAGTCTTGAGCTATGCTTACTGGGCTAGGGGCATGTTTTTTCTCCTATTGAAACACACAAAAATGTTTGCTAGTACAATTAAATCACATAAGCTTGGGGAATCAAGTAGTATATTGTCTAACTAAGGTTTAGGACTCAAGTAATATAATTTAGCGTGTAACAAGATGGTAATGATAGATACTTATCACCCATCTGAGGGAAGTGTTTTTTATAAGTTGAGAGTCTATGTGTGGGGTGTGTGTATGGGTTTGGACGAAATAAAAGACCCACGCTTATGTATATCCACTCATACTTGTAGGCTATAGCTAGAGATCAAGAGAGTGTTCCAGATGTTCCCACAAGAGACAACAACATTTTAGTGTGAATACTTTCATCTGAGTTACACCGTCATCCATGATGTTCGAATTAATGTGGTTGTAAATCATATATATATATATATTTGCTAATTTTACTATATGGTGGCAAAATCCATATTCTGCACTCCAGCAGTATTGTGCACCCAATAAACCAGAAAACATGCACGCATCCTCGTGCTCCTCTACAGTTCTGGTCGTAATAGCCTATTTGGCATGTAGTAAAAAGTGTTAACGTCATTACTATAGATGCATCTTCGTATTGATAGTGATAGCCCATGTGACATGTAGTAAAAAGTGTTAACTTCGTTACTCAGATGCATGTCCATAAATTGGTAGTATTGTCTCATGTAACACATAGTAAAACTTATTGATTTCTTTACTTTGATATCCTGTGCAAACTATCGATTGTAAAGTCATATGTAACATGTAGTAAAAAATAATAATCTTTTTACTAGATATGCAGGTGCTACTAAGTGCTCTAGCGTACGCGCGGACAGCCTAACAAATCCATGGACTAATTTTTTATTCATTCCGGAATATGCTTGTTGCTCTATAGTAAAAAAACTTGATTCGTTTACTACTTAATCTGGCATTAAAATTGATGGTAAAATGCTTTGCATTTAGTTGCAAATGTGGTAGCCACTTTTACAACTTAATTCTGGGTTTATGTTTGATCGCAATACACTTAGTTTCCGGTAGTAAAACTGATGAATATTTTTACCATATGTTACTACAGGAGGGAGGTTTGCATTCTGGGTGGATCTGGTTGGATGCCTAGTTACCGTAGGATGGCCGGAGGGTAGAATAAATTATTTGCACTGATGCGCACGCGCACACACAGATATATATATATATATATAGTTATTTTAATACCTAAAACCATTTCAAGTAATTCAAAGCAACATGGAAAATGGGATATCTAAGGAAAATGTGGCCTAAGGAAAAAAATCACTATTTAAACATAGCATTGGTGGTTTTTGCACCGAGGAATTATGAGAAAACATTGATTGCGACCAATATATGATGTATCAAATGTTGCACAGGAATTAATTGTTCTAAAAATTATCATTAGTTTAATAATGGGCCATATCAAAAGAAGAGTGGAACTAGAATCCATGTAGTAATAAATTCAAATGGTTAATTTTGGATGACACAAACTTAATGTTCATTGTGGTTGAGATATTATTTTATCTGCCAATATTCGCATTTGTCCCAACTCATCAAAATACACCTATATTAGAGCAAAGCAACAATTTGGTAAGCCAAAACAACAATCATTTTTACATGGTTGTCCGTTATCAAAACAAAATATGCTACTTTTCTAAAAACACGACAATGAAGACATTATACTAA